>CM060700.1:82239830-83439830 GCA_030686995.1 Artemisia argyi | reverse complement strand
ATTTCAGGATTTAGCAACATTGTGTCCCACAATGGTGCCAACTATTGAAAAGACAATGGAAGTGTTTATTGGAGGTTTGCCTCGTAGTATCGAAGGGAATGTTACTGCCTCTAAACCTCAAAGCTTAGAGGAAGCCATAACCATCACACAGAGGTTAATGGATCAAGTAACAAAGCACAATTCTGTGCTAGAGCCCAGAGATAATAAATTAGAGTTTGATGATCGGAGATCTTTTAACAATAACAACAACTTTCGTAACCCTAACACCAATACCAATAATCATACAAACCCTTACCCCCAACCAAACCCTAGGCAACAAGCTAGTAGAGCTTATTCTTCCACTCCATTAGAGGGAAGTGGTTATGCTGGGAAAGCCCCTCTGTGTTAGAAATGTAACTTACATCACACAGGGCCTTGTTTTGTTAATTGTAATACTTGCAAAAAGGTGGGTGATCAGTGTAAGGATTGCAAGCTCAAGGGACCTGCCAGTGGAAGCAACCAGCTACCAGTGACAGTTACTTGTCATGCTTGTAGAGAGAAACTACATTGTGCAAATAAATGTCCTAAAAAGACTACGGATGATGCCCAGGGAAGAGCCTACATATTAAGGGATAGGAATGATCAACAGGAATCAAACGTAGTTACGGGTATGTTCTTTCTAAATCAACATCTAGTTAGGGTATCATTTGTTTCTAGAGCTGATAAAAGCTTCATATATAGATCCCTTGCCTCTAGGATTAGGATTTCCCCTAGCACCCTAGATACCCACTATGACATAGAATTGGCTAACGGAAAACTAGTTAGTACTAACACCGTCATCCAGGGTTGTACCCTGACTCTCTTAAACCACCCTTTCCAAATCGATCTCATGCCAATCACACTCAGTAGTTTTGACGTTGTCGTAGGTATAGATTGGTTGTCCGAGAATCATGCTAAGATTCTTTGTGATGAGAAAACTGTTCATATTCATATAAATGGTGAAACATTAAGAATCCGAGGAGATCAAAATGGATCCTAACTAAATCTCATCTCTTGCGTCAAAACAGAAAGTTTATTTCTCGCGGCTCTCCGGTCTTTGTTATCCAAGTAACACAGAAAAAGCCAGACGAAAAAGGCCTAGAAGATATCCCCGTAGTTAGGGAATTTCTGGACATTTTCCCTAAGGATTTACCTGGACTTCCTCCCGTCCGCCAGGTAGAATTCTAAATCGACTTAATCCCCGGATCAGCACCTGTTGCCCAATCACCCTACAGATTAGCTCCTTCAGAGATGAAGGAACTATTTGAACAACTCTTAGAACTAACCAATAGGGGTTTCATCCGTTCGAGTACATCACCCTGGGGAGCTCCTGTCTTATTCGTAAAAAAGAAAGAAGGATCTTTTAGGATGTGTATCGATCATCGTGGGTTGAATAAACTCACCATTAGGAATCCTTGCCCATTACCCAAGATCGATGACTTATTCGACCAACTTCAAGGGTCACGCGATTCTAAAATCGACTTAAGATCTGGTTATCATCAACTTAGAGTTAGGGAAGAGGATATTCCTAAGACCGCTTTCAGGACAAGGAATGGACACTATGAATTTCAAGTGATGCCATTTGGTTTGATAAACGCACCTGCGGTTTTCATGGATCTCATGAACCGGGTGTGTAAACCATATTCGGATAAATTTGTTATAGTGCTCATAGATGATATCCTTATCTATTCTCGTAACGAGGAAGAGCACGCTACTCATTTGAGAATAATCCTTGATCATGAGACAACCTCGTTGGACTGAACTACTCGCCGATTACGACTGTGAGATTCGTTATCATCCTGGCAAGGCTAACGTAGTAGCAGATGCCTTGAGCCATAAGGAGCGAATCAAACCTCTTAGGATTAGATCCTTATTTATGAATCTTCATCCTAACTTACCCTCTCAAATTCTTAGAGCCCAAAACGCTGCCCTTAAGGCAGAAAATCTTCCGGCTGAGAACTTGCGAGGAATGTATAAGGCTTTTGAAGCCTATCCATATGGAACTCGTTGTATCAAGAATCGGAGTTGGTTACCATATTTTGGTAATTTAACGGACTTGATTATGCACGAGTCCCATAAATCCAAGTACTCAATTCATCCGGGTTCTGATAAGATGTATCAAGATCTGAAGAAACACTATTAGTGGCCTAACATGAAAGCAAATATTGCTGAATATGTAGGCAAGTGTTTAACGTGTTCCAAAATGAAGGCTCAGTGCCAATAACCATCCGGTTTACTGATACAGCCTGAGATTCCCATGTGGAAGTGGGAAGGAATCACGATGGATTTCGTAACAAAACTCCCTAAGACATCAAACGGACATGACATCATTTGGGTCATAGTAGATTGTCTTACAAAATCCGCTCACTTCTTCCCTATCCGAGAAACTGATAGTATGGATACCCTTACAAGGTTATACCTAAAGGAAATAGTTTCCTGGCATAGAGTGTTGATGACACTCGAATTATACATATTTTATATAGCGTTATTTGTTAGTTTCTTAATGATTTATATGACTTTCGATACTTAATTACATGAAAATACATTTCAGGTCTGGTGTGTGCTTATTCACACACCTTTTTCTAGCCAAATTAAGACCAAAACAGACACAAACTAACCATAAATGCCAAAGATATTGTGTTTTTATGTTTGTGACCGTGCAAGAACGGATATTTCAGAAATTGGCAAAAATCAGGCCAAAAAGGACAAAAACAAACACGAGTTTGGAAAACGTGTCAAAAGCCAGAGCCGGGGAAGCAAATAACCACTTTTGAGCTCAGATTGTCAAAACACACCTTGTGGAGTCACAAAATGCCAAAAATAAGTCCTGTGAGCAAAAGTTTGCAAAATTGGCAGAAATGGTCCCTCAAGTTTGGAAATTGACAGAAATGAACCCTAAGCATTAGATTTGAAAGAAAAGTCAAAAAAAGGTCCTTGGGAATTCACAAGTTGTCATGATTGGTCCTTGGGTGAAAAGTTTGAAGAATTTACAAGTTTGGTCCCTAAACTTTCAATTTTGACAGATTTAGCCCCTGGACATCCAAATTCTGGAAATTGCAATTATGGTCCTTGGATAATTCAAACTTGGCAAGTCTTACCCTTTTGATAACTTTGTAAAAGCTATAATTTCAGTCCCTCAAATTTCTAAAAATTACAAAATTGGTCCTTGTCATAATTCTACACCAAACAGACCCCTTTATTATTGCAACTCCAACACAAACTCAAACCCAAAAATAAACCACACCTGATCCAGTTCCTGGCCCATCTCACCTTAAGCCCAAAATCAAAAAACCCATAAGAAAATGTTGGGTCAAACCCACAGTGAAAACCACCCTCACCCCATTCCTTTTCCCTCCATACCACTACATACCAAACCACCCTGGTTTCACCACCTCCACTTGCCCTGCTCCACCACCCAACCCATCACCTCAAACCCCCCCCCCCCTCCTACCACTACAAACAGGAATCATTAATTGCCCCTGAAAACCCTCTACGTTACTAGAGGACTTTTGGCACCAAATTGTATTTTAAAGGCCAGGATCACTTGTACTTATCTAATGGATAGAAATGAAGTGGGAAATACTCAGAGGGACTCCACAAACCCTAATCTTCATCTATAAAGGGAAGAAGACAGAGAGAAGACCAAGTAGTAGTTAACTAGTGTAGGATTAGTGTCGTTTTAAGTAAATTTCCATTTTCAGTTGTACTCTGTAGTTTAAAAGAGTTGTAACAAGCTTATTTAGTGTAATATGAACCTTGTTTAACTTTAATTCCAAGCTATCTTTACTAAATTCTGATTTGCTCATTTTCAATTAAAATCATCAATTTACTTTAATCTAGGTAAAAGTTGTTATTTCATGTTCCAATAGACTCACATAAGCTCATTTATAAGTTTTTTACTATTTAGGAAGTATTTAAACCTCTTTAGCTTTAAAAACTAAAAAAATACCAACAATCACTAAAAATTACTGGTAAATTAAAAATTAGTGTATGACAAAGAAGATGCAAAGGAGCATGGTAAATATGGGAAGGCCATGGTAATAGAGCTTTGTGGAAAGCATTAGGACAGTTGGAATTGGTCTGGTACCTTTGGTTTAAGCTTGGATAATTTGAAAGCATTTTCTCAATTTCATGCATTTTACTGTAGAAGTTTTTAATTGTTGTTAATCTCTGTTGTTTTGTGATTATTTGATGTATGTCAGCTCAGTTAGTGTTTAATATAATTAGCTTGTTTACTAGTTGACGTGGTTGCTCATTTCATGAATTTCACAGTTAAAATAGCTTAGAAGTTTTGTGTGGACTTAATTAGTGAAATTCTTTGAAAATCTCACTTTCACTTTCTTAAAGGGGTGTTTGGATCAGGTTTTTATCTATGTTCTTGTTATTGTTTTGCTGTTCATTTGGCATGGGTAGGCTACATTAGGTGTGTTTAGGTTAGCATAAGCATAAAATACTAGTGTTGTTTTGGGAATAGTCAAACTTACTCTTTAATTACTCATTTAACTTCAATGTTAGGATTTTGGGTTCTAGATTTCATAATATCATTACATCATTGTTAAATATAGCTTAATTCAGTTGCATAATAGCTTTTTATAACTTGTTAAGTGAGTTAGGATCATTAGAAATAAAAGATAGTCAACTTACTTCATAATTTCAAAAGTTCAAAAGTTGCTTAGTACTCAATTTCTCAAATTATCGAGTGATTTTTCATGATCTTCATTTTCAGTGTTTGTAGCAACTCGTACATTTTAGGCTATAATTTGACTATTTATTATGACTTATTATTATTTTAATTTTAAGTGACATTACTTTTATAAGTAAGTACGCAAATTAAATCGCGTTCACTTAACTTATCAGTCTAGCTGTTCTATATACTTTATTTTTATTAATAGTCATATTTTATATGAGCTATTGCCATTTTGTCATTTTTAAGTAAACTTTGTACGTTTTAAGTATTACGCGTATTTGAACCAATGTTATTATATTTCAACTATATTTACGCACTCTGTTAAACTTATCACTCATCTAATATACTAATATAGAGTATATTGATAAGTGTTAATATTTTATAAGTATTATATTTTTACGTTACTCGGTTTTAAGTTTCGTGACTTAAGAAGCTAACATTAGTAATTACCAGGATCAAACTATACCCTCTATACTGTAAACTATCATTATATAACTAGATAAATACAAAATCTCCATTTTTATTCTTCTAATGCCACGCCTAACTTGTATCATTACACCTGTCTTTTGTTAGAACTAGTACTATCCTAAACTTTACACCTAATATCTTATAATTAAACATTAATATTTTCATTCATGTATATCTAACTAAGAAACTTTACCTTCTCTTTTTGTCCTTCCCTTTCTTGCCGTGAGTTACAACACCATCAACACAAATTTCGTATCAAATTTTGCTACTAGTCACAAGTGAAGGATTATTTCTCTAGTTTGTATCTTAGTTCATTTCATCACAAAATTCCACCATAAACAACACCATAATCTCATCTTTTCCATTGGTTTTTCTTGAAAGTTTACAAGTGTTTAGGAAAAGTTATTACAAGGCCTTAAGGGCTGAGGTGAAAAGGTTCTTACAAGGTTTATTTAAGGTGTACAAGACTTGAGTTAAATATTGGAAGGCAAGGGTTGGAGATTAGAAAAGATTAAGTGTCGATTAGTGTTGTGGTTTTTGTAACTTTTCATCCTATACCCTGTAAGACTTTTGTTTATTCTCCTTGTTTTGATTCAATATGGTTTTAATAACTACTATACCTATTGTATTTTTTATGTTGTAAGAATGATTTTGTAATATTTTGACATTGTACACATGATTTGAACCTTAAAAAGTAGCCTAAACAAGCTCTAGGTATGACTTATGAAACTGGAAATTAGAACAGCTCCAAAGATCGAGTATACTGATATACTTAGTGAGTTATGAGCCTTAGTTACTTAGATGGGATGATAGAGCTATGTCTTGTGGTCGTTTCGCCGGGTGGCGCACCTCATATCTCATCCCGATGAGTAAATGAGAGCCAAAGTGACGAAAGGTGTCAAAATCTGCACACCAGATTTCATTTAGAAAAAGCTCATAGTTCTGGTCATTTCTGGAGGTCGGCCCAGTTTTATGAAATGTAGGAAACATCTAGACTTAAACGTAGCCGAAAACCTCACCTCAATCTGGGTTGTAGAACTCTACTTATGGTCATTTCCGTGGGACTGCAGTGTGCTGCCAAACTTTCTGCATTGAACTAGGAAATTTAAATTGTAATTTGAGTTGTGTTATGAGAAAATAAAGAGTTTAGACCACTAAGAATTGATAATACATTTATATACTACTCTAAGGACATAAGAACCAAGTCAAAATATTTTACATGATTGAAATAGTGTATTGATCAAATCGGGATAACTTTATATCTAGAAACCGAAACACGACCATTAAGCATAAATGATATAAACCCGACCTTAGGGTAGCCTATCAATAGGGCTTGTTACTATTTTTAATAAAAACTAATCTTTCATATTTTTGTAAACTTACAAAAATATGTACAATGTCAAAAGTATATAAATACTTTTATAAAAGTTATTTTGTGCTTTCTCGTCATACATATTTATATATATCTAAGATGCGACTATTATATTTTTAGGTCGTTAAAAAGCTCGTGACTTCTTGATATACGTTATATCGTTGTAATCCGCTGCTAATAACTACGGTGAGTATTCACGATCCCCTTTTTCTAACTATTTTAATCATTTTGGGGTGGATGCATAAATTATTAATTGAACTCTTGGAACATTGTTTTGAACCCTTTGACTATTATGAACTTTTTTTTTAACTTGTTTTGACCTTATAACTTGTTTGAACTCTTGAACTTTATTGCAAACTTATGACTTGTTTTGAACTTAATGAACCCTATGTGCTATGACCTAAAGTCTCGCCTTATTGGTGGAGCGTGCAAAGTCTCCCATGTTCGGAGCGTTCTTATTCGTATATAATAGTTGTATGATGTACTGTTCGTACATTCGCATTGTTCGTCACCTATTAGTAATATGGATAGCGCTATTAGAGGTCGGCCAACCTCTCGTTCACTATGTTACGGGACGCATATTATTTAATAGGGGCTTTGCCTGGCATACATTATTATATACGTGGTACTTGTATTGTGAACTATTACGACGTCGTGTGCTTGACTACTAGACATACTACTTTATATGCAATGGGTTGTGAACACACAGGTTGCAAGTTTTGTATGGGCGGGATTTGCAACCGAGTGGATTTACAATGCCTTTGCCTTGTGAACTTTCTCAAAAGGTTTTTCATATTATATAAACCGTGTGTACTCACCAACTATTTTCATAGTTGACCCGTTTTCTCTCATGCATTTCAGGTGATCGTCAGTAAGTTTTTCTTCAAGGTCTATGCATAACGAAGTTTTCACATGTCATCTTTATTTACCATTCGACAGTTTATGTTAACACTTGGGGACCTCTTTCTTGTAACTCTGATTTTATTATTTGAATGGTAATTTTTCAAAACGTCTCATTTAGAGGTCGTTTTCTATAACTTGAACTTTGTACTATGAAGTAGCACCCCAGTGACATTATTTTCCGCTGCGATATTTTGGGGGTGTTACAGATTGGTATCAGAGCTAGAGGTTATAGAGAATGCCGGTTTTTCTAGAATAAAAATCGCAACTATAACCAATATGACATTTTCTTAAAACACCAAACATCATACGAGTCGACTAGTCCTAGCATTGCATCATTAATCCTCAAGTAGACATAGCCTGATCACCTATGTTTAATTCTGGAAGAATCATGTGGTGAAGGGAGTAGTAGTCTCGGATCATGTTTGGTTGGGTCTAAAGAGTCTGGGTCACCTGAAATTGCATTGGTCGGGTGGGTATGTATAACATGTTTGTATGTTCGCATTTATGTTACTGCACCTTGTTTATGCTTTCTCTTTGCTATCTTACAACTTATTAGACTAAGCACGTCTTTGTTTACGTCATGTTACGATCTTTATGTCACGACTGTCAGTGTACCGTACATCATCCGTTCAAGTTCACGACATTGATTAATCAGAGACCTAACGACATCGACCTTAGTTATTTTTTTTATTATTTAGTTGATTTGATTGGTTTAAGCAATTCCAAATTCGAGCCAATCTTTCAAAAGACATTTTTCAAGGATGTTGAATCCTATCTTCCTAACAAATTGTTTCCTACCTTGATTTTAGTGGCAGTTCTTGTCTGATGAGTTGCGAAAATCAAGCTAAGAGTCAAGTTGTTATTCAAACCGATTCAGTTTAATCTCATGACAGTTCTTGTTTGATGAGTTGTGAGACTAAATTAGAATCGATTACCTAAAGGTCTTTTGAGGGCTATGCTCGAGAATGGGAAAGTTTGCCCCATCAAATCTAACCATGAGAACGTACATTTGTAGAACGAAGGAATTGAATTCAGGGACTGAATTCCTTTGACGGGTGGAGACTGTAGCAACTCGTACATTTTAGGCTATAATTTGACTATTTATTATGACTTATTATTATTTTAATTTTAAGTGACATTACTTTTATAAGTAAGTACGCAAATTAAATCGCGTTCACTTAACTTATCAGTCTAGCTGTTCTATATACTTTATTTTTATTAATAGTCATATTTTATATGAGCTATTGCCATTTTGTCATTTTTAAGTAAACTTTGTACGTTTTAAGTATTACGCGTATTTGAACCAATGTTATTATATTTCAACTATATTTACGCACTCCGTTAAACTTATCACTCATCTAATATACTAATATAGAGTATATTGATAAGTGTTAATATTTTATAAGTATTATATTTTTACGTTACTCGGTTTTAAGTTTCGTGACTTAAGGAGCTAACGTTAGTAATTACCAGGATCAAACTATACCCTCTATACTGTAAACTATCATTATATAACTAGATAAATACAAAATCTCCATTTTTATTCTTCTAATGCCACGCCTAACTTGTATCATTACACCTGTCTTTTGTTAGAACTAGTACTATCCTAAACTTTACACCTAATATCTTATAATTAAACATTAATATTTTCATTCATGTATATCTAACTAAGAAACTTTACCTTCTCTTTTTGTCCTTCCCTTTCTTGCCGTGAGTTACAACACCATCAACACAAATTTCGTATCAAATTTTGCTACTAGTCACAAGTGAAGGATTATTTCTCTAGTTTGTATCTTAGTTCATTTCATCACAAAATTCCACCATAAACAACACCATAATCTCATCTTTTCCATTGGTTTTTCTTGAAAGTTTACAAGTGTTTGGGAAAAGTTATTACAAGGCCTTAAGGGCTGAGGTGAAAAGGTTCTTACAAGGTTTATTTAAGGTGTACAAGACTTGAGTTAAATATTGGAAGGCAAGGGTTGGAGATTAGAAAAGATTAAGTGTCGATTAGTGTTGTGGTTTTTGTAACTTTTCATCCTATACCCTGTAAGACTTTTGTTTATTCTCCTTGTTTTGATTCAATATGGTTTTAATAACTACTATACCTATTGTATTTTTTATGTTGTAAGAATGATTTTGTAATATTTTGACATTGTACACATGATTTGAACCTTAAAAAGTAGCCTAAACAAGCTCTAGGTATGACTTATGAAACTGGAAATTAGAACAGCTCCAAAGATCGAGTATACTGATATACTTAGTGAGTTATGAGCCTTAGTTACTTAGATGGGATGATAGAGCTATGTCTTGTGGTCGTTTCGCCGGGTGGCGCACCTCATATCTCATCCCGATGAGTAAATGAGAGCCAAAGTGACGAAAGGTGTCAAAATCTGCACACCAGATTTCATTTAGAAAAAGCTCATAGTTCTGGTCATTTCTGGAGGTCGGCCCAGTTTTATGAAATGTAGGAAACATCTAGACTTAAACGTAGCCGAAAACCTCACCTCAATCTGGGTTGTAGAACTCTACTTATGGTCATTTCCGTGGGACTGCAGTGTGCTGCCAAACTTTCTGCATTGAACTAGGAAATTTAAATTGTAATTTGAGTTGTGTTATGAGAAAATAAAGAGTTTAGACCACTAAGAATTGATAATACATTTATATACTACTCTAAGGACATAAGAACCAAGTCAAAATATTTTACATGATTGAAATAGTGTATTGATCAAATCGGGATAACTTTATATCTAGAAACCGAAACACGACCATTAAGCATAAATGATATAAACCCGACCTTAGGGTAGCCTATCAATAGGGCTTGTTACTATTTTTAATAAAAACTAATCTTTCATATTTTTGTAAACTTACAAAAATATGTACAATGTCAAAAGTATATAAATACTTTTATAAAAGTTATTTTGTGCTTTCTCGTCATACATATTTATATATATCTAAGATGCGACTATTATATTTTTAGGTCGTTAAAAAGCTCGTGACTTCTTGATATACGTTATATCGTTGTAATCCGCTGCTAATAACTACGGTGAGTATTCACGATCCCCTTTTTCTAACTATTTTAATCATTTTGGGGTGGATGCATAAATTATTAATTGAACTCTTGGAACATTGTTTTGAACCCTTTGACTATTATGAACTTTTTTTTTAACTTGTTTTGACCTTATAACTTGTTTGAACTCTTGAACTTTATTGCAAACTTATGACTTGTTTTGAACTTAATGAACCCTATGTGCTATGACCTAAAGTCTCGCCTTATTGGTGGAGCGTGCAAAGTCTCCCATGTTCGGAGCGTTCTTATTCGTATATAATAGTTGTATGATGTACCGTTCGTACATTCGCATTGTTCGTCACCTATTAGTAATATGGATAGCGCTGTTAGAGGTCGGCCAACCTCTCGTTCACTATGTTACGCGACGCATATTATTTAATAGGGACTTTGCCTGGCATACATTATTATATACGTGGTACTTGTATTGTGAACTATTACGACGTCGTGTGCTTGACTACTAGACATACTACTTTATATGCAATGGGTTGTGAACACACAGGTTGCAAGTTTTGTATGGGCGGGATTTGCAACCGAGTGGATTTACAATGCCTTTGCCTTGTGAACTTTCTCAAAAGGTTTTTCATATTATATAAACCGTGTGTACTCAC
Source organism: Artemisia argyi (assembly GCA_030686995.1). Classification (NCBI taxonomy): domain Eukaryota; kingdom Viridiplantae; phylum Streptophyta; class Magnoliopsida; order Asterales; family Asteraceae; genus Artemisia; species Artemisia argyi. Next base: position 83,428,704 of record CM060700.1, on the reverse strand, counting down.
CAACTATTTTCATAGTTGACCCGTTTTCTCTCATGCATTTCAGGTGATCGTCAGTAAGTTTTTCTTCAAGGTCTATGCATAACGAAGTTTTCACATGTCATCTTTATTTACCATTCGACAGTTTATGTTAACACTTGGGGACCTCTTTCTTGTAACTCTGATTTTATTATTTGAATGGTAATTTTTCAAAACGTCTCATTTAGAGGTCGTTTTCTATAACTTGAACTTTGTACTATGAAGTAGCACCCCAGTGACATTATTTTCCGCTGCGATATTTTGGGGGTGTTACAGTGTTAGACTTTGAGCTTTTGGATTCTTAAACTCTGGAAGCTTAGCTTTTCAATGCTTAGTTTTGTATAATTTTAAGATTTTTCCGCACTGCTTATTTAGACCTTTCTTTTGGCCTGTTTGCTAAACATTTGCCCTGCACCAAACCTACTACCCCAAGTTCACAAGTTCATTGTGAACTCCATAGTGGATACAACTCCCTGAATCTTGGCTTATTTAGAAGCTTATCTGGCCTGCTTATTGGTTTCACCCTAACTTGGGATCTCTGAGTTTGCTTGATGGGTCCCACAGCAGCCTGGAATATAGCCCATTAGGCCTGTTTGGCCAGTTGAGTTTGGATTTTCTTATTTGAACTTATTGGCTTATTCAGTGAGTGATTATTGTTGTTTTAGCTTCATTTAAGTTCCTTCAACTTGTTTGTGGCTTAAAGTACCTTTGGTTCCAGTTTGTCAGCTTATTATTAAACTTTTACAAGCTTAAAATTTTGTTTGAGCATGAAAAGCTCAACTGTGGTGCTCATAAGCTCCCACAGAGCGTATTTTTAAGTTCTAAACAAGTTGTCTTCATTAAAGTTTGATATTTTTAGTTGGTTAATAGTTTTGTATAAAGAAAAACAAGAAAAATAAAGAATAAAAAAGTGATAGCTTCTATTTAAGCCATTTGGCTTATTTATCTGCTTTTTCAATAAGCAATTGTATGTTTTCATATTTTTCTTAATTTCCTGTCATATTAAAATAGTTGTATAAAAATTTTCATAATTTTCTGTTCAGATTTAGTATTTTTAATAATTAATTTTAGTTTATTTAGTTTTAATTGAAAAACAAAAATAAAAATCATCACAGCTTACATTTAATCAATAGTACCTTTTTTATATTTTTCCTAGCGTTTATAAATCATAAAGTATTTTTAAAAAAAAATTCATAATTTTTACTGTTCATTTGCTATTTTCTATAATTAAATTAGTTTAAATAGGTTTTAATTAATAAATAAGTAAATAATAAATAAATTAGCTTATTTATAACTTTTATCAACTTTTTATAATTTTATAGGATTCCTGTGATGGTTAATTAGTTTTAGAAAAATTTTCATAATTTTCCAAGTCATTTTTGTATTTTTCTTAATTTAAATAGTTTTTATTAATTATTAAATAGTTTTTAATTAATATTAAATAATTAAAAAATCAAAAAATTAATTTTCTTTTCTAAAATTTTCTATTAGTGTTAAGTTTTTAAAAAAGTCATTTTCACCCCCTTAAGTTTATTTTTGCTTCATTCCCACTTTTTCAGTACGTAATTACGTTTGTTTTATATTTAACTTACGATTTAGGTTTAAATACGTATCTGGTTTCCTATATTTGTTAATATTGTTAAATTAGGTTATTCCCAATTATATCTGATTAGTATAATCCAACCTCTGGTTACTTTACCCAATCACTGAATCCCTTGAACGTTTTCCAAATACAATTTCAACCTCGTTGGGACATAACGACCCGTGAACACACTTTGCTTTCAACGGATCATAAATTGATCACTCCTCCTACTCCCTGATTGAATTCTTGACCATACCTGGTTGACTGGTTGCTTTGAGAGGAGTCAAATTTTGGCACCGCTGCCGGGGAGGATGTTGTGTGTTTTAAAAACGTTTAGTAATTTAGTGATTTTTCAAAACCCTCCTTTTACAAATTTCACCACTTCGTAAATTTTTGTAAAAATCAAAATCATAACAAAAAGTCATTAACACTTTTTCTAAAGTGTTGAAAACACAAAAAAAAAAAAAAAAAAAAAAAAAAAAAAACAACAAAACAAATCGTGAAGTTAAATTACTTCGTATTCTTTGAGATTACAACCTATTCAGGTGGTAAAGGTAAGTTCTGACATTAAATTGCGAACTGAAAAGAGATCCATTCTTCTCTTTCGCCACCCTGCGAGTAATTTTAAAGGAAACGATTTCTGTTAACGAATCGATTCCCCAAAAAAAATTAAAAAAAAATCCAAATTTTTTTCACACACACCCACAAAAAGCCAAAAACATTTTGTTTTCTTGCTAATAAATACATAAAAGACATTATCAAGAAACATTCAACAAAATACCTACCAACTGGGTGTATGAACATTAATAAGTTCCCAAACCAAAGATAAAAACTTTCCTTTGTATCCTTGTGAATTAGTGTACCTTTTTCAAAGAAGCCATTCATATTGTGATTATTGGTTTAAGTTCTTTGTTGTTTTGCCTCAGTCTTGTTTTAATTGGTTTTGTTTTTAGTGCATGCGCACTAAGTATGTCTTTCAAAAAATCCAAAAATATTCACCTTTACCCTCTTACCTTTTTGATACTTTATCCCTCACCCTCTATAACCATTTGATTATTTCTACATCTTATCCACACCATTTTGGTTGTCAATGGTGTGGTGGTCCTCATAATGTTGGTAATTGTCCCAATTGTGGCATGGTAGAGTCAGGAAATGGGTCTGTCTATAACCAGAATCCCTATTCTTACCATGAAGCAACTGATTTATTCCATCAGCCCCCACATCATGGGATACAGACATATTCATGTGAATTTTGTGGAGGTCCTCACCAAGGATTTGAGTGTCAACCCAGAAACACGTTTGTATATGAACAGTTTCCTGGTAACAATCAGAATTTTGGAAATGACCAATATCCATATTATTCACCGATTCAGTCGCAACAATCGTATTGTTGTGAGTACTGTGGAGGTCCACACTTTAGCTCTGATTGTCAAACAAGGAATCCATTTCTTGTAACAATGATGACTATTCATATCAAGACCAACCTCCACAGTGCTAAATGATTCAAACAACTCCTCAGCAAATCTAGCAAGACCCTTATCTGGTGGTTCTTAAGTTATTGAAGGAAGTCAAGGAGTTGACTAATACATCGTTTCAAAATGTACCAAGTTTTTATTGTGTATATTGTGGGGGTCCTCACAATGATTATCAATGTCAACCATATTATGAACCTGATCAGTGTTCTAGTATTAACACTTCCGGTGTTGAAAAATCCCTACCCCCATAATTTCCCGTCATTAAAATTCTCGAGAGAAATCTATTGCAGAGTTACTTGCAGAGGAACAAGCTGCTAGAAACTAAAAAAGCATGGAAGAATTACTAGTCGAAGAACGAGCAGCTAGAACACGTGCCATATTTCGCAATGCTACTCTTCTCGATAACGATGATGACAGTGATGATGAAAATACCGTTGATATTTTACAAGTTTTTAAAGGTTCATCAAGTTCATCAGTTGAAAATCCATCCATGGAAAAACAGGGAGAAAAGAATATGGAGGAATTACTAGTAGAAGAACAAATGGAGCTTGTAAAATCCATGAATGCTAGCCCTTCTCAACTCCATCAGTCTGCTGTTATCACACCCAAAGATCTCACTAACTCTCTAAGTATGGGGGACGAGCATCTTAGCCCTATTCCTGAAAAGGAATTAGACGAATTCATAAAGTCTAGTGTTGAGAACCTTGTCCCAATCCCAAGTGAGTTCCAGGGAATTCTTGATCATATGTGTGATTTACCTTCTCCTCTTGAGTTTTCAAAAGTTCATTTTGAGGCTTTCTCCGATTCAAATGATGATTGTACATCTTATGGAGAAATCGATTATATTGAGGCATCACCTCCCACTTCAAATGATGACCCTCTTCTTGAGGAGTTCACCGATGAACTCGCTCACATCGATCCACTTCCACCGGGGAGTGACGATGATCTCTTTGATTTCAAAGCCGATCTTGAAGGAATTGAAAATCTTTTATATCAAGATCAATCACTCAAGTCTTATCCTAACACCGAGCTTAGTGATTCACATAGTGGTGAAAATTCCTTATCTTGTGGGAACATCATGGAGGAATTACCTTCTGAGCTCGTCAGCTTAGAAGGGGATGTTGATCACCTTGTTTCCAAAACATTCAAACCAACTATCACCATTCCTCTGTTTGATTTCAAAGCTGAATTTACTTTAATCTCTGATAATCCAATCTTTGATAGATAGATAAAGGAAAGTGATGAGTCCGTAACAGAACAAGGGTTCACAGATTTGCATCATGTGATTGATTCTCTCCCCGAATACGAATTATTCATCTTTGAGGAGTTATCTGAGCAAAATGATCTACATCCCTTGTCACCCGAGAGTAACAAGTTTTTGCCTGAAAATTTTACCGTGGTTGATATTTCCAACTCACTCCTCTCCGAGGATAAAATCTTTAAACTCGGTATCTTACTTTTTGAGAAAACTCACATGGATGAGTTGTCTTACAAAATGAGCTTAAATGATGAGATTCATGAATTGGAAATTATGAAGTCTCCTTTTGATGATGATGAGTTTGTCATGATTGTTATCATGATTTTTCTACCTTTCTTCACTTATCCCGTGACTTCTCCTCTTCTCAACTCCTTCGAGAGTGTGGATACCATCTTTGACCCCAGCATCACCGCTTATGGTTTCTACTATTTAAAGCAGAGTATATCTCATCGGTGTGGAACTTTTACGTACTTCAATGTTTATCCAAACATCTTGAATGAATGTCCAATGGAGATTGTCTCTTCCACGTGTTACATCCCTAAGAACCAATGAATTCGGGGATCGATTCAAGCTAGTGACTTGGTGAACAAAAACATTAGCAAACACATGGGTTTTCAACCATGTTTTTGACTTCTCTCTTCTTTCTAATAAAGTAACGAGAAGAGGGCAACCTCTTCTGCATCTTTTGTTTGGTTGTTGTTGTGCTTGTACAGGTATTTTTCCCCGAAGCATGAAGGATCTCATGTTCGTGTTTTGTCCTTACTTCACTCGAGTCTCATTCTTCATTGTTCAAGAAGTCTGATATCCTTAATCTTATTGACTAACGTTATCTTTTGGCATAATTAATAAACGGCCTTAGATACAATGTAGGATGACCCTCACCTCTGAAAAATAGAGGATAATGTTTAACTGTAGTTTGAGGGTATCTTCGATTTGATTTGACTTGCACCTTTCATGTGCCGTTTTCTCATGCAACTCCGTTTTTCTCGAAAAATCCAAAAAAAAAAAAAAAAAAAAAAAAATCAGAAAAGTACAAAAAAATTTGAAAAAATTTGAAAATTTATGCAAAAATATAATAAGTTTTGACACTTTGTTCTGACTTTCCGCTGGGTAGAGTAGGAATATAAATTTTGACTTGACCGGGCGTGTTGAGCCCTAGTTTGTTCCCTTAACTTTTTAGGCTAAGCATCAGCGGATCTCATTACTTGAGATTTAAATTTGCGGAAAACGAGGAATGCTAGTAAAGTCATTAGTGTGATTAAATGCTAAACGTGGAATTGTTGGATTTCTTTAGAGCTCATAACGGTTACTTGTATTCCTTGCTACCGCAAGATTGAAAACCCAAAAATAAAATAATTAGAATTATGCGTTTATAAAAGTTGTCTATATTTCTGCTTACTTTACGTGATGGCATAAGCATTAAATAGGCCTTGGATCCTTTATTCTGAAAGGCGTTTAAGTCTTGGAACTTCCCGTTTTGTTGTATGCCACATGAGGTTCATAAATAACAACATCAATATATAATAAATGGCAAAAATAGCTGCGGTTCGATAAGTGGATCGTTGCATCCTTTGTTCTAAAAGGCGCTTAGGTCTGGGAGTTTCATCGTGAAGCTCCGTATGCTTGAGGAAAAGTAATAAATTCATAAGTACCAAAAATAACTGCGGTTCGACAAGCGGATCCTTGCATCCTTTGTTATGAAAGGCGCTTAGGTCTGGGAGATTCACCGTGAAGCTCCGTATGTTTGAGGTACAAGTTATATATGTAAAACCAAGTGAAAAAAAATGAAAATGATGAAAAATGAAAATATAATAAATGTGGTGTGAACATATTAGCCTTTTGAGTTAAAACATAAATGATTTTTAAATCCGCCTAAATCTATCAGACTTTAAAACTATCAGAACGAAAATGAGAAATCATTTCTTTAACAAAGTCTCGATACAATAAGACTTGGGAGCAGGATTTACAATTAGCATTTATGAGTAGTGTTAGCATATAATGACATTTTTGGCTATGATTTCGTTTTTACGCTTAGTATGGGAACTTGTGAAAAATCAGGGACGATGAATTCTATCCGTATGGACACTTTTCTCTGAGCTGTGTTTCCTACTCTGTAACCCTGAACGTTATTGAAAAATGATGAAAGTCAAACATCCCGTCACATAATAACCGTAAAAAGTACATAAATAGTAGTATAGGATATAAAGTTGAAAAACGGAGCGATCTCAGGAATAAATAATTTTTTACTCTCTTTTGAACATTTTGCTACTTCTTCAATGTTAGTAACAAGAGTTATGAAAATTATTTATCTTGTAGGGCGTGAATTGATCCCATTGCGTGAGGACACGACAATACCTTAGTCTGGGGGGATTTGATGTGTGCTTATTCACACACCTTTTTCTTGTCAAATTAAGACCAAAATAGACACAAACTAGCCATAAATGCCAAAGATATTGTGTTTTTGTGTTTGTGATCGTGCAGGAACGAATATTCAGAAATTGGCAAAAATCAGGTCTAAAAGGACAAAAACAAACACGAGTTTGGAAAACGTGTCAAAAGCCAGAGCTGGGAAAGCAAATTACCACTTTTGAGCTCAGATTGTCAAAACACACCTTGTGGAATCACAAAATGCCAAAAATAAGTCCTGGGAGCAAAAGGTTGCAAAATTGGCAGAAATGGTCCTTCAAGTTTAGAAATTAACAGAAATGACCATTGGGCATTAGATTTGGAAGAAAAGTCAACAAACTTCCTTGGGAATTCACAAGTTGTCATGATTGGTCCCTGGGTGAAAAGTTGGAAGAATTTACAAGTTTGGTCCATGAACATTGAATTTTGATAGATTTAGCCCCTGGACATCCAAATTCTGGAAAATTGCAATTATGGTCCTTGGATAATTCAAACTTGGCAAGTCTCACCCTTTTGATAACTTTGGAAAAGCTACAATTTCAGTCCAACAAATTTCCAAAAATTACAAAATTAGTCCTTGTCATAATTTTACCCCAAACGGACCCCTTTAGTATTGCAAATCCAACACAAACTCAAACCCAAACATAAACCACACCTGATCCAGTCCCTGGACATCTCACCTTAAGCCCAAAATCAAAAAACCCATAATAAAATGTAGGTTCAAACCCACGGTCAAAACCACCCTCACCCCTTCCTTTTCCCTCCATACCATTGCAAACCAATCCACCCTTGTTTCACCACCTCCACTTGCCCTGCTCTACCGCCTAACCCATAACCTCAAACCCCCTCCTACCACTACAAACAGGAAGCATTAATTGCCCCTAAAAACCCCTCCACGTTACCAGAGGACATTTGGTGCCAAATTGCATTTTGAAGGCCAGGATCACTTCTGCTTATCCAATGGACAGGAAATGAAGTGGGAAATCCTCAAAGGGACTCCACAAACCTTAATCTTTATCTATAAAAGGAAGAAGACAAAGAGAAGACCAAGTAGTAGTTAAGTAGTGTAGGATTAGTGTCGTTTTAAGTAAATTTCCATTTTCAGTTGTACTCTGTGGTTTAAATGAGTTATAACCAGTTTATTTAGTATACTATGAACCTTGTATAAACCTCTTTAGCTTTAAAAACTAAAAAAATAACAAAAATCACTAAAAAGTACTAGTAAATTAAAAATCAGTGTATGACAAAGAAGATGCGAAGGAGCATGGTAAATATGGGAAGACCATGGTAATAGAGCTTTGTGGAAAGCACTAGGACAGTTGGAATTGGTCTGGTACCTTTGGTTTAAGCTTGGATCACTTTTAAGAATTTTCTCAATTTCATGCATTTTACTGTAGAAGTTTTTAATTGTTGTTCATCTCTGTTGTTTTGTGATTATTTGATGTATGTTAGCTCAGTTAGTGTTTAATATAATCAGCTTGTTTACTAGTTGACATGGTTGCTCATTTCATGAATTTCACAGTCAAAATAGCTTAGAAGTGCTTCATGAGTAAAAGCTGATGTTCTTTGTGTTATTTTGCTTAAACAATTTCATTTCATTATATTTTAACCTTTGGAATCAGTTTTGTGGACTTAATTAGTGAAATTCTTTGAAAATCTCACTTTCACTTTCTTAAAGGGGTGTTTGGATCAGGTTTTTATTCTATGTTCTTGTTGTTTTTTTGCTGTTCATTTGGCATGGGTATGCTACATTTGGTGTGTTTAGCTTAGCATAAGCATAAAATACTAGTGTTGTTTTAGAAAAAGTAAATATTACTCATTTAACTTCACTGTTAGGATTTTGGGTTCTAGATTTCATAATATCATTACATCATTGTTAAATATAGCTTAATTCCATTGCATAATAGCTTTTTATAACTTATTAAGTCTGTTAGGAGCAATAGAAATAAAAAATAGTCAACTTACTTCATAATTTCAAAAGGTCAAAAGTTGCTTAGTACTTAGTTTCTCAAATTATTAAGTGATTTTTCATGATCTTGATTTTCAGTGTTAGACTTTGAGCTTTTGGATTCTCAAACTTTAAGCTTTTCAATGCTTATTTTTGTATAATTTTAAGATTTTTTCTCACTGCTTATTTAGACCTTTCTTTTGGCCTGTTGCTAAACATTTGCCCTGCACCAAACCTACTGCCCCAAGTTCACAAGCTCATTGTGAACTCCTAAGTGGATCCCACTCCCTAAATCTTGGCTTATTTAGAAGCTTATCTAGCCTGCTTATTGGTTTCACCCTAACTTTGGATCTCTGAATTTGCTTGATGGGTCCCACAGCAGCCTGCAACATAGCCCATCAGGTCTGTTTTCCAGTGGAGTTTGGATTTGCTTATTTGAACTTATTGGCTTATTCAGTGAGTGCTTCTTGTTGTTTTTGCTTCATTGAAGTTCCTTAAACCTTTTTGTGGCTTAAAGTACCTTTGGTTCCAGTTTGTCAACTTATTATTAAGCTTTTACAAGCTTAAAATTTCATTTGAGCTTGAAAAGCTCAACTGTGGTTCTCATAAGCTCCCATAGAGCTTATTTTTAAGTTCTAAACAAGTTGTCTTCATTAAAGTTTCATATTTTTAGTTGGTTAATAGTTTTGTATAAGGTAAAACAAGAAAAATCAAAAATAAAAAAAGTTATAGCTTCTATTTAAGCCATTTGGCTTATTTCTCTGCTTTTTCAATAAGCAAATGTATGTTTTCATATTTTTTTTAATTTCCTGCCATATTAAAGTAGTTGTGTAAAATTTTTAATAATTTTCTGTTTAGATTTAGTATTTTTAATAATTAATTTTACTTTATTTAGTTTTAATTGAAAAATCAAAAAAAGTTCATTACTGCTCATTTTTAATCACTAGTATCTTTTTATATGTTTCCTAGCTTTTATAAATCGTAAAGTATTTTTAGAAAAAAAATTTCTAATTTTTACTGTTCATTTACTATTTTCTATAATTAAACTAGTTTAAATAGGTTTTAATTAATAAATAAGTAAATAATAATTAAATTAGTTTATTTATAATATTTATAAACTTTTTATAATTTTATAGGATTCCTGTGATGATTAATTAGTTTTAGAAAAATTTTCATAATTTTCCAAGTCATTTTAGTATTTTTCTTAATTTAAATTAGTTTATATTAATTATTAAATAGTTTTTAATTAATATTAATTAATTAGAAAATCAAAAAATTAACTTTCTTTTTTAAAATTTTCTTTTAATGTTAAGTTTGTAAAAATGTCATTTTCACCCCCCTTAAGTTTATTTTTGCTTCATTCCCACTTTTTTAGTACGTAATTACGTTTGTTTCAAATTTAACTTACGATTTAGGTTTAAAAACGTATCTGGTTTCCTGTATTTGTTAATATTGTTAAATTAGCTTATTCCCAGTTATATCTGATTAGTATAATCCATCCAAATCATAATCTGGTTACTTCCCCTAGTGACTGAATCCCTTGAACGTTTTACAAATACAATTTCAACCTCGTTGGGACATAACGACCCGTGAACACACTGTGCTTTCAACGGATCATAAATTGATCACTCCTCCTACTCCTTCATTGACTTCTTGACCATACCTGGTTGACTGGTTTGTTTGGGAGGAGTCAAGGTCCATTAGACATAGAACTTCAAGAATCAAGGTAAAGTGTTCAGTTCCAAGATTATCTTATGTTTAAGCCTGTCCAAGTTAAAAGAGCGTCGTGCTTATATCCTAGTGCGCCGGTTACGGGGGCATATGAAGTCCTATTGCAATCAAAGTCAATTCAATAAAGTGTGGCGATCTTATTATCTATGTACGCCCGCCTTCAGCTCTAATAATGACCCTTTGGCGCCAAGTAAACTATTAAAGCCCGCCGTGGTTATCCTCCAAGATCGCCGACATTCTATGTGAAGTCCGCCATCCTTTGTATTAAGAGCGACGTAGTTCAGTGCCTGGCCACTTCTCCATGCCTATAAATAGAGCCCCATTTCGCCTCATTTCAACACACCTCTCATCCCAACAACAATAAAGCTCTTATACCCACACTCTTTCGTAATTCAATCATTGGAGTGCTCAAGTGAAGTCAAAAGTCCTTTAAAGTGTTGAAATACTTTTTAGATATTATTGTGGTGATCACTAGTAACGGTAGCTTCTTCATTACATTAATTCAAAAGTATGTTGATCATTTCAATCGTTATTATCACTGTAAGCTCATTTGTTAAAGCATGTTAGGCTAAACTCTTTATGGTTTCTAGGATATGTTAATATAATAAAGTGATTGGTTGTAGTTATGATCTTGATGCAAGTTTTACCGACCAGGTTTTAATATTTATAAGTGTCTCGTTTACATAAGGTCTACCTAATGCACTATCGGGTAGTGTACCCAGTCGTGTGAGGTATAGCTAGTAGGTAAAGCTGAGGTCGTCCTAAGAGCTATGAGTGTGAAGTCTATCTAAGTCTACTGTCACGTTAAAAGGGGGTTTATGATAATAAAGATGAGTAAACTAATAAAAGTAAATGACAAATAAAGTAAATAAATGAAAGAGAATCAATAAGGAGAAGTAGTGCTAACCTAATTATTACTCTTGTTATTATCATGATTAGTTTCCTATTGGTGCATCCTATCGTATCGTCTGGGGTTATATTCATTTAGGATCAGAGGGTTAAATCACCTAAATCTATCTAGCACCTTGTCCTATTCACGACTATTGTAAAGCCGAGAGTTCATCGGGCAGCGTGAACCTACGAAGATGCAAGAGTCATTAAGCACCTATACTAACATGGACAAGTCTAGCGGGATGCGGCATGGTCAGATCTTACACCCCCTCTAACTCCTTCAAGCATATTGCATAAGTAGGAGGTCCTAGGGTTAATTCAGACATGTATGGTGACATTGCTATCACTAAGTCACATCCCCATCGGCTTGGGTCCTAGGGTTAATGCACCAAGCCTCCAAGGAATTACCAATGCTCAACACTACCAGAACTAGAGTGTCCTAAGACTCGCCATGAAAGTATACAAACTATACGACAATAGATGCATAGAAAACTAAATCATAACAATAACAATTTCATAACTAGGCTAACACCAAGAGGTGATTAGCCACTCATATTCATAGGTGCAGTAAAACAAGAGTTTAATATAACAAATGTGAACATGAATCGAATAAAAATCAAAGGAATGAATAAAATTATGATTGATGCGTGAATTCTCCCTTGGAAATGACTCGTATGTGGATTGAACTTCGTTCCTCCTTCTCCCTGAGTTTCTCCCTACTTTTATGTGTTGTAGAATGTGATGATAAACTCGGAATTAGGGCTGGTATTTATAGGCCCGACTTTGCTACGGCGTAGCTGAATGGGTGGCTACGCCATAGCCTTTGTAAATATCAACTATGTCGTAGCTTGATCAAGTGTTACGGGTGTAGTTTCTTCCTTGGATGCTTCTATGGTGTAGTTAAATGGGAAACTACGCCGTAACTTCTTCTTTGGCCACGTGAGTTCTTTACTGCCTCAATTTGGGATCTACGCCATAGTTGGAGAGTTGCTACTCCGTAGAGCCCTTTAGTATATCATTACGCCATAGTCATGGATTGAGCTACGCCGTAGTCTTCGTAAGTGCTTGCTACGGCGTAGGTAGATGACATCTCTATGCCGTAGTTAGTGTAGAATCAGCATACTTCATATATTTTCTCATTAGTCCTTCCATTTCAGCGTTTCTTCGTTCCTTTACACATATTTGCCCTGAAAACAGAATATAAACAAATAAGAGTGTATATCATAACATATGAATACAAAAGATGAGTATTTTGGGGGGAAATTAACACTTAAATCATGGATATATTTGATGTTATCAAATATCCCCCCACTTGAACTCTACTTGCCCTTAAGTAGACCTTATTAGAAAAATTTTCAAAAAGATATTTCCCAAGAAACTGGAAAATATGAGTCTAAAAATTTCCTATGCTAGAATATATCAAAGCCGAACACCTCACGAAACTGGAACAAACACTAATCTCTCTCTCTCTCCTAATCTAAGTGTTAATTTCGGGGTAGTCACTTGACGCACAGTCATAGAATGTATTCTTTCATAAGCTTGGCGGTTACATAAATCTCTACCACTAAAGCTATGGTCGAAACGATTTTTAAAGGAAATATTGGGTGAACACATATAAGGCTTATGGGTGTAGTGTTGTTACTAACATACTACGACAAAGGCGACAAAGGCAATGGTACATGACCGGAATGCCGGGCAAGACACCAATGACTGCTCAAATCCATCACCTAAGCATGATTCACAACTAAAGGGTAGGATAAGAAATGGGATGCACAATAATGGTGTAGAAAGAAAAAGAAAACAAATATTCTTAGCCTATAACCGAGTTTCTACCACTTGCCATTCATACAAAGTCCAAGCTTCAAAATGCAAAAATGGGATCATGTAACAAGTGTGTGCCATTAGCGGACGTCATGATGGGCACAAAACTTGGTCTTCATGTTGGCGATTATGAACCAACAACTTCATTCTTCATATATGACCGAAGTGGCCTCTTCGATACAGATTCTTTCAAAGCCCAAGTACGGTGCTATACAAGGTTGCACCAAAGATAACATATCTATATACGGAATTTCACATTTTTTTAACAATTAAATATATCCCCCCACTTGGGATGAACTATACATGTACAATAGTGGGTCCTAATGATCTTCAAAGATTTGTCTTCAACGTAGGTGTGATTCTTGAATCTCTTAACTTGAACCCCAAACTAGAACAAGTGGCAACTTCCCAATCATAAACCAAAACTACACGGTAGGCTAAGGTGAATAGGTGTATCGAAACAATAATATGGGTAAGAAACGAAAGGATAGGATCAAAAGGGTGTATCTAGGAGTATCTTGCACTAAAGGTGAGTGCAAAAAAGGGTTTAACACGAGGGTCAAATAGTCAATGTGAAATCGATAAACACATACGTATAGGTTATTTGGGTGATAATCCTAAAATATTGGCTTCTTAAAAAGTTTCTTCCAATTTTATGTATCAAGAAATATCAATACACTACTCATTCATGGTTTCAAAATGATGTAAAGGCCAAGTTCTAAAGTTTACAAACTACTGGCACACTCATAATTTAGGTGGATTTGGAGTAAAACAGGGGAAACTGAAATAGGCTAAATCTCACCATGGTATAAAGGGTTAATGTGCTCGTCTAAGGTCTATTCTAGTTAGGTTCGGAAAAACATGTCAAAAGTTTTTGAAGTGGCATAATTTTTCAAAATAAAGTAGAAAAATGGGGCAAAATAAAGTTCAAGTTATAATTCTACTCCCCCCCCCCCCCCCCACTTGAGTTGTACAAAGTCCCATATGTACATAAAATAGATATTAAAGAGGAAAAAGTAGAATTGGAATGAAAACATCCCTGAAATTTGCTCTTGGAAATGATAGAAGGATCATGTTGGAGAACGTGCCTTAGCTTCGCTTAATGAGCAAACTTTAAATCCCTGAAATCACACAACTACCAAATGCATAAAACCTAAAAAAAAGAAAATAAAAATAAAAGACCTAACTCACTTGCGTAGGAAGCTACGGCGTAGCTAAAACAATACAAACTAACACTTGGGGGTTGCTACGGCATAGTGATGGAAGGAGCTATGCCGTAGCTAAGTCCTGGGGGATTTTCTTGGTGCAAAAAGTTTCGAAATTTGTTTCCCCAACTCAAGGCTTCCTCTAGAACCTGTAAATCATTAGTACAAAACATACCAAACCAACAAAATAAAAGGAAAAAGAAAAGGATAATTCGGGTTGTCTCCCGAAAGAGCACTTTTGTTTATTATCGAGTCTTTAATTTAGACTCACTGCCAAGCTAGTCAGCCGGCCGCACACCAAGTTGGGTGTGCATTTCTTCTCTTATCAGTTCCTTGAGTCTTGCTCCGTTCGTATGTTCTACTAGCAGCTGTTTATCGATTGATTTATCGATACTTATGAAACTTCCAATTCCATCCATTGTGTATTTACGAACCTTGAAAGTTTCGACTTTTACTTCCTGGGGATTATAGCTTCTTCCTTCCAATTGGCATTCGTGTACTTCCATAGCTTCCAATCCAACCTCATGCCAGAACTTACGTCCCTTTTTGAATGTTCTTTCACATTTCTCCCATATGTTGTGGAGCATATACCCTTTTACTCTTATCTTGAGTCCATATTCATCAAGAAGTTGCAGTATCTCTTTTTCAAATTTTGTCTTAAATTTTTCAAAACTTATTTCGAAAGGGTCATCATACTCATCTAGTTCATCAGATTTTTATGAATAGCTATCGATCATCCATTCCACAAATACCTTTAGTCTGGTTTTTTGGTCAATGGTTGCGGTACCGAACCTTCTTTTAATCCATTCATCAAACGAATAATCGCGCCCTTTTGGTATTTTTTTTTCGAGTTAGTATGATCTATCTTGAAGTGCTGATCAACTTCTTCAGAGGGGATGCTTTCAGAGCATTCCCCTGTTTTAGCTGCGTATGCCTTTTCATTACAACCCTTGTTCGGTAGATTGTTTTGGCATTCATCAAATGAAAGGTTCGAGCGATAGTAGTTGTAATCTTGTTGGAATCCTTTTGTCACACGCTCTTTGATTAGATTATTTCCGAACCGGACCCTATACAAATCGTGGAATGAGAGATTTCTGAATTCAATATCACATCTTTCGATCCCATAAAAGCACGTTCACTCCAAATAATCTCGTTTGTCTTCATCAAATTCCCCATTATCCCCTCCGTCACATTTGTAACAGAAAGGATTGCATGATGGCCAAGCTTGTTCATACCCTTTGCTAACCATTATTATGGGGTTACAGTAACGGTTTATTAATACTGGGTTTCTCTCATCTATTACCCTGCTCATAATTTGACCATGCCTATCTTGTGCCTGCTTAGAATAACTAACACGTTCTTCAAAAGGGTTAACATTGCAATTTTCAAAGGATTCCGAATCACATAAAACAGGGTTAGTGTAAATATCCAGATTCTTACTCGTATTATTAGCTTCGTTAATCGTGCAAACTTCTTCAAGAGAGATATTAATGGATTTCAAAGACCCGTTATAATTAAATGTAATTCTCTCTTTCCCATTTTCAAGAGTTATTTCTTTCTCAAAAACTTTTATATTAGCATGCGAAGTAGCCAAAAATGGTCGTCCCAGAATCAGGTTATTATTACGCTCGTCAATCATATCTATAACCAAAAAGTCGCCAGGGAATATGAACTTGTTAACTCTTAATAAAACATTATCCACAATTCCCTTAGGTGTTGCTCTAGACATGTCAGCCATTTCGACCATCGATGTCATTTTCTTAAGGTTGATAAGATTTAATTTTTTAAATATTGAAAACGACATCATATTAACACTGGCCCCAAAATCAGCTAAAGCTAACATATCAAAATTACCCATAGTGCAGGGTAGTAGAAACTTTCCTGGATTTGGTTCTTTTTCTGGCAGCTGGCTATGTATCCTTTCGTAGGAAAAATTGTTCTCCTGAAGATAACTAACCCCACAAAGTTTGCAGCCAATGTCTGTATGTTTTGTGCATCGTCATTTCCCTTATGTAGGGACAGAACCTTAAATTCCTCAATGTTAACATTGGATCTCTTCATTTGGATATTTTTTTAATTGTTCAATTTGAGTTTTAAGGTTCTTAATTGCGGCGCTTTGATTTCATAAATTTCTTTCAGTGTCTCCCTTCATCTCATTCATCCATTCTTGAAATTTTTCGTTCTTCCTTGGAGACTCATCGATGTACTTCTTAACCATATCCTCTAGGCTAATTTCTATGTTTTCATAGATTGGCCGATCTTTAATTTTTGTGCAGTACCCCTGAGATCCCACTTGATATTTAGCTCTATTTCCTGGTCCTTGGCGTGTTATACCAATTTCCCCAATCATGGATTTCTCAACTCTTTTGACTTCTTCCTTAACCATAATAGTTTCCTTTCCGTGCTCGCGCTCGGACCGGATGGCATGTACATTTTCCTTGAGTTTTTTAATGTCACGCCCTAAACTTTCAATTTTATTAATGATGAGGGTGATTCCTTCGGTGCTCCCAGCAATGCTTCCATTTCCACCCTCGTGCAACTTTTGGGAGTGGTCCGACATGTCTTCAATAGCCCTTAAGGCTTGAGCAGCATTCATTCCAGGGACTGGTCCCTAAGAATCTAACATTTGGTGAGTAGAGATATTGATCCATTTGTAGAAAATGTTGACCATTTGCTGCTTGTTGAGATCATGAGTAGGGCACTTGTACAAAAGATCATTGTACCTATCCCAAGCTTGGTACAATATTTCATCTCCATCTTGCTTGAAGTTGTGAATATCTTCAAGCTGCTTTGCCGTCCTTGAAGGAGGGCAACATCTTTGGATGATATGCTTCTTCAGGAGAGCCCAAGTGTTAACGGTACTTGCTGGTAACCTATCGATCCATTTTTTTGCTCCTCCGGTTAATGTCATAGGGAATACTCTGAGCATTATCGCGTCATGAGATACTCCCGGAATGTTGAACAAACTAACAATGTAAAGAACATTGATTGGTTGAAAATCAAATATAGTTTATAGGATAGATTATTTATATTTCTCCAAAGGATTTGAAGGAAATACAAATCCCGAGATCGTAGTCTGTGTGAAGGTGTGAAAGGAATTTCAAATTCCGGGTTCGTGAAAAGTGTCGTGAAAGTGAAAAAGTGATTTTAATGGGAATTACACTAATGAATATGAAAATGAAGCACAATTAACCAAATAAGCAAGTAAATCAAGTTACCAAATTTAAAACGTAACGTAAAATTAAAAACGTAAGCTAAAACGTAAAATAAACGTAAACGCGCGAAATAAAAAGTGAATTTGAAGCTAGACTAATCCTACGGGTTTGAAAATAATTTTACTAAGCTAAAAATTATAAAAGAAAATTTTGAGAAATAGAAAAATATTTTTTTGACTTTTTATTTATTTTTTATGATTTAAAAACTATTTTAACTAATTAAAAAGTAATTAAAATTCAAGTAAAAGTGAAATTAAATGATAAAATTGCAAAATTAATTTTGAAAAATTTAAAATAACTAAAAACTATTTTCTAAAATATTTTTGGAATTTTTTATGTTTTTTCTGATTTTTATTTGATTTTTCTTTAATAAAAGTAATTAAAAATTGATTAAAAACAAGAATAAAATAAGAAAAATAGCAAAACAACTTTGAAAAATCTGAAAATTTTATGGAAATTCTAAATTAATATACTAAACCTAGGAAAAATTTAAAACTAGAAAAATAAGTTGAGGAAATGTTGATTGCTTGAAAACAGCTTAATGAAAAGTGCTTATTGATAAGCACTCTTGACCAAATTGTACCAAACTTTTACCAAATATGTATTTAACTCAAATAAGCTTACATGCACTTAGATAAGGCCAATAGAAGCACAGAAACATAGTTGGAGTCTACTGAGCAGTTAAATAAGCAACAAGAATAAGCAGAAGCCAAGTTGAATAAGCAAGAAGCACAAGATCAATGAAAATAGCTGCTATAAACACTAAGAAACTTAAATGAACCACAAAACTCAGATTACAAGCTATAAACCTCAATTGCAGCCCTGATATTGAAATCAGCTACTATGTAAAATGCTCCTACTTCTCAAGTTAAATAAGCAGTCCTAATAAGCTGGAACTTGTGAGATTTGGGGGCAAAAACTCTATTGCCCCACTGAAAATCTAATTGAACCAAAAAGCTTAT
Source organism: Artemisia argyi (assembly GCA_030686995.1). Taxonomy (NCBI): domain Eukaryota; kingdom Viridiplantae; phylum Streptophyta; class Magnoliopsida; order Asterales; family Asteraceae; genus Artemisia; species Artemisia argyi. Next base: position 83,410,195 of record CM060700.1, on the reverse strand, counting down.
CCCTACTTCTCAATTATTAGCCTCAATGTGTCCTAGAAAAATTGATGAAACCTGATGTGTAGGGGAGTACTTTGTTCATACAGGCAACTTAGATCCAAATACTAAATAAGCAAATGAGTTCCAAATTACAATTTTTTTTTTGATTATGATTCCCAAGCTGCTAATCTTCTCAAATCAACAAACTATAACTATTTCCAAGTAGTATTAAATCCTACAAGTGCTTACCAAATTCTGAGTGCAAGTCTAAATTAACTTTTTGATTTATAATTTTCTTTGACTAAATTGAATTTAAATATGTCCTAAATGATTACCTATGATGTAATAAGCTATTGATAACACAATTTAAGCTATATAATATATTTATGCAACTACTTAACTGATTATTCAACCTAAAACTACTAGATACTAGCTGCTATTAAGATATGAAAGCTAATGTGACTTTTATCCAAGTAACCTACTGATTTGTTGCTTTACTTACTCTAATATGAACCTAAGTATGAAGTCTAAACCAATTTTAACCTCTGAGTCTCATGCATCCACAGATAAACTAACTGTCCCAAACACCCTATATGTCTACTGCCTATGACAATTAATGAAGTACTAGTGAGAATAATCAATCCAAACTACTATTTCAGTATAAACTATGATCAAACAAGCATAAATGAACCAGAAACTCAGGTCTCAAACTCAAATACAAACAAAAACACAGATCCAAATAATGGAACAATAAACTACTCAATTTCTGCAAATAAATCAAATATGATGAGATCTACTGAATTAAAGCTAAGTTGTGATGAATACAAACTAATTTAACAGAAATAATAAGAAAATGAAAGATCTAAGCTATAATGAACTACTGATGCAATATAAGCTATAAATGAAAAATGAAAACTCACAAGTTGATTCCCCCTCAGCTCAAACAAAGGGGGGGTTCACTATGCTTGCCTGTCTTTAGACAAGCCAATGGATTCCCTTTCTCTAATTGGACTATCAAATCACCCCTACTGCTTATTTGAATAAGTAGTTTTACCTTTGTTGAGTTATTTGACAATTTGGAGAACTTATACTATATAAGCTATTAAATAAACTTACAATAGCTAGAAAGCTAAAATAACCTTTTATGAAAGTAAAACTAAGCTTATTGAAGCTTAAGTTAGAAATTGAAAACATTTTTTTTTATATATTTTTAGGTTTTTCTAATTTTTTTAGCTTTTTAGTATAAGATAAACAATAATGAAATGAAAACTTTGAACAAACTAACAATGATTAAATTGAACTAAATAAGTAGTAAATAAGTTTCAAACAAAACTAAATAAGAATTTAAGACAATAAGCTAAATTGCAATAAAACTAATATTTCATTAATCTGAAAATTGAGTAATGATTACAAGGAAATTAAAAGCAGAACAATAAGCTAAATATTACAGAAAAACTACACACCCAGCTTGTGAAATGAGGAGGGTTTATATAGGCAGTTGAGGAGAGGGTCTTGGATCCTTCTAGTAGTCCATGTCATCAATCCTTCACTCATGTGTGCTTCTTCTGAGTCCCCTATAGCCCTTGGATGAGTTTCCAGTCGATTCCCATCAATATCAATCCTTGGATGTAATCATTTCTTAATCATGTGCACGCATTCTCATGTGGATTGCCAGCGTGGCATTCTCTGCACATGTCAGGGCTTCTAGAAACTATTTAATTGTATTAATTTACCTTAGATTTGGTCAGTTAAAGGATGAATAGTACTTAGGGTTCATGGTTTCTGGGTTTGGGGTCAGGATTGAAGGGTGGGAAAAGGTATTTGGGTATTTTATTGTTATTGTTGACCGGGTAAGGTTTTGGGTTTGACCTGGGTACCGGGTGAGAAAAGGGGTGGATCCGGTTGGGTGTTGGGCTAGGATAGTATTTTGGGCTTTGGTGATTACAAAGGAATTGGGCTTGTTGTGTGTGGGTCTGGTTGTGATTTATTAAGGATTTTGGGACTAAATTTCACAAGGACTAATTGTGTTAATTCTGAAAATTATAGGGACCAAATTTGTAAATATAATCTAAGGGTTTCTTTTGTAATTCTCTAATACATGGAGGACCAATATTCATTTTTTCTTCAATAATTTCTTCAAGGGACCAATTTTGTCATTATCTGAAAGTACAGGGACTGAAGTTGCCAAACTCTTTAAACTTTGACCAGGGACTAGTCTTGGCACTTTATGAATCTCTGAGGACTTCTTTTGACTTTTTGAGCTTTCTTTGATAATTAAGCTTCCCCGGCTCTGGCTTTTGACCTTTTTCCATTCTCGTGCTTGTTTTTGTCGGTTTTGCTTTGTTTTTATCCAATTTTCACATATCCGTACCTGTACATACACAAATACAAAAACACACATTTTCTTGGCATATTTAGTTAGTATTTGGTATATTTGGTATGATTTTGGGTCTAAAAAGGATGTGTGAATAAGCACACATCAAAACACTCCCAGACGAAGGTATTGTCGTGCCCTCACGCAATGTCATCACCTCATGCTTAAGAGATAAATAATTTCAAAACCTCTTTTTACAGACTTTGGAAAGTAGCAAGGATGTTTGAAAGAGATCTCAAAATCATTTATTCCCAAAAATGCTCCGTTTTCCGATTTTCTTGAATAACATCTATCACTACTATTTTTGTACTTTTTCATTTTTATATATGTGACGGTTTGCTTGACTTTCATTATCTTTCAATAATTATTAGGGTCAAAGAGTAGAAACACTTCTCGTGGAGAAGAGACCATACGGATAAAAATCGTCATCCATGATTTTTCACAAGCCCCCAAACTAAGCGTGAAAACGAGATCACAACTTATCTACAATTTTTTACTAATGTATCTAGATTTACTTGTGAAAACTTATTACTCCCATTTTATTAATGTATCTAGATTTTTTTACTATTGTTGAGAAATGAATTGCTTCATATTTTCTCATTTCAATAACTTTTTAGTCCGATAGAGATACCAAGTTTAAAACGCTAAGTAGTTTTTCATTTTCACGCACGAACCACTACTTTAGAAATTCGGTCCACATCAAGGATTTTTGGGTACATACAGTTTCATATATAAGTTGCGGAGTACTACACGTGCACCTCATGTGACTATTTCAGAATTATCCACATGCACCTCACGCGCCAACAACTTTTATACACTTAAGCTCTTATTTGATACAACTTTCACTTTTCATATTTTTCTTTCTTTCACTTTTTTTCTTCATACTTTTTTTCTTTTCTTTTCATTTTTCATTTTTTTTCATTCTTTTCGACAATGGAAGCTTATCGGGTAGCTCCAAAACCACATACATATCAACTTTTGATTTTTTCATTTTTGCTTTTGATGTGTCCTTGATATGTACGCAACTTCTGAAGCAAAGATTCTTTTAAGAAAATAAGAAACTAAATATTACCCAAACCTAAATACCACTAATTATCCTAGTACATCTATTATATATCGGTGAAACAATTTTGTGGGAGCAAAAAGTCACAAGTACCTTCCATGAGCTCTAAAGAGAACCAACTACTCCACGGTTAGCATCAAACTTCTAAATAAACTCTATCATTTCTCGCTCTTTTCAATTTAAGATCTCAAATAATGAAACTAGCGAATGCTTAGCCGATAATCAGCCACGCATATCTAAAGTCAGTTACGGAAACTTTCAAATTCTAGAAGAAGAATTCGCGTTTTATAGCTCCTTGTGTAAAAGACTAGCGAAAGCTTTTAAGCTGCGCACGTATAAAGTCAAGTACAGGAACTTGCAGATTCTTCAGAAAGAATTCGCATTTTATAGCTCTTGGTGTACAAGACTAGCACAAGCTTATGTGATTATCATTGGTTAAGGGAGACAAGCTAGAGCTCAACACGCCTGGTCAAGTTGGAATATTTATTTCTACTCTCACCAGTAGGAAAGTCAAACAAGGTGTCAAATCATATATATCATATCATCATTTTATTATTATTATTTTTTTATTATTTTTTTTAACAAAAAGGTGACAAAAAATTTTAAATTTTGGTGGAAAAACAGAGTTGCGCAAGAAAACAGCTCAAACGAAAGTGTCAGGTCAAATCGAATCGAAGATTCACCCCCAGACTAAAGTGAAACATTCTCCTCAATGTTTTAAAGGTATGGGTAATCCTACGTAATATCTAATGCCATTTATTAAGTATGCCAAGAGATAAACGTTAGTTGAAAAGATTTTGGATATGTTGAATTTCTGAAAGAGCAGCGAAGAATGAGACTCGAGTGGAGAGAACGACAAAACACGAGCACGAGAGTCCTCAATCTTCGGGGAAATTCTTGGACATTCACAAACAACCACGAAAACACGAGTTTGGAAAGGGTCGCCCCCCTCACGTCAGGTTATTAAAGAAATAAGAAAATAAAGAAGATGAAAAAGGATAAGCATGGGGTGCCTCCCACGAAGCGTTTGTTTTTATTCACTGAGTCACATGAGCTTGACTCAATCCCTGAATTTAATTGTCCTTAGTGAAAGTCTGGAGATCCGGTACAACCATGGGTGGTATGTCCCCTCCAAAATAGTGTTTGAGACGATGACCATTCACCTTAAAGTTAGGACCATCGGGTTGAGCTAACTCGACGGTTCCATAAGGGAAAACTTGGGTAATGGTGAATCGTCCAGACTAACGGGTTTTTAACTTGCCCGAGAATATCTTCAATCGAGAATTGAAAAGAAGGACTCGATCATCAACATTGAAAACGCGGTCTTTAATCTTAGCATCATGAATCCTCTTCGTTTTCTCTTTGTAGATCAAAGAATTCTCATAGGCTTGAACTTTACGATGATCACCCGCGGTTTTGAGATCAAAATTAGCGTGTTTCAAGGCCCAGTAGGCCTTGTGCTCAAGTTCAAAGGGCAAATGGCAGGCCTTCCCGTAAACAAGCTTGTATGGAGTACACCCAATGGGTGTTTTGTAAGCGGTCCGGAAAGCCCATAATGCATCAGCTAACTTATCAGTCCATAAAGCACGATGTTCTCCTACGGTCCTTTCTAAGATTCATTTCAAGCCATGATTGGACACCTCGACTTGACCGCTCGTCTGCGGATGATATGCAGTTGAAAGACGATGTGTGACACCATATTTGAGCATAACTTTAGCAAATTGGTCATTACAAAAATGGGTCCCACGATCACTTATAATAGCACGAGGTGCACCAAATCGGGCGAAGAGACTTTTCAGAAATTTCACAACAACTCGGGCGTCATTGGTGGGGAGCGCCTTTGCTTCAACCCATTTTGACAAGTAATCGATGGCCAAAAGTATATATTTGTTTCCTCTAGATGACGGGAATGGTCCCATGAAATCAATACCCTAGACGTCAAAGATCTCACAAACTTGGATAACATTTTGAGGCATCTCATCCTTTTGAGAGATTTTTCCTTGACGCTAGCAAGAATCACATGACTTAACCAAATCATGGGCATCCCGGTATATCGTCGGCCAGTAGAAGCCGAAATCAAAAACTTTCTTATCGGTGAAGTTGGCACCATGATGCCCCCCCGTGGGTCCATTGTGGTATGCCATGAGAATTTCAGCGGCTTCCTTGCCGTGAATGCACCGCCGGATCACTTGATCCGCACAAACTTTGAACAAGTAGGGGTCGTCCCACAAATAATACTTAATATCTTTGAAGAATTTCTTATTTTGTTGGAACGACATCCCTTTTCTTATGAAATTCCCCGCATGGTAATTCGCAAAGTCGGCGAACCATAGGGTACTAGAATCATTATGTGATAAACTCCCAAGTGTCTCGAGAGGAAATGTTTCGGTAATTTCCTTTTTCTCGAAATCACCTTGATGGGGATTCTCTAAACGTGAGAGGTGATCAGCAGCAAGGTTCTTACCTCCCTTTTTGTCTCGAATTTCAACATCGAATTGTTGAAGGAGTAGAAACCACCGCATCAATCTTGGCTTAGCATCTTGCTTTCCCATTAGATATTTAAGGGCTGAATGATCCGTATACACTATGCATTTCTTTAAGACGAGATATGGTCGGAATTTTTGATGCGTGGGCATCGTAACAGGCTTTACCTCTCGAGGGATCTCGAGAAGCTTACAACCCCCACCAGGCAGTGTACCTGATCGTTGTAGTATAGTATAGTGACAAGTACCGGGGGATTGATCGTTCAGCTTAGGAATAGTGTCGCTAGGATTAGAAAGCCTGAATACCAGTTCTAAGGGTGAGGGATGATTATTTTTGTATTTTTATATTTTTATGAAAGCAAGTAAAATCTCGGGTTTTGAAGGATTTGGGCGGAATTAGTTGCTATTCAACTAACCCAATACTAAGATGCAATCAAAATAAAATATTAAAAATGAAAATAAACTAATTAAACTAAAGTTGTGAGCAGTAATTGGAGAAAATGTGTTTACTTAGATTTCACTACTCCCTAGACATCTTTTACACGTTAATTACTTGTTATAATTGCATGGATGACGGATCGTATTTCTTAATACCATTCATGGGGTGGCACACATAACTCCCCAATTCTATGAGCTCTTATCTCCTCCTACACCATGCCCAGCACAACTATAGGGATTGTAAACAGTGGCTCATGCATTAAATACAACCAATAAAGACCTAGTGCGCCTCGGTTCATGTTTCTTAAGATGTTCAAGCATGTTACCATTTGGAGATCTGCCAGTTTTCTTAAGCCTAACATATAAATCATTCATCCAAGACAAGAATAAACAAGTAATCAACACATAATTAACATCTAGGTTTCATTAGATCTAAGCAAACACAAGATAGATCTAGCCTAGCATGATAGAATTAAGACAAGAACAAGATATAGACAACCAACACATAGACATATTGATAGAATTAGAAGAACACTTATCTTGATTAATCATGCAAGGTATCAAGGGGTTGGAACCCTTGAAAAACCTGTAAAGTTACACCAAAATCGTACTTAGGGTTTCTCCCAAAACTTCTTTTTTTTTATGTGTGAAAAATAGAAAACTATATATACAAAAATAGATCTGACGGCGTCAAGACAAACAATGTGACGCCGTCACCTCGCCGCCAAAACTCTCCTCGGACTGCCTAGATCCACTTCTGACGCTGTCAAGACTTAAATACTTCCAGGCTGTCATGACTCTTTTACTCTTGACGCCCTTCCTACGTGACGCCGTCAAATCCGTTCTGGGTCGTCATGGAAATTCATGAGATTTGCTCTTGACGCCATCAAGGTTTTGCTCTTGACGCCGTCACCTACTGTTCCCAGCATGGAAAATTAAGACTTTGGCGTTTTCTTCACTTTTATGCTCCAAAAATGTCCGAATTGCTTCCTTTTCCAGATTTCTCTCCCAAAGTACCTAAAATCACAAAAGGAACGATTTAGGGAAATATTTGATCAAATAAATTCGGATTCGGGCTTAAATGACCCCCTAAAAGTGGTTCATTTTTCGCCTCATCAATTTTTCAAAATCATAAATGACGGCTAACATTTCTTTTTCAGTAGTCGTATAATGGTATTGAGCATCGGTCATTGTTTTACTAGCATAGAGTATCGGCTGAAAATATTTTGACTTACGTTGCCCCAGAACTGCACCAATAGCATAATTGCTCGCATCACACATTAGCTTAAAAGGCAAGTCCCAATCGGGGGCATCTAAGATAGAAGCCTCCGTTAAATTCTTTTTTAGAATATTAAATGCTTCAATGCACTCATTTTAGAAGATAAACGGAGCATCTTTTTCAAGTAAATGGGTCAGGGGCCTGGCTATCTTGGAAAAGTCTTGAGTAAAACGTCGGTAAAAACCAGCATGATCGACAAAACTTCTAATTCCTTTTACGGTCATGGGATGAGGTAACTTAGCAATCACGTCGACTTTAGCTCTATCGACCTCAATCCCAGATTTTGTAATCTTATGGCCGAGGACAATGCCCTCTTTAACCATGAAATGGCACTTCTCCCAATTTAGAACCAAGTTGGTGTCTTCACACCGTTTCAGCATTCTTTCTAAATGGGAGAGGCAAGAAGTGAAGGAATCTCCATAAACCGAGAAATCATCCATGAAAACTTCCATGGTTTTCTCAATTATATCATGGAAAATTGCCATCATGCACCTCTGGAACGTGCCTGGAGCATTGCATAAGCCAAAAAGCATACGACGGTAAGCAAACGTTCCATAAGGACAAGTGAAAGTGGTCTTTTCCTGGTCTGTAGGGTCAATCGGAATTTGAAAATACCAAAAAAAGCCTCGAGAAAACAATAGAACTCATTTCCTGCTAAATGTTCGAGCATTTGTTCCATAAAAGGAAGTGGTAAATGGTCCTTACGAGTTTTATAACTTCCTTTTTGATAACCTCATGAATTTTCAGGTTAACCCGTCGTTGTTGTTGGACGGAAGGTTTGTAATTATCTTCAAGTAGAATCTTGTGGGTACAAAAACGAGGGTCTATGCCCTTGATATCAGAAATTTTCCAAGCGATGGCACTCTTATGCTTGTTGAGCACATCTAAGAGACGGGTCTTCTCCTCATCTTTAAGGTCTTTTGAAATTATAACTGAAAGTTTGTCGGTTCCTTCAAAAAAAAGCGTATTCAAGATGAGGACGTAAATCCTTGAGCTTGGGCTCCGGAGGATTCTCAGTAGACGTCTTAACTTCTTTAACATCGGCCATTTTAAGGTCCATTGGAGGGAGAGACGGAGTCGGGTCTTTATTCAAGAATTTTTCAATCAAAAGAACATCTCCCTCCGGATCGCAAACGGAATGATCAATTTCTGATGAAATCGAATCATTAGAAAGAAAGGCCTCGATCTCTTCCAAGATGAAATCACTTCCCTAAAACGGAGTGAAAGAAGGGGAAGGATCGGAAACAATTGGTTGAGAAGAAGGAGTGGGATTGCCACTCGAAGCATTTTCAGTAAAACTGAGAAGTTCTTGAGAATACTCCTCCGTAGAAATATCAATAACATAGATTCGATTCACAGAAAAATGGTTATAATTGGAGGAGTATCTCACGGTTTGATCCAAATTAAATGTTATAGCTTCAGTACCAACGCGTAGGGTAATTTCTTCATCGTAAACATCAATTAACGCACGGCCAGTCCTTAGGAAACCTCTCCCGAGAATGAGAGGTACCCGTGGATCAACATCAAAATCAACAATGACAAAATCGGCAGGGAAATGAAACTTTCTGTAGAGACCAAGATTCACGTTCCGGAGGTCGAGGTTGATGGAAATATGTGAAAACCATGGTTATTTCTAGAGAGAGAAAGTAGAGAGAGAAAGGTGGAGAACTATGTGTTTTAATAGGATGATAAATGAAGTGAAGCTTACACACACTTTCCCACACCCCTCATGGAGAGTCATGAGGGGTATTTATAGGCTCCTAAGACTACATGTTTGCCTACTTGACAATAGTAGTCCTTGTAGTTTCTAATCTAGTCCAATTCACTTGTGTGACGTTATCTTTATAAAAAGGCGAGGCTAACAATCTCCCTCCAAGATATCGTCACACGTGAATGGTTACAATGAGACCTATAAATGCATAAATAATTTAAATTACAACAATAGTAAACTATGTTGACGTTGTTGAAGCGCAGAGTCTCTGTAGTCTAGATATGAGGCAGACTTGAAGTTCTCTCTTCCGATGATATCGGCGTATGATCTACGACACTGACGGCAAAGGTCTTTGTAGCTCTGAACTTCAACTGTAATGGTCTAGTTAGGTTATTACTCCCTCCTAACTAGTGAGCCTTTATTCTTTTTCCTGCTCCCTCCTGAACCGACAACTCTTCTTTCATCTCGCAGCGGATAAAGTAGATTCAAAAGTGTAGGAACATGGTTGTCGTTCGGGTAGCAGCATAAGAACATAACTCACATAACATTGCATAGAAGGCTGGTAATAATTTCTGATGAACACATACTTGGTACCTCATGGCACTTCTCTGGTATTAAGCACAGTTCCCTTGATCAACCAACGTACTGAAGACGAAACACTACTTCTTTTGGCATGTTCTTCTCCCTCCTGATGGTTGCGAGTTAACGGAATCATCATAATCTTGTGTACATGCAATACAATTACCTGTACTTTACACTTCTGATGCAATTTAGAAGCCATAACAGCTTTTTGAAGCACATTCTGTGAGTATATGTCGCTAAGATATGACTCTCTTTTTCTACAATCTCATCTCTTCTCTTCAACCTATAAGCGACCTCTTCAAATTCCAACCAGCTAGTAAATGACCAATGACTAGAGAAACAACCCAATATAACTAATCTGAAAATGAAGTAAACATCCCTTAGATATGTGACTTAATCTTGTACGATGGTGTAACTAAGAACCTATACTGAGCACTACAACGTAACTCCTTTAAGCATAGGTAGATCCATATACTCAAACGTGCAAACAGTATATGAAATCTCTGCGTCTTGAACTATCCACAACTTCGTGCGACACTGAGTACTACAATGTAACTCAAAGTGATAGCTATAACCCGTGAGCACTACAATGTAACTCCTTAGAGCGGGTATAACTAGATAATCCAAGTCTTAATCACTATCTCTACCAGTGTTTGCCCAAATAAGTATCTTCGAAAGTCATGCATCCATCCACCCCTAGATTTTGAGATAAATAAGTACACATGTCCTTGAAATGAACTTTAAACCCAGAAATGTGATAAAGAATTATCCCCATAATCAAAAAAATCCGATACTAGCCGTTGTCATTTGATTGTGATTTTTGATCAGGATCTTTTAAGCAATACGTGGTGTGTTTTTGGTGAAGAATGAAGTTCTATCTCGTTGATCTTAGTGATTTCGTATTTTCCTCCAAAAATGGAATGTGAAACTTTGCTCACCCATAATTTGGAAATCACTATGAAATGCAATGCTAAGGTTACCAGAAAAATTTGAGTTTTTTAAAAAATTTTACGCCAAATTTTACCGAAAAAATTTGAATTTTGGCCTAAAAATTTGAATTTTGGGCCAAAATTTTCAACGTTAAACCAAAATATGAATCTCACGTAAAAATTAAACGTTTAGTCTCCTCTTAATTTTTTTTTTGGCTAACTCGATAACCTTTTCTAACTCGGTAAGAATCTTGTAACTCAATAAGATCTTTGATTGGTGGTAAACAGTCAGAAATTGTCAACCAAGTAATGGTCAACAAGTCAAACAGCCTAAACCAATACTCCGTGGAGTGTAGTGTCTCCCCGGGTCGTTAGATCCCAACGAGGCGTGAAATCTGAAATAAGACAACTTTGAGATCAGGTGAAATGAACAGGAAAAGGGTTCAAGTGATTATCCTACTAAAATATAAGTAAAAATAGCTTTGATAAGCTATATCAACTAATACGTGAAATCAGATAATCACAAATGCAAAGGAACTGGAAAACGCGTACGTTTAATATTTAAACGTAAACATACGAAACAAAACGATTATAACTAAAGTAGGAATTTGCATGCCTTAGGGAATTAAATGCAAATTAAACAGACTTAAAATATTTATTTTATAATTACAAACTTATTTAAAAGTTAAGAAAACCTAAAAATGTAAAAAGAAATAAAAATGTACGTTTAAATTTAAATAAACGTAAACGTATGAAACAAAACGTGAATTCTGTCAAATATAACTCCCACAAATGTGAAAATTATATTTTTGGAATAAATACTAAATAACCTAAGAAAAATCTAAAACTTTTTCTAAAATTATTTTATAACTACTGGAACCTATGAAAATTATAAAAACTATAAGTGCTTAAAGAAAATAAGCTAATAAGCAATAAGCTTTTTAAATAGAAGCTATCACTTCTGTTAAATTTGTCTTTTTCTAATTCTTCATTTTTAGAACTATTTAAATACTTAAAATATGAAACTTTTGTGAAAACAACTAGCTTGGAACTCAAAAATAAGCACTGTGAGTGCTTATAAGCTTGATAGTTTGACTTTCTTTGACCAAACTAGGAAATAAGCTTGAATGAGCTTATGTGGGGTCCACAAGGGTGGATTCTGATTCAAATAAGTTACTTAGACTAGTGTAAGCTAGAAACAACAAGTATACCACTAAATAAGTCAATAAGCACAAGAAAGTAACCACTTGGAACTTTGATTTCACATAGAAATGGGACAACAGTTAGGGGTGAATTCAGGTTGGTCCCAGGAAGCCTAAGCTTAAAATCTTGCTCAAAATAGGAAGGTGGCCAGGAGCAACCACCAAAGTGGTGGTGGTGGCTGCAGTGGTCTGTGCACATTGGAGGTCCTTCCCCTGCAGCTGTGTTTGGGCAAGTGTAGGGCCCACTATAAAAATGGCAAAAATATAAGGATGATGGGACACCAAAGTTTAGCTGGGAGGCTACAATTAGAAAAAATTTTCAAGGTCTAATTCTAAATACCAAAATCAAAACAATTCTCACAAATTTTGGATTTTCTACTAAGGGTCACTTTTGACTTTTTGAGATTTTTGAAAGATGTTGACTTTTGTGAAGTTTAATTGCTTCTAATAAGCTAAAAAGGTGAAAATAAGCTACCATGAGATTTACTTAACCCACTTCAACATCTAAAGAACTAGTTTGACTGATTATAGAACAATGGAACTTAACAATTAACGAAAATATGGACTTAAACAAGCATTTTGACTTTTCTTCACAAAAGCAATGGATTTTGTTGCTAAACTGACATAAGAGAACCTAAAGTAACATATTTGAACTATTAACAACCACAAAAACATACTAGAACACCTTGAAACTAACTGATCCAAACACCCCTTTTAAGTATTTGCTGAAATCAAGTTTTGCAGCCCTAAAAATGGTGATTTACCCTTGTAAAAAACATCTAAAAATTAAAATAAAAATACTAGGAAGTAGATAAGCAATAATATAAGCTACAAACCAAATTTTAGATCAAACGGACTTATAAGGAAGAAATGAAAAATCAAAAACTAAATGGCTGGAATTTGGGTAAAACAGCCCTGGGTAGGCTGCTTTGAGGGCCTGTAAAAGCTACCACAAAAATCCTAAAAATAAGCTGATGGCTGATTCCTAAGGCTAGGCTGGTAGACTACAACATGTAAAAATTTCAAGGCCCAAATCCTAACACAAAAATCATAAAAATTCATCCAAGATTTGGTTTTCTGTCGAAAAGGGTCAATTTTGACTTTTTATAAAAACATGATATGTTGACTTATGTGAAATTATAATGACTCTAACTTACTAAATATGTTATAATAAGCTACAATGAAGTAATTTTAAGCAAGATTAACAACTATTGAACTAGTTTATGTGATTAAGCAACTCTTGATTCAAACAGTTAGATGAAAACTAGATCCTCAAGATTGATTTTGACTTTTTCTGAGAAAGTGACCAAATTGGTGGTCAACCTGAGCTTATATGAGCATAAGTGACTTGTTTGAACCAAGTTTTACCATAATGAACAACAAGAACACAGAAAGATAGCATCAACCAAACACCCATTTAAACTAATGAAAACATGATTTTCAAAGTATAACAGTTATTTAAACCATGAAATTTCATCCAGAGACCATATAATGATATTACAAAACCAAATGAGCATAAAATATCAACACCACAAGCATATTACACACACTTATCAAATTTGCATTTTAAACCGTGATATTTCAATTTTAAGCAACAATTTAATCCAATGAACAAACAAGCAACTTTAAGCTATATTATAACTAACAAACAACACAGGAACATAAAAACATGAAAATCTAAGCAAATAAAGTACTTAAACAATAAAATGTCAAATTGAATAAAAAGCTTACAAAATGGATTCCAAGCTGAGAACTTAAGAACAAGGACCAAGATCAACTTATCAGCTTACCACTAAGCTTCTAAACCAAAAGCCATCCATAATTCACTTTGCTCCAAGCTGTGATCACCTTCTTCACAGAATTTTTCATTTTTTTAATAATTTATGTGATATTTTGGTATTTATGAGTTTTACTTATACAACTGATTATAAGGTTACTAGAAGCTTTCAAAAGCTTTTGTCAGGAGCTTATATTGGCTTAATAGTCCTTGTCATCCACTAACAACAATATTAAATAAATTTGAGATTTTGAGCAAAAAATTGCAAGAACTGAACTCGTACTAAAACCTTGGAATTTATTATTGAAAAGAGTTAAGATTACACTTAATTAACTAGCTTTAACACCAGAAAGCTTGAACATACACTAGAATGGAAAGATTAACTAATTTGACACTAAGAAACTTTAAATTACACTATATACTCTTCACTTCTGCCTCCTCCTCTTTCTTTATAGACTTTTGAGACTCCCCACATGGTTCTGAGCATTTCCCACTTGAATTTGACCATTGATTTTCTGTAATTCATCCTAGCCATACAAATGGCATTTTGGCGCCAAAAATCCCACAGGTGGCTAGGGGCAGTTTCAAAGCAATTAAGGAACCTTGGAGGTTTGTGGAAGTGGAGGGGGACAAGTTAGATATTAGGAGTGGGCTATGGGTGAGTTGGTAGTAGAAAACAAGGGTTGTGATATGATTTGGAAGAAAAAGTGGTGAAGAAGCATTAAATGCTCAGTGGTTTGGAATGATGAGGGAAGGGATGAGCTGGTGAGTAGTTAGCCAGCTAGGGTTGATGAGGTGGTGGTAAACCACCATGGTTTCTAGTTTTGGGTTTACAGTGAGTAGAAGGGAGATGAATAGTGGTTGTGGTATTGGGAGGGTCAAACGGGGTCAAACCCCTGAGAATATCTAAGGGTGTGTTGGGCCGGTTATGTTTTTGGGCCAAGGAAGGGTTTGGGTTTATTTATTTGGGATGGGTAATAAATAAGGGTCCGGTTTGTTTTAAGCTTATAATGCCCAAGGACCATAAGTGTAATATTTGGATTTTGTAGGGACTAAACATGTAATTTCTCAATAGTTATCATAAGGACCAATCATGCCACGGATGAATAGTACAAAGGGTATTTTTGATATTTTTCCAATTTTAAAACCCAGCGACCATTTTTGAGATTTTTCAAACTTGAGGGACCAAAGTTGCCATTTTGCAATTTTTGACTTTAAAGGATTTCTTTTGGCAACTTGTGAATCCCAAAGGACCTTTGATGAAATTTTATATGTTTTGAATTACCAGGGACTAGATTTGCCAATTTTTCAAAGTTCAGGGACTGAAACTGTAAATTGTGTAAACTATGTTGTTTTTCATCAGTTTTCAATCCTTTTTCACTTGAAACATATAAAAACACAATTCAGAGATATTTTATGTATTTAAATGCATTTCTGTGTATTTTCAGATGTTTTTGTGGTTTAAACGTGTCACAACTCACCATTTCAGGTCATTTCCCGAACTTTGGAAAAACACTATTCATCAAACACTATTCATCAGTTTACTATTCATCATTTTTGGTGTCAGTTTGACATTCCGAGAAGCATTCAGAAATTTTACTATTCACGGAACACTATTCATTGCGGGAAAAGATTTCATCATTCACGTGCATTACACATTTCATCGTAAATTTAGTTTACGGGTATTCAAATTCGCGTAACCGTATTGGTTCAGGTGCGAATTCATGCATTATCAGTAATGACTTTTCATACGGACTGGAGATAGTCTGCATATCATCATAACAACATTTTCATGTTATACCACTCTCAGGATTTTCAAATTTCTATATTCAGTACATTTAACGTTTTTACGTATAAGTATTTATAGTAAAACGTTAACACCCGGTTTATACACGATGAATATATCTAAATATTCCCACGATGGTCCCAACATATTTTTATATCCATTTTAACATCATAAAAGTTATAACATTCAGTTACCCAGTATTTTGGAAATTTATTTTATTTATAACGTACGCGTATGAATATAACGACGGTTTTCGTGAAAACTAAACATTAATCACCCGATCACTCAGTAAATGTACCCAACATATTTTTAATATGTTTTTAACATTATTATGACTTTATTTCATCCCGGTAAACTTCGTGAACGTTTATTTCTAATAAAACCGGTACCCGATCGTAACTAAAAACACAAACTAGTGCAAATTCATACAAGGTTTTCTAATTAAATACCAAGTACCCTAACCCCCCCTTCACCCTTGAAAAACCGGACCATGATCACCCCTTTTAACCCTTGGCATTAACTTCCTAAGTATTTAACTAATAAACCTTATAAACCATACTTTACCAAAATTACAAAATCATAATCTCATTTTTAGATAAGAAGAAAAACTTGCTCATCTCCTTCCCTATCTTCAAACCCACGACCACACCACCAAACATAGATCAAGTGATCATTTTTCAAAAGTTATAACATCAAACTTGTTCATTATACTTGTCTAATCAAGAATCAAGCAACAAAAACACAAGAACATCAAGCATAATCATCCTATAATCATCTCATTTTATCAAGTAAGTTTTCATCTTTATTTTTTCATGGATCATCCTATTTTTACATGTATTTCATAAGTATCATGCTAAAAACCATGTACAAGTAGCTATACCACACTTTATTTTGGCTAAAAAGAAACATACAAACCCTAACTTTTTAGTTATGAATCCCCTTGCTCTAATAACTTGGTTAGGAGTCCATGGCACCCTAAGAAGGTGTATGGTAAGATTAGATTAGCCATGTGGTGACTACAAGAGGTTTGGTGATGGTAGAAATTGATTTTTAACCTTGGAAACTTGATTTGGAACATGTTTAGGACATGCTGTCCCGTTTTGTAAAAATCTGGAAAATCAGTAAACACCAAGGGAACTTTGGCAAAACTTTTAGAAAATACTTTCAAAAACGAATCCGTAGGCGAAAGAACGGATTAAAAAGAGTTTATAACGAAGAAGTTATGATTTTTGCAAGATTGTTGACGAAAAGTATTTTCTGGAAATTTGTTTGCTGTTAGACGTTTTTCATTGGACAAAAAGAGACTTTAGACGTAACCCGGAGGAGCCGAGCTTTCCAAAATATATTACTACATACTAAGACGTAACCGTGGATATAAAGAACAAGTAAAACGGACAAGTAACGACAAAGATATACTCGTTTGAATATCGGCTAAAACCATTTTATAATTGACAGCTTTTATTAAATTTGGCGCAAAAACTACGAAGTACATTTTTGAGCTAGAAGTAATATCAAGTACCGAGCTTTATAACTAACGTAGTATTAGTTATTATGAGTATGTTTTCATCATTTCAAGGATTACAACCCGAGTATTTCAACGCTAACATGGAAACTTACGTTATATATATATAAGTATATATATATTATAACTAGCTTATTATATTTTCTAATAGCAATATTTTTCCAAATTCTTGGATTATATACTTTTGATAACAACAAGTGTTTTTCAAAGAGTAGAGTGGTATAGGAGCATGTGCATGGACATTCATAACATCATTTGGTGATCTAAAGTAGATCGATCATCATTCATATTAGGTTGCGGCTAGTGTGCGCGCCTTGTTTTTCAGCTCATTACATGTTCATGGTACCATCATATTGGGTTGCAGCAGCAAATTGTTCATTGGTGTTCATTTCATTTCATCACAGTTTCATCAGTTGAGGTGAGTTTTCATAGCCCCGTTTTCAATTCAACATTTTTGATTGTTTTCAAATCCCACGGGGGGAATACATTGCATCAATCCTTTTAGTACGAGCCCAAGTATTCAAACACATGTACATAGCTTAAGTTACCTTGCCATGTGATAAGTCCCCTGTAACATCATGAACCGTTAATTTACCGTTAAGCGAGAGTGAGTGGATAGATCTATCGAGGGTGACGCCTCCATCCGTGGTAGTGATTACCAACAGTAAGCGGATGCATGTCATGTCTTTTACATATGAATGTTTCGGCAGAACATTCGGGAGGGGCATAGAATTTCATCAGTCATAGCTTCGGTGTCATGAGCTTAAGGCTATTGTACAATTTTCATGAGATTTTTATCTTGCACTTTTACTTGTGGTGGCCGTACATCAGTACATTTTACAAACCTATGGAATTCACCAACATTCGTGTTGACGTTTTAGCAATGTATTTCAGGTTATTAAGGTAGCTCATGTGACATGCATTTGGACCTTCATGGAGTCGCGGAGTCGACGCGTCTCATCATTATTTCATGCACTTATGTAAACATTTGATCTAGTACTACTTGTTTTTCATAAACATGCAACACATTTTGGGGACCTCATTTTGTAAACTCTGAATTATTTCAATGATCAAATGCAGTATTTTCCAAACGACACTTTAGGTCGTTCAATGTAACTGTAACTGTGGTGCTATGACAGACACCCCCAGGTATTCCATTCCGCTGCAAGTCAGGTAAATTGGGGGTGTGACAAAACGTGAACAAAATGATGAGTATTTACACACTCATCAATCCCCCACACTAAACTATTGCTAGTCCCTAGCAATATTTTGAGAAAACTTAATGGATTTGAATCTCTTTACCAAAAGCCATTACTTCTGGAGTAGCCAAATGTTTCAGTTCAAGTAAGAACCATGGTACACTGATAACCATGTGATTTTGAGCAAACCACCAGCTGTAAACGGATTTCATTTGTCTTTACCAGAAGCCGTTTGCTTTTGGACTAGCCAACTCTTGATGGACATAGTCGACATCTTGGTGAGTCGATTAACAATTATGGCTTTCCACTGCCTTTACCACAAGCCATAATCTTGCGGGCTAGCCAACTCTTTCACGTTTTAGGATATGGCGAGTTGAGATACCATACAATTTTGGGCAAATTGCAAGCTATAAACGGATTTGATATATCGTTACCAAAAGCCGTTTGCTCCTGGATTAGCCAATCCTTTTGTCGTTTAGACATGGCGGACTGATAACCACAAAAAACTTTGAACTTAATTGAAAAATTTTAAAATTTTGGCCAAAAACAGGGGTACTAGAAGGTATAATGTAATAAAATTCGCTAGAATTCCCCCCCCCCCCCCCCCCCCCCCCACACTTAGAATTGAATATTGTCCTCAATATTCAAAGCACCGGCTATTATGCCGATCCTTTGAACGTAAAAAGGCAATATTCTAAGCTAACTGTGGAAATACTATTTTTCACTTTATTTATATATACATACAAACACTTTTTTTTACAAACTTATATACATATATACATAGTAAACAGCAGGGGACGGCCACTCCCCCACACTTGGGTGTTAGAAAGTAGAAAGAAGTGAGAAATATGGGTGAAAACCCACATTGCTACTGTTTTTGTTAATCGAGTCGCTAGCTTGACTCGATCCCCGAATTTAATTGTCCTTGGGGAAAGTTTGGAGATCCGGGACAACCATGGATGGTATGTCCTCTCCAAAGTAGTGTTTCAAACGATGCCCATTCACTTTAAAACATGGACCGTCATTTTGAGATAACTCAATGGTACCATATGGATAAACCTTTGTGATAGTGATGCGTGGGGATTGCACCAGGCTTTACCTCTCGAGGGATCTCAAGAAGCTTACAACCCCCACCAGGCAGTGTACCTGATCGTTGTAGTATAGTATAGTGACAAGTACCGGGGGATTGATCGTTCAGCTAGGAATAGTGTCGCTAGGATTAGAAAACCTAAAGACTAGGTCTAGAGATGAGGGATGATTCTTTTTGTATTTTTATATTTTAAGAAAAGCAAATAAAAATCTCGGTTTTGAAGGAGTTGGGCGGAATTAGTTGCTATTCAACTAACCCAATTACTAAGATGCAATCAAAATAAAACACTAAAAATGAAAATAAACTAAATTAAGATAGTGGTGTGAGAAATATATGGGAGAATTGTGTTTACTTAGGTTTCACTACTCCCTAGATATCTTTTACAGGTTAATTACTTGTTACAGTTGCGTGGATGACGGATTGTATTCCTTAATACCATTCATGGGGTGGCGTACTTACTTCCCCAATCCTATAAGCGCCTACTTCGCTCCTATGTCGAGCCGACTAATAAGCTCCTAACATGGGATCACTAGAATTTGCTCATGCATTAAATACAACCATAAAAACCTAGTACACATCGGTTCATGTTTCTTAAGACGTTCAAGCATGTTACACAATGGAGATCTGCCAGTTTTCTTAAGCCTAACATTGAAATCATTCATCCAATACAACTATAAACAAGCAATTAACCTATAATTAACATCTAGGTTTCATTACATCTAAGCAAACACATGATAGATCTAGCCTAGCATGTTGAAATCAAGACAAGCATAAGATATATTCAAACAACACATAGACATATTGAATGAATTGAAAGAGGACTTATCTTAATTGAACATGAAAGGTTACAAGGGGTGAAAACCCTTGAAAATACTGTTACAAACGACCTAGGGTTTATTAGGTTCGACCCTAGTATTCTCCACACAAGTTCCTCTTTTAATGAATGAAAAATAGAAAAGTATATATAGATTTTGTGAGGTGACGACGTCAAGAGAAAATGTCTGACGCCGTCATCTCGCCGCCAAATAAATTCTCGGACTGCCTAGATCTGGGTTTGACGCCGTCACGTGTACTCCTTATGCAGGCCGTCACCAAAATTACTCTTGACGCCCTTCTCTTGACGCCTTCAGGTTTTCTCTGGGTCGTCATGGATTTCACCCTTGACAACGTCATAATTTTCCTCTTGACGCCGTCAGGTACTGTTCTCAGCATGGAAAATTAAGTCTTTGCCGTTTTCTTCACTTTTATGCTCCAAAAACGTCCAAAATGCTTCTTTTCCAGAATTCACTCCCAAAGTACCTAAAATCACAAAAGGAACGATTTAGGGCAATATTTGATCAAATAAATTCAATTCCGGGCTTAAATGACCCCCTAAAAACGGTTCATTTTTCGCCTCATCATATACCCTTACACTTGAGATTTGCTTGTCCTCAAGCAAATGCGCTTTTATTCTAGTAAAAATACAAGTTAGGGGTCATTTAACACTAATATAAAAGTAATTACAACAAATAATCGTTCCACAAAAGACCAAAGACAAGCACGAAGGTCATATACTAGCACCTTACAAATAGGGTTTAGATACTCACATCTCTCGGGTGCAATAAAGTAATATCACAATATAGAAATGGAAAACATCTCTCACTACCTGTCATAGCAAAATAGATTACCATAGGCTTGGGAAAGGATCAAACCTCCACCACATGGCGTAAGCACCTAGGATAAACTATCAAAGAGGTCTTTTAAAGGGTTGTAACGTTAGGTGTAGGGATATGGAATACACAGTTTTGTTGGATATAGGCAGTCTTTACTGGTGGCGAGTTAACAATCTTGGTTAATTACATATACAATATGGCGTTGCTAAGCCAAGACTAGACTCGACTTAAGCTAATAAATTAAAAATAACAAAAACATAAAATGAAAAGGGATGGTAGTCCGTATGTTTTTCTCTTTTCTTTTTTCTTTTTTCTATTTTTTTCTTTTTCTTGATTTTTTTATTTTTTATTTTTTATTTTTATTTATTTATTTATTTATTTTGCATACACTCTTACCCTACCATCCAAAATAATACATCATAGGGAATGAATATTCCCCTTACACTTGAATTTTTACATACTTTACAATAAACTAATCTAATAACTCGAATTAAGATAATCAAAACACTTGGAGTACTTTTAAGATTAACGCACATATGGGGGTAATAATAGATGTTCTTCCCAATTACTCCATAAGATTAGTACTTTACCCATGAGTCCCAATCGTCCCAAAACAATATGTACAAGGATATGACTCGACTTAGCAACCATGTAATCAATTAGATAATTAACTAAGGGTTTAACAAATAACAATAATGCACTAAAGATGAGTGCATACACGGAAGGCTAAGGCAATTTGGTTGTACATTTAAGTGAGGTGTAACAAATTCTTCCTTTAAGTAAGATGCTTAAAGTTAGAAACGAAAAGATAGGCTCGGAGGGGTGTACTAGGGGTTTCGTGTACTAAAAATGAGTACAACGCTAAGGTGTGGGAAAAATTAATTGACTTAACTAGCCAAGTAATATGACTTAAATGGTCAAGTAATTATGATACGGGTTTAACACAAGGGTGATCCTAATGCCTCTTATCATGTAGTAAATCCTACTACACGAATGTAGTCTCACTAGCGGTCTCGGGATGCATCACTAATGTAAGTTCTAGAATCTAAATGCTACCGATACACTCATAAGCACTAATAGTAAATGTTTTTCCTATCAAATCTAAAGGCGAACCTCACATATTTGGGTGGAAAATTTTTCTGAATAGTACGGTTTTGTGCTAGTCATACAATCTCCTATCCATGAGACGCTTGCTATGGCTAAAGTTTCACTCCTAAATGTTGTAAAAAATTTTAAATTTGGCGCTAAAATTGCACTAACAAGTATTTCTCATAGTTTTATTACACATCTACTATCAAACAAACAAACTCAAGCGAAAGTGTATCTGTAAGGTATCATCATTTTACCCTCCCCTTACACTTGGGATGAACATTGTCCCCAATGTTCAAGTACAGAATGTAAAAGTGAAATAAGTAAAAAGAATGAAATCAAAAACCCCCCTGATTCGCTCGGTATGGATAATATGGTGGCCAGGTTAGATCTTCCTCCAAGAAAATGAACAATCAAAGCTTCCCTTCCAGAATATAAATCATCTTCTTGTCATACATAACCTGTGAAACCTGAGAAAACAGACAAGGCAACCTCGCTTAAAATCGGCGGCAATCTATATATGCTAACAAATCCTAGAAAACAAAATAAGATATAATGCTTGTGGAATGATGTTTGCAGATTTCCTGGAGATTATAAAACTAGAGATTCGACAAAAACTTGAAGACTCCGTTAGAAAAACAAAACTGGTAAAATTTCCAGAATTTTACACGTGACGCCGTCAAGAGTAAACTCGTGACGCCGTCAGAAGTGATCTGCAGAAATTCTTATGTTAAGTTTCCGGAAAATTTCTGGAAAAACTTCGTCCTACTTCCTGGAAAATCCTGCAAAACATCATTATGACTCTATACAAGCATTTGACTCTAACAAATACGAATATACATGTTCACTTAATATTGTGGAGAATCATGATCAATTTTTTTGTTTCTTAAAAACATATTGGGTGTTTCCCCTTACACTTATCTTTTGTGAAATACCTTTGGATGAAGTTAAGACTAGGCCAAACAAAAAAATAAAGTATTTTCACTATTGTTAGTTTTGAAACATGATCTACCAACAATAAAAATAAAGCATGCATACGGAAGCAAATAACAAACAAACAAAAATAAAAATCACACAAAACATGGGTTGCCTCCCAAGAAGCGCTTTTCTATATTTACGAGTCTTGTAGCTAGACTCAAGGTCATTGGTTACTACGTTACTTCATTGTTGGTGTCACTCTCTAGGTCATCTCCTATACAAGTCTTGTATTCCGGACCTAATTGCAAGCAATCTTTGTAGAAACCAAGCATCCTATTCATCACATACTCTACTCCTCTACGTCTATCCTCATCATTCCTATAATAAGCTGCTTGTTTGTGTTCTTTTTCTATGTTTGACAGGAGGCGGTACTGCTCAATCTTATAGGGCATTTGGTAGGCAATCTCATCATTCTCCTCCTTGAACCTAACTATCCCTAAAGTAGGGTTATAACTCATCTTAGTGGCCTCAACAAATGGTTTTCCGAACACTACTTGGCTTAGTCAAGCATCTATCACCGGACGAGTATCCTCTATTATCATAAAATCGATCTCATAAGTGAAATTTCCCACAATCACATGCAATCCCTTCACTCTTCCTACAAAATTACTTATCCAATTCTTATTGGTCATCATCCTATAACCAAGTTGTTTCTTCATAACCCAATTATAATAAGTCCTAGTCATGATGTTTATAGGAGATCTAGGATCGATATAAGCTTTCCATTTATGCATATGCCCAATGTTGCATGGTATGTTGATGTTAGAGGCGTCTCCCATCTTGATAAGGGGTGTGCCAAGGATATATGGTGTCTCGGGGTCATCGAATAAATCCTTATGATATTCGCGTTCTTCCTTAGTGAGCAACTTATCAAAGTACTCTTCTACAGTCTCTACTTCCTCTAACTCTTCTCCCTTATTAACCTCAACTTCCATAATTTCATCCCTAGTCTCGGTTTCTACTACAACTTCATCTTTGTCACTTTCTTCTATATCCTTATCTAGTGGTTTAATGGTGACAACATTGAAAAAGTGGACATGTTTGGATGACGAGGGGTCCTTAGTTTGGATTCCATTATTGGCCTCCCTAGTGTCCTTCCTAGGTGTAGTTAACGCTTGGTGGTTGAGGGCTTTCAACAAGTTGTCAATCTTATTGGTCATCTCCGTTTGTTGTTGGTTGAATTCGGTTTCAAACCTAGCTATGCGAGCCTCTTGAGATGCCATAAACTAGGACATCAATCCTTCAAGATTGTTGGTACTACCATAGTTGTTAGAAGGATTGTTGTAGAAAGTACGGTTAGAGGGTGGACCGTTTGGTTGGTAACGATTAGGCGGATTGGAAGAATTGGCTTGGTTTTGTTTCCACCTAAGGTTTGGGTGATTTTTCCAAGAAGGGTTGTAGGAATCACCATACTGGTTTGGCTCGGGTTTGAAAGTGTACCACTTATCTCCCGCTTCGTCGGTACGCAAGCATGCATAGTCCGCAAAAGCTGTTCCGGGGAGTTCCACACAATCACGAGTGTCATGGGGACCACTACATAATTCGCATGAAGAAGTGATTTTGTTCACTTGGCTTGAAGTCTTAGGAGCTTCGTAAGATTTCATGACAAACTTGACTTGGTCCTCAAGTTCCATGATCCTACGGTCGGGAGTGCTAGAATTGTTCGAAGGCAAAGATATTGCCTTGACCGTTTTGTTCAAATCACGGGGATCATTCCAACTTTCGTTGTCATAGAGAGCAAGATCTTCTATGAGTTCCCATGATTCTTCCGCACTTAGATCACGTAGCTTACCACCGGCCGATTGGTCAATGGCTCGCCTGGTGGAGAAATCGATATGGTCATAAAAGATTTGGACTTGAAGCCAAAGATCTATGCCATGATGAGGAACTTTTTGGACTGGCTTGATCACGTAGAGAGAATTGGAATTGGCATAATCGGGTCGACTCTCTAGTTTTAGCATCAAGGTCTATAGAATCTACGATTTTAAGGAAGTCCTTGAGATGTTGATTTGGATCTTCGGAAGGAAGTCCATGGAATGCACATCCGCTTTGCACCAACCGGATGGTGTCGGATCGCAAGGGAGACACATTGGCTCCTTGGGTGAGCTCAATGGTGTTTCGATAGCCTTGGTGGCTAGGTCGGGAATACTCTCCTAGGGTTCGAGGACTAAGAGGTTGGTTAGCTAGTGGTGGGTTTTGTGGGTGGTCTTGTTGTGGTGGGATGATGGGTTCAAAGATGTTACCATCGTCCATGATGTCGGATGGCGAAGAGTTACGAACAAAAACACGAAGAAATAAGATAGACTAAAGAGAACCTAAAAATAGAAATAAAATCTTACTAGAAAGGAATCTAGCAAGTAGACCAAATAAAAAGAATTCCTAACCTAGACAATAACTATTCCCCGGGCTGCGGCGCCAAAAACTTGATGCGTGGGGATTGCACCAGGCTTTACCTCTCGAGGGATCTCGAGAAGCTTACAACCCCCACCAGGCGTGTACCTGATCGTTGTAGTATAGTATAGTGACAAGTACCGGGGGATTGATCGTTCAGCTAGGAATAGTGTCGCTAGGATTAGAAAACCTAAAGACTAGGTCTAGAGATGAGGGATGATTCTTTTTGTATTTTCATATTTTATGAAAAGCAAGTAAAAATCTCGGTTTTGAAGGAGTTGGGCGGAATTAGTTGCTATTCAACTAACCCAATTACTAAGATGCAATCAAAATAAAACACTAAAAATGAAAATAACCTAAATTAAAATAGTGGTGTGAGCAATATATGGGAGAATTATGTTTACTTAGGTTTCACCACTCTCTATGTATCTTTTACAGGATAATTACTTGTTACAGTTGCGTAGATGACGAATTGTATTCCTTAATACCATTCATGGGGTGGCGTACTTACTTCCCCAATCCTATAAGCGCCTACTTCACTCCTATGTCGAGCCGGCTAAGAAGCTCCTAACATGGGATCACTAGAATTTGCTCATGCATTAAATACAACCATAAAAACCTAGTACACATCGGTTCATGTTTCTTAAGACGTTCAAGCATGTTACAAAATGGAGATCTGCCAGTTTTCTTAAGCCTAACATTGAAATCATTCATCCAATACAACTATAAACAAGCAATCAACCTATAATTAACATCTAGGTTTCATTACATCTAAGCAAACACATGATAGATCTAGCCTAGCATGTTGAAATCAAGACAAGCACAAGATATATTCAAACAACACATAGACATATTGAATGAATTGAAAGAGGACTTATCTAAATTGAACATGAAAGGTTTCAAGGGGTGAAAACCCTTGAAAATACTGTTACAAACGACCTAGGGTTTATTAGGTTTGACCCTAGTATTCTCCACACAAGTTCCTCTTTTAATGAATGAAAAATAGAAAAGTATATATAGATTTTGTGAGGTGACGGCGTCAAGAGCAAATGTCTGACGCCGTCATCTCGCCGCCAAATAAATTCTTGGACTGCCTAGATCTGGGTTTGACGCCGTCACGTGTACTCCTTATGCAGGTCGTCACCAAAACTACTCTTGACGCCCTTCTCTTGACGCCTTCAGGTTTTCTCTGGGTCGTCATGGATTTCACCCCTGACGCCGTTTCAATTTTTCACTTGACGCCATCAGGTACTATTCTCAGCATGGAAAATTAAGTCTTTGCCGTTTTCTTCACTTTTATGCTCCAAAAACGTCCAAAATGCTTCCTTTTCCAGAATTCATTCCCAAAGTACCTAAAATCACAAAAGGAACGATTTAGGGCAATATTTGATCAAATAAATTCAATTCCGGGCTTAAATGACCCCCTAAAAATGGTTCATTTTTCACCTCATCAAATAGTGAATGGGCCAGTCCAACAGGTTTTGAGTTTACCTGAGAAGATCTTTAATCTAGAATTAAAGAGAAGGACTCGATCACCAATCTTTATAGATCAAAGAGTTCTCGTAAGCCTGATCACGTAGTTCATTTAATTCATTCATTTGAACCTTTCAGTGATCACCCGCAGTTTTGAGGTCAAAGTTGGCATGTTTCAATGCCCAGTAGGCTTTGTGCTCCAGTTCCATCAGAAGATGACATGTCTTTCCGTACACAAGCTTGTAAGGCGTACACCCAATGGGTGTTTTATAAGCTGTACGAAAGGCCCATAGTGCGTCATCCAATTTATCCAACAAGGCAGCACGGTTTTCTCCTACAGTCCTCTCAAGTATCCTTTTGATACCACGGTTTTAAACCTCCACTTGCCCACCTGTTTATGGGTGATACGCGGTAGAAAGACGGTGAGTTACACCATACTTTTGCATGACTTTGTCAAATTTTTCATTGCAGAAATGCGTACCACGATCACTTATGATAACACGTGGAGTTCCAAAAAGGGCAAAAAGAGATTTCGGGAATTTCACAACAACTCGGGCGTCATTTGTGGGTAAAGCTTTCGCTTCAACCCATTTTGACAAGTAGTCAACAGCCACAAGTATGTATTTGTTTCCTCTAGATGATGGGAATGGCCCCATAAAGTCAATGCCCCAGATATCAAAGATCTCACAGACTTGAATAGCATTTTGTGGCATCTCATTTCTTTGTGAAATGTTTTCGTGACGTTGACAAGCGTCACAGGTTTTAATGAGATCCTGGGCATCCTTATAAATTGTGGGCCAGAAGAATCCGGAATCAAACACCTTTTTGGTGGTGTAATTGGGACTATGATGGCCCCCAGTAGGTCCAGCATGGCAAGCCTTGAGAATTTCAGTGGCTTCCTGCCCATAAACACACCGTCGGATGACTTGATCCGCACAGATTTTGAATAAGTAGGGGTCATCCCAGAAGTAATGTTTGACATCCATAAAGAATTTATTCTTCTGTTGGGTTGACATCCCGTTCACAACAAAGTTACCCGCATGGTAGTTTGCGAACTCAGCAAACCATGGGGTAGTAGAATCTCCACGAAAAGCAACTGCATTGAGTGTTTCGAGAGGAAATGTTTCATTTATTTCCTTTTTCTCATACACATCTTGATGAGGGTTCTCTAATCGGGACAGATGATTAGCAGCCATGTTCTCAACTCCTTTTTTATCACGAATAATGATATCAAATTCTTGAAGGAGGTGAACCCAATGGAGCAATCTCGGCTTCGCATCTTGTTTGGCGAAGAGATATTTTAGAGCCGAGTGATCTGTATACACTACGCATTTTCTCAAGATTAAGTATGTCTGAAACATTTCAAAAGCATACACCACGGCTAATAATTCTTTTTCAGTAGTAGTGTAGTGAGTTTGAGCTTCGGTCATGGTTTTACTTGCGTAGTGGATAGGCTGAAAGTGTTTTGTTTTGCGTTGCCCCTAGACTGCACCGATAGCAAAATCACTTGCATCACACATGAGTTCAAAGGGTAAATCCCAGTCGGGGGCAACAAGAATGGGTGCTTCAGTAAGCTTTTTCTTCAATGTTTCAAAAGCTTCGATGCACTCTGGTGAGAAGATAAAAAGAGCATCCTTCTCGAGGAGATGAGTCATTGGCTTGGAGATTTTAGAAAAATCTTGTATGAATCTACGATAGAAACCGGCATGACCCAAGAAACTCCTAATACCTTTTACGGTAATAGGGTGAGGCAATTTGGCAATGACATCAAACTTAGCTCTGTCAACCTCAATCCCATTCTTGGAAATCTTATGGCCGAGGACAATGCCCTCTTTGACCATAAAATGACTCTTTTCCCAATTTAGACATAGATTGGTGTCTTCACACCTTTTCAGCATGTTTTCTAAATTGGTGAGACATGTTTGGAATGAATCCCTAATGACCGAGAAGTCATCCATAAAGACCTCCATTGTTTTACCGATCATGTCGGTGAATATGGCCATCATGCACCTCTGGAACGTACCTGGAGCATTACATAAGCCAAAAGGCATACGTTTATAATCAAAGGTTCCATAAGGGCATGTAAAGGTAGTCTTTTCTTGATCTGATGGATCAATGGGGATTTGAAAGTATCCTGAGAAACCATCAAGGAAACAATAGTACTCGTTTCCTGCTAATCTCTCAAGCATCTGATCCATAAAGGGCAGCAGAAAGTGGTCTTTGCGGGTGGAGTCATTCAACTTACGATAGCCAATGCAAACACGCCACCCAGTAACCAGCCGAGTTGGAATAACTCATTTTCCTCATTTGTGACAACAGTAATGCCACCCTTTTTTGGGACGCAATGGATGGGACTAACCCATGGACTGTCAGAGATGGGGTAAATCAATCCTGCATAAAGAAGTTTGAGAACCTCTTGTTTAATGACATCATGGATTTTTGGATTGACCCGTCTTTGATGTTGCACTGCGGGCTTGAAGTCATCCTCCATTAAGATTTTGTGTGTACAAAAATCTGGGTTAATACCCTTAATATCAGAGAGCTTCCATGCAATTGCTTGCTTGTGTGACTTCAAGACCTTTATGAGAGCAACCTTTTCCTCATCACTTAAACCTTTAGCAATAATGACGGGTAATTTACCATTACCCTCCAAAAATGCGTATTCAAGATGAGGAGGTAAGTCCTTGAGCTCGACCTCAGGAAATTCATCGTTTTTATCAACCGATTTAATTTCCTTATTATGAAGTTCTACGGGAGGGAGTGGAGGAGAATTTTCCTGATTTAGCAATTTCTCAAGAAGAAGAATATCTCCCTCCAGATCAATCTCAGTGTTATCAATTCCCTCTGGAACTGAATCACTTTTGAGAAAAGCCTCGACCTCTTCCAAAATGAAATCACTTCCCTCAAACGGAGTGAGAGAAAGGGAAGAGTTGGAAATGATAGGTTGAGATGATGGAGTGGGATCCCTAATCACAGAATTATGAGAATAACTAAGAAATTCCTGAGAGTACTCCTCTGAAGCAATGTCTATGATGTCTATTTGGTTAACCGCTTCAGAATCATAATTCGAGGAGTACCTCGAGGTTTGATCGAGGTTAAAGGTAACAGCTTCATTACCCACACGCAAGGTGATTTCTTGCTCAAATACATCGATAAGAGCACGACCCGTTCTAAGGAATCCCCTCCCAACAATGAGAGGAACCCTTTGATCAGCATCGAAATCAACAACCACAAAGTCAGCGGGGAGATGGAACTTTCCTACTTTCACAAACAGGTCCTCGGCAATGCCAAGAGGATGAGATATCGATCGATCTGCAAGCTCTAGAGTCATGCAGGTAGGAGTAAGATCCGGAAGAGAAAGTTTCTTCCAAACTGAATAAGGCATTAGGTTGATGCTTGCACCAAGATCAGCCAAGGCATAGCAATCAACCTTTCCTGGAAATACACAAGGTATTAGAAATTTTCCAGGATCTCCAAGCTTCTTAGGAAGCTTCTTTAAAAGAACTGCTAAGCAGTTCTCATTCAATGGAGTTTTTGTCATTTCAAACAGTTTCTCCTTGTTGCTTAACAAGTGTTTGATTGTTGATGCAAACTTGGGCATCAGAATAATAGCATCCGCGAAGCTAATGTCAAAATGCAAATCTTGGAAGATTTGAAAGAATTTATCCATCTGGTGACTAGCCTTTTTGCGGAGCTTTTGCTCATTCAAACGTGAGGGGTAAAGAATAGAAGAGGTAGAAGGTTTGGATTTAGGGGTCTCAACTGGGATATCATGGGGTTCAAAAAAAACTCTTGGTTTTGGTTTGGGTTTTGGGACAACTTGAGGTGGGACGTCTTGGGTACCTTCGTTATTAGTCGGAAGTACTTCGTCCTTATTTACCTCAGTTTCATTTTCCACTACCTTGGGAGAAGGAGAAGAAGGGGTAGTGGGAATAGTGGGTCCGTCATATGAAACTCCGCTCCTGGTTATGATCGCCTTTGCATCGCCCCTCGGGTTTGCGATCGTGTTGCTCGGAAGTTTTCCAGAGCCCGAGGGTCATTCATTTAAAGATTTCTTGATTTAAGAAATCTGGCTGACCAACAACCTGTTTGTCTCTTCATGAGTTTTCATGAACTTCTTCAACAACTCATCAGATGATGATTGTGGAGCTGGGAGAATGGCTTGTGTTTGGTTGGGGAAATTTTGGACTCGGTTATTTTGATTATAACCTTGTTGCGGTTGAAAATTTCCCTGATTTGGATTACCATTTCCCTGAAAATGATTTCCCGTGTTGAAATTGTTTCTGTTAAAGTTTCCTTGGTTGTGGAAACCTTGATTCTGTCCAGCATTGAAATTCCCTTGGTTTTGATAACCTTGGTTCATTCGAGGTTGGTTCTGGTTTCGATTTTGCAAATTCTGGTTTTGGTTGAAACCGGGTGGTCCCATATGTGTGTTAGCACGGTAACTTGGTTCCATTTGAGGACGGTATTGATTACCTCCCTGATTTGAAGTACCGGCTAAGGCATTGGCTTCAAAAGGACTACCATCGGTGGCAGTACAGTTGTAGTATGCATGTGGGCCACCACTAGTGACACAAACTTCCACTTTTTTCACTTCAGCATGTGAAGGGTTTTGTGTGAAAGTGACTTTCTTTTGGTTTGAGATAACCAAAGCTTGAATAGCGTCTGTGAGTTTGTCTATCTTAGCATCGGTGCTAGAAGTACTCACAGGAGATGAAGTAGAAGGACCAACACTCACTTGGGAGTTATATGGCTTTGTGCGTGTAGTGCGGACCTTGGACTTATTTTCAATGATCGCTAAAGCTTCTTTAGTGGGTTTGCTTAAAAAATTACCTCCCGCGGAGGAATTGAGAGAATCTTGGTCAGATTGACTCACACCATTATAGAAAGTGTCAATTTGCATTAATACAGTGAAACCATGATGAGGACATCGACGAAGCAATTCTTTGAAACGATCCCATGCGTCACTAAACGATTCATCAAACCTTTGAGTAAATTTGATGATTTCATTTTTAAGACTTGTTGTTCTGGACGGTGGAAAAAATTCGTTTACAAATTTGGTAACTAAATCCTCCCATGTTGCTATTGAATGAGGTGGTTGTTTTTCCAGCCAAATCCGGGCTGCCCCCTCAAGAGAAAATGGGAATAGAAGAAGCTTGACTGCTTCGGAATGGACGTTCTTATATTTGATGGAAGATGTAATCTTGTTAAACCATCGAATATGAGCATGAGGATCATCCCTCTCAAAACCATAAAATTGACTTGAGGTTACTAGATTTAGTAACCCGGTTTTGAGATCAATGTATTCAGCCACAATGGTTGGGACAACAATAGCATCTCCGTAACCCTCGATGGGTGCTTGGAGAAGCTCATTCATCGGACGGTCTTCCGCCATGATAACTGTTTTTGTGGTAACAGCACGTATATCAGATACGGCTGTTGGGGCAAAACGTCTACGGCGTCTTCGAGGAATTCTGACAAGCTCACGAAAAGGGCATGTTGACCTAGAAGAACGAGTGCGCATGCACTAAAGGCGACTCTAAGAATCCTTAGAGTGACGGGAATTTAAAAATAGAAAAGAAAAATCTTTTTCGATTTTTGTTTTTATAAGAAAATATAGAAATATGGACAAAGATGATAGATAACAATGAGTGATTTATTCAAACTCACAGATACTTCAAAAATCATTCTATGCAGCACACCTCCCCGGCAGTGGCGCCATAAATTGATTGGTGGTAAACAGTCAGAAATTATCAACGAAGTAATGGTCAACAAGTCAAACAGCCTAAACCAATATTCCGTGGAGTGTAGTGCCTCCCCGGGTCGTTAGATCCCAACGAGGCGTGAAATCTGAAATAAGACGACTTTGAGATCAGGTGAAATGAACAGGAAAAGGGTTCAAGTGATTATCCTACTGAAATATAAGTAAAAATAGCTTTGATAAGCTATATCAACTAATACGTGAAATCAGATAATCACAAACGCAAAGGAACTGGAAAACACGTACGTTTAATATTTAAACGTAAACATACGAAACAAAAGGATTATAACTAAAGTAGGAATTTGCATACCCTAGGGGCTTAAATGCAAATTAAACAGACTTAAAATATTTATTTGATAATTACAAACTTATTTAAAAGTTAAGAAAACCTAAAAATGTAAAAAGAAATAAAAATGTACGTTTAAATTTAAATAAACGTAAACGTATGAAACAAAACGTGAATTCTGTCAAATATAACTCCCACAAATATGAAAATTATATTTTTGGAATCCTAAAAGTAAAAGAAAATTTATTGGAAATTTAAAATTATTTTTATAACTATTTAATTTATTATTATTATTTAATAACTATTTTTAATTATTTAATAATACACTAATAAATAAGAAAATGTAAAATAAGCCTAGAAAAATAAAATAATGAGTTAGAATAATCTAAAATATTATAAAACTTATTTTAAAACTGGAATTATATTTTTCACACTATTTATCTAATAAATACTAAATAACCTAAGAAAAATCTAAAAAATTTTCTAAAATTATTTTATAACTACTGGAACCTATGAAAATTATAAAAACTATAAGTGCTTAAGGAAAATAAGCTAATAAGCAATAAGCTTCTATTTAAGAAGCTATCACTTCTCTTAAATTTGTCTTTTTCTGATTTTTCTTTTTCAGAACTATTTAAATACTTAAAATATGAAACTTTTGTGAAAACAACTAGCTTGGAACTCAAAAATAAGCATTGTGAGTGCTTATAAGCTTGACAGTTTGACTTTCTTTGACCAAACTAGGAAATAAGCTTGAATGAGCTTGTGTGGGGTCCACAAGGGTGGATTCTGATTCAAATAAGTTACTTAGACTAGTGTAAGCTAGAAACAACAAGTATACCACTGAATAAGTCAATAAGCATGTAACACCCCTAATTTTTTAAATATTTGCAGCGGAATAGAGATTGGGTGTTACTTCACAGCTCACAGTTTTTCAGTAGAAAATGATTATCAAATTAATCATTTTAAAACATTTATCATTAGAATTTTATAAATATCAGAGTTTTTAAATTGAGGTCCCAGTGGTTTCAAAATTTGTTAAATAGGTTTTCGAATGATAGTAAAAATTTATAGCCTTTGTGAGAATTTCATGCTCTTAAGTCCTATCCTTGCTCATTATGGACCTGAGATAAACATGCTAAAAATCAACAAAAGTTGAGTGATATTCATAGGTTTATGTTTAATAGTTGAACACAAGTTATAAGTGATAATTGCACCGGCATACAATTATAAGTTTAAAAAAAACAGTTGTTATTGCATTAAGCTCATGACACTCATCCGATTAACAGATCTCATCAAAAATGATGGATAATAGTAACAATGGCCCTCGGGATAGGTTCTTGCCAGTAACCTATTAGATTTCAAATAAAGTGCGTTTGGTAGCTTTCTCCAGCGACCAAACGGGGATTGTCAATCCCTAATAGATCTATCAACAATTATTTACGTTCACTCTACGAGTGACTAAGGTTCATGATAAGAGGGACTTTTGGCAATAAGGTACTTAAGCAATAACGATATCAGGTATAGCATACCAAAAGAAAAATACTTGTGTTCAGTTTGTAAAAACTAGCATGTATCAACCTCGCGAGGTTTACAAGACTTTTAAATAAGTAAAGGCGAGGCTATGAACTCACCTTAGTGGTATTGTGGTAAAAATATCGATACTCAGTTTACAATAAGGGAACGGCTCCACACACGACCTAGATAATATATGGCAAGTTTTAGTGTTTGATAGTCTTAATGGTTTAATTGCGAGTAGTTTTTGAATATGTGAGTTGTTGGTTTAACGATAGCAAAACTTGTGGTTCGATAAAATATCGTAAGTTTAGTTAAGTTATATATATATATATATATATATATATATATATATATATATATATATATATATATATATATATATATATATATATATATGTGTGTGTGTGTGTGTGTGTGTGTGTGTGTGTGTGTGTGTGTGTATACGTAAAGTTAATAATAATAATAACAATAGTGTGAAATAAATGTAAACGTCATGACGTGAAATCGTAAAATGAAAAGTAAAGATGAAAATATTAATTATATTATATGGCCCTTGTCTTTTTCAGATTTTTACACTTTCTACCCTAACGGTGTTAGCGTTGTGTCATTAGTCCAAAGTTAAATATTTTTACGTTTTACATCCAAAACTTTATAATTTTTACACTTTTCATCCAAAAGTTTATAAAATCAGTTTTTTTTTACCTTAAGATTTGAAAAAGGCCAGTTTCTTCCTAAACTTTATAAAATTGACACTTTTAACCCAAAATTTATAAAATTTGCAAATTTAGTGCAAAATTCACCAAATTCGATACTTAGTGTTTTTATTTATTAAATAAGTTAAAAATAGCTTATTGAACTTTCCAAACTGCTTATTTTACCGAAAGTGCTTATTTGTGGCTAAATGGGCTTTTTAACGAAAAAGACTAGGCCCGTTAAGCATTTTAAATCCATTGGGCTTACGAAAGTTTTGGGCTTAGTTTCGGGCTTAGTTTTGTATGTTAAAAACGTTCCAAAACTGGTTATTACGACAGCTTATCTCGTTAGCTTATTTTCAAAGGATTGGGCCTTAAGGCCCAATCGATATTTATTAGTTTTTCAGAAAGGTTTTAAGTCGCGATGCTTTGCATCATTTAAAGGGTCGAGACGAAATTTTTATTACAAACGTTATACATGAAAACGATAGTTTGTCAGGTGGTTTAATAGTTTGTGAAATAAAATCAAGTGCTCGTTAAGTTAAATTTGAAAATATGAGTTCGTTTCTTGGGTTGCATGGAACGAATTTTCAAGTAAATCTTTATATATCTTGATTTTTAGCGTAGTAAATATATAGGTGAGGTAAAAATACATACATGTTGTTTATTTGGATTTCGATTAATTTGGTGCAAGTCATAGTGATGTATATAAGTAAAATCAAAGTGAGCGTTTAAATAAAAATGGAAAGAGGTCGTGTGAGACTTACTACACCAAGATGGTGGGGTAAAACGTTTCGTAGAGTCGATGAAAAGAGAGTACGAGAGTGTAGCGCGCATGTCGACTCAACCAAGGTTCACAAACAAAGTTTTGTTCCTTCTAGACCCGATTGGAAATATCTTGTGCTCGTGACAAAGTGAATCGAACCAGAAACGAGGACTAAGAAACTTAGAGTATTTGATAGTTGATTTGCATGTGGGAGTACGAGTGCATGCATGCATGGTGGCTTATATACGAAGCTTTTGGAGTGTCTTAGTGACTATAAATTTATGTGATGAGATGGTGGAGTGTGGCAGGAGGTTTTCAAACGTCTTGTAAAGAGAAAAGTAACATGGTTTCCTTCTTTGGTCTTTAGCTAGTCGACATCCACCAAAGCTCAAAGAAAAACGTGTGGGTGATTATTATATATAGAATTGTACGTGTGAATTTGTTTTTAAAAATGTTTGTAGTACTTGCCTAGGATCTTAAAATATACAATTGTGAGTGCATGAAAAGAGGAAGTACTCTTTTGTTTTAAAAATGCTTGTCGCCTACTTGTTTTTATTAAGCAACGATTTGTAAACTTCGGCTAGGATTGGTGATGATTGATCAAAGGTAATATTTAAACATGAGTTTGAGATTAGAAATGATTTTTGAACTTAATAGAAGCAAACGGGGTTCAAAACGGTTTAGTTTTGGATTAGTTGAAATCGTATGAAATTGTTTTTGGACAAAACGTTTTGCATAGTAAAAATGTTGTTAGACTCGATATGAGAAGCTAAAAATCAACACACTCAAAGTTTGCTAGGTGAGAAAAGAGAATGCGTAAAAATATGTGTCTGTCGTGTGTAAGATTTGAGAACACGAGACGCGTTTCTTACTTGGTTTAGTCGAGTATTAACAAAATCAATAATAAGGATTTTGGGCTCAAGTTTTGTGTGGGTCGTGAATAGTAATAGGCCGAATCTTTAAATTGGCTTAGAAGAAATTAAGGGTCCGTTTGAAAGTAATTAAGATTAGTAAAATATATTTTGATTAGGAAAGTTAATTATAATTACCAAAAGTTTAGTTACGATTTAGTGAAATGTTTACGTGAGCCCGGGAGTTTTCGAATGTGTTTTGCTAAAATACGTTACGTAAGTTTTTAATTGGTAAAAGTTTAATATTCTCGCGATTTAAGACTATAATGGTACACGTGTGAGCATCGTTCCAAGGAAATAGGGGATCACAAACATCGTAGTGATTTTAAGTAATATAGCATATTTGATAAACAA
Organism: Artemisia argyi; assembly: GCA_030686995.1. Lineage (NCBI taxonomy): Eukaryota > Viridiplantae > Streptophyta > Magnoliopsida > Asterales > Asteraceae > Artemisia > Artemisia argyi. The sequence continues at coordinate 83,372,913 of CM060700.1, read as the reverse complement.
AAAAAAATTGTTATTGGTAAAAACGTTATTAATTAATGAAATGATATATTAGTCTTTGATTTACTTTTACTATTCATGGAAAAATTTACGGGAGATTACAGTACCTACCCCTTATTCTGAATTCCGTCCCGGAATTCATGTTTAACAAAATTCCTGTAGTAGGGAATTTTGATCAGAGGGTTGTCGAAAAATTTTCATTATTAAAATTTAGGAAATGTGGTTTAGTTAGACTTATTTGTGCTAGACAAGACCAAGTACTGGTGTATTTAAGGGTTATGAATATTGAAGGTAATGGTCATGAATAGTAAAATAAGGGCTAAGTGTATAGTGTCCAACGTTCGTGAATAGTGAATTCCAACGGTCCGAAATAGTAACTAACGGCTAGATTTCTACCTACAAATACCCCTTTCAAATTTCCATTTCTTCCACCCACCATTTGCTTCTCATTTCCCATCTTTAAAATGCCGCACCTTATCACTATACTAGCGATTGTGTATGTCGTCCTTGCCGCTATCTACTTAGCGTATGTTCCAGATGAAGACTTTGGATTCTTGGTTGCGATCTTGTTGTTTGTCGTACCCCTCACGGTCCTAGCCATTACCGTAGACAAGATATGGGGGTAATAATCTTGAGCTAGGGTTGTTTTAAATTAAGTCTTTGTCGTGTTTCTATGTATTTTTAACGAATAAGGAATAAAACTCATTTTGTTTTTAGGAATTTGTCTTGTTATTATTTTTAATGATTTGTTTATATTTATCTTTCAGCATAATTAAGGTGATTCATCCTGTGGTGGCTCTTGCTATGGTTATGTTGGTGGGGGTCTTTGTTGTCATAGCGGGTCAACCTATTGAAGATTCTATGGTTTATATTGTAATTATTGTGACGTTAGCACTTCCGATGCAAATTATTTGTTTATTTATTAATTTCCATGGATTCGGATAAACTTTTCACTATTGGAGGTTTCTGTCAGTCTTTAGGGTTTTTCTATTTGTACTTTTGTTGGCTTCTCGTCATAATGATGAGGGAATAAGATAGGTATTTATTGTAGTTTGTAATATTTATGAATAGTTTAGTTTATCTCTATTTGTTGCTTTTAAATGAAGATTGTTATTTAGAAAATCTGACATTATGATTGTTCCTTCATAACATGATTCTTCCTAAATTAGACATAGTTGATCAGGCTATGTATAATTGAGGACTAAATGATGTGATGCTTGGCTCAGTCACAGTGGTATTTATGTTTTTTTTTTAATTGTTTTAGATGGTGTTCAACGTGTTGTTTTTATAATATAACACGTAATTTCTTTTAAGATTAAAGTAGGAAATTTTTGTTCATACTATGATGATGAGTCAGAAATTTCTAGTCAGAAATTTCTAGGGTAATAACAGTATACTGTTAATTGGTAAATGGAATAGAAATTGAAATTGACGTAGATTATAATTATTTCGGAATTATTACAAGTAGATTTTTCGATACGGTAGAAGGATAGTTGTTATACTTAGGTTACATCCATCATAACTTAAAGTAAAATACAAGGAAGAGGTACAATCAGGAAATTTTTGAACTAGAGTTTATTTATTCTCAACGGGAATTTATTCATCTGCATAAATCTAGTAATCATTCCCTTGATACTACCGAAGTCTTTGTAGAGTTTTCATTTCCTTGCAAAAGTCTTGGCTTTCCAATTTATATTGTAGTTTGGACATTGGTTCTTGTAGTGTCCTCTTGCACCACATCCGTAGCATATTACAGTTTTTGTTTGTCCCTTGTTGTCCGAAGTCCTACAGTTAGTTGCCTTGTGACCTGTTTTCTGACACTCCATGCACTTAACCTTGCAGATTCCTGTGTGATGCTTGTCGCATTTTTGACACATGGGTTTACCTCCAAGATATACCCTTATGGCAACAGATGTGGCGAGGCAGTCTCTATTAGCTTTTTGTTTGTATCCCAGTCGATGATGATAGTTGAAACGATATTCCAGATGTTTATGGTAGCAGTCTTTAGCATTGGTGAAGTTGCAGTGGGTGGAGTTGCTGGTTCCTATTTCAGTGAGTTTTCGCTTTTGTTTATTTCCATTAGGTCTAACTTCTTGCCTAATCTCTTGGTTATGGGTGATGATAGGGTTAGTCATTCTTCTGGAGTTTTAAAGGGGGTTGGCCTATATTCCATGTAGCTTTCATGGTTATGCTTATCAGACGTATCCGACTCTCCTCTTGGATAAACTATGGTGGCCCCTTTAAGTACCACTGCCATGATGTTGCTTACCAATTCCTTGACATCTTCAGTAGTCATGGTGATTTTTGATGATGATGGAGTACATGTATTGTTTACGTTGTCCATCTTCTGAAATCATTAATGAAACTTAACTTAGAATCCATCTGATGTCAGAATATTTTAAATAATGAATTCTAATTATTTCATTGATGATAGACTGAATTGAATCCTTACTGTAATCTAATTTCAAGATATGTCTATGTTGTATCATAGGTAGATAATCAACTCTTGATATGGGATTACTAAGGAACAAACCGATTCGTCCACTAAAATAAATTTCTCTCCATTTTTCAAGTTCTCTCTTGAAATTTTATTTTTTGACAATCCTTTGGTTTCTGGTTAATTATAGTATGTTTAAGAAATCTTTAACGATTGTAAGAAATCTTACGGTAGATTTGAATAGTATTGTAGAAGTTATCATAATATTAATAACTTGACTGATCGTTTTTTTTTTTTTTTTTTTTTTTTGTAAAACAATTAGTACAAGGTCTCTTATTAATATGTCATGGATCTATGTGGAGTTATTTGTTTATCAAGGGAGATAACAAAATGATGAGTTTTTTTTTTTTCTTTTTTTTTTTTTTTTTTTTTTTTTTTTTTTTGCATGGAGGTGTGAGGATTTATTGTATGCATGCTTGATACGAAAGAAACTGTTGATTCGTAACAGAGAAATGTAACAGAAGAGAAGATTATTATACATTATGATTTGATTACAAGTTTTGAAAGGTTCAGATTTATTGAACATTACATGAAAAACTAACCAAGTCTGTCTGGTTTAGTAGGTGCAACAGGGATACTTGTAAACTTAAAATTTGTTACGCCTCTGACGTAAATATCTAATCTCTTTCTCAAGTTCAAGTTGTGCTGCTTCCATGTTTGAGAAACGTTCCTGACACATGTTCATTTGATTAGCCAACATAGCCTCTAATGCGGCAATCCTTTGACTCTGGTTTCTTGCTGTGTCTCTGGCCATCCATAGGGTCCTTTCAATGTCTTCAATTCTACCATGTGTATGACCATGTTCTCTTCTTGCAGAACGAACCCTGGAATCCAAGCTTCCATGTTCCTGGTTGGTGTTGTCCTTTATCTCATTAATATTTATTCCTAATTCACATATTGCTCGTCTTTCAGCATCCGCTCTTTTGAACAATGCGTCAAGGTTACGGTCGTACCATTCAAATTTTGTTGGTTGTAAACCTTTTAGCTGTTCAGTGTGAGCATCTAATATGCTGGCTTGTCGATAAACAAGAGTCCATATTGAATCAGGTGTGCTTATATTGTAGTTGGGGGAATTAGGTGAGGATAAATTATTTGGGATATCTGGTATTGGGGAATCTGAAGTATAGGGTAACGGAGAATTTGGCTCAACATTCTTCCACGGCCTCTCTTGACGTGAACTTTGTCCAACTTCGAATGTTGCCTGACCACCAATCACATCTTCATATGATTCAGTAGCTCCTAAGTTTTTGACGTAGAGGTGTACAAATAGGTGACGATGGAAGTGATCTCTGAGTGATTCCTATATTAAGTTGGGGCTGTGATATTTGTACGTAGGGGTCTTCAGTATTCGGAGAATTTTGATTGATAGGTGATGTATTAGTATTACGGAGAGTAGTTTTGACGTTCACGAAAGTTTTTGGAGACATGTTACTGTAGTAACCGAGAATAGTATTTTATAAGTAACTTTTACATTAAAGATATAATAGTACGGATGAAATAATAATTGTGTAAGCGCAATTTCTAAACATGCAAAATAATCTTAACAGGTAATGTACTGAGCAAGGTAGTCTGCAGACACGGAAGGCATGGAGAGTGTAAGGCTATAAAATGTTTTGGTTTGTAAAAACGGTTATAGTTCGGATTTGTATTAGACCGTTTCGCTATAACCTAGGCTCTGATGCCAATCTGTAACACCCCCAATTTTTGAAATATTTGCAGCGGAATAAAGATTGGGTGTTACTTCACAGCTCACAGTTCTTCAGTAGAAAATGATTATCAAATTAGTCATTTTAAAACATTTATCATTCAAATTTTAAAAATATCAGAGTTTTTAAATTGAGGTCCCAGTGGTTTCAAAATTTGTTAAATACGTTTTCGAATGACAGTAAAAATTTATAGTCTTTGTGAGAATTTCGTGCTCCTCCATCCCATCCTTGCTCATTATGGACCTGAGATAAACATGCTAAAAATCAACAAAAGTTGAGTGATATTCATAGGTTTATGTTTAATAGTTGAACACAAGCTATAAGTGATAATTGCACCGGCATACAATTATAAGTTAAAAAAAACAGTTGTTATTGCATTAAGCTCATGACACTCATCCGACTAACAGATCTCATCAAAAATGATGGATAATAGTAACAATGGCCCTCAGGATAGGTTCTTGCCAGTAACCTATTAGATTTCAAATAAAGTGCGTTTGGTAGCTTTCTCTAGCGACCAAACGGGGATTGTCAATCCCTAATAGATCTATCTACAATTATTTACGTTCACTCTACGAGTGACTAAGGTTCATGATATGAGGGACTTTTGGCAATAAGGTACTTAAGCAATAACGATATCAGATATAGCATACCAAAAGAAAAATACTTGTGTTCAGTTTGTAAAAACTAGCATGTATCCCCCTCGCGAGGTTTATAAAACTTTTAAATAAGTAAAGGCGAGGCTATGAACTCACCTTAGTGGTATAGTTGTAAAAATGTCGACACTCAGTTTGCAATAAGGGAACGGCTCCACACACGACCTAGATAATATATGGCAACTTTTAGTGTTTGATAGTCCTAATGGTTTAATCGCGAGTAGTTTTTGAATACGTGAGTTGTTGGTTTAACGATAGCAAAACTTGTGGTTTGATAAAATATCGTAAGTTTAGTTAAGTTATATATATATATATATATATATATATATATATATATATATATATATATATATATATATATATATATATATATATATATATATATATACGTAAAGTTAATAATAATAATAATAATAATAATAATAGTGTGAAATAAATGTAAACGTCATGACGTGAAATCGTAAAATGGAAAGTAAAGATGAAAATATTAATTATATTATATGGCCCTTGTGTTTTCCAGATTTTTACACTCTTTACCCTAACGGTGTTAGCGTTACGTCGTTAGTCCAAAGTTAAATATTTTTACGTATTACGTCCAAAACTTTATAATTTTTACACTTTTCATCCAAAAGTTTATAAAATCAGTTTTTTTTATCTTAAGATTTGAAAATGGGCTGTTTCTACCTAAACTTTATAAAATTGACACTTTTAACCCGAAATTTATAAAATTTGCAAATTTAGTCCAAAATTAACCAAATTCGAAACTTAGTGTTTTTATTTCTTAAATAAGTTAAAATAGCTTATTGAACTTTCCAAACTGCTTATTTTACCGAAAGTGCTTATTTGTGGCTAAATGGGCTTTTTAACGAAAAAGACTAGGCCCGTTAAGCATTTTAAATCCATTGGGCTTACGAAAGTTTTGGGCTTGGTTTCGGGCTTATTTTTGCATGTTAAAAACGTTCCTAAACTGCTTATTACGACAGCTTATCTCGTTAGCTTATTTTCAAAGTATTGGGCCTTAAGGCCCAATCGATGTTTATTAGTTTTTCAGAAAGGTTTTAAGTCGCGATGCTTTGCATCATTTATAGGGTCGAGACGAAATTTTTATTACAAATGTTATACATGAAAACAATAGTTTGTCAGGTGGTTTAATAGTTTGTGAAATAAAATCAAGTGCTCGTTAAGTTAAATTTGAATATATGAGTTCCTTTCTTGGGTTGCATGGAACGAATTTTCAAGTAAAAAGACTTAGAATAATTTCTAAGTGTTTTGCATGGTTCGATGTTACTTACAAACGTGTTTCAAAAATCGTTCGTACGTGATTTTATGATTTAAATCTTTATATATCTTGATTATTAGCGTAGTAAATATATAGGTGAGGTAAAAATACGTACATTTTGTTTCTTTGGATTTCGAGTAATTTGGTTCAAGTGATAGTGATGTATATAAGAAAAATCAAAGTGAGCTTTTAAATAAAAATGGAAAGAGGTCGTGTGAGACTTACTACACCAAGATGGTGGGGTAAAACGTTTCGTAGAGTCGATGAAAAGAGAGTACGAGAGTGTAGCGCGTATGTCGACTCAACGAAGGTTTACAAACAAAGTTTTGTTCCTTCTAGACCCGATTGGAAATATCTTGTGCTCGTGCCAAAGTGAATCGAACCAGAAACGAGGACTAAGAAACTTAGAGTATTTGATATTTGATTTGCATGTGGGAGTACGAGTGCATGCATGCATGGTGGCTTATATACGAAGCTTTTGGAGTGTCTTAGTGACTATAAATTTATGTGATGAGATGGTGGAGTGTGGCAGGAGGTTTTCAAAAGTCTTGTAAAGAGAAAAGTAACATGGTTTCCTTCTTTGGTCTCTAGCTAGTCGACATCCACCAAAGCTCAAAGAAAAACGTGTGGGTGATTATTATATATAGAATTGTACGTGTGAATTTGTTTTTAGAAATGTTTGTAGTACTTGCCTAGGATCTTAAAATATACACTTGTCAGTGCATGAAAAGAGGAAGTACTCTTTTGTTTTAAAAATGCTTGTCGACTACTTGTTTTTATTAAGCAACGATTTGTAAACTTCGGCTAGGATTGGTGATGATTGATCAAAGGTAATATTTAAACATGAGTTTAAGTTTAGAAATGATTTTTGAACTTAATAGAAGCAAACGGGGTTCAAAACGGTTTAGTTTTGGATTAGTTGAAATCGTATGAAATTGTTTTTGGACAAAACGTTTTGCCTAGTAAAAATGTTGATAGACTCGATATGAGAAGCTAAAAATCGACACACTCAAAGTTTGCTAGGTGAGAAAAGAAAATGGTAAAAATATGTGTGTGTCGTGTGTAAGATTTGAGAACATGAGACGCGTTTCTTACTTGGTTTAGTCGAGTATTAACAAAATCAATAATAAGGATTTTGGGCTCAAGTTTTGTGTGGGCCGTGAATAGTAACATGCCGAATCTTTAAATTGGCTTAGAAGAAATTAAGGGTCCGTTTGAAAGTAATAAAGTTTAGGAAAATATATTTTGATTAGGAAAGTTAATTATAATTACCAAAACTTTAGTTACGATTTAGTGAAACGTTTACATGAGCCCGGGAGTTTTCGAATGTGTTTTGCTAAAATACGTTACGTAAGTTTGTAATTGGTAAAAGTTTAATATTCTCGCGATTTAAGACTATAATGGTACATGTGTGAGCATCGTTCCAAGGAAATAGGGGATCACAAACATCGTAGTGATTTTAAGTAACATAGCATATTTGATAAACAAAAAAAAATTGTTATTGGTAAAAACGTTATTAATTAACGAAATGATATATTAGTCTTTGATTTACTTTTACTATTCATGAAAAATTTACGGGAGATTACAAAGCACAAGAAAATAAGCACTTGGAACTTTGATTTCACACAGAAATGGGACAACAGTTAGGGGTGAATTCAGGTGGGTCCCAGGAAGCCTAAGCTTAAAAGCTTGCTCAAAATAGGAAGGTGGCCAGGAGCAACCACCAAAGTGGTGGTGGTGGCTGCGGTGGTCTGTGCACAGGGGAGGTCCTTCCCCTGCAGCTGTGTTTGGTCAAGTGTAGGGCCCACTATAAAAATGGCAAAAATATAAAGATGATGGGACACCAAAGTTTAGCTGGGAGGCTACAATTAGAAAAAAATTTCAAGGTCTAATTACAAATACAAAAATCAAAACAATTCTCACAAGTTTTGGATTTTCTACTAAGGGTTACTTTTGACTTTTTGAGATTTTTGAAAGATGTTGACTTTTGTGAAGTTTAATTGCTTCTAATAAGCTAAAAAGGTGAAAATAAGCTACCATGAGATTTACTTAACCCACTTCAACATCTAAAGAACTAGTTTGACTGATTATAGAACAATGGAACTTAACAGTTAATGAAAATATGGACTTAAACAAGCATTTTGACTTTTCTTCACAAAAGCAATGGATTTTGCTGCTAAACTGACCTAAGAGAACCTAAAGTAACATATTTGAACTATTAACAACCACAAAAACATACTAGAACACCTTGAAACTAACTGATCCAAACACCCCTTTTAAGTATTTGCTGAAATCAAGTTTTGCAACCCTAAAAATGGTGATTTACCCTTGTAAAAAAAATCTAAAAATTCAAATAAAAATACTAGGAAGTAGATAAGCAATAATATAAGCTACAAACCAAAGTTTAGATCAAACGGAGTTATAACGAAGAAATTAAAAATCAAAAACTAAATGGCTGGAATTTGGGTAAAACAGCCCTGGGTGGGCTACTTTGAGAGCCTGTAAAAGCTACCACAAAAATCCTAAAAATAAGCTGATGGCTGATTCGTAAAGCTAAGCTGGTAGACTACAACATGTAAAAATTTCAGGGCCCAAATCCTAACACAAAAATCATAAAAATTCACCCAAGATTTGGTTTTCTGTCAAAAAGGATCAATTTTGACTTTTTATAAAAACATGATATGTTGACTTATGTGAAATTATAATGACTCTAACTTACTAAATATGTTATAATAAGCTACAATGAAGTAATTTTAAGCAAGATTAACAACTATTGAACTAGTTTATTCGATTAAGCAACTCTTGATTCAAACAGTTAGATGAAAACTAGATCCTCAAGATTGATTTTGACTTTTTCTAAGAAAGTGACCAAATTGGTAGTCAACCTGAGCTTATATGAGCATAAGTGACTTGTTTGAACCAAGTTTTACCATAATGAACAACAAGAACACAGAAAGATAGCATCAACCAAACACCCATTTAAACTAATGAAAACATGATTTTCAAAGTATAACAGTTATTTAAACCATGAAATTTCATCTAGAGACCATATAATGATATTACAAAACCAAATGAGCATAAAATATCAACACCACAAGCATATTACACAGACTTATCAAATTTGCATTTTAAACTGTGATATTTCAATTTAAAGCAACAATTTAATCCAAAGAACAAACAAGCAACTTTAAGCTATATTATAACTAACAAACAACACAGGAACATAAAAACATGAAAATCTAAGCAAATAAAGTACTTAAACAATAAAATGCCAAATTGAATAAAAACCTTACAAAATGGATTCCAAGCTGAGAACTTAAGAACCAGGACCAAGATCAACTTATCAGCTTACCACTAAGCTTCTAAACGATAAGCCATCCATAATTCACTTTGCTCCAAGCTGTGATCACCTTCTTCACAGAATTTTTCATTTTTTTAATAATTTATGTGATATTTTGGTATTTATGAGTTTTACTTATACAACTGATTATAAGGTTACTAGAAGCTTTCAAAAGCTTTTGTCAGGAGCTTATATTGGCTTAATAGTCCTTATCATCCACTAACAACAATATTAAATAAATTTGAGATTTTGAGCTAAAAGTTGCAAGAACTGAATTCGTACTAAAACCTTGGAATTTATTATTGAAAAGAGTTAAGATTACACTTAATTAACTAGCTTTAACACCAGAAAGCTTGAACATACACTAGAATGGAAAGATTAACTAATTTGACACTAAGAAATTTTAAATTACACTAGATACTCTTCACTTCTGCCTCCTCCTCTTTCTTTATAGACTTTTGAGACTCCCCACATGGTTCTGAGCATTTCCCACTTGAATTTGACCATTGATTTTCTGTAATTCATCCTAGCCATACAAATGGCATTTTGGCGCCAAAAATCCCACAGGTGGCTAGGGGCAGTTTCAAAGCAATTAAGGAACCTTGGAGGTTTGTGGAAGTGGAGGGGGAAAAGTTAGATATTAGGGGTGGGCTATGGGTGAGTTGGCAGTAGAAAACAGGGGTTGTGATATGATTTGGAAGAAAAAGTGGTGAAGAAGCATTAAATGCTCAGTGGTTTGGAATGATGAGGGAAGGGATGAGCTGGTGAGTAGTTAGCCAGCTAGGGTTAATGAGGTGGTGGTAAACCACCCTGGTTTTTGGTTATGGGTTTATAGTGAGTAGGAGGGAGATGAACAGTGGTTGTGGTATTAGGAGGGTCAAACGGGGTCAAACCCCTGGGAATATCTAAGGGTGTGTTGGGCCGGTTATGTTTTTGGGCCAGGGAAGGGTTTGGGTTTATTTATTTGGGATGGGTAATAAATAAGGGTCCGGTTTGCTTTAAGCTTATAATGCCCAAGGAACATAAGTGTAATATTTGGATTTTGTAGGGACTGAACATGTAATTTCTCAATAGTTATCATAAGGACCAATCATGCCATGGATGAATAGTACAAAGGGTATTTTTGATATTTTTCCAATTTTAAAACCCAGGGACCATTTTTGACATTTTTCAAACTTGAGGGACCAAAGTTGCCATTTTGCAATTTTTGACTTTAAAGGATTTCTTTTGACAACTTGTGAATCCCAAAGGACCTTTGATGAAATTTTATATGTTTTGAATTACCAGGAACTAGATTTGCCAATTTTTCAAAGTTCAGGGACTGAAATTGTAAATTATGTAAACTATGTTGTTTTTCATCAGTTTTCAATCCTTTTTCACTTGAAACATATAAAAACACAATTCAGAGATATTTTATGTATTTAAAGGCATTTTTGTGTATTTTCAGATGTTTTTGTGGTTTAAATGTGAACAAAATGATGAGTATTTACACACTCATCAATCTTCTAACTCGATAGAATCAGCTAACTCGATAAGATTCTTCTAACTCGGTATGGCCACTTAACTCGGTAAAATCTTATAACTCGGCTAACTCTTCTAACTCGGTAAGATTGTGTAACTCGGTAAACTAGAGAAATTTTGGCAGAGTTTCGTTTAGAAAGCCGAAGTGAAATCCTTACTCGATAAACGATAAGGTTAGTAGCTAACTCGATAAAAATGGCTAACTCGCCAAAATTCTTAACTCGATACACTGCTTACCCCTAACTCGATAAGCAATCTAACTCAATAAACCCACATGTTAACTCGATAATCTTCGTATGAACAGTAACGAAATCCAAGATTTTCGCCCAAAAATATGATTTCTCACCACAAAACACCACGATTCGCCCTTGGTTAGCTCTGATACCAATTGTAGAGACCAAGATTCACGTTTCGGAGGTCAAGGTTGATGGAAATATGTGAAAACTATGGTTATTTCTAGAGAGAGAAAGTAGAGAGAGAAAGGTGGAGAACTATGTGTTTTAATAGAATGATAAATGAAGTGAAGCTTACACACACTTTCCCACACCCCTCATGGAGAGTCATGAGGGGTATTTATAGGCTCCTAACACTACATGTTTGCCTACTTAACAATAGTAGTCCTTGTAGTTTCTAATCTAGTCCAATTCACTTGTGTGACGTTATCTTTATAAAAAGGCGAGGTTAACACTTTCCCACATTGACGAAGACATCTTCGGCTATTCCCATCGGGCGAGAAGTAGTTCGGTCGGCAAGCTCGAGGGTCATGCAAGTCGGAGTCAAATCGGGTAAAGACAACTTTTTCCAAATAGATAATGGCATTATGTTAATGCTAGCACCATGATCGGCCATGGCGAAGCACTCACCCATCCCTGGAAAATTTCAAGGAATGAGAAATCGACCGGGGTCTTCAAGCTTTTTGGGAAGCTTTTTGAGGATAACCGCCGAGCAATTCTCATTCAACGGGGGTTTTTGCCATTTCAAACAATTTTTCCTTATTATGCAAAAGATTTTTAACTATAGACGGAAATTTTGGCATTAAAAGTATAGCATCCGCGAAGCTAATGTCGAAGTGCAAATCTTGGATGATTTGGAAGAACTTCTCCATTTGATGATTAGCTTTGTCACGGAGCTTCTAATCGTTCAATCTTGACGGATAAGGCAATTTGGTCTTGACTGGAACTTCTTTTTCTGGTTCAACAACTTTTTCCTTCTGCTTTAATGGATGGACAACCAGAGGTTGGACGTTTTCCGTACTTCCGTTATTAGTAAGAAGAACTGGGTCCTTTGTCGCCTCGGTCTCACGATCAACTACCTTAGGAGGAAGAGAAGGCGAGGTAGTCGGAGCCGTGGGTCCATCGTATGAAACACCACTTCGATTCGTGATTCTATTGACATCGCCCCTCGGGTTAGCGATCGAGTTACTTGGAAGAGTAGCCGAGCCCGAGGGTCGATCATTTAAATGCTTGTTCAATTCAGTAATTTGATTAATTAGCACTTTATTCATTTCCTCTTGACTTTTCATAAATTGCTTAAGTAACTCATCTGAGGACGACTGATTTTGAATCACAACTGGATTTTGGTTTTGAAAATTTGGTCCACGGTTATTTTTGTTAAAACCTTGATTTTGAAAATTTCCATAATTTTGATTTCCATGATTGTAATTCCCATGATTAGCATTTTGAAGATTTCCATAATTTTGAGAGTTTTGAAAATTCCCTTGATTCGGGCCTTGATTGTAATTCCCCCGATTTTGATGAAAACCTTGATTTTGATTTTGAAAACCATTGTTCACCTGGTTTTGATTTTGATTTTGGTTAAATTGATTGTTTCGGTTTTGCACATTATGATTCACTTGATTGACTTGATTCGGTTGATTGAAACCGGGTGGTCCAAGATAATTGTTAGAACGGTAGCTAAGAAGATTACGGTCTCCCTGTGGTTGGTAACCATTACCGCCCATATTGTAGGTTCCCGAAGTAGCATACACATTGTCGTGAGTGAAGCCACCGGAGGCTGGGCACTCAAAATACAAATGAGGACCACCACAAGTCTCACAAACATGGTTAACCATATTGACTTTATGGTTTTTAACTTGATTAGAAGATCTTTCAATAGCCATTGAGTTAACTTTTTTATTGAGGGCAGCTATAGCATTCATAACTTCATCATTAGATTTGCTACTAGCAGTTGAAGCTTGAAGCTTGTTTCTAGCTATCCTCACTTTAGCTTTATTCTCAATAATTGTGAAAGCATCTTGAATGTTTCAGGTCAACAAGTTTCCACCCGCAGCAGAATTGAGTGAGTCCTGATCGGCAAGACTCAACCCATTGTAGAAAGTATCAATCTGATGCAAAGGTGAAAACCCATGATTTGGACATTTTTCCAACAACTCCTTAAATCTATCCCAAGCTTCGCTGAACGATTCATCGAAAGCTTGCTGAAATTGAAAGATTTGAGTTCGGAGATTAGATGTTTTAGAAGGAGGGTAAAAATGATTCACGAACTTGGAAGCTAGATCATACCAAGTATGAATTGAGTTCGGTGGTTCCTTTTCAAGCTAAGTCCGGGCTGCTCCCTTGAGGGAGAAAGGAAACAATTTCATTTTAACCACATCATACAGAACTTGGTTTAACTTTATAGTTTCAGTGATGTCGGTGAAATTCCTTATGTGAACATAAGGATCTTCACTTTCTATACCGTGAAATGAGATACTCGTGATGATGTTGAGTAACCCGTGATTAATCTCAAATTGATTTGCAGTGATATTGGGAATCACGATGGCCCTCCTCACACCATTGAATGGTGATTGGAGTTGTTCCTCCATCGGATGCAAATCGTAAGCCGGTTGGGGCCCCATCGGAGGGATCCTGTTGTTTTTAGCACCACCCATCGGTGGGGGTCCCAAGTGTTGTTTGTTTTGGTTCATTTCCTCAACGGTTGGGAAAAGAACTCGTTGATTGTGTTGAAATAAACTTTTTGGATTTGAAAGTGGAGAAATAAGACGTTTAGAAGATGAGCGAGTGTTCATACACCACAAAAACACAAATGCAAAAGAAAATCAAATAGAAAAGGAAAATCTTTTTGTATTTTTTGTTGGGAAGTATTTTTGGATTTTTTAATATATTGAAAAACAAAATCACAAAACTTTTATTCCCTTTTTGTAACCGTTACGTTATTCGTAACCGTTTCCTCAATTACTACGCGCAGCGGAGCGGGAGAGAAAAATGGACCTCTCTTCGGTCTGTAATTTAATGTCAAGACCTCCGTATTCCTCGTTTATTTGGTTGTAGTAATAAAGTAATCCGAATACGTACAATTTCTCGGTTTCTTTTGTTTTTTTTAGGAATGGTTTACAACACTCCCTCGAGAGTGAGGATGTTTATTTTATTTTTGGATTTTTGAAAACACTTTAGTAAAAGTGTTTTTGATTTTTTTACTTTTTATATTTTTATAGAAAATATACAAGAATAAGGAATGTTTTCAAAACACGATTAGAAAACGAAAATCAAAAATTCACTTCAATCTTCCCCGGCAGCGGCGCCAAAATTTGATTGGTTGAAAATCAAACATAGTTTATAGTATAGAGTATTTATATTTCTCCAAAGGATTTGAAGGAAATACAAATCCCGAGATTGTAGTCCGTGTGAAGGTGTGAATGGAATTTCAAATTCCCGGTTCGTGAAAAGTGTCGTGAAAGTGAGAAAAAGTGATTTTAATGGGAATTACACTAATGAATATGAAAATGAAGCACAATTAACCAATTAAGCAAGTAAATCAAGTTACCAAACCTAACCGTAACGTAGAATTAAAAACGTAAGCTAAAACGTAAAATAAACGTAAACGCGCGAAATAATACGTGAATTTGAAGCTAGACTAATCCTACGGGTTTGTAAATAATTTTCCTAAGCTAAAAATGATAAAAGAAAATTTTTAGAAAAAGAAAAATATTTTTTTGAATTTTTATGAATTAAAAACTATTTTAACTAATTAAAAAGTAATTAAAATTCAAATAAAAGTGAAATTAAATGAGAAAATTGCAAAATTAATTTTGAAAAATCTAAAATAACTAAACACTATTTTCTAAAATATTTTTGGAGTTTTTTATGTTTTTTCTGATTTTTATTTAATTTTTCTTAAATAAAAGTAATTAAAAACTGATTAAAAACTAGAATAAATTAAGAAAAATAGCGAAACAACTTAGAAAAATCTAAAAATTTTGTGGAAATTCTAAATTAATATACTAAACCTAGGAAAAATTTAAAACTAGAAAAATAAGTTGAGGAAATGCTGATTGCTTGAAAACAGCTTAATGAAAAGTGCTTATTGATAAGCACTCTTGACCAAATTGTACCAAACTTTTACCAAATATGTATTTAACTCAAATAAGCTTTCATGCACTGAGATAAGGCCAATAGAAACACAGTTGGAGTCTTATGAGCAGTTAAATAAGCAACAAGAATAAGCAGAAGCCAAGTTGAATAAGCCAGAAGCACAAGATCAATGAAAATAGCTGCTATAAGCGCTGAGAAACTTAAATGAACCACAAAACTCAGATTACAAGCTATAAACCTCAATTGCAGCCCTGATATTGAAATCAGCTACTATGTAAAATGCTCCTACTTCTCAAGTTAAATTAGCAGTCCTAATAAGCTGGAACTTGTGAGATTTTAGGGGCAAAAACTCTATTGCCCAATTGAAAATCTAATTGAACCAAAAACCTAATCACTACTTCTCAATTATTAGCCTCAGTGTGTCCTAGAAAAATTGATGAAACCTGATGTGCAGGGGAGTACTGTGTTCATACAAGTAACTGAAATCATAATCCAAATTGATGAAACCTGATTCCCAAACTGCTAATCTACTCAAATCAACAAACTACAACTATTTCCAAATATTATTAAATCCTACAAGTGCTTACCAAAACCTGACCAAATTCTGAGTGTAAGTCTAATATGACTTTTTGATTTATAATTTGCTTTGACTAAATTGAATTTAAATCTATCCTAAATGATTACCTATGATGTAATAAGCTATTGATAACCTAATTTAAGCTATATAATCTATTTATGCGACTACTTAACTGATTATTCAACCTAAAACTACTAGATACTAGCTGCTATTAAGATATGAAAGCTAATGTGACTTTTATCCAAGTAACCTACTGATTTGTTGCTTTACTTACTCTAATATGAACCTAAGTATGAGGTCTAAACCAATTTTAACCTCTGAATCTCATGCATCCACAGATAAACTAACTATCCCAAACACCCTATATGTCTACTGCCTATGACAATTAATGAAGTACTAGTGAGAATAATCAATCCAAACTACTATTTCAGTATCAACTATGATCAAACAAGCTTAAATGAACCAGAAACTCAGGTCTCAAACTCAAATACCAACAAAAACACAGATCCAAATAATGGAACAGTAAACTACTCAATTTCTGCAAACAAATCAAATATGATGAGATCTACTGAATTAAAGCTAAACTTTGATGAATACAAACTAATTTAACAGAAATAATAAGAAAATGAAAGATCTAAGCTATAATGAACTACTGATGCAATATAAGCTATAAATGAAAAATGAAAACTCACAAGTTAATTCGCCCTCAGCTCAAACAGAGGGGGTTCACTATGCTTGCCTGTCTTTAGACAAGCCAATGGATTCCCTTTCTCCAATTGGACTATCAAATCACCCCTACTTCTTATTTGAATAAGCAGTTTGACCTTTGTTGACTTATTTGAGAATTTGGAGAACTTATACTATATAAGCTATTAAATAAACTTACAATAGCTAGAAAGCTAAAATAAGCTTATATGAAAGTAAAACTAAGCTTATTGAAGCTTAAGTTAAAAATTGAAAACATATATTTTTATATTTTTAGGATTTTCTAATTTTTTTAGCTTTTTAGTATAAGATAAACAATAATGAAATGAAAACTTTGAACAAACTACCAATGATTAAATTGAACTAAATAAGCAGTAAATAAGTTTCAAACAAAACTAAATAAGAAGTTAAGACAATAAGCTAAATTGCAATAAAACTAATATTTCATTAATCTAAAAATTGAGTACAAAATGATTACAAGGAAATTAAAAGCAGAACAATAAGCTAAATATTACAGAAAAATGTTGGATCGATATACTCTGACCAAACTACTTTGTAGCTTGTAAGTATTTAACAATATTGTGTAAACTCAACACTATTAATATTGAAACACTGTTTAACCTTGTAAAGTATGCGGGATCTACTAACACAAAGCTTAAGAAGAACTTTTATATTAACCAAACTTTGAACCTGCTTTGTTACACAGATTCACTAACATTCCCTAACTATTTATCAACTTCGATCGACTCTAAAACTTATGAAAACTTATCTAAAACTTGTATCGACTAATACCCCTTAAGGCTCTTTATATAGATAACCTTAAGTCGGTTTACAACATATAATCCTTGAACGACAAGTTATTATCCCTAACTAATTCTAGAATATTCGTTCAATATTACACATTAATCCTTAACAAATATTGCACATCAGTCCTTGTTTCCTTCGAAGTACTTTAAACATTCTTCAGTAACAGCAGTACTTTGACTTTTTCCTTCAGCTGTACTTTGACTTTATTCTTCATGCAGCAGTACTTTGACATACAGAAGTACCTTGATATTTTATATCCCAACAATCCTCCCCTAACTTGAACTCCACTTGCTTGATTTCAAGTTTCTTTGTTATCTTTAATCTTCAAATCTTTAATCATTCAGAAAGATTGTTTCTTTATTTCTTTGTCTTCTATCTGTCATGTGTCAAAGTACTCTTTATCAGCATCTTGTCTTTCAATATATCTTCTCAGCAACTCAGGAACATTTTGATACAGTAATCATCAAATCTTAGAAGTTTCATACTATTCTCATCAATTCCAGGTGTGTTAACTCCTGTGAGAGGTGAATCATTGAAAATTATGATTTTTAGCAAATCATCAGCTATCAACGGATTTGATTAGTCTTTACCAATAGCCGTTTGCTATGGACTTGCCAACTCTTGATCACTTGGAGTATGGTGAGTTGATAACCATATAGTTTTTGGTAAACTATCAACCATAAATGGATTTGATTATCACATCAGAGTCGTACCCTCATGATGAGTCAAACTCTTTCTTGTCTGTTAAACATGGTGAGTTGATTACCATTTGTTGTGCAGTATAAATACTAACACCATGTGTTGCTTTTCAAATCCTTTTACTTTTCTTTTAAACATCAAAACATTTTATTTTTATTTTAAAGGACTTATACTGGTTTATATCAGCAAGCAGTACTTTGTTAAAGTACTGTTTGTTTTTGCAGTACTTTGAAAAATACTTTATTTTACAAAACAAATCATACCATTATTATGCAATATTACTCTTCAGACTTGATACATTTGATAAATAGCTTGATACCATCCAAAGCTACTTCAGATTCATCTTCAAGTTCCATTCCATGATCCAGCATTCTGAGCATAATTTCTCTAATCAATGGATATCTCCTCTCAGCCAGCATATGAATCATGGTCCCATCTTCTATCTATAGTGTATGAACTCCTGATGACTCAAAGAATCTCCATCTTGTTATTTCCCAATTCTCTTGATCATTCCACAGAGGATCAACACTTGTTTCTTCAGTTTCCCAGATGGTAATTAAGTCTCCAAGCAAAATTAATCCCACTTCTGAAGCTTCAATCTCTGCATAGAATGTCTGCACTTGTACATATAAGTCATACAAATCTGCCCTTGTAATACAATGCAACACATCCCATAACATATTGAATGTTGTGAAGCTTTCATCTTCTCTGTGAATCGTAAAATAATTCCCTTCTTTTGATTCAACCATAGAAAATGAGATTATCTTTGATTTTTTTCCAGAATCTTCAATCTTCTTATTTTCAAAGTCAACAACTCTGAAATAATTTCTAAGTTCATCAACTATATCTTCATGAATCATCTTCAGCCTTTTTGACAGTTGATCATCTTGAACTGCTTTCTTCCTTTTCAATCTTCTTTCCTCAGCTTGTTCCTTTCTGATTTCTTCTAATTTCTTCTTTCTATCAACTTCCATGGGCACAAAGTTTTCTACTTCTTTTCTGATATATTCTTGTACTTTAACCCACAGAGCTTTCACTTCTGGATACCTTTGTCTATGTAAATTCTTGTATCCTCTTCTTCTCAAGAAACTTATCATCCAGTTCCTTTCCTGAGCTTTAGTCATTGGTTTCTTTGTAATTGGCCTACTAACTTCTTCCAAATACTCAGCATCATATTCAGCTTGTTGCTTTCTAGCCAGCTCTAAATCTTCTGCAATTTCTAACTCTCTAATCTGAGCAAGAGAAAATTTCTTCTTTTTCTTCTTAGTATCTTTCTGAACCATTATCCTTTTCCCTTTATCTTTAGGATCTAGCTCTTCAGATTCTGAAGTACTTTCAACATCTTTTTGTGTAGACTCAGAAATATGTATTCCTTCAGTAGGTCTCCTCAAATTCATCATAACTTGAGCAATTGTTTCATCATCACTTGCAGTATGTACTCTTGCTTCTTCTTGCTGTACAAGAGTAGAAGGACCAGCTTCATCTTCATAATTCATTGTAGAAGGTCCAGCTGCAGTGACTCCACTTTCATCAATATTCCTAGAAGAAGTACCTTGCTCAGCAGTACCTTGCAGACTTATGTTTTCTGTTGCAGTACTTTGAACACCAGCACTTTGAATGTTCTGTGCATCTACATCCTGCTTAACAATTTCTTGCTCAGCATCTTCTTGCTCAGTATCTTTTTGCTCAGTATCTTTCTCTTGTGCAATATTCTCATCTTCTTGTGCAATATTCATATCCTCTTCAATATAGCTTTCTGGTACAAGATTCTTTGGACTTTCTGGATATTGCCAAAAATGAGCATCTTCTGAATATTTAACCTCAGCATCATCTTTATCCAAATTCTCATCTTGATTCCTCCCCAATTTGGTAAATGATGACCTCCTATGCTTCCTCTTGGATTTAGAAGACTTCTTTGAAGATTTGGACTTTGGCTTCTAAGACTGCTTCTTTTCTTTCACATAAAGCCTAAAATTCTGAACAAGAGGCCAAACAAATTTCTTCAACGTTCTGAACATCTTTCTTAGCTTCTTGATTTCTGCAGCTTGAGCATTAACAGTTGTCTTCATCTTCTCCAATTCCTTAGCCAAATCAGAAGTACTCACAGCACCTTTAATTCCCTCATCTCCTCCAGGTGTTTGAACCCCACCTGTGGAAGTATAATCATTGGGAGTAGGTATCTTTGAGTCCTCTGAAGCAGTACCTTTAGAAGAAGTACTTTGTGGAGAAGTACCTTGAGCAGAAACAGATGTATCCAAGGAAGCTGTCACTGAGGGAGTCCTCTCACTTGAAACAACATGCTAAAGGGAAACAATAGGTGGTGTAGGGGTATGTACTGAAGCAGAATGCTCAGCAGAATCAGATTGATCATCATTATGAGAATGTGCAGAACCACTATTGTCTTCTTCATCCCTAACAGCTTGAGCTACCTCTAACATATAAGCATTGAGAGGTATATTCCTACCCGAAAAATTTACTCCTTTATGAGACATAAAAGTGAGCACTTTAGGTGGCATCCTAATGGTAGGTACATAATCCTGAGGTTTGGGTATCCCATCTAGTGGATTCTCCAAAAGCAATTGAACAAATCTAGGATACATTAGAAAAGGTTTGCCAGCCTTAATATGAGTAAGTATACCTTCAAGGATCACGTATGAGAAATTGAAAGGTTGATTTATAATAAAACCAACAAAAGCAGAAGCTATGGAATGGCTAAACTGATCCCAAGCAATACTTTTGGGACTCAAACAATGAAGCAAAACATGAATAAGAAATTTCTAATGAGGACTAACCATAGCCTTCTGAAAAGTAAGCTTATTCAAAGGACCTTCATACCCAATGTCTCTGAGTGTGTTCCACATCTCTTGTTTTCCAAACAAAACAGAGCCTCCTTCATCATCAAATAACAGAGCCTCTCTAATTGAAGCTTCTGTGACACGAATAGCTCTCCCAGCAACTGTAGCAGTAATGATATCCTCTCCATCTTCAACCTGTGACCTTGCTGTATCCCAAAAAGCTTGAATCCAAGGTCCAATAATCTCTGGGTTAACTAGGATTGAGTAACAGATGTTGGTTCCAGTGAGAAAGTCAATAATACCATGAAAATCAAGGTTAACTTGGGTTTTCTCAAGGTTTGCTATCATGTTGTATTTGGTGTTGGTGTGTCGATTTGCCATGGTGATTAGGGTGAGAGTGAGAAAAGTTATGATCGATGTAAAGTAGGAATGAGTTTAAATAACAAGAAAGGTGAATAAGGGTGAATAAAAAGAAAAGATATGAGGTTTATATAAGGATAAGATACAAAAATTCACGGTTAATTAATAATTTTACCGTTATTTTTGGAAGTAATTATCCCCATATCTTTCAAAAGTTTGTTAGCCGCAAATCTGACCGTTGGAACAGTATCTGACACGTCAGCGTACCCTTTAATAGCACCAAGCAGTACGTTCCATAAAATATGGAGCAGTACTTTTCGTTATAAACTCACACAGTATGTTGACCAAAGTACTTTTCCCAAAAAAATCTTGAATGTTGACCATTTGACCAAAATATCTTTGAAAGTCAACCCTGATTAATGACTATCTCCCCATATTAAATCCCAAAGCTACCATGGTAAGTAAACATCAATACACTTCATTAAATGCCCATTTACCTTTACTTTACTTATAAAAGCAACTTTCCCAACAACAACTTGCAATCACCATATCTTTCTTTAGCATAACACAAAAACTAGTAAGTACAATGAGTCACATTCCAATTGTGAACATCTCTTCAGACTCAGATGGAACCACAGATTCAGAGGTAAGTTACTACTCTGATTCTGAATTTGAAGATCCAGGCTGGTTAGATTATTTTCCTCCTTATGTACAGTGGATGGGACTCCAAGAATCTTCTTCATTAGTAAGTGTTGCAAATTCTACCATAACTGATGCAGCCAACACAACCAACAAAAAGCCCAAGAAGAAGAAATATGTTCCTGGTTCATCTTTAGCTAATGAGCTTCCACATGCTTTGACTCAAGCCCTAGAATCAGCAATACAGAACATGAAGTGGCCTGCTCCAAGGAAAGAGAGACCTCCCAAACAGGTTCTTGGCTTGGCTTGCCCAAGAAAGCAGGCTTCTTTTGATGACAAGAGAAAAACTGTTCAAAAGGGAAAGCATAACTATGAGGGCAAGGGAAAAAGGCCTATGGAGTAGGTGTGAAGCTTGGTAGTAGGTTGTGGTAGTTGGTGGTTGATGTAGTCTTGTGTTTTCTGTGTCTGTGTCAGTAGCTTGGTAACAACAATGATGATGTAGAAACTTCCTGAATGGTTGTGGTAATAACTTTGTTGAATGATGAATAAACTTGTTTCTTTTGAATGATACACGTAGCCTCCCCTCAAATAATGACTAACTAATAACTACTAATGCCTCCCCTCAAAAATAGCTAACATATTAATCATGCCAATACTCACAACCAAAAAGGTAAATCTTAAAACATCAAAGCCTTTTGTGAGTAGATCTGCTACATTATCATCAGTATGAACTTTAACCACATTGATAAGCCTTTGTTCATAGCAATCTCTTATAAAGTGATGTCTAATCTGAATGTGCTTGGTCTTGGAATGATATACTGGATTCTTGACAATATATATAGTACTCTCATTATCAATGTTGATAGGAGTATTCTTGAAATTGAATCCATAATCCAAAAGCTGATTCTGTAACCAAAGTACTTGTGCACAACAACTTGCAGCAGCTACATACTCTGCTTCAGTGGAAGAAGTTGTTGCAATTGTTTGCTTCTTACATTGCCATGACACTAATCTGCTTCCAAGGTACTGGCATCCTCCAGTTGTGGATCTTCTGTCATAGTTATCTCCAGCATAATCACTGTCTGAGAAAGCTTGGAGATGGAAAGGTGAATCTCTAGGATACCATAAGCCTAGCTTAGGTTGTTGCCTAAGATACCTGAAAATTCTCTTGACAGCATTCAAGTGAGACACCTTTGGATTAACTTGATGTCTTGCACATAAACATACAGCAATAGTTATATCAGGTCTTTATGCAGTTAAATACATGAGACATCCAAATCATAGACCTGTATAGGGTGACATCAACATCTTCTCCTTCTTTATCTTTTCCCAAAGGTTTGTTAGTATCCACTGGTATAGATGTAGGCCTAACAGTTGTGAAATTGAATCTCTTAAGAATATCTTCAACATACTTATCTTGACAAATATATATTCCACTGCTTGACTGTTACACTTGAAGTCCCAAGAAGAAGGTTAATTCTCCCATTGAACTCATCTGAAACTCTCTCTGCATAAGATCTTCAAATTCTTTCACCATAGATTGCCTAGTAGCACCAAAAATAATATCATCTACATACACTTGGACAAGCATTATATCCTTCTTATCTCTTTTGATAAACAAAGTCTTGTAAATAGCTCCTCTTCTATAACCATGTTGTAGTAGAAAATTTGAAAGTCTTTCATACCATGCTCTTGGAGCTTGATGAAGGCCATACAGAGCCTTAATTACCTTGTAGACTTTGTTTGGATGTGCAGGGTCTTCAAAACCAGGAGGCTGTTTGACATAAACTTCTTCTGTGATTTTGCCATATAGAAAAGCACTTTTAACATCCATCTGATATACAGGAAATCCCATATAAGATGCAAAAGCCAAAAATAGCCTGATGGCTTCAAGCCTTGCCACAGGAGCAAAAACTTCATCATAGTCTACTCCTTCCTCCTGTCTATATCCTTGAGCCACTAACCTTGCCTTGTTCTTAATAACATTCCCTCTTTCATCTCTTTTTACTCTGAAGACCCATTTAGTTCCAATAAGTTTCTTTCCATCAGGTAAATCACATAATACCCAAACTTCTTGAAGTTTAAACTGTAGGAGTTTTTCTTGCATAGCTTCCACCCAACTTTCCTTGGCTAATGCTTGTTTGATATTTTTGGGCTCTTCCTGAGATAGAAAACAAGCAAATAAACACAACTTCTGATCCTTGTGATTCACCCTGTTTTGCTTGTAGATAAAACTAAGTAAAAAAGTATGTTGTTGAGACATATTCTTAGCCTTAGTTCTTGTGAGCACCCCTGAAGCTGAGGGTCCAATTATTTTGGTAACATGATGAGTTTTATGAATTCTGAGAGTAGGAGTTGGTGAAACTTCAAGATTATCTTCCAAATTAGTGAAATCAGGATCTTCATTAGAATTTGAGAAAATGCCTTCTTGATCCAATTCATCATCAGTGTCTTCTAAAGTAATCTTGTTTGGATCATCAGTATCTTCTAAGTCAGGCATATTAGAATCATTAACAGCATCAGTATTTATCCAATTTGAAGTATATAAAGGTTGAAAAGTACTTTCAAATGGATTAGCAGTACTTTGGGGTAAAGTACTTGCTGTTTCTTTTGCCTTCTTCTTTTCTGCTTCATAAGCTCTCCTTTGTTCATCTTCATAAGACTTAGCCATTGTTTCTTGAAAAAGCATCCTTGATAATTCATCTTGAATGGCTTGATCTTCATCAGATACTAATATTTGTGGTGGAACAGTACTTTGAGGATCAACAGTACTGTTAGGTTCAGCAGTACCTTGAGGCCCAGAAGTACTCTTCTTCTTATTATTTGCATTATCATTTGGCTCATCTTCAGATCTTAAATTAACATCATGAACAATGTACTGTGCTTCTTCTTCAGTGGGAGCAGCTTGATTTTCTTCCATTACAGGTACATAATTCATTGATGAAGACATTAAATCAAGATCAAACATCCAATCAGGACCTTTACCTTTAGAATTCTCTTGTTCTTCCAGAAAATCAACATGAAGACATTCTTGAACCTTTTTGGTAGCCCTGTTGTATACTCTAAATCCTTTGCTATTGGTACAATATCCCAATAAATATCCTTCATCTGACTTCCCATCAAATTTGCCCAAATTATCAGCAGTATTTAGGATGGTTAGGGGACATTCAAAAGGTTTCATAAACCTGATGCTTGGCTTCCTTCTCATGAGTAATTCATAAGGTGTCTTCATTTGAGGTTTAGTCACTGATACTCTATTCAACACATAACAAGCAGCACTTACAGCCTCAGCCCAGAATGGAACAGGTAATTGAGAGTCTGCAAGAATTGTCCTTGCTGCTTCTATAAGAGTTCTATTCTTTCTTTCTGCAACTCCATTTTGCTGAGGAGTTCTAGCAATACTGAACTCTCTTTTAATTCATTTCTTGGCACAAAATTCATCCATTAGCTGATTCTTGAACTCAGCCCCGTTATCACATCTAATGCCTCTAACCTTGAGTCTTAACTGATTTTCAAGTGCTATTATAAGATCATGAATAGCATCAAAAGTTTCATCTTTAAAGTATAAGAAAAAGACCCAACTAAATCTGCTACAGTCATCTGTTACAACCAAGCAGTACTTCTTCTTGTTCAGACTAACAACTGAAACAGGTCCAAACAGATCCATGTGCAGCAATTCCAAAGGCTCTCTAATGGTTTTCTCATCAATCTTCTTACAAGAAGCCTTGTGCTGTTTACCCTTCTTACAAGCAAGACATGAGTGATCATTCTTGAATGTTTTAGAAGGTAAACCTCTAACAAAATTACCTCTGACCAGCTTATTGATGTTCTTAAAATTGACATGCCCCAATCTTCTGTGCCATTGATGTGCTTCTTCCATAGTTGCTCTTGCAATCAAACATGTTGCTCTTTCAGCAGAGTTTACATTCTTTAAGTCTTTGCTATTGATACGTGGGAATCGCACCAGGCTTTACCTCTCAAGGGATCTTGAGAAGCTTAAAACCCCCACCAGGCAATGTACCTGATCGTTGTAGTATAGTATAGTGACAAGTACCGGGGGATTGATCTTTCAGCTTAGGAATAGTGTCGCTAGGATTAGAAAGCCTAAATACTAGTTATAAAGGTGAGGGATGATTATTTTTGTATTTTTATATTTTTATGAAAGCAATTAAATAACTCTGGTTTTGAAGGATTTGGGCAGAATTAGTTGCTAGTCAACTAACCCAATACTAAAGATGCAATAAAAATAAAATACTAGAAAAGAAAATAAACTAATTATACTAAGGTTGTGAGCAGTAAATGGAGAAAATGTGTTTACTTAGATTTCACTACTCTCTAGACATCTTTTACACGTTAATTACTTGTTATAATTGCATGGATGACGGATCGTATTCCTTAATACCATTCATGGGGTGGCACACATAACTTCCCAATTCTATGAGCTCTTATCTCCTCCTACACCATGCCCAGCACAACTATAGGGATTGTAAACAGTGGCTCATGCATTAAATACAACCAATAAAGACCTAGTGTGCCTCGGTTCATGTTTCTTAAGACGTTCAAGCATGTTACCAAGTGGAGATCTGCCAGTTTTCTTAAGCCTAACATATAAATCATTCATCCAAGACAAGAATAAACAAGTAAGCAACACATAATTAACATCTAGGTTTCATTAGATCTAAGCAAACACAAGATAGATCTATCCTAGCATGATAGAATTAAGATAAGAACAAGATATAGACAACCAACACATAGACATATTGATTGAATTAAAAAAACACTTATCTCAATTACAATCAAAGGTATCAAGGGTTTGGAACCCTTGAAAAACCTGTAAAAGTTGCACCAAAATCGTACTTAGGGTTTCTCCAAAACTTCTCCCTTTAATGTGTGAAAATTAGAAAACTATATATAGAAAAATGGGTCTGACGGCGTCAAGACAAACATTGTGACGCCGTCACCTTGCCGCCAAAACTATTCTCGGACTGCCTTGATCTACATTTGACGCCGTCAAGACTTAATCGTTTCCAGGCCGTCATGACTTTTTACTCTTGACGCCCTACCTTCGTGACGCCGTCAAATCTGTACTGGGTTGTCATGGACTTCTGCTCTTGACGCCGTCAGAGAATTGCTCTTGACGCCGTCACCAACTGTTCCCAGCATGGAAAATTAAGACTTTGGCGTTTTCTTCACTTTTATGCTCCAAAAACGTCCGAATTGCTTCCTTTTCCAGATTTCTCTCCCAAAGTACCTAAAATCACAAAAGGAACGATTTAGGGCAATATTTGATCAAATAAATTCGAATTCGGGCTTTAATGACCCCCTAAAAATGGATCATTTTTCGCCTCATCATATACCCTTACACTTGGGATTTGCTTGTCCTCAAGCAAATGCGCTTTTATTCTACTTAAAAGACAAGTTAGGGGTCATTTAACACTAATATAAAAGTAATTACAACAAATAATCGTTCCACTAAAGACCAATAGACAAGCACGGAGGTCATATACTAGCACCTCACAAATAGTGTTTAGATACTCACATCTCACGGGTGTAATAAAGTGTAAATTACAATATGGAAACGGAAGATATCTCTCACTACCTGTCATAGCAAAATAGATTACCATACGCTTGGGAAAGGATCAAACCTCCACCACATGGCGTAAGCACCTAGGATAAACTATCAAAGAGGTCTTTTAAAGGGTTGTAACGTTAGGTGTAGGGATATGAAATACACGATTTTGTTGGATAAAGGAAGTTTTACTGGTGGCGAGTTAACAATCTTGGTTAATTACATGTACAATATGGCGTTGCTAAGCCAAGACTAGACTCGACTTAAGCTAATAAATGAAAAATAACAAAAACATAAAACAAACATAGAATAAAACGGGATGGTAGTCCGTATGTTTTTTCTCTTTTCCTTTTTCTATTTTTTTTTCTTTTTCTTGATTTTTCTATTTTTTTTTTCGATTTTTTTTTTTTTTTTTTTTTTTTTTTTTTTTTTTTTTTTTTTTTTTTTTTGCATACATTCTTACCCTAGCATCCAAAACAATACATCATAGGGAATGAATATTTCCCTTACACTTGAATCTTTACATACTTTACATTAAACTAATCTAATGACTCGAATTAAGAAAATCAAAACACTTGGAGCACTTTTAAGATTAACGTACATATGGGGGTAATAAACGATGTTCTTCCCCATTACTCCATAAAATAAGTACTTACCCATGAGTCCCAATCGTCCTAAAACAATATGTACAAGGATATGACTCGACTTAGCAACCATGTAATCAATTAGAAAGTTAACTTAGCGTTTAACAAATAACAATAATGCACTAAAAATGAGCGCATACACGGAAGGCTAAGGCGATTTGGTTGTACATTTAAGTGGGGTGTAACAAATTCTTCCTTTAAGTAAGATGCTTAAAGTTAGAAACGAAAAGATAGGCTCGGAGGGGTGCACTAGGGGTTTCGTGTACTAAAAATGAGTACAACGCTAAGGGTGCGGGAAAAATTAGTTGACTTAACTAGCCAAGTAATATGACTTAAATGGTCAAGTAATTATGATACGGGTTTAACACAAGGGTGATCCTATTGCCTCTTATCATGTAGTAAATCCTACCACACGAATGTAGTCTCACTAGCGGTCTCGGGATGCATCACTAACGCAAGTTCTAGAATCTAAATGCTACCGGTACACTCATAAGCACTAATAGTAAATGCTTTTCCTATCAAATCTAAAGGCGAACCTCACATATTTTGGTGGAAAATTTTTCTGAATATACGGTTATGTGCTAGTCATACAATCTCCTATCCATGAGACGCTTGCTATGGCTAAAGTTTCACTCCTAAATGTTGTAAAAAATTTTAAATTTGGCGCTAAAATTGCACTAACAAGTATTTCTCATAGTTTTATTACACATCTACCATTAAACAAAACAAACTCAAGCGAAAGTGCATATGTAAGGTATCATCTTTTTACCCTCCCCTTACACTTAAGATGAACATTGTCCCCAATGTTCAAGTAAAGAATGTAAAAGTGAAAAAGTAAATAGAATGAAATCAAATACTCCCCTGATTCGCTCGGTATGGATAATAGGGTGGCCAGGTTAAATCTTCCTTCAAGAAAATGAACAATCAAAGCTTCCCTTCCAGAATATAAATCATCTTCTTGTCATACATAACCTGTAAATCCTGATAAAATAGACAAGACAACCTCGCGTAAAATCGGCGGCATCCTATATAAGTTACTAAATCCTAGAAAACAAGATAAGATATAATGCTTGCGAAATGAAGTTTACAGATCTCCTGGAGATTATAAAACTTAATAATTCACAAAAACCATAAGACTCCGTTAGAAAAACAAAACCGGTAAAATTTCCAGATTTTTACACCTGACGCCGTCAAGAGTAAACTCCTGACGCCGTCAGGATTGACCTGCAAAAATTCTTATGTTAAGTTTCCAGAAAATTTCTAGAAAAACTTGGTCCTACTTCCTGGAAAATCCTGCAAAACTTCATTATGACTCAATACAAGCATTTGACTCTAACAAATACGAATACACATCTTCATTTAATATTGTGGAGAATCATGATCGGTTTGTTTCTTAAAAACATATTTGGGGTTTCCCCTTACACTTATCTTTTGCAAAAATACTTTTAGGTGGAGTTAAGACTAAGCCAAAACAACAAAGTAAAGTATTTCCACTATTTAGTTTAGAAACATGATCTACCAACAATAAAAATTAAGCATGCATACAGAAGCAAATAACAAACAAACAAATAAAATCACACAAAACATGGGTTGCCTCCCAAGAAGCGCTTTTCTTTATTTACGAGTCTTGTAGCTAGACTCAATGTCATGGGTTACTACGTGATCTCATCATTGGTTCCACTCTCTAGGTCGTCTTCTAAACCAGTTTTGTATTTCGGACCTAGTTGCAAGCATTCTTTGTAGAAACCAAGCATCCTATTCTTTACATACTCTACGTCTATCCTCCTCATTCCTATAATAAGCCGCTTGCTTGTGTTCCTTTTCGAAATTAGAGAGAAGGCGGTATTGCTCAATCTTGTAGGGCATTTGATAAGCAACCTCATCATTCTCTTCCTTGAACCTAACTATCCCTAAAGTCGGATCATAACTCATCCTAGTGGCCTCAACAAATGGTTTCCCAAATATTATTTGTCTTAGGCAAGCATCTATCACCGGACGAGTGTCCTCAACTATCATAAAATCAATCTCCTAGGTGAGATTCCCTATAATCACATGCAGTCCCTTCACTCTTCCTGCAAAATTACTTATCAGATTCTTACTAGGCATCATCCTAAAATCAAGTTTCTTCTTCATCACCCAATTGTAATAAGTCCTAGTCATGATGTTCACGGGGGATCTAGGGTCTATGTAAGCTTTCCATATATGCATGTGCCCGATATTGCATGGGATGTTATTGTTTGAGGGGTCTCCCATTTTGATGAGTGGGTTGCCAAAGATATATGGTCTCTCGGGACTATCAAATAAATCCTTATGGTATTCCCGTTCTTCCTTGGTTGGCAACTTATCAAAGTATTCTTCTATAGGCTCTACCTCAACTTCCCTACTCTTATCCTTAGTCTCGGCTCCTATTCTAACTTCATCCTTGTCACTCTCTTCTATCTCCTTATCTATTGGCTTAATAGTGACAACATTAACAAAGTGGACATGTTTAGATGATGAGGGATCCTTAATTTGGTTTCCGTTATTGGTGTCCCTAGTGTCCTTCCTAGGTGTGACTAATGCTTGGTTGTTGAGGGCTTTCAACAAGTTGTCAATCTTGTTGGTCATCTCTGTTTGTTGTTGGTTGAATTCGGTTTCAAACCTAGCTATGTGAGCCTCTTGAGATGCCATAAACTTTGACATCAATCCTTCGAGATTGTTGGTACTACCATAGTTGTTAGAAGGATTGTTGTTGAAAGTACGGTTGAATGGTGGACCGTTTGGTTGGTAACGATTAGGCGGATTGGAAGAATTGGGTTGATTTTGTTTCCACCTAAGGTTTGGGTGATTTTTCCAAGAGGGGTTGTATGAATCACCGTATGTGTTTGGCTCGGGCTTGAAAGTGTACCACTTATCTCCCGCTTCGTCGGTACGCGTGGATGCGTAGTCCGCAAAAGCTGTTCTGGGAAGTTCCACACAATCACGAGTGTCGTGGGGACCACTACATAATTCGCATGAAGAAGTGATTTTGTTCACTTGGCTTGAAGGCTTAGGAGCTTCGTAAGATTTCATGAGAAACTTGACTTGGTCCTCAAGTTCCATGATCCTACGGTCGGGAGTGCTAGAATTGTTCGAAGGCAAAGATATTGCCTTGACCGTTTTGTTCAAGTCACGGGGATCATTCCAACTTTTGTTGTCATAGAGAGCAAGATCTTCTATGAGTTCCCATGATTGTTCCGCACTTAGATCACGTAGCTTACCACTGGCCGATTGGTCAATGGCCCGCCTCGTGGAGATGTCGATATGGTCATAAAAGATTTGGACTTGGAGCCAAAGATCTATGCCATGATGAGGGACTTTTTGGAGTAAGTCATTGAAACGAGTCCATGCTTCATAAAGAGATTAATTTTGACATTGTTAGAACATCAAGATGTCATTTCTAAGCTTAGTAGTTCTCCCCGGTGGGAAAAATTGAGCAAGGAAACGAGTGATGAGATCATCCCATGTGGTGATGGATCCCGCGGGTAAACGCTCAAGCCATTGACTAGCCTGATCCCGTAGAGAGAATTGGAATAGGCGTAATCGGGTTGTCCCTCTAGTTGAAACATCTAGGTCTATGGAATCTACGATTTTGAGGAAATCCTTAAGATGTTGGTTTGGATCTTCGGAACGAAGTCCATGGAATGCACATCCGCTTTGCACCAACCGGATGGTGTCGGATCGCAAGGGGGTCACATTGGCTCCGGTGAGCTCAATGGTGTTTCGGTAGCCATGGTGGCTAGGTCGGGAATACTCTCCTAAGGTTCGGGGCCTAAGGGGTTCTAATGGTGGGTTTTGTTGTGGTGGGATGACGGGTTCAAAGATGTTCCCGTTGTCCATGATGTCGGGTGGTTACGAACAAAGGCACAAAGAAATAGATAGACTAAACAAACCTAAAAATAAAAATAAAATCTTACTAGAAAGGAATCTAGCAAGTAGACCTAATAAAAAAAAAATTCTAACCTAGACAATAACTATTCCCCGGCAACGGCGCCAAAAAGTTGATGCGTGGGATTCGCACCAGGCTTTACCTCTCAAGGGATCTTGAGAAGCTTACAACCCCCACTAGGCAGTGTACCTGATCGTTGTAGTATAGTATAGTGACAAGTACCGGGGGATTGATCGTTCAGCTTAGGAATAGTGTCGCTAGGATTAGAAAGCCTAAATACTAGTTCTAAAGGTGAGGGATGATTATTTTTGTATTTTTATAATTTTATGAAAGCAATTAAATATCTCGGGTTTTGAAGGATTTGGGCGGAATTAGTTGCTAGTCAACTAACCCAATACTAAAGATGCAATAAAAATAAAATACTAGAAAAGAAAATAAACTAATTATACTAAGGTTGTGAGCAGTAAATGGAGAAAATGTGTTTACTTAGATTTCACTACTCCCTAGACATCTTTTACACGTTAATTACTTGTTATAATTGCATGGATGACGGATCGTATTCCTTAATACCATTCATGGGGTGGCACACATAACTTCCCAATTCTATGAGCTCTTATCTCCTCCTACACCATGCCCAGCACAACTATAGGGATTGTAAAGAGTGGCTCATGCATTAAATACAACCAATAAAGACCTAGTGCGCCTCGGTTCATGTTTCTTAAGACGTTCAAGCATGTTACCAAGTGGAGATCTGCCAATTTTCTTAAGCCTAACATATAAATCATTCATCCAAGACAAGAATAAACAAGTAATCAACACATAATTAACATCTAGGTTTCATTAGATCTAAGCAAACACAAGATAGATCTAGCCTAGCATGATAGAATTAAGATAAGAACAAGATATAGACAACCAACACATAGACATATTGATTGAATTAAAAGAACACTTATCTCAATTACAATCAAAGGTATCAAGGGTTTGGAACCCTTGAAAAACCTGTAAAAGTTGCACCAAAATCGTACTTAGGGTTTCTCCAAAACTTCTCCCTTTAATGTGTGAAAATTAGAAAACTATATATAGAAAAATGGGTCTGACGGCGTCAAGACAAACATTGTGACGCTGTCACCTCGCCGCCAAAACTATTCTCGGACTGCCTTGATCTACATTTGACGCCGTCAAGACTTAATCGTTTCCAGGCCGTCATGACTTTTTACTCTTGACGCCCTACCTTCGTGACGCCGTCAAATCTGTACTGGGTCGTCATGGACTTCTGCTCTTGACGCCGTCAGAGAATTGCTCTTGACGCCGTCACCTACTGTTCCCAGCATGGAAAATTAAGACTTTGGCGTTTTCTTCACTTTTATGCTCCAAAAATGTCCGAATTGCTTCCTTTTCCATATTTCTCTCTCAAAGTACCTAAAATCACAAAAGGAACGATTTAAGGCAATATTTGATCAAATAAATTCGAATTCGGGCTTAAATGACCCCCTAAAAACGGATCATTTTTCGCCTCATCAGCTATACACATCATTAGTTCTTGGTGCTCTCAGCAACACCAAGTTTCTATCTTTTAACTTGAAATCAGGAGAAAGTATAAGACATTATGTGTCAAAAAATAACACAGGGTACTTCTTATCACAAATCTGAGAGACTGACAAAAGATTGAATTTGAGCTCCTTCACATATCTAACATCTTCAAAATCAATGTTTCCTGCCTTGATAGTTCCTTTGCCAGTTATTCTTCCTCCATCAGGATCATTCCCAAATGCAACTTTTCCTCCAAAATAAGCTTTAAAATCTGACAAGAGCTCCTTTCCTCCTGTCATACTGTCAGAGCAACCACTATCTACAATAAGATGATCTTTAAGCTCCTCCTCTGGGTTGCCCTGCATTCACATGAAAAAGGTTAGTTATTTTTAGGAACCCAAGCCATTACTGACTTGTGTTCCCCTTGTGGAGTGACATACTCAAAATTTTTGAGTATGTAATCACCACTGTCTTTGAAAGTATGATCAAGAATTAAGGTTTTTGTTTCCAAAACTGTTGGTTTTTCATGATCAATTTTCCCTTTTTCACCCTTAACTTCTGAAAGTACTGGTTCTACCCCTGCAGTACTTTCTTTCTTAACCCATTTAGTTGTAACTGTAGGAGTTGGGTTCTGTGTTCTAGCATCTTTTCTTGTGTTGTAAGGCCTTCTAGGGTTGTAATGATTGTACCTCCTAGGTCTTACACTTGAGTGTTTGCTAGAAACATTAGGGAACTTTCTATCAGTACTTTGTAAAGGTACTGAGGGTTTGGAGTATGACCTTTTCTGATGAGGGTACCTATAGTCTTTTGAGAAATTACTATGGTTAACCCTATTTGTATAGTTCCAAACTGGTTTGTTGTCCCTTAACTTATTCTCCCTGTGACTTGGTTGTGCAGTTCTGGTCTTTGGATATTTACTTAGGTATTCTGAATGATAATCACAGTCTTTAATCAAATGATGAGGACTATAACATACATAACAGACCTTTTGACCAATATCCCCAAATCCCCTTCCATAAGAGTTTCTAAAATTAGCAGTATTTTGAAAGAATTTTCTTTGAGGTACTGCTGAGTGATCAGCAGTACTTCGAAAAGTGTTTGAAGGTACTGCTTGTTTCGAAAACTTGGTCTCTTCAACCTTAGGTGCTTCAACAGACTTTTCTAAAGTTTCAGGGTTGGATTTACTTTTAAGCTTTTTCCTAAACTCTAGATTATCTACACCATAACAGTCAACATCTTTTCTAGGTGGTTGAAAGCAACCTGGGGGGTAAGGAACTGCATTATATCCCTTTTATTTCTTAAATTCAGGAGGTGTTGGGCTAGGGGATTCCTCATCACTAGAAGTGTTTTCATCTAGACTTATGAACTCTTCATCACTAGTGGAGGTATCTACTGTAAGATTTAGTTCCTTGCCCTTAAATGGAATGCCTTCATTGCTATCATTATCATAACCTAGGCATGTCTTAATATTAGATGTTCTTTGCTTTTCAACAAATTGAACATGT
Organism: Artemisia argyi; assembly: GCA_030686995.1. NCBI lineage: Eukaryota > Viridiplantae > Streptophyta > Magnoliopsida > Asterales > Asteraceae > Artemisia > Artemisia argyi. Next base: position 83,337,852 of record CM060700.1, on the reverse strand, counting down.
GACACACCTGCCTCATTCTACACAGCAAGTTTTTCTAACAACTTATCCCTTTCAGCAATCACTTTCTCTAGTTCAGACACCTTACAACCTAGTTTCCATTCACTTAACTTAACTAGGTAATCCTGTTGTTTATATGTTTCAAGACATGCTACTTCATTGTTTTCATGTGTAATGATTTTGGCCTCCATTGACTCTAAAGTCAAGTGATAACCAGTTATCTCAGCCTTAGCCTTTTGAAATTTATCTCTTTCAGCTACATATTCACTAAGTAACTTTTGAAACATATCATTACACTTAGAGCATACCTCAGAGTTAGTGGATGAACTTGGTGAAGCAGCTACCATAGCAAGCTGAACAGGTGCTTCTTCAAACTCCATGCTCCAATCAAAGCTTCCTAGATCAACTCTTGACTCCAAAGCAGCATATCCAGGCTCTTCATCAAATGTTGTACTCCAGTCTTCCAATGCAACCATTGAATAGGTTACAGGTTCATTATCAAACTCATTGGACCAATCAATCTCTGACAGATTCTCTTGAGCAACCAAAGCTTTTGGTTTTGGTTCAGTAATTGGAATCTCTTTTCTCTCAGGCTCGGGTGGTTCAATCATCTTGTTTGCTTGAAACTTTGCAAATTTGCATTCCCTTGCAAAGTGACCAGTCCTTAGATAGTTGAAGCACTCAATCTTGGACTTATCAAATGTTATTCCCTGTTTAGCTCTGAAATTGATGCCTTTTCCTGTCTTATTCACATACTTCTTGATCATTGCAGTGAGCATGGCAACTTGCCATCTGATATCAATTTCTTCCAAAGCATCATCATCTATTTGCAATACATCTTCTTGATAGGTGACAGGTAAAGATGCTTGTTGAGCAAAGAATGAACATGGAACTTCATTTAAGGTGGGGGTAAGTGATTGTGATGAATTGGTGGTGACCATTATTGTACATGGAACCTATGTTTCAGTCACAGTACTTTGAACTGGATAAGCAGTACCTTTGTTAGAAGTACTGCTTCTTTTTTCAGAAGAGACAAAAGCAATGTTTTGGGGTTGCTGATGTGTGCTTGAACTTGTAGTACCATTCATTTCATGCTCATACACCTTCAGATTGTTGTAGAGATCATCAAAGTTCATAGTATCCAGCCCTGGTTGTCCTTTGATCATAGTAGCAACTACATGCCATGCTGATGGCAAACTTCTTAGGAACTTTAAATTAGCATCTTCAACTGATGCCTCAGCATCATATAGTTCAAGCATACTCAGAAGATGTTGAAATCCTTCATAAGCAGAATCAAGACCTTCTCTTTCACCAACAATGAAAGTTTCAAATTGTTGCTTCAGCAAATTCCTATGCATCTTCTTAGAAGCATCATTACCTCCAAACATGTTCTTTATTGCAGCCCATAGTTGTTTGGCATCCTTGGCATCATGAAACTTTAATAAGTGACCATCAGGAATAGCAGAAAGCAGTATGTTGAGAGCTTTGTCTTGATTTCTTTTGGTAGCAGCAGGTACAGTTATTTTAGGTGGTGTTGGTTGTCCAGGTACCTCTACTGGTTCATCAATTTGCATGTTACCATTGATAATCACATCCCACAGTGCATGGTCTGTGATGGCAATGTACTGCCTCATCTTCATGGCCCATAAGTTATATTCTCCCTTCTTAACAATAGGGATTCTAACAGCAGTGATTGAGGGAGCAGGTGCAGCTTCAATCGACATCTTGAAGGGTTTGTAGTGAAATCGGTTTAAAGGTTTAAAGGTTTGTCTTCTTAATCATAGTTTCCAACACAAGCTCTGATACCACTTGTTGGATCGATACACTCTGACCAAACTACTTTGAAGCTTGTAAGGATTTAACAATATTGAGTAAACTCAACACTATTAATATTGAAACACTGTTTAACCTTGTAAAGTATGCGGAATCTACTAACACAAAGCTTAAGAAGAACTTTTATATTAACCAAACTTTGAACCTGCTTTGTTACACAGATTCACTAACAATCCCTATCTATTTATCAACTTTGATCGACTCTAAAACTTATGAAAACTTATCTAACACTTGTATCGACTAATACCCCTTAAGGCTCTTTATATAGATAACCTTAAGTCGGTTTACAACATATAATCCTTGAACGACAAGTTATTATCCCTAACTAATTCTAGAATATTCGTTCAATATTACACATTAATCCTTAACTAATATTGCACATCATTCCTTGTTTCCTTCGAAGTACTTTAAACATTCTTCAGTAACAACAGTACTTTGACTTTTTCCTTCAGCAGTACTTTGACTTTATTCTTCATGCAGCAGTACTTTGACATACAGAAGTACCTTGATATTTTATATCCCAACAAAAAACTATACACCCAGCTTGTGAAATGAGGAAGGTTTATATAGGCAGTTGAGGAGAGGGCCTTGGATCCTTCTAGTAGTCCATGTCATCAATCCTCCACTCATGTTTGCTTCTTCTGAGTCCCTTATAGCCCTTGGATGAGTTTCCAGACGATTCCCATCAATATCAACCCTTGGATGCAATCATTGCTTAATCATGTACACGCATTCTCATGTGGATTCCCAGCGTGGCATTCTCTGCACATGCTAGGGCTTCGAGAAACTATTTAATTGTATTAATTTCCCTTTGATTTGGTCAGTTAAAGGATGAATATTACTTAGGGTTCATGGTTTCTGGGTTTGGGGTCAGGATTGGGGGGCGAGAAAAGGTATTTGGGTATTTTATTGTTACTGTTGACCGGGTAAGGTTTTGGGTTTGACCTGGGTACCGGGTGAGAAATGGGGTGGATCAGGTTGGGTGTTGGGCTAGGATAGTATTTTGGGCTTTGGTGATTACAAAGGAATTGGGCTTGTTGTGTGTGGATCCGGTTGTGATTTATTAAGGATTTTAGGAGTAAATTTCACAAGGACTAGTTGCGTTAATTCTGAAAATTATAGGGACCAAATCTGTAAATATAATCCAAGGGTTTCTTTTGTAATTCTCTAATACATAGAGGACCAATATTGATTTTTTCTTCAATAATTTCTTCAAATGACCAATTTTGTCATTATTCAAAGTATAGGGACTGAAGTTGCCAAACTCTTTAAACTTTGACCAGAGACTAGTCTTGGCACTTTATGAATTTCTGAGGACTTCTTTTGACTTTTTGAGCTTTCTTTGATAATTAAGCTTCCCCGGCTCCGGCTTTTGACCTTTTTCCATTCTCGTGCTCGTTTTTGTCGGTTTTACTTTGTTTTTATCCAATTTTCACATATCCGTACCTACACATACACAAATACAAAAACACACATTTTCTTGGCATATTTGGTTAGTATTTGGTATATTTGGTATGATTTTGTGTCTAAAAAGGATGTGTGAATAAGCACACATCAAACATTGTCAATGTGCTCGTGAGCATCTTTTGTCTTGCTTCCCGAAAATGGGTCTTTTCATAGTTCCCTTATGAATTGATTCTTGATTTCAAACTACACGTCATTCCCAATAGCAGGCCTAACCAAACCAGGCCCTTGCTCTTCTCGTGTTAGAGCCAAATATTCCTCAAGTGTAAGATTGTCAATGGCCACATCTGCCATGGTACCTGAACTTAAAACTGATCATGAGAAACTGAAAATAAAAAAAATTAAAATTGCAAACTTAAATAAAATCCTAATAGCTCCCCGACAGCGGCGCCAAAAACTTGATGAAGGTTTTACCGACCAGGTTTTAATATTTATAAGTGTCTTGTTTACCTAAGGTCTACCAAATGCACTATCGGGCAGTGTACCCGGTCGTGTGAGGTATAGCTAGTTGTTAAAGCCGAGGTCGTCCCAAGAGCAATGAGTGTGGAGCCTATCTAAGTCTACTGGCACGATAAAAGGGGGTTTATGATAATAATGATGAATTAACTAATAAAAGTAAATGACAAAACAAGGAAATAAATGAAAGAGAATCAATAAAGAGAAGTAGTGCTAATCTAATTACTACTCTTGTTATTATCATAATTAGTTTCCTATACGTGCATCCTATCGTATCGTTTGGGGGTTATATTCCATTAGGATCAGAGGGTTAAATCACCTAAATTTATCTTGCACCTTGTCCTATTCCCAACTATTGTAAAGCCGAGAATTCATCGGGCGGCGTGAACCTACGAAGATGTAAGAGTCATTATTCACCTCTACTAACATGGACAAGTCTAGCGGGATGCGACATGGTCAGATCTTACACCCCCTCTAACTCCTTCAAGCATATTACATAAGTAGGAGGTCATAGGGTTAATTCGCACATGTATGGTGACATTGCTATCACCAAGTCACATCCCCATCGGCTTAGGTCCTAGGGTTAATTCACCAAGCCTCCGAGGAACTACCAATGCTCAACACTACCAGAACTAGAGTGTCATAAGACTCGCCCTGAAAGTATACAAATAATACGACAATAGATGCATAGAAAACTAAATCATAACAATAACAATTTCATAACTAGGCTAACACCAAGAGGTGATTAGCCACTCATATTCATAGTTGCAGTAAAACAAGAGTTTAATATAACCAATGTGAATATGAATCGAATACAAATCAAAGGAATGAATAAACTTATGATTGGTACGTGAATTCTCCCTTGCTAATGAATCGTATATGGATTGAACTTCGTTCCTCCTACTCCCTGAGTTTCTCCCTACTTATGTGTGTTGTAGAATGTGATCATAAACTCGAAATTAGGGCTGGTATTTATAGGCCCGACTTTGCTACGGCATAGCTGAATGGGTGGCTACGCCGTAGCCTTTGTAAATATTAACGAAGCCGTAGCTTTATCAAGTGCTACAGGCGTAGTTTCTTCCTTGGATGTTTCTACGGCGTAGTTAAATGGGAAACTACACCGTAACTTCTTCTTTGGCCACGTGAGTTCTTTATCGCCTCAATTTGGGGTCTACGCCGTAGTTGGAGAGTTGATACTCTGTAGTGCCCTTTAGTATATCATTACGCCATAGTCATGGATTGAGACGCTGTAATCTTCGTAAGTGTTTGCTACGACGTAGGTAGATGACATCTCTACGCCGTAGTTAGTGCAGAATCCGCATACTTCATATATTTTCTCATTAGTCTTTCCATTTCCACGTGTCTTCGTTCCTTTACTCATCTTTGCCCTGAAAACAGAATATAAACAAATAAGAGTGTATATCCTAACATATGAATACAAAAGATGAGTATTTAGGGGAGAAATTAACACTTAAATCATGGATATATTTTATATTATCCGATCTCTTGTCTATTTCTTGTTTATGTTAAGACCCTGCTGTTTTTTAAACTTATCACCATTGTTTATCTATTTGATTATAATTGCTAGTTGGAAAGGGTTGAAAGATTTAATTAGTATTTTATGGTTTTCAACATATGTCTATGTGTGTTGATCAATTGAAGGAGAAATCGCTTTTGTTTTGAAATAAACAATAGAGTTTTAAACATTGCAACTATTTCTTATACTTGTTAACCAATTGTTTAAGGATTAGCAGACATAAGTTTTGATTCACATTTGTTAACTGATGAAATGTTATTTTGACAAAAACAACTACTCATTTATTGAACCTGCTTTACCTCTGAGATCATCATAATAAAGCATCACCAAGTTATAGAAACTATCCAAGTAATCCATATTTGTCTCATACTTGAATTTCAGAGTAAGCATTTGCATAAGTTTTCTAAATCATCTTGATTAGTTAATTGATATTTTAGATCTCAGTCCCTGTGGAACGACCTGGTCTTACTAAAACTCTTTACTATAAACAAGGGTTATACTTTTACCCGTGTGTTTTGAATTAAGAGAATCGATAAATTAGTTATTATAAATTTAAAGCTTTCAGAACACATCAAGGTTTTTGGCGCCGCTGCCGGGGACTAGCATTTACTCTTTTTATTAATTATTTGATCATATTAGTTACATTTGAATTGCTTTTTTGTTTACATTTTTCGAATATCATCTGTTCTTTTCTATATAGCCGCCGGTTTTTACCTAAAATCGCCGCTTTTGCACCACGATCACGGCGGTCTTTTTCCAAAGAACGGCGCTCTTCGGGGTAACGATTTACTTTTCCAAGGAAAATTCAAATTCAAAAATCCAAAACATTTACCAGAAAACCGTCGTACTTATACCTAAGTACACAGAACTTATTTCATTAGAAAACTAATTCATCCAATCTTCCACTACCATTTGCAACTTTGTTTTGGATGGTCACACGATCTTCTAGCGAAGAACTTGCAAGTCCTTTATCTGAACCTGAACGTACCATTAACCAAAGACATAAACGTAACAAACGAGTCCCATTTTCACAAAAAGATTTAAGACCCGAAACACCCAAAGAGATAGTTCCAGCTGTTGACGATCTTTCTCTCTATCGATACTTTATCAACTTCATCAAACTTTACGATCCAATGGATGAAACCGACAATGAACCAATGTGGGCCAATGAGCGAACCGTTGCTCCTTCTCCTGGTCCTGCAATAACTTTACCCGAAACTGCTAATGAATTTGCCATCAAAGGAAATCATCTGACCCTTATCAAAGGCAATCAATTCGATGGTAGAACCAAAACCGACTCTCATAAACACATTCACGAGTTTCTTGGAATTTGTGAAATGTTTAGATATAGAGATACTGAACATGAAGCTGTCCGGCTCATGATGTTTCCATTATCCCTAACTGGAGAAGCTAAAACTTGGTTAGATGAACTTGACGAAGGAACCATAGCCACATGAGATGAACCTCGCACTGCTTTCATAAGTCAATTCTTTCCACCTGCCTTATTTGACCGAATCCTCGGTAAAATTCGTGCTTTTTCCCAACAAGATCGAGAAACATTAACCGAAGCATGGCTACGAATAAAAGAAATGTTCAGGAATTGTCATGGACATGGTTTAAGCAAGGGAAGCATGATCAAAATCTTTTACCATGGACTTAACGAGAGTACACAAGATGCCTTAAATGCTGCTGCAGGAGGAATTTTCCAATACAAAACCCCAAATCAAGCCTACCAATTACTCGAAGAAAAAGTCTTACTCAAACATGATTGGGCTAAAAACCAAAAACCAAAATCCGCTCTTCACAAAACTGTTGCTTTCACCGATGAAGGAAGTAGTATTTCTGATACTAAGAAAATTATGGCACGAATGGATGCCATGGAAATCAAAATGGATGCTCAGTATAAAGAAATAAAAAAGAAACGTGAATCTTGCAACAATTATGGTGGAAATCACTTAACCACAAATTGCAATGATGATGACACACCTATGTCTCAAGAAGAGAAAGGCAAATTCATGCAAACATTTAAACGATCTTGCTTTTATAATGATTATCGTAATAAAGATAATGACAAATGGTGTTCTGACGATAGACCTGATTATAATCAGCCTCGATCATACTCTGATGAAAGACCCGACATTCAAAAAGAATTAAGTCAATTCATTAAGTCACAATAATCCACAAATATGTTTGTCAAAAACACTTTCAATGAACTCAAAGACAAATTGGAATCCTCCACAAGAAACCACCAAGCCTCTATTCAAAATCTTGAAGAAAAATTCGACCAACTTGCTGAAAAGCAAGCTAATCGACCCCCTAGAGCCCTTCCTAGCAACACTACACCTAATCCTAGATGTGGTATTTCTAGACATTATCAACCACCACCAGCTCGTCATGAGCATGTTAATGTCATAACAAAAAGACATGGTACTTCTTACGAACCGCCTCCTAATCCTAGTCAAACACAACCTGCTGTTGAAATTGACAATGAGGAAGAAGATGAATCATCACCTCAGAAAAAGAATAAAATAAAAGAAACTCCTGAAACACCTGTTCTAAGACTATATAAACCAAAAATTCCATATCCCCAACGTCTCAGAAAAGAAAAAATGGAAGCACAATATGGGAAGTTCCTAGATATGATTTGTGTCATTCGAATCAATGTTTCATTAATCTATGTCATTGCCGGAATGCCAAATTACGGCAAGTTTCTTAAAGAACTTGTAAGTAACAAAAACAAACTAGAACAAATATCTGCAGCCTTTCTAAGTGATGAATTTTGAGCGATAATCCAAAATAAAGTTCCACCAAAATTAGGAGACCCTAGGAGTTTTCGAATTCCGCGTAATTTTGGCAAAACATTTTCTTGCAATGCTTTGGCCGATCTTGGCACAAGTACAATCTCATGCCATATTCTTTTTATGCCAAACTCTCTTTAGAAACTCTTAAACCAACCAAAATGAGTGTTCGATTAGTAGATCGCTCTTTTCAATACCTATTGGAATTGAAGAAAATATACTAGTCAAAGTTGCTAAATTCACATTTCCTGTTGACTTCATTATCTTAGAAATGGAGGAAGACAGCAAAGTTCCTATAATTCTAGGAAGACATTCTTACATACAGCTGATGCATTAATTAGAGTCAAACAAAGAAAATTAATCTGGGATTTGGAGATGATAGAATATCTTTTTCAATCGATGCAGCCATGAAACATTCGTATTCTAACGATGACACTTGTTTTAGCATAGATGTTATTGACGAAATTCTCGAGGAGAATTTTGACATCTTGCTAAACAAAGGAGTAGAAATTCTTCACTTTATTCAAGGAACGATTCTCGAAGTAAAACTCTATGCTGAGTTTGAAGAATTTATTTCCGTGAATGTCGAAGAGATCGAAACTGATGATGAAGAAGAAATCATTTTCGAATGAATTACCTTCAATACAGAATACAAAATTAAGAAATCTCTCAAAGAACCACCAACTGATCTTGAACTCAAACCTCTTCCTAAACATCTCGAGTATGCTTTCCTAGAAGGAACATCCTTACTTCCAGTTATAATATCCTCCGAACTTTCAGAAAAGAATAAAGCATACATGCTCACTGTTCTCAAAAATAATAAACGAGCTTGTGGAAAACTAGAAGGGGGGTTGAATAGTTTACCGGTTTTTAAGTTAATTATCTTATGAAACTTTACGTTTAATCAAAGATCTAAACTACAAGACAATATATAATATGCAAGAGTAACGAAAGAAACAATCAAACCACAACACGATAGTTTATCATGGTTCGGCTACAAGGACTCTTTTTCCTTGCCCTACTCCACGCCTTGAGTATCCAACTTGATAGTTTCTTTCACTAGTCAACAAGCTCCTTTCACCGGCGGAGAAAACCTTACACGTCGCTTACACAAGATTACCGACACAAAGCTAGATGTTGAGTTCTTTTACAAGGGTACAACCACCCCCGTCACACTATGTATTTTAAGGCCTAAAATACTAACCGATCACTACTAAAAATACACAATCAAATGAAGTATAGACTACACGAAAATACACAATGCTAAGCTAACAAGTCTTGCAATGTTTTGTTGAATACTTGTCACATTGATATGAACTTGTGAACTTCTTTGCTAGAAGAGAACTTCACACAAATGAAATGTTAATGATATGAATATGTATGTGCAAAGTATATACGAGAAATGATGAAATATTTCTTGCAAGTGACTTGGTATTTATAGCCAAACAAATCAGACCACTGGCGGATCCGGCGGAACCCAAACAAGGGTTCCGCCCTTGTAACGCCAGGGTTCCGATAGTGTCTGACAATCAAAGTCTTCAAGAAATCTTTCCATATCTAGTAATGTCAAATCAAGCTTCTTCAAGTCAACACACAACAGATAGAGTAAGAGACCATCTATAATATGTAAGCACAATGTGTAAGAAGTCTTATGGAAAGTCAAACACTCAATCTTTCCATAAATGCACATGTTACATTTTCTATATTTGGAAATATGAAAATGTTATGTTAAATGGGAAATGTAAATGTAGCATGTAAAGTCTAGTTATGCAAGACTAAAACTAAAATCATGTTTTACTAAAAACTAAAGTTTACACTTTGTCATTAACAAAACTTAGCAAAGATCGTAAAATATAAATAACATTTTTAGGCTATATTTGTATTAACAATCTCCCCCTTTTTGATGACAAAACATAAACATTATTTTTAAGTAACTCGCTAATTATAGTGTTAAGTCTTTAAAAGTTTTGTATTTAAACTTGTTTTACTTATTTGATGTAAACCATTTAAGAATATAAGTTTAAATATATTTTCTCCCCCTTTTTGTCAAAACAAAAAGAAGAGTCGCGAAGCGGAAAAATGCAATTGCTACCCCTTGGACAATACTCCCCCTAAATGGAGTGCCAAGTTAGGAAACATAGATTTTGAACCTACAACAAAAGAGTTAGTTGATGATGATTACAAGTGACAAATCGTGTAGTCACAACATAATATGAGAACAGAAGCAATCACAATCACAACTCATATAAGGTCAACCAACAATACAATCATGATAGTAGAAAAGATGTCATTCCAAGTAAAATTTGACTTTTTAAAAGTCAAAGACAAGAAATGAAAAATATCTTCCTACTTTTAGAAATAAAAAAAAAAAAAACATAAAGGAAAAATAACAAAGAAATAAAATCCTACTTATATAAGTGGATGTCTCCCAACATTTTCCTAAATGGGGCAAAGCCTCCATAGTTCGCTCTAAGAGTCATTTGGGTGTGAGAGAGCATCCAAACATTCAAGAATGTGTTGTAGAGAAAATCGTGTTTCATCTTGGACTTGGTGGAGCATGATTTTTATGCTCTCACTTATTTTAGCCTCCCGCTCACAATGTGAGCAACCATGGCGGGAATTTGGTAGGATTTGATCATGGGATAATGGTTGAGGTGGTGGAATGGTGGCGGTTTCTTTGGAGGAGGAATGGTTTACAACGGATGCAAGCAAGGTGGTTTGAAACTCCATGGCTTGATGGAGATGATTATACACCATGCTTTTGAAAGCATAGAGGTTATCAAGGTGGTTGTTGATTTCCTCGTGGGAGTTTGGAGGTTTGTTCCATAACGATGCCTCAATTTCCTCATATGAGGGAAAGAGGGACTCAAAGTGGTGGGAATGGGATTATGGTTGTGAAACTTGAGGTTGTGGGGGTTGGTGTTGTTCTAGGTGAGGTTCTTCATAGAGGGGTCCATGGATGTCTTTGTAGATGGGGTGAAACAACAAGGGTTTAGGTTGTGAAGGTTGTTCTTGTGGTGGTGGTTCTTGTTCAAACGGGACATTGGGCTCAAAGAATACCCGTGTTTGTTCATTTACCATTCGTTCAATAGAAGCAAACGAAGGCAAGGGTGGTGGATTTTGTGATCTAGGTGGAATATCCTCAAAATTGTCTAGGAAAGGATGTGGTGATGTTGGTGGAGTTCCAAAGAGTTCCATTGGTTTAAGTTTTGGTGATTTAGGTGGTAATGGAGACTTAGATGGTTGAGTTGGAGCCGGTGGTGGACTTGGATCAATGGGTGTCTTTGTTCATGGTGGAGTGGTGATAACTTGATTGAATTTTGGTGATGGTGTGGGAGTTGCAAGATTAAGAAAGTTTTCATCTTTGATAGGTGAGGAAATGATTAGTGGTGATTCATCCGAAGATGAGGAGCTAAGGTTGATGGTGGTGTTGCAACAAAATGGTTTTACACTTATTCGTGCAGTTCTCCTAACGGGCCAGGATGGTGGAGAGGTGATTGTTGACTTTGTCATTGTCAAAATGGTGGTTGTAGAAGATTAGATGCAGAGATTAAGATGGTGATGTGTGATTTGGAAGTGTTCTAAAATGGTCAAATTTATAGAGTTGAAGAATTGTGGAAAGGAGTGTTTGGATTTGGTGTTCTACCATACAAAAGTTAGGGTTTCTAATGATTTGGAAGAGTTATGAATGTTGTCAAATCATTGGAAGTCAATCCAATGAAAATAGTAGAGTAAGAAGACAAAGATTTGCACTAAATGCTTAGTGGTCTTGTCATAGTGTTTTGGATCAGATGTCCCACAGATACCAAGGAACCTTTAAGAGGGTTCCTTGCCTTATGGCCAAAGGTTCCTTGGGTTGATTATGATTAAATTTGATTTTTGGCGGGAAAGGGGTTCCTAGTGGTTCTAGAGGCTGAGATTGATCCTAATGTACTTATCAAGTAATGATAAAGGGTTTCCAAGCTAAAAATTCTGATTAGGAGTTGTGGAAAATAAGGAATTTCGAAAAGTTAAGAAAATTTGTAGGTTGTCTGGCGGAACCGTGCGACATCATTGGCAGATCCCTGTTTTGGGTTCCGTCAGATCCGTTGGGCCAATTCTGGGTAAGCCAGAAATTTGCACTGGCGGAACCCTGTTTTTGGTTCCACCAGTTCCGCCAGACCCCAAAAACTGGACAGAACGCGTTTTTCGTCGTTGAGACAATTTCCAATTTTTCCAAAAATTCCTAAAACATAAACTTAAATTTAAATCTGATTACGAAATGCAAAAATTAAATATAGAAACACTCTTACCGTTGGACTCTGACCGGGGGCTAGCGAATTTCACTATACTTAGTGAAATTTTTCATAGATATGAAAATTTGACAACATGCCAAATGTTGTCATCCTGCATAATCGTTAGCACAAACATGTTCTAGACATAACCAAATATCCCTACAAATACATCAATCCATGAAACAAAGTATTAAACATCCAAATAATTCAAATGACACGTAGTGCCAAACACTACTTCACACACGCTGTCATTTACGATCGACCTTCTTCTTGAGCTTTCCAAGGAACCTCCAAAGACATTTGAACATCCCCTTAGTTTGCTTGAATTCCTCCAATTCATTCGGAATATTTGGAAGTTGTGAAAGGTAATCAAGAGGTGGGAGCCTAGAGTTGGGTAGAAGATGACGATGAGGAAGTAGGAGGATGAGGATGTTTCCCTTGGGTTTTATAGACTCTCTTATCACTTAGTGGGACAAATTTGTGTGGGATGAGAGAGTAATCTAGGCGAAGACCTCTAGGAGTTGGAGGAATAGGAGCAAGGTGCCTATAGAGACGTGTCAAGAGCATTCCATAAGGCATAGCCATTGTGCCTTGCACGGGAATGTCGGCCATTCTTTTGGCCATGTAGTAGGCCAAGTTGAAGGGTTCCCTAACGGACAAAGAGTAGAGCATGTAGCAAAGGTAAACATTGATATGATCCCGGTTTCCTATGGTACTAATGACATTGGCTCTAAGGAGTTCTTCTCATTTCTTGAATTGAGGCTTGAGCTCATTGAGTTCCATACCGTAAGGATCCTTGTTGACCTCATTTCCGGAACGAGTTCTCCTAGTGTCGGAAGTCCTAATGAAAAGGTGATCACAAAGTACATCCTTGGATACAAGAGGAGTATCATATCGATGAATGCGGTCATAGAGGGTGTCAAGAGTTGAGAGGGAATGTTTGTCGTTGTAGATGCAAGTACCACGGTTTGGAACACCTAGGATTTGAGCAAATTCATTGAGAGTGAAGGAGTATTGGTGACTACTAACCATGAATTTGATAGACATGCAACCATGGTCATCGGTAGAGAGAGTGACGGATGCATAGAATTCTAGAAAGAACCTAGGACAAATAGGCTCGCCGATTTCCAAGAGACAATCAAAGTTGATGGCGGCAAGTTTCATATGGAGGTTTGTACCGGCTCGGAAGGATGGGTCAATGGTTCTACCCCCCTGAACATAATGTTTTTCTAAGGATTTGAAAATGTTGATTTGAGTTTCGGTAAGACCTTTGGTTTTGTGGTGTTTGGGTAGGTACTTAAAGGTGTTCTTGTGGTCGTAATGAGTCACATGAGGCATGATGATTCATAGAAAAATAAAATTTCACATTTTAGTCTAAGTTAGCAACAATTGTAATGTGGATGTTCTAGTGTGTGCCTATATGAAAACAATGTGGAGGTGCAGTTATCTTGACTCATTTTGGTGCTTAAAACGTTTTCTAATGCAAGTTTTGTTATAAAACAAAAGATAGCCCAAATGCTCCTAATTCAATGTAGCTTCGTTTGAATGTACCTGGAAATACATATTGGTTATGTATTCCCTTTAGCATTCAAGAGACATTATGCAAGTGATGTTTAAAACATAACGTTTTTATTTTGTATTCACAATGTGAGACGAAAAAATATTTGTCCTATTTGTGAGAGATTTTTGCAAGCATTTGACATGGGGTGTTTTATCAAACATGTTAATGTCTTATAAAGATGCAATTCCTAACTATGGGAAACATGATTAGTTTTGTTTAACATCTAATTTTCTACATGAATTTCTCAAGCTAATGCAAAACCCCAAGTTTTTGTTTTTGTGCAAAAATAGAATTCCTAGACACAGATCAGAAGTATGATTATGTTTAGAATACTTACAATGATGATTAGAGAGCAATGTGTATGAAGGAAGACTCAAAATTTCGTTGGTGTGGATAAGTGATGAAGTGAATAGTATCAACTTGGGAGTTGTGGTATGAGATAATGGGTGTTTGGTTTAATATAAAGAGAAAAACAATTATGTTGGTCAGCGGAACCAAATATTGGGTTCCGCCCTTTATGTCGTAGGGTTCCGCCGCAACAGCAGAGAAGAAAAATTGTTTTGATTTGTTTTGATTTTTGTGATTTTATTCTAACGTATAGATCTAGAATGTAGGTTCCATGAGTCCTAAGCCAAGTCTAAGAAGGTTAAATGGTTCTCGTTTAAGAGGTTTTATGAGAATGTCGGCAATGTTGTCTTCGGAATAAACTTTCTTAATTGAGATGTTCCCTTTTTGAACATTATCACGAAGGAAATGATGACGGATTTCAATATGTTTGGTACGAGCATGTTGAACTGTATTTTTGCTAAGATCTATGGCTCCTATGTTGTCACAAAGAATGGAGATGTTATTGAGTTGAATTCCGTAGTCAACTAGAGCTTGCTTCATCCAAAGAGCTTGTGGACATTCTTTTCTGGCCAATACGTATTCGGCTTCCGTTGTTGAAATAGCGAGAGCCATTTGCTTCTTAGAGAACCATGAGGTGAGACAATGTCCAACAAAAGTACAAATACCACTTGTCCTTTTTCTATCAACATAGTCACCGACATGGTTTGAGTCGGCATACACTATGCTGTCTACTCCCGTTCCTTTGGGATACCATAATCTAAATGTGTAGTACCCTTAATATATCTAAATATCCTTTTTATGGCTTCAAGATGAATTGTTTTAGGATCTTCTTGAAAACGAGCACATAGACAAATACTAAACATAATGTCGGGTCTACTAGCCGTTAAGTAAAGTAGACTTCCAATCATACCTCTATATTTAGTGCTATCTATGGATTCACTTTCCTCATCCTTGGTTAATTTGATTTCCGTAGACATAGGCGTTTTGATTCGTTTTGAGTATTCTAAGCCAAATTTCATAAGCATGTCCTTAATATATTTGGATTGGTTAAAGAAGATACCATCTCTAGGAAAAAGTTGAGTTCTCCCATCATACTCATTTCAAACTCGTCATGCATGATTTTTGAGAAATCGTCACATAATTCTTAACAAGTTGATCCGAATATAATGTCATCAACATAGATTTGGACTATGATAATATGTGAATTTTTCTTCTTCATGAAGAGATTATTATCAACTAAGCCCATGGTATACCTATGGTCAACTAGGAAGTTTTTAAGTCGATCATACCATGCTTTTGGAGCTTGCTTAAGTCGTATAGAGCCTTTTTAAGTTTGAAAACATGATTAGGTTTTTCAAAATCGGTGAAGCCTGGTGGTTGAGCAACATACACTTCTTCATTAATAAACCCATTTAGGAATGCACTTTTGACGTCCATTTGAAAGAGTTTAAAATTGTGTGCGTATGCATATGCAAGTAAAATCCTAATTGACTCGAGCCTAGCAACCGGAGCAAAGGTTTCATCGTAGTCAATGCCTTCTTGTTGATTATATCCTTGTGCTACTAGCCTAGCTTTGTTTCTAGACACCACACCGTTTTCATCCATTTTATTACGAAAAACACATTTTGTTCCAATTATTGTTTGACTTTTTGGTTGAGGAACTAATGTCCAAACATCATTTCTAATAAATTGGTTTAATTCTTCTTGCATAGTTATTACCCATGATTCATCTTTTATAGCTTCGTTTATATTTTTTGGTTCAAGAGTTGACATGAAACAAAAGAAGTTACTTTCATTTTGGACTTTTGATCTTAGTGTTCTTTCATTAATATTTCCTATGACACTATCTAATGGATGACTTTTGGATTCTTTGACATTGACAATTTCTTTGTTTAATAGTTCATCTTTCTTGTTATCATTTTCAATTTCTTGATTTTCCATTGCTTGGTCTTCAACTAAGTCATCATCTACCAAAGGTGATGTCTTAGAGGGAGGTGGACTTTTGTCAAATGTTACATTTAACGATTCCTCGACTCTTAAGGTTTCTTTATTAAGAACAATGTAAGTTTTACTACTTTGTGAATATCCAAGAAACACACCTTCATAAGACTTTGGGTCGAATTTGGTGAGATAATCCTTGGTGTTAAGAATAAAGCATTTACTCCCAAACACTCTAGAATATCCTAATGTAGGTTTTTTACCTTTATATAGTTCATATAGAGTTTTGTTCAAAAATGGTCTAATTAAGACATGATTTAAAATGTAAGTTGACGTGTCTACGGCATTACACCAAAACTTTTGATGAATGTTTTGTTCATTAAGCATTGTTCTACTCATCTCTTGCAAAGTCCAGTTTTTACGTTCTACTACACCGTTAGATTGAGAAGTGCGTGGTGCCGAGAAGTTATGTGTTATACCATTTTTATCACAAAAGTTTCCGACATAATGCATGTTCCTAGTTGATTTTGAATTTTCTTACTTAGAATTTCAAATTTGTCAGAAGCTTCATTTTTACTTTTCAAAAATTTTGTCCATGTATACCTTGAGTAATCATATACTATAACCAAAGTGTAGAAGTTACCACCATAACTTTGTATAGCGGATGGACCAAACAAATCCATAAGTAAAAGTTCTAGACATCTAGATGTAGACACTACATTTTTAGCCTTATGTCTACTATGAACTTGTTTACCAACTTTGCAAGCATCACAAAAGTATTGGTCGTATTTCAACGTGGGTAGGTTTCGAACTAGGTCTTTGGAGGAGAGATTTTGATTAAGTCTCATATTAGCGTGTCCTAAGCGTCTATGCCATAAAGTTGAAGATTCATCTAATGAGGTGAGACAAAGTTTGTCTCTAGATGTTTGATCCATCTTCACAACATACACATTGTTCTTAAGAACACCTCTAGCTATAGTTATGCCATCTTTAAGTATTTTACTTCCGTTTTCACTAAAAAGGACCTTATACTTATTCCGAAAAAGTTGACTAATACTTTGGAGATTAAAGCCTAAGTTATCAACATGCGCTACATCATCTATAGAGAGAGAGTCATGAGAGATTGTACCTTTTCCGATGATTTTGATTTTAGCCTTGCTACCAAATATGACGTTACCTCCATCACATTTTTGAAAAGATGAGAAGAGGCTTTTGTTTCCCGTCATGTGCCTTGAACAACCACTATATTTGATCCATTCATCCGGTTCCAAATTCACTTTGAAACACACCTATTTTATACAAAACACTCAAACATTTTGTAACACCCCAACCCGAGAAGGGCTAAAGTGCAACACTATGGAGTCAATTCAGAACACAAGTGAAATGAAGATACAATACTAATTCAAAACTTACAAGATAAAAAAAAAGAAAACTAATCAAAATACAAGGTACAAAAGGGCAACAATAATCTAAGCCCAACATAGATGCTTCTAATCATCTCTATGTCCAGCAAGTATCTAACAGGGTGAAGTCTTCTAAGCCCAAAAGCAAAACCTTCGTCCATAACTGATTGATGCTAAACCGTCAACCAAAGTCAACCACGGATGTGGTCAAGATGGTCAAACAGCATAGAATCAATGCTCCGCGGAATATAGTGTTTCCCCGGGTCGTTATGTCCCGACGAGGTGTGGATTGTATTCAAACGGCTTTGTGATCGGGTGAACTTGGATAGGAATAGGGTTTGTGCGTGATTAAGCTACGGAATCTACAAGGAAACAGCTTAAACAAGCTATATGAACAAGATTTGAAAGCTAGGAAAAACTGGAAACGTTTAAAACCTAAAAACGCGTACGTTCAGTTTTAAGTAACGTGAACGTACAAAATAAAACGCGAGTTTTAGTAAAATAAAATACTTACAAATATGAAAATCACATTTTTACAATCCTAATAATAAAATAAACTTTTTAGAAAATTAAAATTAATTTTTACGCTATTTAATTAATTATTATTAATTAAATACTATTTACTAATTACTTATTAATTATTTAAATTAACCTAAATTACAACTATTTATGAAATTACATTCAAAATATGAAAAATAAATTTGGAAAAATCTAAAATATTATAAAACTAATTTTCAAACTTCAAATATATTTTTCCTACTTTTTATAGAATTACTATTAATTAAAAACTAATTTAAACTAATTAAAATTACACTAAATAATAGGAAAATGTAAAATAAGCTTAGAAAAATAAAATTAAAACTTAGAAAAGTTTAAATTAATTTAAAACTAATTTTAAAACAGAAAATATATTTTTAAGACTATTTAAATAATTATTATTAATTATTAACTAAATATTAATTAATAAAAACTAATATTAATTATTAAAAATACTAAATGAAAAGAGAAAAATATGAAAAAATTACAGAAATTATTTTACAACTACAGGAACTTAGGAAAATTATAAAAATGAGATTTGCTTTTTGAAAAAGCGGAAAATAAGCCAAATGGCTTAAATAGAAGCTATCACTTCTAATAAGTTGAGCTTTTTTGGATTTTCTTATTACAATACTGATTAAATACTCAAAATAATAAACTTTAATGAAGGGACTTTGGAAGAAGCTCAAAAATAAGCACTTTGTGAATCAAAGTGCTTAACAGATTGATGTTTAAGCTTCTAAGAACTTTTGATTTTAAGAAAAATCTAATAAAAAGGTTATACTAAGGGTACACAAAGGTAAACAAGCTACAACAAGTCATGGAGACTAGAAATAAGCAATCAGGACTAGATGAGTACTGTAAATAAGCTACAAATAAGCAAATAAGCTGATGGCAACAGCTTACACTAAAACATGCCAAAATGCACACCTGCAAGCCAATGTGGGGCCCACAGTGGTGAACAAGGATATGAAATAAAACTTATTCCAATAAGCCAGCCAGAAGTGCTTTCTAAAAAACCAAGGCTCAAGACCTGCGGCCCACTAATAAGCTCTGAAGGATGGCTTGAACTTGCATAAGTGAGACTGAAAGCTGAGCATACAGTCAGAATGGGACAACTTAATTGGACTTAGCAACCCAAGCAAATCAGGCCCAAACCTCAAAATAAGCTAAGGATTATGAAGAGGAGCTTATTGGCTTTTCAAAAAGCCAATAAGCAGCCTATGGGGTCCACTACGGAGGCCAGGGGAGGTATTGGAAAGTAAGCCAAAAAGCTGAGGTCTGTGAAGCAGGGCATATGCTTGCCCTGCAACCTACTTTGAACAAGGAATTAAGCCACACAAAAAATCCTAAAAATACAGAAGCTATGGATTCTTAGAGATGATTTGGTGGACAACAAGTAGTTAAAAGCACAAGATCTAATTCCATGCACATAATTCAAAACAAATCTTGCAATATTTGGAAAAACTAAGAAAATGCAAATTTGACTTTTCCACTTGTAATGAAATTTTGTCTTTTGAGAAATTTGAAAGCTTCTAGTGAATTGGAAACTTGATATTAAGCTACAATAGAACTAACATAACTTAGTATCTTAACTTATAGGTTAAATGTGAGGGCTTATGGAACTTGGTACCCACACAGTGGACAGACAAGGATTATCTTTGAAGATTTTAACTATTTGGTCACTTAAGGCCTGAATATATAGTTACTATAACCTACTAGTATCTAGACTATCATGCTGCAACAACAATTTACACCCATAACAACAATGATCCTGAGGAAACAGGTTGACCCAAACACACCTTATGGCTTAACTGTCTATGATTTTAAGATGCAAATGGTTGTTAAAAGCTATCCTACTGAGGCTAGTCAATGGTATAAGCTAAGGGGGTTAGTTACAAGCTAGTTTGAACAGGAAACAAGCACAACTTTTAAGTAAAAGCAATAAAAGTTAATTGACACTAGTACCTTAAATCCACAGGATTGAACTGTGGTGAAATTTAAAAATACAAAACTCCAACCAGTAGCATAAAGCTCATAAGAGCTTGTCAGTAAGCTAATTGAAACAGAAAGCAATCACAAGCACCCTTCTGAATCACCTCAACACAATATTGCTCCTCTGTTGACTTTCGTGGACTTATGGACTTTTTGCAATAAAAAGATGTTTTGAATCACAACTAATGCTAACAACAAGCTATAATAAGCTTGAATAAACTTAATGCACAGGGATGGGAGCTTATAACAGCTATTTGAGCACAATTGAACTTTTAGTCTAAATAATAAAATTGGACTGTGAATAACTTGGAACAAGAAACTGAATTACTTGGATTAAAAAGATGAATTTAGTACTGAAAAATAAATTACAAGACCAAATCATAAATAAGTCACTAATTTAAATCACATTTGACCTAAATTACACTAAAAAAATAAAAACTAACTAATTACTTTTTCCTCTCTTCATCCCTTTGACTTAAATAGACCCTGTTATCTTCCTCAGCTTTTCCCACATCTTTTTGAAGCCATTGGATGGCTTTGAATCAATCTTAGCCCTTCATTGGATTTTGGCGGGAAAAGTTAATACAAGTAGCTTGGGTGGAACGGATAGGGTAGGTGGAAGTATTAATTGAGGAGGGGGGATATAGGGAACATTAGGTGAGGCTGGTGAAGGCTTGGAGAATGAGGAGGGGGGATATAGGGAACATGGTAGCAGGTAATGGGGGGAAAAAAGGGGGACGGTGAATAGTGGTTCTGGTTGTTTGACTACTTGTTGACCCTGGGGGTTGACTGTTTGACCTGGGGTGGTATTATTTTAGGTTTGGGCTTGTGGTGGGCTAAGGGTGGATTATGGATAAGGGTTGGTATTGGGTTAAAAGGGTTAGTGGTGTTTAGTTGTTTATTTTGGTTTAAGTGATAATATTACAAGGACCATACATGTAACTTTCTGATTTTGAGGGGCCATTCCTGCCATATTTTCCATAAATAAACCAAGGACTAAACATGCCATGTTAAAATATCCCAAGGACCAATATTTAATATTTTTCAAAATTTAAATGTCCAGGGATCAAAAATGCCAATTTGTGAAACTCAGGGACCAAACATGTAAATTTTCCAAAACTTTTACCTAAGTGTTATTTTTGATAACTTTTTATTTTAAAGGGACTTGGGTTGATTTTTCTTGCAAAATAAATGCTCAGGGACTAGTTTTGCCAATTTCTAAAAGTCGGGGGACTGAAACTGCCAATTTTGTAAACTTTGTACGTTTTTTAACTGTTTTTACTCGTTTTGCATCTGAAACATATAAAACACAATTTTGAAATATTTTCAGTATTTTGATGCATTACTGAGTGTTTTTGTATGTTTTGCAGTTCAGATTTGACCAAAAATGATGAGTGTTTGAGCACTCATCAATAACTTAACTTTCTACTAAACCTGCCGAAGGAAAAGAAATGCGGCTGAGCTTACAAAGCTCCGTAAACAGATATCAAACGAATAACAATACAATACAAAAGAGATATGATAAGCAAAGGAATACGAAGATAGTTTACATATGGTGTCAATGGATAATCAAAGGTTGTCAAAGGTTAAGTATAAAGGATAAGTGTAAGATGTAAGATGTAAGATGTAATGTATGTGGAATTCAGTATTTTCCCCAGGCCCAATAAATCAATACAATACAATAGTAGCCCAATATGGAGTAGCTAGCTCCCAATATGTGAGGGGTTGCAATGCACGCACACCCAGTCACCAATCAATGTAGCAATAATCAATGTAGTCAATACAATAGTCACAATCAATCAATCAATCAATCAAATCTAGGATGCATCCATACGCCCCCGTAGGCCAATAACAATCACAAGCAAAGCAGTAGTCAATAGTAGATCGGGGACGGCGTAGTACATCTCTTCAACTACGCTAGAGTACATAACATTGGTGCATCAATGCTATGGTTGTGGCTACTCCACAACAAGTAATACCCCGTGTAAATACTGAAGGGTCAAGTGGTCAAGGTTCAATATCAATGGTTCTGGTAGCCTCGCTTTTTTATAAAGATAACGTCACACAAGTGAATTGGACTAGATTAGAAACTACAAGGACTACTAAGTAGGCAAACATGTAGTGTTAGGAGCCTATAAATACCCCTCATGACTCTCCATGAGGGGTGTGGGAAAGTGTATAAGCTTCACTTCATTTGTCATATTAATAAAACACATAGTTCTCCACCTTTCTCTCTCTACTTTCTCTCTCTAGAAACAAACATGGTTTATACATATTTCCTTCAAACGCGACCTCCGGAACGTGTTTCTGTGGTCATAACAAGTGGCATCAGAGCTAACCGGGGGCAAATCGTGGTGTTTTTGGGTGAAAAATCGTGTTTTTTGGTGTTTTTTCTCGGAAAAATTACGATCTTATCGAGTTAGGATCGTGTTTTATCGAGATAGAAATTTTTTTTTTGCGAGTTAGAAATTTTTTGGCGAGTTAGAAAATATTTTTAGCGAGTTAGAAACATGTTTTAGCGAGTTAGGAAAAAAATTTAGCAAGTTAGACACATGTTTTGGCGAGTTAGAAAATATTTTCAGCGAGTTAGAAACATGTTTTAGCGAGTTAGAAAAAAAAATAGCGAGCTAGACACATGTTTTGGCGAGTTAGAAAATATTTTCAGCGAGTTAGCAACATGTTTTAGCGAGTTACAAAAAAATTTTTACCAAGTTAGACACATGTTTTAGCGAGTTAAAATTTTTATCAAGTTAGAAATTTTCTTAGAGAGTTAGAGAAAGTTTGTGAGTTAGGGATTATTGGTAATCAAGATCATATTTGGCGAGTTAGCCATTATACCTTATCGTATATCGAGTAAGGACTTCACTTGGGACTTACCTAAACGAAACTCTGCCGAAATTGACTTAGGATATCGAGTAAGGATATGGGATTTTGAGTACGGAAATAACCAAAGTGTATCACATAAACAAAACTCTAACCTCATCTTGTAACTTAAGCATTGATCTCTTACCCTAAACCCTAATTTCCACTTCACCTAAAACACTTGATATAATTGGTAAACATTTTACAGAACATGATTCAATTTCTTGTTTCATTATCCTAATACCAATATATCACACTCCAAAAACACACCATGGATTGCTTAAAAGATCTTGATCAAGAATCACGATCAAATGACATCGGCTAGTATCAGATTTTTGTGGCTACGGAGTTTTTGTACGATATTGCTTATTTGGGTTTAAAGTTCATTACACGGGCATGTGTACTTATTTATCTCAAGGTCTAGGGGTGGATGGATGCATGACTTTCGGAGATACTTGTTTGGGCAAACACTGGTAGAGATAGTGATTAAGACTTGGATTATCTAGTTATACCCGATGTAAGGAGTTACATTGTAGTACTCACGGGTTATAGCTATCACTTTAAGGAGTTACGTTGTAGTACTCAGTGTCACATGAAGTTGTGGAGATTCCAAGAGGTGGATATTTCATATACTGTTTGTTGGTTTGGGTACATGGCACTACCTATGCTTAAAGGAGTTAGATTGCAGTGCTCAGTATAGGTTCTTAGTCACACCTTCGTACAAGATTAAGTCACATATCTATGAGATGTTTACTTCATTCTCAGATTGGTTATATTGGGTTCTCTCCATACAGTGGTCATTTACTAGTTGGGTGGAATTTGAAGAGGTCGCTTATAGGTTGAAGAGAAGAGACGAGATTGTAGAAAAAAGAGAGTCATATCCAATCAGCATATTCTTAAAAAATTATTCTTTCATGGCTTATATCTTGCATCAGAAGTGTAAAGTACAAGTAATTGTAAGGCATGTACACAAGATTATGATGATTCCGATAACTCGCAACCATCAGGAGGGAGAAGAACATGCCAAAAGAAGTTGTGTTTCGTCTTCAGTACGTTGGTTGATCGAGGGAACTGTGCTTAATACCAGAGAAGTACCATGAGGTACCAAGTATGTGTTCATCAGAGCTTATTACCAACCTTCTATGCAATGTTATGTGAGTTATGTTGTTATGCTGCTACCCGAACGACAACCATGTTCCTACAATTTTTGAATCTACTTTATCCGCTGCGAGATGAAAGAAGAGTTGTCGGTTCAGTAGGGAGCAGGAAAATGAATAAAGGCTCACCAGTTAGGAGGGAGTAACCATTACAGTTGAAGTTCAGAGCTACAAAGACCTTTACCGTCAGTGTCAAAGAGCATACGCCGAGATCATCGGAAGACAGAACTTCAAGTCTGCCTCAGTATCTAGACTACAAAGACTCTGCGCTTCAACAACGTCAACATAGTTTACTATTGTTGTAATTTACATATTTTATGTATTTATAGGTCTCATTGTAACCATTCACGTGTGACGATATCTTGGAGGGAGATTGTTAGCCTCGCTTTTTTCTAAAGATAACGTCATACAAGTGAATTGGACTAGATTAGAAACTACAAGGACTACTATTGTCAAGTAGGCAAACATGTAGTGTTAGGAGCCTATAAATACCCTCATGACTCTCCATGAGGGATGTGGGAAAGTGTGTAAGCTTCACTTCATTTGTCATATTAATAAAACACATAGTTCTCCACCTTTCTCTCTCTACTTACTCTCTCTAGAAACAAACATGGTTTATACATATTTCCATCAACCGCGACCTCCGGAACGTGTTTCTATGGTCATAACAGGTTCAATATCAAAGTTAAGTTTCAAAAGTTTATTGTCAAGGTTCAATATTAAGGTTTATTATCAAAGGTCCAATAACCAAAGGTTCAAATACCCAAAGGTCAATATCAATAAATCATAGGTCAATATCAAGAGGTAGGTCAAAGGACCAATATCAATGGGTCAATCAAAGTACAATATCAAGGTGCAACTATATAAGGAGAGAGAGAAAGTCATGAGAGAGAAATAAAGTTGTACTCTTGCTGAGAGAGTACGGAATATCTGTACCTTTGCCGAGTCAAAACAAATCAAAATCAAACGAAAGGAGAACGGTCATTCCCGCTTCACCAATCCTAGAATAGAATGGATTTGAATTAAGAAGAGTTCAATCACGTAAGTTACCTCTTTTAGTTATCTTTCCATTTTTAGTAACTTCCCATATTTAGTAGCTTTCTATTTTAGGTAACTTTCCATATTTAGTAACTTTCCACTTTAAGTAGTTTAAGCATTTTAGAAGACTTTCTATTTTTAGTAAGTTTCCTTATTTAGAAGATTTCCACTTTTAGAAGTTTCCATAAATAGTACTTTCCAAAAATAGCAGGTTTCCATAAATAGCATAGTTCTAAAATTAGCAACTTTCCAATTACAGACATATCCAATATGATTAGTTTTATCATTTTAACAAGTTTCTAGAAATATATACGTTTAGGATTTCATTTATTACAAGTTTTCCAAGATAGGGTTTCAAAATTTGTATTTATATAATTTAGGGTTAAATGCGTCAAATAAGAAAGTTAAGGGGCAAAAGTGAAAATATACATATTATATCACATATACGTAAGTCACATAAGCCAAAAATGCCAAATTTACACTTTATACCCTTTAGTTACAATGATTTCAAATAAGTCCTTTAAATTACACATGTACCCATATACATTTCCATTTAACACCTTAAGCCACTATTTATTCCAAAATTACATAATCAGCCCCTTTAATATAATTTTTATATAAAACAACCCTTGACTTTCCAAATTTACAATACTAGTCCCTTAAATTAAATAATTACAATTTATACCTTATAATTATTAGAATTTACAAGTAAGCCTTATAAATTACCAAACTTGCATATTATACTCTTTAATATATTTTAAGTACTAAATAACCCTCAAGTTTCCAGAATTTACCATTTACACCCTCTACTTTAATTATTTACAAAACATATGCATTTATTTATATAATTAACCATTTATATCCTTTTAATTATCAAAATTGCATACAAGCCCATTTAATTATCAAATTTTTATCCTTAGCCCCTCAATATAATTATTTATAGATTAGACACTGAGTTTTAAGAATTTACAAAAATGGTCCCTCTATTTTAAATAAAATACAATTCTATTTAATAATCATATATATAGTTCCATTTTAATCCTTTTAATCCTTTTAATCACAAAACTAACACATTTAACCCTTATACCAATTTTATATGATCATACCAGGTCTTATTATGATTTCCAAAACAACCCTTAAGTTTACAAAATTACAAAACAACCCCCTCTACTTTTAATAATTTCCAAAACAAATTAATTTATAATTAATTTAACTTTTAAACCTTCTAGTTTCAAATTTAACATATAACACCCCCATATTATATTTTTTACAATTTAATACTGGTCTCATATCATTTACAAAAATGACCATCAATTTTGAATAATTACAAAACACACCCTTATATTATTTAAATTCCATTCGGTAACAATTAATTAAACAATATTTATCCCCAACATACAAAATCATTCAATAATTATTTTAAGCATCCTAAAACATTACTTTAACCAGAAAAATTACAAAAATCCTAACCCTAAATCGAATTGGTTCAATAATCAATTTATTTCATTTTATTTTAATAAAATCCGAATAAATAAAAACAAAACTAATTTCCAAACCATGGCTCCATGCCTCAAATAATTTCCAATAAAATTTATACAGATCATATAGGTCATATTACGAATTATAAAAATATATATGAGGTCTCCAAAATTCATATTTGGCCGATTATATTTTTTCATGTTTTTAGGGTTTTTAATTCTTTTTAATTCGTATGCCTTACAAAAAATGCATGGATCAAAATAAACATTTTTCATGTATTATATGTGATGTAAGGGACATAGAAAAATTACCAAAGTCGTTGTTGATCGAAGGAAAACAAATAAATGGATTTCTTGTTTTCTCGGCTACAAATACGATCTCAAAAATGCTTTTCATGCACACAATCAAACCACAAATGTCACCACTATTTTTCCCACCTTCTACACTTTATAATGAACCCAAGAAAAATGGCAAACACCCCTAGAAAAAAAATTTAGCCACCGTGTGTATTTTAGAGAGTTTTAGGGCTTTGAAAAATGTTATAAAATGAAATTAGGTAACAAATAAGTATATGGATGAGGAGGGGGTTATAGGCCGGTTTTGGGGTGAATTAAATAAGGTAAATCATAATTAATACCTTACATAATTATTTTATGCATATCTTCAATTTTAAATAATTTGGTACAACATTTTAATTCATTTTGGACTTGTTTAAGGTTTTAGGCGTGGCACAATTTTTATTTAAGTTCTAAATATCTCAAATGCTCCAACAAAATAATATTTATCATATGTTACTTATTTCCAAGTGTTTGGGATTTATTTGGTATTTTATTTAAGTTTTTATCTAGTTTTTAAGTTATAGGGGCATTTTGGTATTTTTAACATGTTATGAAAATGTGGGTTCTACACATTTGGTCCCAATATCTCATGGGTCCATTTTGGTTAAACATACCATTAACTTGATTCATGAATGGAAATGGAAGATATGGGTTCCATGACATGTAATTCGGAGTTTGGTAATGTCTAGATGTGTTTTTGTTCCAACCATATTGGTAGTTTGGTTGCATGTTGTAGTTGCTCTTTGCAAAGGGGCATTTGGGAATAGGAGTTTTAGGTCTCGGTTGAGTGGTTTTAGTTCTAAATTCATTTCTACCAAGTCCTACTCCAACTTTAATAGCTGGTTTCAGTTTTGTTTCATTTGCACTAGCTTTGGATTTATTTGTGACTTTAACAAACTTTGTACGCTCCGACATAGAAACTATCTTTTATGCTGCAGACCCCGCGGAACCTTTAGGTTCAACGGGCGGAACCCTGTTTTGGGTTCCATCTGGTCCATGGGAGCCTATAGCAGTTTTGTTAGTTTCTTGAGTTTTCTCATCTTGTTTCATTTGACTCTTTGAAGTTTCTAATTTCATGAACCCTAGTCCTGTTTTATCAAATGGTGACTTTTGAAGTTTCATTATTTCATCCGCACAAGAAATACTTTTATCGAACCTTTTAAACTTTGTTGTTTATTTTATTAGATCATTTTGAGTAATTTTAAGTTTCTCAATTTCGAGTTTAAACTCTTCACATGATGTACATAATGTGTTAGTGCTTTTACTCTTTTCTAATCTCTTGGCTTTTTCATTTAATTCATAAACTTCATTTTCTAAAAATTTCTTTTTAGTTTTCAAAAATTTGTTTTTGTTTATGATTTTTAAGCTTAGTTCACAAACTTTATTGTATTCCTTTTGTAAGGTGTCATCATCAATAGAAGAGCAAGATGAGTCGGAGTTTACCTCATTTGAGTCATGAGCCATGAGAGCAATTTCGTCATTCTTTTGCTCCTCGTCATCATCTTCACTATCGCTCCAAGCACCACTTACAAAAACTTTTTACTTTTGGGTGGTTTTGGACATTCTCCTATGAGATGACTTGTGTCTCCACACCTAAAGCATTTCCTTTCAACCGTTCCTTTCTTGTCATCACGATCTTTTCGGAAGGCTTTCTTGTCATCTTTAGGTTACCTTATAAACTTCCCTCGTCTTCGAAAGAACATCTTAAAGTCTCTAACAGCCATGGCATATTCTTCATTGTCACTATCCGAACTAGATTCATCATCAGTTGATTGAACTCTAGCCTTCAAGGCGATGGACTTGACCTTTTCTTTCTTTCCTTTGATTATTTCTGAATCTTTTTCCATAACCATTTCATGAACTTTGAGGTTTCCAATTAGCTCATCAAGTGACATGCTTGAAAGATCTTTAGATTCTTCAATCTCCGTCACTTTGGCTCTCCACTTCGGATGGAGTGCTCTAAGTAATTTCCTGACAAAATTCTTGCTACAAAAAGATTCATCAAATGCTTTAAGTGAAGTAATAATAGTGTTAAACCTAGCAAATGCACAATCAATAATCTCATCTTCGGGAATAGAAAATTGTTCATATTGTTGAATAAGAAGATAAATTTTTTTATCCTTTACTTGTGAGTTTTCTTGATGAGTGACTAATAAAGATTGCCAAATTTCTTTAGCGGTTTTGAACATAAAAACTCTTTCATATTCTTTCTTTGGTAAAGCATTTTAAAGAATTATTTTAGCTTCATTGTTTTTGGCAATTAGTTTCTTTTGATCTTAATTATGTTTAGTAATTGAACTATCCTCATCTTTACTACTTGAAGTATCCTTAAAAGTGGCTATATTATCACCATCAATTGTTATATACCATAGATCTATATCTTTAGATTTCACGTAAGTTTCAAATCGGTTTTTCCAATATATAAAACCGTTTGCTTCAGAAAGTGGTTGTCTTTGAATAGATTTCCCTTCTTTGTGATTTTCAAAATTCATGGATCGTTTCAAGTTTTAAAACACAATATATTTTAAGAGCTTGAGCAATGTGGCTCTTGATGCCAATTGTGGGGGGTTGAATAATTTACCGGTTTTTAAGTTAATTATCTTGTGAAACTTTACGTTTAATCAAAGATCTAAACTACAAGACAATATATAATATGCAAGAGTAACGAAAGAAACAATCACACCACAACACGATAGTTTATCAAAGACTCTTTTTCCTTGCCCTACTCCACGCCTCGAGTATCCAACTCGAGAGTTTCTTTCACTAGTCAACAAGCTCCTTTCACGGGCGGAGAAAACCTTACACGTTGCTTACACAAGATTACCAACCCAAAGCTAGATGTCAAGTTCTTTTACAAGGGTATAACCACTCCCGTTGCACTATGTATTTGAAGGCCTAAAATACTAACCGATCACTACTGAATATACACAATCAAAGGAATTATAGACTACACGAAGTCTACACAATGCTAAGCTAACAAGTTTTGCAACGTTGTGTTGAATACTTTTAACTTTGATATGAACTTGTGAACACTAGTTTATCAAGCATTTTTGCTTGAGGTTAATGCGGTACTTCAGCCGCATTCCATTTGTACCTAAAATTTTTTTGGTTAATATATTTACCGGGGTAACTCCCTTTACCAAAAAACTTGTGAACTTCTTTCCTACAAGAGAACTTCACACAAATGAAATGTTAATGAGTTAGATGAATGATATGAATATGTATGTGCAAAGTATATATGAGAAGTGATGAAAGATTTCTTACAAGTGACGTGGTATTTGTAGCCAAACAAACCAGACCACTGGCGGATCCTGTGGAACCCAAACAAGGGTTCCGCCCTTGTAACCCCAGGGTTCCGCTAGTGTCTAACAGTCAAAGTCTTCAAGAAATCTTTCCATATCTAGCAATGTAAAATCAAGCTTCTTCAAGTCAACACACAATAGATAGAGTAAGAGACCATCTATAATGTGCAAGAACAATGTGTAAGAAGTCTTATGGAAAGTCAAACACTTAATCTTTCCATAAATGCACATGTTACATTTTCTATATTTGGAAATATGAAAATGTTATGTTAAATGTGAAATGTAAATGTAGAAAGTAAAGTCTAGTTATGCAAGACTAAAACTAAAATCATGTTTTACTAAAAATAAAGTTTACACTTTGTCGTTAACAAAACTTAGCAAAGATCGTAAAATATAAATAACGTTTTTAGGCGATATTTGTATTAACAGAGCTTTTGCTTAGAAAACCTCAGATGTTCCTGGAATCTGTCCCTCATTTTTCAAACATAAAATACAAATGTTGGATGATAAGAAACCAGTAGTTCAAAAACAAAGAAGGTTAAATTCTAACATGGAACAAGTAGTTAAGAAAGAAATAACAAAACTCCTCGATGCCAAAATCATTTACCCCATTGCTGATAGCCCATGGGTAACTCCCATTCATTGTGTACCAAAGAAAGGTGGTATCATGATGTTGTCATTTTAAGTATAGTGTTTGTTTTACCGAAGAAATGCTTAGGTAAGTATTTCCCCGGGTCGTGTCCCAGCGAAGGTGTGAATGGAATTTCGAATTCCCGAATCGTAAAACGTGTCGTGAAAAAGTGGTAAAAAGTGCGTTGAATGAGATTATACTAATGAAATAGTAAATGAAGCACAAATAAGCACTCAAGCACGTATTTCAAATAAGGCAACTAGAAACGTCACGTAGAATCGAAAACGTACGCTAAAACGTAAAATAAACATTAACGTACGAAATAAAACGCGACTTTTGAGCTACACGACTCCTACGGACTTGGAAATAATTTTGAAAAGTTAAAAATGATAAAAGAAAATTTTGAGAAAAAGAAAAATATTTTTTTGACTTTTTATTTATTTTTTATGAATTAAAAACTGATTTATCTAATTAAAAATTAAAAGAAAATGCAAATAAATTGAGAAAAATGCAAAATAAATTTTGAAAATTATAAAATACCTAAAAAGTAATTTTAAAACTAAAAACTAATTTTTTTTGGCTTTTTATGTAATTTTTAGGAATTAAAAACTATTTAATCTAATTAAAAATGCAAAATAAATTCAAAATAAATGGGAAAAATGCAAAATAAATTTCTAAAATTCTAAAATAACTGAAAACAATTTACTAAAATATTTTTGGATTTTTCTAGGCTTTTTCTGATTTTTTGGATTTTTTAGTAATAAAAAAGTATTAAATTTTGATTAAAAATGAAAATAAAATAAGAAAAATAGTAAATGAACTCAGAAAAATTTGAAAAAATTAAAGAAAATCTAAAATATTAAAATATGCTTTAGAAAAAATTTTGAAAGAAAAATAAGCTAGAAAAGTGCTTATAAGCTGAAAACTGCTTATTAGGAAGTGCTTATTTATAAGCTATGTTTGACCAAATTGACCCACACTTTACCAAATGTACTTCTGACCCAAATGAACTCAAATGAACAGATTTTAAACCAAAAAGCATTCAGAAACACAGAGAAGGGCCAAAATCAGTTTGAAATAAGCATTTGGGAAAAAGCTATAAGCTAAGCAGATAAGTAATACGACAAAAGCGCAATGGATAAAGTAATTTAAGGAATAGATGAACTATTATGCACCACAAAACTCAAATTAGAACAGCCTAAGCACAAATGCAGTCTTGTAATTGAAAACAGATATTGGTTCAATCACCCAAACTTATAAGCTAATTAAGCAAATCAAATAAGCTTAAAACTAAGAACTTGAGGGGGCAAATGATAGCCTATACTACTGGGAATCCATAAAACAAAACTAAACTAAATTTAAAACCTAAATGAAGTCCTAAATGTGCCTTAGATCAGCAGCTATTGACACAGGTAGGCTGTATGTATTTGACTTATTGAATGCTCCACAGGTTTGACTTTATTGAGATTCCAATGATCTAAGCTTGTCCTAAATGCAATGCTAAACTAATTTATGACTTGGTTTACCTAGATGCAACTAAATTTCACCAACATTGCAGATCCAATAGTACTATTGCAGCCATCACTCAAATCAAACTTAGACCACAATACAAGATATGCAAAGTTCAAATGTCATTCAAACACTACTAACTTGCACCAAATCAAAGCAATAGAACAGTAAATAACTACTACTACTACTGATTATACTATTGAATTTATAAGTACTAAAAATTGAAAATGAATCTTACTTAACACCTCTCAGCCAAACAGAGAGGGTCGCCCTCACAGCCTGTCTTTGGACAGGCCAACAGCTCCTTCTTGACTGTCAAACTCCAATGCTTAAACTCAGCTTCTTCTGAACATGCTCAGCTTATTGAGATAAGCTGAGCATTGACTTTCTTTGACCAATATCTTTTGAACAATTAAAATCAGTGACAACAAACAAATCTCACCACAAGTTCTTGTTTAACTAAATTAAATGTATTAATGCAAGCTAAAAAACAGATTTAAAATAACTAAATTTTGAAATTAAATTGAAAAGAAATTCACTAAAAATTGAACTTATATTAAACTGAATTAAGAGTACAATTTTTGAAAACAGAATTACAATAATAAGCTAAGCTAATTTGCTCTACTCCTAACCTAATCTAACCTAAAAATCTAACAACTAATACATGGTGTGAGGGGGGAGTATTTATAAGCTGATGATGAGGATCGTGGGATCCTTCTAGTAGTCCACGTTGGCAATCCACACCTTCTTGTGTTTCTTTGAGTGCATTTCAATCTGTTGATCATCCCTTGCTTACCACTCTAATAATCACAGCCGTAGGATTAATTTTCGTGACATGATGTGATCCTGCGTGTGATTGATCATTGGTCCACGTGTTATAACATTCCCTGACACCTTCTAGAAGGACTTATGATTGGGTAATTATTACCCAATCATGGTAATGGAGGGTAATTTTTGAGGGTGGTGAATTAGGGTTCTACAAACAGTGTTTTACTGGGTATGAAGGGATTTTGGGGGGCGGTAAAAGGTATTTTGGGATTTTATTAGTTGGTTGACTAGATGTGGGTGTTGACCGGGTTGGGTAGAGGATTGGATTGGATCGGGTATAAACATTAATAGGTGGTGGGCTTTTGATTATTATGGGCTTGTAGGGATTTTGTGGATTATTATTTTTAGTGGATCCGATTGTGGTATTTGTAAGTTTAAGTAAATACTAATTGACAAGGACTAATGATGTAATTTCTGAAATTTCAGGGATCAAAGCTGTCCATCTTCAAAATTTATTCCAAGGGCTTATGTTGTAATTCTCTAATACATGGAGGACCAAGTTTGACTTTTCTTCAGATATTATTCCCAAGGACCATTAATGTAAATTCCTGAAAGTGTAGGGGCTAAATTGGCCAATCTCTCAAACTTTATCCAGGGACCAAATATGAAACTTTGATGAATCTCTGAGGACTTCTATTGACATATTAAGCTTTCTTTGATCATTTTTCTTCCCTGGCTTCGGCTTTTGACCTTTTTCCTATTCTCGTGCTCGTTTTTGTCGGTTTTGGCTTTGTTTTAGTTCATTTTTCACATATCCGTACCTGCACATACACAAATACAATGACACACATTCTCTTGGCAAATTTGGTTAGTATTTGGTGTATTTGGTCTGAATTAAGGCCTAAAAAGGATGTGTGATTAAGCACTCATCAAAATCCCCCAGACTAAGGTATTGTCGTGCCCTCACGCAATGTCGTCACCTCACGCTTAAGAGATAAATAATTTCAAAACCTCTCTTTACTGACGTTGTAAAGTAGCACTGATGTTCAAAAGAGATATAAAAATCATTTATTCTCAAAAACGCTCCGTTTTCTGATTTTTATGAATAACAACTACTACTACTCTTTTTGTACTTTTTTCATTTTTATATAGGTGACGGTTTGCCTTGACTTTCATTATCAATTCTTATCTGTTGATAATTTTCAAGGTCAACGAGTAGAAACACTTCTCACAGAGAAGAGACCATACGGATAAAAACCGTCATCCTTGATTTTTCACAAGCTCCCAAACTAAGCGTAAAATTGAGATCATTGTTTATTCACAAGTTAGATGCTAACACTACCCACAAAAGTTACTTGTGTATTACCTCTTGTTCCCAGTTCCTAAGTTTTGTATCTCAAGATTTTAATTTGTGAGAAATGAATTGCTTCATATTTTCTCGTTTTGATAGTTATTAGTTCGATAAGAGCACAAAATTTGAACGCTAAGTAGTTTCCAAACTTTCCCTCGAAAACCCCTGCATACAGAAATCGGGTCCACATGAAGGTCTCTGATTTAACATGATTTGTGGAGGTCCCCCTTTTTATTTACGACCGAGACATACCATGTTTGATACCCGAAACAGAAGCTTTTTATTAGAGAAACCCCCGGAGTCGAAGCTTGGCATTTTTGCATAATCATAAGCACTTTAATAATACTTTGGTCCTTAGTCCTTTATTTCTTTTACAATCAACGGTTTATGAGCCGCAAAGATGTAAGAGCTTTATTATGACTTTGGATTTCTATCCGCTGCTTTTTTATAGCTTTGGATTATTATTATTGATATTCATAATCATTTGCCAAACCCCGAGTCCTACGGCCTTTACTAAGATCACAACATCGGCTGCGAACCGGCAAGATGCAATAGTCTATTTCACCGTAACACTGGCAGTACCCCTATGTGTACCAAACCCCCGTATGCAGAGATTTTGTTGGGAATGAGAAAAAACTAAGTATTGCCCAAACCGTATACCCTTAATTAATCCTAGAGATCTATTATTATTGGTGTGCAAGCTTGTGGGAACAAGGAGGCCACAAGTACCTCTCGTGGGCTTTTTAAATCCCAGTAATGAGATCCGTGTATAGCACGAAACTTCTAAATAAACTCTATCATTCCTCGATCTCCGCAAATTTAAAATCCCAAGTAATGAGATCCGCGGATGCTTAGCCATAATCTTTTGATTATATTGGTTAAGGGAGACGAGCTAGGGCTCAACACGCCCGGTCAAGTCGAAACATTTATTTCTACTCTCACCGGTAGGAAAGTCAAAACAAGGTGTCAAATCTTATTATTATGCCATATATCATTTTTTCTTTATATATATATATATATATATATATATATATATATATATATATATATATATATATATATATATATATATATATATATATATATTTTTTTTTTTTTCTTTATATATATATATATATATATTTTATATAAAAAGGTGACAAAAATTTTAAATTTTGGGTGGAAAACGGAGTTGCGTACGTTTACAGCTCAGACGATGGTACAGGTCAAATCGAATCGAAGATTCACCCCCCCCCCCCCCCCAGACTAAAGTGAAACATTGTCCTCAATGTTTTAAGGGTAAAGGTAATCCTACGTAAAATCTAAGGCCGTTTATTAAGTATGCCAAGAGATAAACGTTAGTCGATAAGATTTTGGATATGGCGAATTTCCGAAAGAGCAGCGAAGGATGAGACTCGAGTGGAGGAACGACAAACCACGGGCACAAGAGTCCTCAAACTTCGGGGAAATTCCTGAACATTCATAAACAACCACGAAAACACGAGTTTGGAAAGGGTCGCCCCCCTCACGTCACGTTATTTAAACTAGAAAATAGAAAATGAAAATGGATAAGCATGGGGTGCATCCCACGAAGCTCTTGTTTTTTATTACCGAGTCACATGAGCTTGACTCGATCCCCGAATTAATTCGTCCTTGGGGAGAGCAGATAGAACGGACAATCGGCACAAACGGAGATGCCGGGGTCAAAAACGGTATCCTCACTCCCGGTGGAGTGGAAAAGTGAAGAAAGGAGGGGATAAATAAAGAAAGGTTGAAACACCCAGATGGTAGAAGCAAAGTCGATTTCTGAATCACGGGTGGGTTGGGTGGGTAAAATATCAAGCACAGGATCATAAATCTCGTCCACCACTCCAAAAATATTCTCATTCGTATCTGATTCAAAATCTACATCCGGTGGTTTCGCAGGTGGACGAGAAGAAGGTAAATCGGAAATAATATTGCTTTGAACGTCATTATCGTTATTCTCAATACCCGGTGGTATCGAGTCATCCGCAGCAAGAAATCGATCGGTATCCTCTAAAAGATGGTTACGTGACGGATTATCGGAAATAAGTAAGGAGTCGATCTGAAAATCAAAACACTCATAATCCGGAAGAGAGATATCAGCATGAATAGTGGGATTGCCACTACTCGTCTCTTCAAATCGAAAAATTTCAAGCTCGGGTAAGAAATCACTATCCATAACGGGGATAGGAGAAAAAGTCGGAGGTTCTTTCAAGTCCTCGATCTTAGAAATGAGAAGATAAACTTTGGATAATTTGTCACGAAGAGTTTCATCTTGTATTTCCGCATCATCATCTTTATCATTATTATCGATATCTCCACAAGAATCTTCATCACTCGTAGTATACTCATTGTGAGAATCGGAATAACTTTCAACTTCATCAAAATCTTCATTGCTCATCGGAGGGAGAGAAGTTGACGTTTCTTCATTCAATAATTCTTCAATTAAACGGATGTCTTCCTCAGGATCAAAATTAGTATCATCAACCATCGTCGAATTAGAATCATTGTTTGCAATACAAGCCTCAATCTCGTCTAAAAAGACATCACTCCTCTCAACCGGTGTGAAAGAAGGATAAGAAGTATCAGAAACAATTTCAGAATCACCATTAGAAATTTCCCCGAACTCACTTGGGATTGGGAAGAGGTTCTCAACACTAGACTTATTGAATTCGTCCGATTTCGTTGCCGGAATAGTGTTTAGATGCTCGTCCCCCATTTTTAGAGAGTCCCCGGGTTCTACGGGAGAAACATCGGAAGTTTTGTGAGGATTAAGAACAAACATAATTTTCTCATCATCGTCGTCGAAATCATAGTAAACAAAATTTTTGAAAGGATTAGATGCTCTCTCTTCAGCAAGTAATTCTGCAATAGACTTCTCACGAGGCTCGGGAGTATGCGTATAATGATTAGCCACCAACTCTTTTAACTTCTCGATCATGGATTTAATTTCAAAAATATCATTATTAACAACGGAAGTTTGTGGGGGTTGGTTAAAACCATGAGAATCGTAACATGAATTCGGCTCATAAAAATTTTCAAACAATCCCCCAAAATTTTCAAAATTCGATGAACTTTGGAACGAGTTATCATTAAAATAAGGTACTTGCTCATAAAAGTTTTGAAAAGGATGATTGAAATCATTTTGAGGATAATTATCAAAACTCGTATCACAAGCGTAAGACGTTTCAGCACTCGGGGCGTAACATATACAATTCGTGTATCCACATTAAGTACAAAAACATTGCCCACATGGTAATCCTTCGTCGGATGGGTTTCCACAACTAAAGCAAGTGAACGGAGACGGCGGTGGTGTTGGATAGTAATCGGGAACGTTTTGAAAGATTGTGTTTCGAACATACTCGGGAGTATTACAAAACAAACAAACTCCATCGTGAATATCATTACCACATTGTTCGCACGTACACCAAACACATGAACCTTCAAAGAACGGTTCTCCACATTTAAAACAAGTCGGATCCATAAGAATTATCGGTTTAGAGGGATAAAGAAGAAGAATCAAATGATAAGAGGATAAGAAGATTATTTTTGGTTTTTAATTATCATAAAATCAAATAAAAGGAAAATCAAAATGGAAAAGGAAAATCTTTTTGTATTTTAATTTTTTTGAAAACAAAATTCGAAAACTTAAAACTTTTATTTTCTTTTGTTTTTCAAATGTTACGTTAATCGTAAACCGTTTCCTTCACGTAGAATAAACGTTAGCATACGAAATAAAACGCGACTTTTGAGCTACACGACTCCTACGGACTTGGAAATAATTTTGAAAAGTTAAAAATGATAAAAGAAAATTTTGAGAAAAAGAAAAATATTTTTTTGACTTTTTGTTTATTTTTTATGAATTAAAAACTAATTTATCTAATTAAAAATTAAAAGAAAATGCAAATAAATTGAGAAAAATGCAAAATAAATTTTGAAAATTATAAAATACCTAAAAACTAATTTTAAAACTAAAAACTAATTTTTTTGGCTTTTTATGTAATTTTTAGGAATTAAAAACTATTTAATCTAATTAAAAATTAAAAATAAATTCAAAATAAATGGAAAAAATGCAAAATAAATTTCTAAAATTCTAAAATAACTGAAAACAATTTTCTAAAATATTTTTCGATTTTTCTAGGCTTTTTCTGATTTTTTTGATTTTTTAGTAATTAAAAAGTATTAAATTTTGATTAAAAATGAAAATAAAATAAGAAAAATAGTGAATGAACTCAGAAAAATTTGAAAAAATTAAAGAAAATCTAAAATACTAAAATATGCTTGAGAAAAAATTTTGAAAGAAAAATAAGCTAGAAAAGTGCTTATAAGCTGAAAACTGCGTATTAGGAAGTGCTTATTTATAAGCTATGTTTGACCAAATTGACCCACACTTTACCAAATGTACTTCTGACCCAAATGAACTCAAATGAACAGATTTTAAACCAAAAATCATTCAGAAACACACAGAAGGGCCAAAATCAGTTTGAAATAAGCATTTCGGAAAAAGCTATAAGCTAAGCAGATAAGTAATACGACAAAAGCGCAATGGATAAAGTAATTTAAGGAATAGATGAACTATTATGCACCACAAAACTCAAGTTAGAACAGCCTAAGCACAAATGCAGTCTTGTACTCCCTCCGTCCCATTTAAAGTGTCCACAATGGAATCTTTGCATGTCCCATTTAAAGTGTCCACAATGGAATCTTTGCATGTCCCATTTAAAGTGTCCACTTGTACCTTCCAACCAATAAGATGAGAGTTTAGTGGGTAAAAGTAATATTTGATTGGTGGAGAGTTTAGTTAGTGGAATCTCCTAAAACTTTGTGCATTATGAAAGTGGACACTTTAAATGGGACGGAGGTAGTAATTGAAAACAGATATTGGTTCAATCACCCAAACTTATAAGCTAATTAAGTAAATCAAATAAGCTTAAAACTAAGAACTTGAGGGGGCAAATGATAGCCTATACTACTGGGAATCCAGAAAACAAAACTAAACTAAATTTAAAACCTAAATGAAGTCCTAAATGTGCCTTAGATCAGCAGCTATTGACACAGGTAGGCTGTATGTATTTGACTTATTGAATGCTCCACAGGTTTGACTTTATTGAGATTCCAATGATCTAAGCTTGTCCTAAATGCAATGCTAAACTAATTTATGACTTGGTTTACCTAGATGCAACTAAATTTCACCAACATGTAAAATCCTAACTGTTAGAAACTATCATTGCTGACAGAATTTAGGACTAATGGAGTTTTGACTTCTGCTGTATAACCTATGAATTTATTGCTTGAGTTAA
The DNA here is from genome assembly GCA_030686995.1 of Artemisia argyi. Taxonomy (NCBI): domain Eukaryota; kingdom Viridiplantae; phylum Streptophyta; class Magnoliopsida; order Asterales; family Asteraceae; genus Artemisia; species Artemisia argyi. Next base: position 83,297,973 of record CM060700.1, on the reverse strand, counting down.
GTTATCTTTTCCTAAAGTAATCTAGTTGTGCAGAGAATACAGTTTCTAAACACAAGGAACACACAGATTCAGTTAAAGCCAAACACCCCTGCAACTATAAACTTGCACTACACCTACTGATTCTAAGCCTCAAGTAACAATAACACTACTCAATCCCAATCACTAATCACTTATTGGTGTCAAATCAGAAGCAAACTTCCACACTTATCTACTAAATCTCACAATCACAGATCCAATAGTACTATTGCAGCCATCACTCAAATCAAACTTAGACCACAATACAAGATATGCAAAGTTCAAATGTCATTCAAACACTACTAACTTGCACCAAATCAAAGCAATAGAACAGTAAATAACTACTACTACTACTACTACTACTGATTATACTATTGAATTTATAAGTACTAAAAATTGAAAATGAATCTTACTTAACACCTCTCAGCCAAACAGAGAGGGTCGCCCTCACAGCCTGTCTTTGGACAGGCCAAGAGCTCCTTCTTGACTGTCAAACTCCAATGCTTAAACTAACATGCTCAGCTTATTGAGATAAGCTGAGCATTGACTTTCTTTGACCAATATCTTTTGAACAATTAAAATCAGTGACAACAAACAAATCTAACCACAAGTTCTTGTTTAACTACATTAAATGTATTAATGCAATCTAAAAAACAGATTTAAACTAAAATTTGAAATTAAATTGAAAAGAAATTCACTGAAAATTGAACTTATATTAAACTGAATTGAGAGTACAATTTTTGAAAACAGAATTACAATAATAAGCTAAGCTAATTTGCTCTACTCCTAACCTAATCTAACCTAAAAATCTAACAACTAATACATGCTGTGAGGGGGGAGTATTTATAAGCTGATGATGAGGAGCGTGAGATCCTTCTAGTAGTCCACGTTGGCAATTCACGCCTTCTTGTGTTTCTTTGAGTGCATTTCAATCCGTTGATCATCCCTTGCTTACCACTCTAATAATCATAGCCGTAGGATTAATTTTCGTGACATGATGTGATCCTGCGTGTGATTGATCATTGGTCCACGTGTTATAACATTCCCTGACACCTTCTAGAAAGACTTATGATTGGGTAATTATTACCCAATCATGGTAATGAAGGGTAATTTTTGAGGGTGGTGAATTAGGGTTCTACAAACAGTGTTTTACTGGGTATGAAGGGATTTTTGGGGGCGGTAAAAGGTATTTTGGGATTTTATTAGTTGGTTGACTAGATGTGGGTGTTGACCGGGTTGGGTAGAGGATTGGATTGGATCGGGTATAAACATTAATAGGTGGTGAGCTTTTGATTATTATGGGCTTGTAGGGATTTTGTGGATTATTATTTTTAGTGGATCCGGTTGTGGTATTTGTAAGTTAAAGTAAATACTAATTGACAAGGACTAATGATGTAATTTCTGAAATTTCAGGGATCAAAGCTGTCCATCTTCAAAATTTATTCCAAGGGCTTATGTTGTAATTCTCTAATACATGGAGGACCAAGTTTGACTTTTCTTCAGATATTATTCCCAAGGACCATTAATTTAAATTCCTGAAAGTGCAGGGGCTAAATTTGCCAATCTCTCAAACTTTATCCAGGGACCAAATATGAAACTTTGATGAATCTCTGAGGACTTCTATTGACATATTAAGCTTTCTTTGATCATTTTTCTTCCCCAGCTTCGGCTTTTGACCTTTTTCCTATTCTCGTGCTCGTTTTTGTCGGTTTTGGCTTTGTTTTTGTTCATTTTTCTCATATCCGTACCTGCACATACACAAATACAAAAACACACATTCTTTTGGCAAATTTGGTTAGTATTTGGTGTATTTGGTCTGAATTAAGGCCTAAAAAGGATGTGTGATTAAGCACTCATCATATCACCATGGTCACAATTGAAAATGATGAGTTAGTTCCCACCAGAACAATTACCGGTTGAAGAGTTTGTATTGACTACTGAAAACTCAATGAGGCTACAGACAAAGATCATTTTCCCTTACCCTTCATGGATCAAAAGCTAGAAAGACTAGCAAAAAACGAATACTTTTGTATACTCAATGGTTTTTCTGGATACTTTCAAAATCCTATCGATCCTCTTGATCAAGAAAAAACAACTTTCACATGCACTTTTGGAACATATGCTTATAGACGAATGCCTTTTGGCTTATGTAACACACCTGCTACTTTCCAAAGATGTATGATTGCCATATTTCATGACATGATCGAAGAATCTATGGAAGTTTTCATGGATGATTTCTCTGTCTTTGGAAACTAATTCAAAATCTGTTTGGTCAACTTAAGTAAAATGCTTAAAAGATGTGAAGAGGCTAACCTAGTTTTCAATTGAGAAAAATGCCACTTCATGGTTAAAGAAGGAATTGTACTCGGACATAAAGTGTCTGGAGCAGGATTAGGAGTTGACAAAGCAAAAATCGAAGTCATAGACAAACTTCCACCCCCTACTAATATCAAAGGTATTAGAAGCTTTCTTGGACATGCCGTTTTTTACCGTAGATTCATAAAAGATTTCTCCAAGATAACTATACCTTTAACTAAGCTACTTGAAAAAGATGTTCCATTTGAATTCAATGAAGAATGTGTAAAAGCATTTGAATTATTAAAAGAAAAACTTACATGCATACCTATCATAGCAAGTCCAGATTGGAATCTTCCATTTGAGCAAATGTGTGATGCAAGTGACAGCGCTATTAGAGCCGTACTTGGCCAACAAAAAGAAAAACATTTTCATCCAATCTAATTTGCTAGTAGAACATTGAATGCAGCTCAACAAAATTATACAATCACTGAAAAAGAACTAATGGCTATTGTATTTGCATTTGATAAATTCCTATCATATCTCATTCTATCCAAAACAACTATTTTTACAGATCATTCAGCATTAAAATGTCTCTTTAAGAAGTTAGATGCCAAACCTCATCTCATACGATGGGTTTTGCTCTTACAAGAATTCGATATTGAGATAAAAGATAAGAAAGGTGTTGATAATGTTGCAGCTGATCACCTATCTAGAATTGAGAAACAAGACGGTGATGATGAAGAACTTGAAATAAACGATTATTTTCCAGAAGAAATTCTAATGAAAATACACTCAGATAATGAACCATGGTTCGCTGATTTTGTGAATATCTTGGTTAGAAAAGTTCTATGAAAAAATATGACATACCAACACAAGAAAAAATTCTTTTCCGGTCTAAAAAACTTCTTTTGGGAAGAGCCGCATCTTTTTAAGTTATGTGCTGATGGGATCATAAGAAGATGTGTTGCTTGACCTGAAACCTGAGCCATTCTAGATGCATGTCATCATGGACCAACAGGAGGACATTATGGACCATCCATGACTGCCAGAAAAGTCTTAAAATCTGGTTTCTATTGGCCAACAATATTCAGAGAAGCTTATACCTTAGTTCGCCTTTGTAAAGCATGCTAAAAACCCAGAAATATATCAAAACGAGATGAAATGCCCTTAAAATATATATAAGTATGTGAGATATTTGATATATGGGGTATAGATTTCATGGCCCATTCCCAAAATCCCATAAGTTCGAATACATACTGGTAGCTATTGATTATGTCTCAAAATGGGCAGAAGCCCAAACTCTTCAAACTAAAAATGCAAGAGTCGTCATAACATTCCTTAAAAAACTCTTTAGTCGCTTCACTGGTACAAAAACTGGTATTCGTCACACATGGTCGATTTTGAACTGTCACGCTGTAACATATTTACGTGACTAAATGTATGAGAATAAAATAAACAGCCACACTTTATCCGACTTGTATGACCATTTCGGAAAATATATGTCACACATTTGTGTATTTATGTGACTAGAGGGTAACTGGTAAATAGTTTTCAATTATTTAGTCAATTTTAATTTGGGACGTTTGACAGATATAAATCAACTTTAAATGTTAGTCACACTATAGATATACATATGTGACAAATATATGTCACACAATTGAATAGTGTGACCAAAATAGATATATGGTCATATGAAGTAATTGTGTATGTGGCTAAATTATATAGTCATGTTTGTCACACATTATTTAAACGTGACTGCTATTCTTTGCTGAATATTTAGCCACATATGAATTTAAAATGTGTGACAACTGAAAAGTAAGTTTGAAGCGTTAGTCACGATATTCATTTAAAAGTGACAAATATACGTCACACACTTGAAGAGTGTGACCAAATGTCATATATGGTCACACTAAACCATACAAACATGATTAAGTGTAATGAAAATTTGATACATATGGTCACATAAGTTAATATGTGTGTCTAAAGTTTAGTGTGTGTTTGCTTGCCAAATCCTAATGTGTACAGTCACATGTATTTGTAGCACGATCATGTGACTATAGGCTTTACAATAGCCACTCCATATCACAAATTGTCACACCCCCAAAATACCTGAATGGCAGCGGAATGGAATACCTGGGGGTGACTGTCATAGCACCACAGTTACAGTCATATTGAACGACCTAAAGTGTCGTTTGGAAAAATACATCGTTTGATCGTTAAAACATTCAGAGTTTACAAAACTTAGGTCCCAAAAGATGTTGCCAATTTAGATAAAATAAGTTCAACAAGATCAAACGTTTCATAAGTGCAGAAAATATAGTCAGACGCGTCGTCTCCGCGACTCCATGAAGGTCCAAATGCATGCAACATGAGCTACCTTAATAACCTGAAAATACATGCTAAAGTGTCAACACGAGGTTGGTGAGTTCATAGATTTTAGAGAACAAGCAGGTATGGTAAAACATTTGGAGAGAAGAATTTCCCAGTAAAAACATCGTAAATCCGTAATAAGGTTGATGCAAAGGCATCGTAAATCAGTAATAAGATTGATGCAAAGGCATCGTAAATCAGTAATAAATCAGTAACCAAGTTTATAAAAACCATCAGTATATAACTTTAATCGTATGTACAATAGCCCAAGTATAAGTAAAGTAATAAGTTTTTCAGTCGTAAAACTACATTGTCTCTTAAGCTCATGACACCGAAGCTAGACGTTACTTGGCCCCAAATGAGTGTTTACCAGACACTCGTAATTTATTAGAAATGAAATGCATTCGTTTTGCTTATGGAGCAACCCAAACACGAATGGAGGAGTCACCCTCGATAGATCTATCCACTCACTCTCGCTTGCATCTTAATTAACGGTCCATGATATTAAAGGGGACTTATGTCGTGGTAATAAGGCAACTTAAGCAATGTATGGAATTTAATACTTTGGCATTGTACAAAAATAATTAAAGTAGCGTATTCTCCTCCAAAAAGTAATTCAAATCGTATAAAAGTATAAAACAAGTATTTAAGCATGTATCTCCCCCAAAGAGTTTATAAAGTAATTAAACGAGTAAAAGTGGGGCTATGACTCACCTCGAAATGATGATACAAGGATGTGAAATGATAGGGACAATAAGGCGCGAACACTAGCCGCAACCTAAGATGAATGATAATGATCTAATTTAGATCATGAAATGATGTAATGAATGCACATGCACATGATACCAATACCACTCGTAATTTGGAAATACTAGTTATTGTCAAATAAAATACTTTCCATACTTAGGAAAAATAAGTCCAATTGGAGTTATAAAAACTTGTCGTAATATATATCGTATAAAAATGTTAGCGTTATATTCCTCGTATCGAAAACCTTAAAATAACGTAGTTAAGTCGTATAAATATTCTTTTGGGTCATACGTATTTCATTTGTTTAGAATATAGTCCTTAGTAACATTTCTAGAAAATATACCATTTAGTGCGTAAGTTATTATTTTCTAGTAGTGACTATATATATATATATAGTTTTGACGATGTTAAAACGCGTATAACTTGGTCGTTTTAAGTTCATTTTCCTCGTTCTTTATATCCACGGATTCGTTTTAGTATGTATTAATATATTTTCGACAGCTCGGCCTCAATAGGTTACGTTTAACACCTCTATTTACCCGTCGAAAACTGTCAAACAGCATACAGTTTTTCAGAAAATAGTTTTCGTCGTTAAATTTACAAAAATCATATCTCCTTCGTTATAAGCTCGTTTTAATCTGTTCTTTCGCCAAAAGTTTCGTTTTTGAAAGTATTTTCTAAATCTTTGGTCAAAAATTACCCCTGAGTTCCTGAGTTTCCCACGTTTCCAAAATAGGGACAGTAGGTATATATATATTTTCCAAAATCATTTTCCTAGTTTCAAACTTATTCCAACTTCAACCAAACCACTTTCAATCACCACAAAACTAGTCTAATCCTACCATACACCTTCTCAGGGTGTCATGGGTTCCTAAACATCATAACCAAGTAGATCTAACAAAGATCTAACAATAATCACTTTCTACGGTTCAAAAGTTAAAAGTTTATAAAATAAAGTGGTATAAATAACATATGCATGTAGATCTAGTGTAAAAACCATATGGATCTTGTATAAACTTCGAAGAATTATAAAAATGAGTTTGTTATACTTACTTGAAGGATGGTGTGATTAGATAATGAAAACCTTAGTATTCTTAAGTTTGTATTTCAAAACCTTGCAAGAATAACTTAACTACATTAGAATAACACTTGATCTTGAGAAAAATATTTGGTCTTGCCTTGTTCTTCTTATTTTTCCGTGAACCCCAAAGAGAGAAAAGAGAGGAAAGAATTTTCTTGGACTTGTGTTTTTATGAGAAAGAAATGAGATGAAATGTGATAATATCTACTTAGGAGACAATATTTAGGTGAGCATTTAAGAGTGTTGGTGAGATTAGCATGTGAGGACCAAGGGGGGAGGGCTAGGCCGGCCACCAAAAGGAGGAAAAGGGGGGGGGGGGTTTGTCTTAGGATTTAATTTAGGAAGTTAGTGGTATTGTGTAGTATTAGTTGGTTTTAGGTTTTATCGGGTACCGGGTTTGCTAGAAATAAATTTTATTGAAGTTATTCGGGACATAATAAAGTCGTAAAACTTGTAAAAATATGTTGGGTACAAGTATTGAGTGTTTAGATAATTATTGTCTAATTTCTACGAAAACCGTCATAAATAAATTAGGCGTACGATACGAAATAAATAAATTTTCAAAATACCGGGTAAATTAATATTATAATTTTTATATTATTAAAATGAATATAAAAATATATTGGGATCATAGTCGGGAGTGTTGGACGTGTTAGCCACATTATTGGTCACGTGTTAACGTTTATTTAAAAATAAACATACGTAAAAGTTAATTATACCAAAAGTATTAATTTAAATATCTTACGAGTGGAATAGTATACAAGTGTCATAATGATGATATGCAGACTATTTCTAGTCCGTATGAGATGTCCCAAATGATAATGCATGAATTCGCTCTTGAACCAATACGGTTACGCGAATTTAAATACTCGCAAACTAATTTTACGATGACATGAGTAATGCACGTGAATAGTGATATTTCTTCCGGAAATGAATAGTTTCAAGTGAATAGTAAAATTTCTGAACGCTTCTCAGAATGTCGAATTGACCTCGAAAACGATGAATAGTGATCGATGAATAGTAAATGATGAATAGTAACTTGTGAATAGTAAATTGTCGAGGTTTGGAAAATGACCAGAAATTACGAGTTGTGACACAAATGTGTATCTAAATTATGTTTATGGCCATATTATAAGGGTATTATATGTGACCAATACATTCAAAATAGTCACATTGTGAAATATTCATGTGACTATTATTTATAATCAAATGTGAAGTCAGTTATTATTAACCTTGATATTAGTCACATTGAGTTTTTGTGTGACTAAATCATAGAGTCATATTTTGTCACACATTATTTAATCGTAGTCACAATCATAGAGTCATATTTAGTTGTATGGCTTAAATGCCCCATCATAAAACTGTGTAAGCCCTAAGAACTATGTTACTTGACTTTCTAAAGTCAATTTTCAACTTTAATGAAGTAACAATTTTCAACTTTAGTTAATGTTGCTCAGATGTAGTTAGGGATGCTCATGAAAGTGAATGAAAAATATGCAGGGTGTTTACTGCTGCTAGTACATAGTTAATACGGTGAGTACATAGTTTATGCTGCTAGAAGTTATAGTATTTTATAATCTGGAATCCTTTAAAAGAGTATTCACAAGTACGACTTAAACAATTAATACAACAACAACAACAACAACAATCCTTTAAAGAGTATTTGCAGCAAAACAAAAGCTTTAATATGACATGTGCTTCACTTTGATTTTCTTACAACATAAAAAATTGCTGATATGGGCATTCCTAAGATCAACACTACAAACACCTTATCTTCTTTCCTTCCTATCACACATTGCTCTTTCATACTGATCATTAATTCTTTGAATGAGATCTCTAACTACCTTTGTTTTTTTCTTCACATATGATCTTTGTAGATATCATCACAATGAGTAATCCAGGAGTCAAAGGATATTGATAAAAGATGTTAGTGTTTGTGATTAGAGAGAAATTATGTGTGCGTGAAACTGAATTATCGATTTAACAAGGGAGTTAAACTCTTAAGTGTAAATGTTAACAATCCACCCCTGCACTCTCATATCTAGTAGTACAAACCCAGTTGCAGTAACGTTTTCTTAGCAGCAGAAACATTTGATTAACATAATACAAAATATATCCCAACTTCTTCTTAATGAACACAACAATCAAAATATTGTAACAATTAATGAGAAAATTCAGCAATGACAAAGTACGGGAATTAAAATTAAACATTTTCCATTAAAACTTGAAATGAAAAATTACAAAATACTAGAAATAAAAGGTACAAATTCTAAAAATCTAATAATCTAATTTTGGAGATTTCTCCGAGTCAAATGCCACATATGCATCATCATAATCCAACCCATAAGACTCTACATCAGACAAATCATCATCATCCAAGGTCTTGTACACCTTGGGATGTTGTTTGAGAGATGGTTTTTTTGTTGCTTTGTATGCCTTTTCATCATTCTCCGAGTTAAATTCCTTTTCATCCTCAGCATGTTGTTTGGTAGCTTGTTTTTTTGCTGTTTTCTTTCTTTCAGTAGCCCACCAATTGTACCACACATTTCCATCTCATTTAACATTTTTTACAATTTTTGCTGCTTTCTTTTTTGAAGAAGACTGGCTTGAACCTTCTCCTTCAACCCATTGTGCTGATCTCTTGTTGTTTCCAAACATTGTTTATGAATACCTCTTGTAGGTTTTTGTTTAGAGATTTGAGAAACTAGGATTTGTGATTTGAGATACACATGGAAATGAGTATAAAAAGGGGATTAATTGAGAAACTAAATGACCTATGTTTAATGCAGGAAAGGATTGATGTTTCCCACAGGTGGAGATGTGAATTCGAAATAATAATAGTGAATTTTGAAAGACACGTTAGCATTTACCATCCCATTTTTTTTCACTTTTTGCAGTATTCTTTTTTTTTTTTTTTTTTTTTTTTTTCACTTCTTCTGGCCAATCATGATCCATTGGTAACATAAGCTAATTATAGCATAATTTAGGACAAAAGGATTACAACATGTTTATTCATAAAGTCAAATAAAGTAGTACAAAAGGATTACACAGGTTTATTCAAATTACTTCCTAACTCAACAAAAACATTCTCTTTTTACCCTTCCCTTTTGAACAAACTTTGGGCATTTTGGGTTCCCATGCTTTTATACCCTTGTCTTCATAAGTCTTAGCATTGGGCAAGCCTAGCACCTGAACCCTCTGATCAAAAAGCTCTTTGGCAGTCTTTTTTAGAGTTTTAACCTTCCTAGCATCTTCCTTTTTTGTGCCTGATCTAGAATATCCCTTTGGAAAGTAGTCTGCCAATGTATTTGGAGGACCTTAAGAATTGCTTGATATGTGAAATGAACTTGAGTCACTGCTGTCAACGTTAATGATTTCTGCAAAAAAATAAAAAATATATTAAAATTAAAAAAAATACAATGTAAATGAAATAAAAGATAATGTTGCAATTCAGGGTGTATTTGAAACAACCTTTGTTCTTGGAACTCATTGTTTCAGTAGGTAGAATGGGGTTGTGGGAGCTCAGTTGGTGTGTTTGGTTTTTATAGAGAAAAAGGTATGCTTGGTTACTTGGTGGATGGTTGGTTTTAGATCATAAAAAATAATGGAATGCAATAAACCAAGATATGCAACCCTTCTGAGTTCCCGCTACAGCTCCTTTTGTCATTTTAACTCCCTTTGAGCAAAGGCCTGCACCAGGCTCATTGCTAGATTGTTGAAAAACAAAAGGAACTGTATGGGAACTAAAAATGGAAAGGTATGTTGAAATTCCAGACTCATTTAGATCATAAAAAAGAATGGAATGCAAACATAGTGATACAAAAAATCTACAAATGTTGAGTAAAGAATAGAGTCTAAGTAACATCACTCATCTTGAATGCGATAATGAAGGACCGTGGCCTGTTATGAAAAATACACACTATATCATTATTGCATTGAAGATGTCTCAACAATCAGGCCAAAACTATCTAACTTTTCAGAAAGGTTCGGTTAGCCTCGCTTTTTTATAAAGATAACGTCACACAAGTGAAATGGACTAGATATGTAGTAAGTCGCACCCATAGGGACTACTTATGTACATTAGGCAAACTTGTAATATGTTGAGCCTATAAATACCCCTCATGACTCTCCATGAGAGTTGTGGGAAATTGTGTAAGCTTCATTTCATTTATTCATTTCAATAAAACACTTTTCTTCACCTTTCTCTTTCTACTTTCTCTCTCTAGAATAATCATGTATTTTGATCAACACCGATCTCCGGAACGTGATTATTGGTTACAACAGGTTCCATTGCTTTGTTTTTTGGACACCGTCTAATAACGTTTGTGTGCGCTTGATCACTAGCTTTGGCACTTTCAAGAATGTATCTTCATTGCCAAGACAAAGTTTTAATCAAGGTACATTATTGAAAGAGGCAAAGCTTGTGATCAAGATCAACCACACAAACGGTAGTAGACATTTTCCAAATTAAGCAAGGGAACCCATCTACAATGCTAGATAGATCTACCCTAATTATTGAGCTTTAAGTTATTAGAAAACAGATTCTTACTATCATTTATATTGCTCCCTTAGATGTGACGAACATACAGATTAATTATGTAGATTTTACGACATTAGAGAGCTACTCGTGCATGAATGAAATCGTATTATATTTATATTAACAATGCAATGAACTAACATCCTTTCTACCCTAGCTAACAACAACATATTATTCAGCCTTGAATCTCTAACCTACCAACATGCTGGAAAATGAAGACACTAAATTCACGCATCGAACCTACAAATTATACTTGATAATTGTTTATGTATTTTGACAAAGAGCAAAAATGAATCAACAATGGATGAACAACACCAAAACAAGTTTATGTTCATACTTGAAAGTGGTGTCGGTTCATCCATCATTGATACTTCTTCCATCTTTGATTCTTGGATGTTTTAGCCTAAATATTCGCACACACAACCTCCACTTTTCTTCCTTATTCTCTCAATACAAATGCAACATAATTCTTATACCAGATAGTCAACCTAAGCCTAAGATAAAATAAGCTAATCTAAGCAAACCTTAATATCTCTTTTGCTCTAATTATTCGCAAAAACAACACAGCATGTTCTTCCTTATTCTATCAATACAAATGCAACGCAATTCTTATAACAGATAATCAACCTAAGCCTAAGAATAAATAGCTCTAAGGGGGTATTTAGATTATATTAATTTCTGATCTTATCAGCTTTTTGAGATTTGGGGATGCCAATAAGCCTATGTTATTTTAAGTGGATAAGCTAATAATCCAACAAATAGTGAGCTTATTAACTTTCCCAAAACTCAATATGCCGATAACCACACAAAATAAGCTAATCCAAACACACCTTAATATCTCTTTTGCTCTAATTATTCGAAAAAACAATACAACATAAATCTAATACATAAAGTAACAAGTCTCTAACAAATGTAAGACAAAATTGAGAATAAAGGATCAAAACCCTAGATACCTTTACTTGGTCAATTGTAACCGAGTGAGTTATAACTGTGAGAGAGAAAGAGAGGATTATGTTGAAGTGTGTGAAGTGTGTTTGATAAATTTTGTATATATTATAAGTTTAAAAGTGAAGTGTGTTTGATCCTCTTTGTATATATTATAAGTTTAAAAATTATTAAAAGTATTAAAAGTATAAACACTAAAAGTATAAAAAGTAGTAAAAGTTTTAAAACTAATAAGTATTAAAGCTACATTTGTATTTTAGCTCATGCTTGGTAGGGGTGTTCACGGGACGGTTCGGTTCGGTTAGTTGGAAGATTTTAACAATCCAACGCGGGGCGGGTAATTAATTTATATTATATACGTTTCGTTCGGTTAACCACGAATATCTAAAAGTAAAAACCAAAACCGAACTGCGATAAGTGGTTTTTCCGGTTTCGGTTTTTTCGCTTTCAGTTTATTCGGTTTTGAGTTTTTTTCGGTTTCGGATTAAGCGGTTTGTCAGTTTCTCGGGTTTTTTTAACACTCCTAATGATTGGTAGGGGTTTATTGGGGGTGAAGAATGGGAAAGGTAATGAAAAAATATGTTTGGTAAAGCATAATGCAATGACCCATTACCCAATAGTGGGTAATGGATCATTCCCAAATAAATTGGGGGGATTGATTTTCCTTACCTTTCCCTTTCCCGACCATTATCTTACACTTTCCCTTTCCCTTTCCAAATTTTGAACCAAGCGCACCCTTTAGTGTATTTTGTATTTAAAAAGTCGCCCATGTGAATTAGCCATTATCACCGGTCATGCATGGTTTCCATTACACTATAAGCGACTAAAACCCAATGCACATGACCCATGACCCATGTTAATTACCCATTGTCGATTACCAATAATGTATTGTTTGATAACATGACACTATAAGCAACTATAACCCAATGCATATGACCCCTATGATGTCAAATACCCATTAATAAATGTGACCAGTGATAACCTAATGCACATGACCCATGACCCATGTGAATTAGCCATTATCAACAGTCATGCATGGTTTCCATTACACTATAAGCCACTATAACCCAATGCCTATTAACCATGACCCATGTTAATTACCCATTGTCGATCACCAGGAATGTATTGGTCGATAACATGAAAGTTACTATAAGCCACTACAACCCTATGCACAAGACCCACTACCCATGTTAATTACCAATTGTCAACAGTCATGGATGTGTCGTAACATAACACTCTAAGCAACTATAACCCAATGCATATGACCCATATGATGTCAAATACCCATATTAATGAATGTGACCAGTGATAACCTAATGCACATGACCCATGTGAATTAGCCATTATCACTGGTCATGCATGGTTTCCATTACACTAAAAGCCACTATAACCCAATGCACATTACCCATGACCTATGTTAATTACCAATTTTCAACAATCATGGATGTGTCGCAACATTACACTCTAAGCAATTATAACCCAATGCATATGACCCATATGATCGATGTCAAATACCCATTAATGAATGTGACCAGTGATAACTTAATGCACATGACCCATGACCCATGTAAATTAGCCATTATCATCGGTCATGCATAGGTTGCACCGGCTTGGTAGGTGTATACCGTTTGTACACAGACACTAAGAAGCAAGTATCCAGGGACCTCCCAATCATGTTATCCGGGATCGAGAAAGTTTGAATTCGGCTTGAGCTTCACTCGAAAAGCTCGATTTATCTGTAAAGATGTGTTTTCTTACACAAATTAAAATTGAAATAAAACCTAAGAATTGAATTTGGTTTGACTTCAACTCGAAATGCTTGATACATTCATAAATAAGTATTTACACTTAGTACACTTACATATTTAAAAAAAAACATATTTTATATCACTTACAAGCTCGAGAACTCAACAATAACTCGAGTCCAACTTATATAAGGTTGAGCTCAACTCATTAAACATTTCGAGCTCACCTTTTTCCCCAAAATTTCAATCTCCCTCTCAAGATCCCACCCCTTTTTTCTCCAAAATTTCAATCTTTGGCTCAAGATCCCGCCCCTTTTTTTCCCCCAAAATCAAAACCCAAACACTAGTCAGATCTATCTTCTCTCTTTTCATCTCTTCTCCTTCTCTCTAGAACTGACTCACACCACTGCCACACTTCACCACCTTATCTGGCCGTTGTTCCACCAACCATCACTCCTCCACGCCATCACCGTCATCAAGCCAAGGAGGCAATGGGTGAGTTTGTTTGCTTTGGTTATTTGGTTCGAGTTAACCATCACATCCACCACCATCACAGTCAAGCCACCATCACCCTTATCTCGCATATCCTACTCTGTTCAAGGGTATGCTCAAACAAATATTTAATTTATGTTTTCTTAAATGTGTAATCGAATATAAAACGATTTATATTGTTTTTTGTGGATTAAAACTAGCCTAAAACATGTTTTTGATTACAAATTCGTGTGGTGGTAATTGTTGCAGGTAGACTTATTAAGACAACATAGTTTTCCTGTTTATTGGAATGGAGAGAATCGACGTGTTCTAAGAGGCCATTGTTTTGCGCGTAAAGGGAGTCTTAATTGGTTTCCACTCCGGGAGGATGTTGTTGAACAGTTGGAGTTTGCTTATCCCAGTCGCGTAAGTTATCTATTAAAAGATTAACATGACATCTGTTATATAGGAAATTAACTAAAATATGGTTGCTTTTTGTGAAACTGTTTCATTTGTACCAAATGTGAGTGATTTGCTTGCTTGGTAATGTGTTTGACATTAATTCGTTCCAGGTTTGGCACTGCAGAACATTTCAACCATCTGAATTATTTGTTGCCTGAGTTGATATGCAAGGGTCGACCCCGGACTCCCTGTTATGTTGGTTTTTGATGCTAAACTTATATTTGGGACATCTAATTTTGTCATTTTTTATGTTAGCATTAAGCACGTTACTTGTTTCTTGCAGGGGCTACATGCTATTTTCACGGGTGAGGATGATAGATGGGATGCCTAGCTAAAAATTCCATCATCTGGATTTTCTGGCACAATTCATTTTTGAGGGACTAAAATTAAATTGAGGCGTGGGTATGCTCTATCTCATTCACCAAAAGCCAACTCATGTATAAATTTACTGTTTCATGGTTGGCAGATCTTATATTATGCAGCATCATTAGTGCCTTGGTTTCTTACATTTCCCATATTTTTTTGTAGAAAGAAATTGCCATTAGACTTAGATGTAAGCCATTTTTTATGTTGTTAACAATTTCATTTTCTAATGTTAACACCATTGTATTTCTTAATATATATTGCAGGTGATGAATCCAATGGCCATTGAAACTTTGGAAAACGTACCAGTAATGAAAACAATGGTAAGTAATAAAAAATCCACCTTTGATTTTTTTTAGTTTTACATACATGACTATTGTACCGTGTTTTATATATACATATAGGAACCTGTTAAAACTATCAGACATACAAAAACACTTAATCCACGACAAATCGGTTCTACAGGTTACACCACCAACTACGATACCAAATATTAGTGAAAAAAACCTGGACTAAAATTAGTACCAACGAAGCGAAAACATTTGGTCTCTAGTGAAACCTTGCAAAATCAAGCTAAGGCGGCGAAGAGTCAACAAGTTTTAACTTATGGTAGTTGAGAATTTGATTATATACGACATTACAATTGTATATATATTTGGTTCATTTGTATACATTCGAGTTTTATTCAATTTGAAATACAATTGTATATATATTTGCTTCATTTATATACATTCTGTTTTATATATATAATAGCAGTAGTAACTCTGCTCCAGCAGTTTTAACGTAGTACTAGCAGTACTAACATTATTGGTCATTCTTTATTTAATTCGATGTGTGATAAAATATTACAAAATGTCACACAAACTAAAAATTCATCTGACCATTAGATGAACATTAGTCACACAAAACACACATGTCTGCACTTTAAACATCATATGGTCACACTTATTAACACTTTTGGCCACTGTTTGCTTAATTGTATGTGACTAAATACCCAAAAAAACATGTGTTGTGTGACTAAATATTACAAAAGGCCACACAAACATAAAATTCATGTGGCCATTGGATGATCAATAGTTACACAAAATACACATGTCTGCACTTTAAACAGCATATGGTCACACCTATTACCACTTTTGGCCACTGTTTGCGTAATTGTATGTGACTAAATACCCAAAACAAACATGCTTTGTGTGACTAACTATTACAAAAGGCCACGCAAACATAAACTTCATGTGGCCAATGGATGATCAATAGTCACACAAAATACACATTTCTTCATTTTAAATAGCATATGGTCACACTTATTAACGCGTTTGGCCACTGTTTGCTTAATTGTATGTGACTAAATACCCAAAATAAACATGCTTTGTGTGACTAAATATTGTTGGTCCATATAAATCTATTTTAGGTGAAGATATTGGTGGTGTCGGGAGGTCAGCCGGAGTAGGCAAACACACCCATGGTGGTAGTGATGTTAGATAGAGAAACTAGAGAGAAGGAAGAGAGAGTGGTGATGCAAAGGATATTTTATTAAGAGCAAAACACACACCTCACAAGTGAGATTTGTGAGGAGATTTAAACTAAGACAAACATATGGGTGTGATTTCTCACATCCCATTCCTAACAAAAGATGTGATACCACAACATTCTTAGTCCCCCCCCCCCCGAGACTATACAAGTGTCTCGAGGAGGAATATCTAATCTTGTATTTCTGTGTTCCAACAATCTCCCCCAAAATACAGGTAGTCTAGATTAGCGAAAATTGAAGTCTTCAACTAACGCTGATGATGACCTTGAAGCTCTCTCTTCCGAATAAACCTCGGCTTTGATCTTTTGCTCTAAGCTTGGTGTGCAGCATCGTTGAAGATAAGTAATGAGATGCTTGGTATCACAATGTTCCAACATATTACAACGTTCCCTAATCTTGTTTTCGTGGAAGCCCCTGCATCATGATTTATACTTTTCGTGTTCCAACAATCTCCCCCAAAGGGTAGATCATTCGGGTGTTCCAATGTAATGCAACCGGTCCTTGTATCTTCGAGCTTCAATATATTGCGTCTACCGTTTTTGTAATGCTCGAAGTTCCGGTATATCATTTATCAGCTGCAAAACTCTACTTATCAGTGCTTGATATTCAACATCCATCTCTAGCTTCTTGAAGAACATCTGATCCAAAAAATCTTCCAATGTCATTTGGGATGTTCTAGTGAGTAACGGGAGGTTTGGGTGCAGCTTTGACTTTCCTGAAGATATCTCTCCTAAAACTATGGTCAAAGTCTTCTAGATTGCATGATTCCCAAGTAGACGAGGGATCAAACACACAAGTTATCAGCTGATTATGTTATCTTCTCTTTTGAATTCATTCATTGTAGAATGTATCTTGTATTGATGTTTAAGCCCTTTCGTCATATTCCTCATTACTTTCAGCAGCAGACATACTAGATGCAGATGATACTTCCTCAGGCTTTTCAACCGTTGGGTTTTCATCTTACACCTCTAACTCCTTATCTTCTGCAACTGACCCATCTTTATCCAACTCCTACTTTGACCTTATTCCCCCTGCATGTAACTTAGCCTAACACACTTCAGCTGCTTCCCTTTCATCTTCTTGCATAACATCTTCAAAAACATATTTCAAAATTGACTATGTGGAGTGTTCTTCGACATCTTCAACAGGTTTTGATAAGCATGAGAGTTTTTGTGATTGTTGGTGAGGTGATGTAGATTAATTGTTCTATGATTGTAGTACCAGCAGTTATTGAAGATTTCAATCTTGTATGCCATTTCTCCCCCTTAGGATGATCCTGACAGGGATTATCCTGATGAAGGTGTCGAGATAGGTTTCGGCGAGTTTGTTTGTCCGTTATTTCTATGGGGTTTTAATAGGGTTCATATACAGATGATACCTTCAATGATACCAAAAGTTTCACTGTATTTCTTCCTTGGAGCAGTTGGAATGAGTGTTGTTGTTGTTGCAGATGTGATAATATAAGAGGTGATTGTCTGGTATTCTTCACTGTGGATGTTGATTATGTATGAGTTTTTGCAGTTGATGGTGCCTTTGATGTAGGAATTGTTATAATTGTTGTTGTTGTTGTTGTTGTTGTTTTTGTTGTTGTTCATGTTGTTGTTTCTTCTTGTGTTGGTACTTGATGATGATGTCGATGGGGTCTTCTCTTCCTTGGTAATTGGTAACTAACCGAGCTCACATAGAGTACTCGTTAGCGAACTTGTCGATGTAACAATACATGATACATGACTTGTTCGACCGGCTTTCAGAGCTAGCGTGATGTTAACTCTGGTCGGATTTCCGGGTGATCCTTGTGAAGATTCTTTAAAAGAATCCACTACGCCTGTTGCGAAATCCACAGAAGGATTTGTAGAAGCATCATAAAATGAGTTGGTTTAACTCAAAGGTGCTAATAGAACTACTGTTGTCAAACTTCTTCTACATCCTAAGCTTCTTTCTAAGTGTTTAAGCACCGACCCCTTTTTCATCTCCATCATTTTCATCCATATGATCACTTCTATTCCTATCCAACAATCTATCCTTATCTTCCTTAAAAGGTTCACATTTCACTTGCTTCACCCCTTTTTCTTGCCATAAGGCATCCAATTTCGCACCTTCGTTATTTTTCTCAAGATTTTCTACTCATGTAGAAACGATATCATCCATAAATTCCTCCAACTCCGCATATTCACTTGACACTTTCTTTTTAGCACATTTTCTTTATTCATTACTTGACTTCTATTTCTGTGATGTCTCCAACATATGCTTACTGTTTATATCTCCCCTTCTTAACCTAATTTTGGCACTAGACACAACTTTCCTATGCATTTCATGGGTAGGTACGCTCGGTTTAGAGCTTTCTATAGAAACGCTAGCTACCCGTACAAACTCCTTTACAACCTTCGTGTTTTTAGCAGCAAGATACAATAACACTCTTAAAATATAGATAATGCTTAAGTGTTGTAGCATTATGTCTTTGCTGAGATGTCAAAACATCTATTCATGAATTCTACCACGATGAGCTTGATGACCTTCATGCGAGGTACAAATGGTTCTCCCTTCTTCTTCGACCTCTTTTGCAACGATGTTATGAATTCAAAGTTTTAGGTGTCCACATTTTGTTGAAAGAGTCGTAGGTTTGTTGTCTTCCACGAGTTGGATGTGGTGCCAGAATTGGTGAAGGTATATGATAATGTTCGAAACAATGTCAGTGGTTGCGGGAAACTTGGAATGATTCTTGAGAATTTTTAACGATTGTGGAGTGATCACAGTGAAATGATATGGGATAAACTGATGGTTAGGAAACTCCAATCTTGAGAAATTCCTTTTCTGGAAGAAGTTCTTCATCAGTGATAGTGGAAAACTTCAATGACTTCTTCCTAAATTTGTTGTGGAGATTGTTCTTATTTTTGAGCCATTTTTGTGAGATGTGATTTTGACATGATATGATAGATGTGAAGTACATGGATAAATTTAAATTTATTTATTTCACTCTGTCTATTTTTATATGCTCTAGCATTTCTCTTTCGAGCATATTTCATTTATTTTTCTTTTCTTATGCTTTCTTGCTTTTATAGCATAAGCGCATGCTCTTTTCTTTTCAAATGTGATTTAATTCTCTCCATCTGTTTTTGTTTTTCCTCACCAAAAGTTTGTTTGTTGTGATACTTTTTCTAAAGATTTGAAGGTTTAGAGATAACGTTGTTTTAGATTGCTCATTCATTAGAAATATACGTTTATCTAACCTTTATGAAGTTTTGGGAAAAGTATCAACCTTTGTTTCAAACTTAAGTAATCTAGTACGTACTAGATAACTTGTTTTAGAAAAACGTTTACAAAGATAATTTAATTGCACGAGCGTGAGATTTCTTGAAAAATGACGAAACTTTGAACTCTCTATTACGTTGCCTAGTTAAAGGAGTCCATTATCAGCTTTTAGGTGATCACTATTCCTAATAACTATCTTGAAGATGAGAAGTTCTTAGTTATGTCAAATACAAGTCGTCTCAAAAGAGCCTTTTGTTGCATAAGAGTGAGATTTCTTGAAACGTATCAAAAGCTTGAATACTCTATTATGTTGCGTAGCTAAAGGGATGCATTATCAGTTTTTACGTGACAACTAGCCCGAATAGCCACCTTGAAGATGAGATACTCTTGGTTACGATAGTGTCGGGTTATCTCAAAACCATTTGAATAAACAGATTTGAGTGAAAAACATTTCAAGGTTGCATGAATTTGTTTTAAATGATTAAAATTCATAGCATTGGTAACCGAGAAATAACTTAAATTTGAATCCATCAAAATCATACATTCACCTTGACATAATGAAATGTCATTCACAAAGAGTGTTTTTAACAAAGTGCAATCATAGAAAAAGTCTAATTATTTTAATTAAACGTATGCATCTCGAATTACTTAAAAGCAATGTCGGGATACAATCATAGTCTAATCAATACAAAACTCATCGTATGCAATTTGTATTCACAAGTTTAAAATCTTCCTTTCAGAAAAAGTTTGATATTTCTCATTTTAAAATATGTTTTTTGAACTTGAGAAATACACGTTTGTGTTTAAAATGAGCTCAATTGTGAAACTTTAATATTTTTGAAAAATAAATTTGACAAAAATTTAAGCTTCTGAACAAGAGATGACCTTTTAGAAACTGTTTTGATCAATTATTACTTTGTCAAGATTAAGAAAAATGATTATAAGAATGTCACACCCCCAAAATCATGTCCAGCGGAAGCTTACATGTCGCTGGGGTGCAACTCAACTGGTATCACATCACAAGTAAAAAAAATGGTTTTCACTTCAATCATGTAGAATAAAATCGTTTAACAAAAGTGTTGAATTTATGTTGTTAAAGGTAGTGCGGAATTAGGCCCTTAAAATAGTTTAAAATGGTCCCCATATGAATAGCAGAGTCTTCTATGACCATGCCATGCCCTGCAAAAACCTCCAGTAGCGTGCCATTGCTTAAAACCTGAAAATACATGCTAAAGTGTTAACACGAGGTTGGTGAGTTCATAGAGTTTAGTGTAAAATGAAATGCATTTGAATGAAGATTTCCTAGCAAAGGCATTGTAAATCCACTCAGTTCCAAGTCCCGCCCATACAAAACTTACAACCTGTGTGTTTACAACCCACTGCCAAATATGTTTTGGGTTACGTGAACAAAAGTAATACTTGTATCTAGATTCAAAGATAAGTGTAGCAATACCACTATATAAACAATTTTTGACAATGAGGTTATATAAACAATTCTGAAAATGTCGCCAGATAAACAATGATGACAATGAAGTCATATAAACGATGATGACAATGAGGTCATATAAATAATGATGACAATGAAGTCATATAAATAATGATGACAATGAAGTCATATAAACGATCAACAATAATGTTGGTGAGAAATCATAGGTTTATGAGTTAAATCGTATGTACACTAGCCATAAGTATAAAGTGAGGTGATAAGATGTCAAAATAATGGAACATTGGCTCTTAAGCTCATGACCCCGAAGCTAGACATAACTTGAATTGGCCGCAACCGAGTGTTTACCAGACACTAAAATTTTACTCAAATGAAATGCATCTGTTTTCTGTTGGAGCGACCAAACATGGACGGGGGAGTCACCCCCGATAGATCTATCCACTCACTCTCGCTTACGCATAATTAACGGTCCATGATAATAAAGGGGACTTAAAATGGTAATAAGGTAACTTAAGCAATGTATGGAATTTGATACTTTGGCACGTACAAAAAATAATTGATGCAATATATATTCTCCCCCGTGGGATTTGAAATCAAAATATTGAATTGAAAACGGGCTATGAAAACTCACAGAAATATGCAAATTGTTGAGAATACTAGTGAAAGTACGAAACAATTATTTAAGCATGTATCTCCCCCAAAAAGTTTACGAAACAATTAAAAGAGTAGGGGCTATGACTCACCTGGTGCGATAGCTATGAAGAAAAAAGTTGATACACGAAATGAGGCACGATCTCTAACCGCAACCTAATATGAATGATATGATCTAATTTAAGCAATGAAAGGATGCTACACATGCAAATACGTATGTTATCGATACCACTCGTGAAATTTGAAAATAATGTTTATCGTCGAAAAATACATTTTTGACGTCTCGTTAAGTTAATAAACACTTTTCATGTAATTCTGTTGAAACGGTACTCCACGATCTTCGTTTGGTGTTTTATTGATAAATATAGTGTTTTCGTCGTAGTTTAGTATTTTTCATAACTTTGAAAATATGACCAAATGGCCTCACAAACCTAGTCGTGAAATGGTGAATATTAAGAGTTAGGAAAGAAACTCAGTGTTTTTAGGAAGTTTGTAACATTATCTAAAAAGTCATGGAATTGAAGTTTGTCCATACGGGTCTCGATCATAAAGAAAAATAGCCGTGAAATAGGGTGTTTGGGCTGTTTCGGCAGTTTCTGGGCAGTTTTCGGTAAATTTTGAAAGACTATAAATTACTCGTTATTAATCCGCTTGACAAACGGTTGGATGTTTTGAAAACTAGACTGGGTGAGCTAACTTTTTGTCTATGGTATAAATTTTCCAGAAATGAGTTTATCAATAAGAAAAGTGGGGTTGAACATGATCAATTAGCGAAATGGTTAATACTTGTAAAAAATTTTGAAGTGTTGTGCTGAAGGAAAAATATTAAAATCGTCTATGTTCAAAAGCTTGTATCTTTTTCGTTATAAGCTCGTTATCTACGTTCTTTATATTCCCGGAATCGTGGGACAACTTACTAACATATTTTCAGTAGGTTGGCTCCTATAAATCACGTCTAACGCCTCATTTTGTCCGTTGAAACTCATGCAACAGCACGTATTATTTTCACAAAATAGTTTTTCGTCATTAAACTTTGAAAAATCATATCTCCTTCGTTATAAGTCCGTTTTTATCCGTTCTTTCGCCCATAGCTTCGTTTTTGAAGGTATTTTCTGAATCTTTAACCGAAAATTACCCAGGAACCCCTGATTTTTCCACGTTTTGCAAAAATGGACAGCAACTTTCTAATAGTGTTTAAAACTCATTTTCTAGTTTATAACTTGTTCAAGACTTAATCAAACTATTTCAAATCAACTCCACAAGTACTCAATCCTACCATACACCTTCTTAGGATGTCATGAGTTCCTAAACATCACCAATCTTGGTGGATCTCTTGAAATTACTAATAAAAATTATAGATCTAAGATTAAAGAGTATTATTGTATAAAGTGGAATATATAACATATATATTTGCATGATCTACTACTATGACTTGAAAATACATCAAATGGAAGTATAAAAGATTAGAAAATTTATGTAGACAATTACTTGAAGAGTTAATGATTTGTGATCAAGAAAACTTAATAATCTTGAGGTTTTTATTTCAAAACCTTAACTAGGATACTAATATGACTTGGGAAAATACTGGAACTTGAAAAATCTTGGTTTCTTCCTTGTTCTTGTGGTGTGGTCGAACCATATAGAGAAAGAAAGGAAGAGAGAAAATCTTGCTAGATCAAAAAATGTATGTGTTATGATTATTTTGTTACTTGTAGATGTAAGTAATGAAAATGGTATAGATATTTTTGAGACTGAATGAGGGTACAAATAAGGAAAGTCAAGATGTAAGTGATTGGTATGGAGGGAGGTTGTGTATGTATGTAATTTTAAGACTTTAGGTAGATATTATGTAGTTTAGGTGATATCGGGTACCGAGTTTGCTAGAAATAAAGTTTAACGGTACCAACTAAAATTTGACGACGTTGTAAAAATTATGATATTCCATTCTTGATGAGCATCGGGTGTTAAAATAATTGTCGTGTTGAGATGTCGTGATCCGACATAATTTTAGGCGTTTACCGGAAAATATAGCAAATGGTTTCAAAACACCAGGTAAATTAATAATATAAATTTTATATTATTATAATGAGTATGAAAATATGTTAGGATCATAGTTGGGAGTGTCGGGTATATGTTAGTAGTAAAAACTGAGTGGTAACATTAATTACAAATTGAGCATACGTAAATTTGAAATAATGCATATCCGAGCATGATCTAATGTGCTGATGATGTTACTGATGATATGCAGACTACTCTAGTCTATATGATGAGTCCTTATTGAAGATGCATGAATACGCAGATAAAACAAACTGGTTACGCGAATTTAAATACCCGTGAACTAGATTTACGAAATGATGAACGGCAATCGTGAATAGTGATTTCCTTCCGGGAATTTATAGTGTTTTGTGAATAGTGAAATTTTGAAACACTTCTTGGAATCTCAAGCTAACTCCAAAAACGATGAATAGTAAAATGATTGTAGGATATCCATAATCACAAACATGTATGGTTATTTGTGGTTTGGTTCGAATTAAAAGAGAAGAAAAGAAGAAGAGTGTTTAGAGAGAGAAGTAGAGAGTGGGAGTTCTAGAGAGAAAAAGTGAGAGAAAAATAAGTATTATGATTAGAAACTCCAACCCTTTCCCTTGGGTGGGAAAGGGTATTTATAGTTTTACATAAAACGCTCTCCTACGAGCTGTGGATCGGGTGTACAGTGGGTAAAGACCCGTCCGTCCTCCACGGTGTTACTTAAACTAAACTACGTACTAACTAAATATTAATAAGACTACGAGCTATGTAATGCTAATCTCTACTCGGGGTGACCGAGCCTTTCATGTGAATATTTATATTCCTAATAATCTCCCCCTAAGGGAGGTCACCCCGGAAAATACAAATTGAATTCTAGCTTTCTATTCTTCGAGTTGAATCTTCGTAGCTTGTAGTCAGTGATTCTTCATTGTCATTAGTCTTTGTGCTTCCAACAAGTGGACATTAGATGACTTGTTTTATGTGTTTGATGATCTTTGACTTTGCTTTGAGTGTATCATCCAAATGAATGTCTCCAAGCTATCTTTGTGTAGTAACATCTCCATGTGACGTAGACATTTTTGTATCGGCATGCTCACACTTTTCAGGATCATGATCTTCAGCGTCAGAGTTGTGGAAGCATAGATGAAGCCCATTCAATGATCATGATTTTTTGATTAAGATGTCGAAGTGTGAGCATGGGGTGATGGATCAGCATCTTTTCAGCAATCTACTGTTTTGCTAATTTTTGTTCACCAAGTCACTAGCTTGACTCGATCCCCGAATCATTTGTCCATAGGGAAACATTGGAGATCCGAGACAACCATGGATGGTATGTCCTCACCAAAATAGTGTTTCACACGATGACCATTCACTTTGAAGTTAGGACCGTCGGGTTGAGATAACTCAACAGTCCCGTATGGGTATACTTTTGCAATGGTGAATGGTCCAGACCATCGGGTTTTTAGTTTGCCCGAGAAGATCTTTAATCTGGAATTGAAAAGAAGGACTCTGTCACCGACGTTGAAAACGCGGTTCTTAATCTTAGAGTCATGGATCTTCTTTATCTTTTCTTTGTAGATCAAAGAGTTCTCGTAGGCCTGATCCCGAAGTTCCGTTAATTCATTGAGTTGAACCTTACGATGATCACCCGCTTTATGAAGGTCGTAGTTAGCATGTTTCAAGGTCCAATAGGCTTTGTGCTCGAGCTCTATCGGTAAATGACATGCCTTCCCGTATACAAGCTTGTAAGGAGTACACCCGATGGGTGTTTTGTAAGCTGTACAGAAGGCCCATAATGCATCATCTAGCTTGTCCAACCAAGAGGCACGGTTTTCACCTACGGTCCTCTCCAGAATCCGTTTTATACCACGATTAGAAACTTCCACTTGCCCACTTGTTTGTGGGTGATACACGGTAGAAAGACGGTGAGTGACACCGTACTTAAGCATGACTTTTGCGAATTGATCATTGCAAAAGTGGGTACCGCGATCACTAATGATGGCACGGGGAGTTCCAAAACGAGCAAAGAGGGATTTAAAAAATTTTAAAACGAGCAAGGGTATTAGGAGCTTTTGCCTCAACCCATTTTGACAAATAGTCAACAGCCACAAGTATGTACTTGTTTCCACGAGAAGATGGGAATGGCCCCATAAAATCAATGCCCCAGACGTTAAAGATTTCACAAACTTGAATGGCATTTTGTGGCATTTCGTTCTTTTGTGAAATATTCCCGTGACGCTGACAAGCATCACAAGTTTTGACTAATTCGTGAGCATCCTTATAAATTGTGGGCCAATAGAAACCGGAGTCAAACACCTTTTTAGCGGTGTAGTTAGGACTATGGTGGCCCCCGGTGGGTCCAGCATGGCAAGCCTTGAGAATATCATTGGCTTCCTGTCCGTAAACACATCGCCTGATGACTTGATCGGCACAGATTTTGAACAAATAGGGGTCGTCCCAGAAGTAATGTTTAACGTCTTTAAAGAATTTGTTTTTCTGTTGGGACGACATCCCCTTCACGATGAAGTTACCCGCATGGTAGTTTGCAAAGTCGGCAAACCATGGGGTAGAAGAGTCACCACGAAAAGAAACCACACTGAGTGTATCGAGAGGAAATGTTTCATTTATTTCCTGTTTCTTAGACACATCCTGGTGAGGGTTTTCTAATCGGGAGAGATGATCAGCAGCCAGGTTCTCGGCTCCTTTTTTATCACGGATAATGATATCGAATTCATGCAGGAGGAGAACCCAACGGAGTAGTCTCGGCTTTGCATCTTGTTTTGCAAAGAGGTACTTCAAAGCCGAGTGATCAGTATACATAATGCATTTGGTCAGTATCAAATATGGCCGGAATTTTTCAAACGCATACACCACGGCTAATAGTTCTTTTTCATTGGTGGTGTAATGACTCTGAGCCTCGGTCATAGTTTTGCTTGCATAGTGTATAGGCTGAAAGTATTTTGCTTTTCGTTGCCCCAAGACCGCACCTATGGCAAAATCACTAGCATCGCACATAAGCTCAAAAGGTAGGTCCCAATCGGGGGCAACAAGAATTTGTGCCTCAGTAAGCTTTTTCTTCAAAGTTTCAAAAGCTTCGATGCACTCAGGTGAGAAGATAAAAGGAGCATCCTTCTCGAGGAGATGGGTCATAGGCCGGGCGATTTTGGAGAAATCTTGAATAAACCTACGATAGTAGCCGGCGTGACCCAAAAAGCTCCTAATACCCTTGACGGTAGTGGGATGAGGTAATTTGGCTATTACATCAACTTTGGCTCTGTCAACCTCGATCCCGTTTTTCAAAATTTTATGGCCGAGGACAATGCTCTCTTTAACCATAAAATGGCTCTTCTCCTAGTTGAGACACAAGTTTGTGTCTTCACAACGTTTTAGCATATTTTCCAAGTGGGAGAGACAAGACTGGAATGAATCCCCGATGACTGAGAAGTCATCCATAAACACCTCCATGGTTTTCCCGATCATGTCGGAAAATATTGACATCATGCACCTTTGGAACGTGCCAGGAGCATTACATAAGCCGAAAGGCATACGTCTGTAGGCAAAAGTTCCGTAAGGGCATGTGAAGGTAGTTTTCTCTTGATCCTGTGGATCAATGGGGATTTGGAAATAACCCGAGAAACCATCGAGGAAACAGTAGTACTCGTTCCCCGCTAGTCTCTTGAGCATCTGATCCATAAAGGGCAGAGAAAAATGGTCTTTACGGGTGGCATCAATTAACTTAAGATAGTCAATGCATACTCGCCATCCCGTAACCAACCGAGTTGGAATCAACTCGTTTTCTTCATTTGTGACAATAGTAATGCCACCCTTTTTTTGGAACGCAATGAATTGGGCTAACCCAAGGACTGTCAGAGATGGGGTAAATTAACCCGGCATCAAGAAGTTTGAGAACTTCTTGTTTAATAACTTCATGTATTTTGGGGTTAACCCGTCTCTGTTGTTGGACTGCTGGCTTGAAATCATCCTCCATTAAGATTTTGTGGGTACAGAATTCAGGGTTTATACCCTTGATGTCGGAGAGTTTCCTAGCAATTGCTTGTTTGTGAGATTTCAAAACCTTTATGAGAGCAGCCTTCTCCTCATTTTTTAAATCTTTTGCAATAATGACGGGTAATTTATCATTACCCTCCAGGAAAGCTTATTCAAGATGGGGATGTAAGTCCTTAAGCTCAACCTCGGGGAAATCTTCAGTTTTCTCAACAGTTTTGATTTCCTCCTTATGAAGTGATTGTGAAAGAACAGGAGGGTGAGAGGGATCTTGATTGAGTAGCTTCTCAAGGAGAAGTATATCCCTGTCCGGGTCAATCTCCTGGTTATCAATTCCTTCGGGAATTGAGTCACTTCAGAGAAAGGCCTCTATTTCCTCCAAGACGAAGTCACTTCCCTCAAATGGAGTGAGGGAAGGAGTAGAATTAGCGATTATGGGATGAGAGGAGGGAGTGGGATTGCCACTCGAAGAATCATCATCGAAACCAAGAATTTCTTGAGAGTACTCTTCTGTAGCAACATCGATGACATCGATGCGGTTAACAGATTTGGAATCATAATTCGAGGAGTATCTCGAGGTTTGATCAAGATTGAAGGTTATGGCTTCGGAACCAACACGTAACGTGATTTCCTCATCGAATACATCGATCAGAGCACGGCCCGTCCTAAGGAATCCCCGTCCAAGAATGAGGGGAACCCTTGGGTCCGCATCAAAATCAACATTCACGAAGTCTGCCGGAAAATGGAACTTTCCCACTTTGACAAATACATCCTCGGCAATACCGAGGGGACGAGATATCGAATGGTCTGCAAGCTCGAGAGTCATGCAGGTGGGAGTGAGTTCTGGAAGAGAGAGTTTCTTCCATACTGTGTGAGGCATCAGGTTGATGCTGGCACCAAGATCGGCCAAGGCAAAGCATTCAACCATTCCCGAGAATATACATGGAATGAGAAATTTCCCGGGATCTCCCAGCTTCTCGGGAAGCTGTTTCAACAAAACCGCAGAGCAGTTTTCATTGAGGGGAGTTTTGCCATCTCGAACAGTTTTTCCTTGTTATTTAACAGATTTTTTATTGTGGATGCAAATTTGGGCATTAAGAGGATAGCATCCGCGAAGCTGATATCAAAATGGAGATTTTGAAAGATTTGGAAAAAATTTTCCATTTGATGATTTGCTTTTTCATGGAGCTTTTGATCTTGTAAACGTGATGGATACGGAATTGATGGTTTCGGGTTTTGTTTTGAATTCTCAACAGAGGTCTCAGGATGTTCAAATACAACCCCAGTTTAGCGGGTCAGGACCAGGATAACTGGAGGAGGGATGTCAGTGGTACCTCCGTTATTAGTAGGATGTACTGTATCCGTTGTGTCCTCAGTTTCACGTTCCTCTACCTGAACAGGAGAAGAGGTAGACGGGACTGTGGGTCCTTTATAAGAAACTCCGCTTCATGTCATGATCGCCTTAACATCGCCCCTCGGGTTAGCGATCGTGTTGCTCGGTAGTGTACCTGAGCCCGAAGGTCGATCATTTAAAGACTTCTTAAGTTCAGAAATCTGGCTGACCAACAATTTATTCATTTCTTCTTGGTATTTCATAAACTGTTTCAACAACTCATCGGATGATGGTCCAGTTGGAACAATAGCTTGATTTTGATTAGGAACATTTTGAGCACGGTTGTTTTGAAAATTCCCTTGATTTTGATTATTCTGACCCTGAAAATTGTTTCCTTGGTGAAAATTACCCTGTTGCAAATTATTACCCTGATTAAAATTACCATGACCTTGATTACGGTTAAAATTTCCTTGGTTTTGAAAAGCCTGATTGTGACCGGAATGAAAATTCCCTTGGTTTTGAAAACCTTGGTTCATCAGGTTTTGATTAAAATTTTGATTCCGGTTTTGGTTTTGATTTTGAGACTGATTAAACCCGGGTGGTCCAATGTAGTTATTAGAACGATAGCTCAACAGATTACAGTCCCCTTGTGGTTGGTAGGAATTACCTCCCGCATTATAGGAACCTTGAGCTGCGTACACATTTTCAGGAGTGAAGCCACCGGAGGCTGGACACTCAGTGTACGGGTGAGGACCACCACAAGTTTCACAACTTGGGTGGACAACTTTGACGTGATGATTTTGACAAGATTGATGTATACGTAGGACTGCAGTGGATAAATCATCAAGTTTTTTAGCAAGGACAGCTATATCATTGTTTGCTGGAGTGACAGATTTATATGACGAGTCATTCTTGTCGGCTAAGGAATCCCAGAAATTGTGATGGGCAGTCATGTTTTCGATCAGATCATAACACTCTTCAGGGGTCCTTTTCATAAAGGTGCCCCCAGCAGCAGCATTAATGGTGTCACGATGACGAAGTGTCAAACCATTGTAGAAGGTATCTATAATGGTGACAAGAAGCATATTGTGATTTGGACATCGATCAATTGCAAGCTTATAGCGTTCCCATGCCTCAAATAAGAACTCGTCAGGACACTGTCTAAAGTTGCTGATATCATTTCTCAGTTTAGTTACCATGGATGGTGGAAAGTATTTAGCCAAGAATTTGGTAACCATCTCATCAAAAGTGTGGATCGAATTCTTAAGAAGACGATCGAACCAGGCAGTAGCATGATGAGTGAGAGAATAAGGGAAGAGGCACAAACGAAGGCCGTCTTCGGTGACACCATTTTGTTTCATGCTTTGGGTGACGGTCAAAAATTTGTCAAGATGCTTGTTAGCATCGTCACCCGGTAATCCGTGAAACTGACATGAATTCTGGACTTGTTGGATCATGTGGTGCTTGAGGCCAAAGTCCGTAGCCTCAATAGTGAGTGGTGCAATAGGTCCGCCCCTCCGTTGCATGGTAGGCTAACACAACTCCTCCATCGTACGGAGATCGGGAGCTGTCTCATCCTTGGGAGGGTCAGGGGGTGGTGGTGGCCCATCGACCATTTCTGTTTTTGGTTCTTCAATAATAGTACGTAACTCGGGTATGTTTTTCTGGATTTTACGCTTTGTTTGTGAACTGATACGTGGGAATCGCACCAGGCTTTACCTCTCGAGGGATCTCGAGAAGCATACAACCCCCACCAGGCAGTGTACCTGATCGTTGTAGTATAGTATAATGACAAGTACCGGGGGATTGATCGTTCAACTTAGGAATAGTGTCGCTAGGATTAGAAAGCCTAAGAACTAGGTCTAGAGATGAGAGATGATTCTTTTTGTATTTTTTATATTTTATGAAAGCAATTAAAATCTCGGGTTTTTGGAAGAGTGGGCGGAATTAGTTGCTAATCAACTAACCCAATAACTAAGATGCAATCAAAATAAAATAATAGAAATGAAAATAAATCTAATTAAACTAGTGGTGTGAACAATAATGGGGAGAGTTGTGTTTACTTACGTTTCATTACTCCTAGATATCTTTTACAGGTTGATAGTTTGTTACAATTGCATGGATGACGGGTTATATTCCTTAATACCATTCGTGGGGTGGCGTACGTACTTCCCCAACTCTATAAGCTCCTACTTCACTCATATGTCGAGCCGGCTAAGAAGCTCCTAACATGGGATCATTAGAATTCGCTCATGCATTAAATACAACCATAATAACCTAGTACGCATTGGTTCATGTTTCTTAAGACGTTCAAGCACGTAACCATATAGGAGGTTGGCCAGTTTTCTTAAGCCAAACATCGAATACAATCATCCGTAACAACTATAAACAAACAATCAACCCATAATTAACATCTAGGTTTCACTACATCTAAGCAAACACACAAGAGATCTAGCCTAGCATGTTGAATTCAGGACAAGTGTAAGATATATTCAAACAACATATAGACATATTGAATGAATTGAAAGAGTACTTATCTCAATTGAACATGAAAGGTTTCAAAGGGTAAAAACCCTTGAAAAAGCAGTAAAATTCGTACTAGGGTTTCTCCAAAGTTACACCCTACTTGTCCCTCCCTAATGAATGAAAATTGCAAAACTATATATAGATTTTACAGGGTGACGGCATCAAGAAGGAATTTCTGACGCCGTCAACTCGCCGCCCATAATGAGATCGGATTGCCTAGATCCAGATTTGACGCCGTCATGTGTAATTTAGCACTGGGCCGTCACCATATCTTGAACCATGACGGCCAAACGTGACGCCGTCACGTTTTCACTGGACCGTCACCACTTCCACCTCTTGTTTTACTCTTAACGCCGTCACATGAAGACTCTTAACGCCTTCAGGTACTGTTCCCAGCAAGGAAAATTAAGACTTTGCCGTTTTCTTCACTTTTATTCTCCAAAAACGTCCAAAATGCTTTCTTTTCCATATTTCTCTCCAAAAGTACCTAAAATGACAAAATGAATGATTTAGGGCAATATTTGATCAAATAAATTCGAATTCGGGCTTAAATGATCCCCTAAAAATGGTTCATTTTTCGCCTCATCATATACCCTTACACTTGAGATTTGCTTGTCCTCAAGCAAATGCGCTTTTATTCTAATCAAAATACAAGTTACGGGTCATTTAACACTAATATAAAAGTAATTACAACAAATAATCGTTCCACTAACGACCAAAGACAAGCACGGAGGTCATACACTAGCACCTCACAAATAGTGTTTAAATACTCACATCTCTCACTACCTGTCATAGCAAAATAGATTACCATAGGCTTGGGAAAGGATCAAACCTCCACCACATGGCATAAGCACCTAGGATAAACTATCAAAGAGGTCTTTTAAAGGGTTATAACGTTAGGTGTAGTGATATGGAATACACGGTTTTGGTTGATATAGGCAATCTTTACTGGTGGCGAGTCAATCATCTTGGTTAATTACATGTACAATATGGCGTTGCTAAGCCAAGACTAGACTCGACTTAAGCTAATAAATGAAAAATAACAATAACATAAAATAAATATAGAATGAAACGGGATGGTAGTCCGTATGTTTTTTCTTTTTTTTTTTCTTTTCTTTTTCTATATTTTTTTTTTCTTTTTCTTGATTTTTTTTTTCGATTTTTTTTTTCATACACTCTTACCCTACCATCCAAAATAATACATCATAGGGAATGTACATTCCCCTTACACTTGAATTTTTACATACTTTACAATAAACTAATCTAATGACACGAATTAAGATAATCAAAACACTTGGAGTACTTTTTAAGATTAACGCACATATTTGGGTAATAATATGATGTTCTTCCCCATTACTCCATAACATAGGTACTTTACCCATGAGTCCCAATCGTCCCAAAACAATATGTACAAGGATATGACTTGACTTAGCAACCATGTAATCAATTAGATAATTAACTAAGGGTTTAAACATGTAACAATAATGCACTAAAGATGAGTGCATGCACGGAAGGCTAAGGCGATTTGGGTGTACATTTAAGTGAGTTGTAACAAATTCTTCCTTTAAGTAAGATGCTTAAAGTTAGAAACGAAAAGATAGGCTAGGAGGGGTATACTAGGGGTTTCGTGTACTAAAAATGAGTACAATGCTAAGGTGTGGGAAAAATTAGTTGACTTTACTAGCCAAGTAATATGACTTAAATGGTCAAGTAATTATGATACGGGTTTAATACAAGGGTGATCCTAATGCCTCTTATCATGTAGTAAATCCTGGCACATGAATGTAGTCTCACTTGCGATCTCGGGATGCATCACTAACGCAAGTTCTAGAATCTAAATGCTACCGGTACACTCATAAGCACTAATAGTAAATGCTTTTCCTATCATATCTAAAGGTGAACCTCACATATTTGGGTGGAAAATTTTTCAAAATGGTACGGTTTTGTGCTACTCATACGACTCCTATCCATGAGACGCTTGCTAAGGCTAAAGTTTCACTCCTAAATGTTGTAAAAAATTTAAATTTGGAGATAAAATTACACTAACAAGTATTTCTCTTAGTTTTATTACACGCCTGCCATCAAACAAACAAACTCAAGTGCAATAGTATCCTATAAGGTATCATCATTTACCCTCCCCTTACACTTAGGATGAACATTGCCCGCAATGTTCAATTAAAGAATGTAAAAGTGAAATAGGTAAAAGAATGAAATCAAATACTCCCCTGATTTGTTCGGTGTGGATAGTGTGGTAACAAGGTTAGATCTTCCTCCAAGAAAATGAACAATCAAAGCTTCTCTTCCAGAAAAATAAATCATCTTCTTGTCATATATAACCTGTTAAACCTGAGAAAACAAACAAGGCAACCTCGCGTAAAATTGGCGGCAATCTATATATACTAACAAGTCCTAGAAAAATTACATATATATCTTAAATTGCTTTCTAGGAATTAAAGGGATATAATGCTTGTGGAATGAATGTTTGCAGATTTCCTGGAGTTTATAAAACTAAAGAATTAACAAAAACTTTAAGACTCCGTTAGAAAAACAAAACTAGCAAAATTTCCAGAATTTTACACATGAGGCCGTCAGGAGTTAACTCCTGATGCCGTCAGAAGTGACCTGCAGAAATCTTTACGTTAAGTTTCCGGAAAATTTCTAGAAAAACTTATGTCCTACTTCCTGGAAAATCCTGCAAAACATCATTATGACTCGATACAAGCATTTGACTCAAACAAATACTAATACACATGTCCATTTAATATTGTGGAGAATCATGATCAATTTCGTTCTTAGAAACAAATTTGGGGTTCCCCTTACACTTATATTTTGCGAAATACCTTTGTATGAAGTTAAGACAAAGTCAAACGACAAAATAAAGCATTTTCACAATTTTATTTTGAAACATGATCTACGAACAATAAAAATAAAGCATGCATACGGAAACAACTAACATCAAACAAATAAAAATCACACAAAACATGGGTTGCCTCCCAAGAAGCGCTTTTCTTTATTTACGAGTCTTGTAGCTAGACTCAAGGTCATGGGCAATTACGTGACCTTATTCCACAATAGGAATGCGGTTTTGAAACTTCTAATCACTCTTCCATCCAACTTGTATTCCGGGCCTAAAGCCAAACATCCCGAATACTTAATTTTATTTCCTCTTTGGTTAACCTCAAATGTTGGAATGTTGTCGACATCTAAACCATCAATACCCTTGAACTTTTCGAACTTATAAGGCATCATGTACTTGACACACCCAGTTCCATTGTAAAATGTAACGGTGCCTTCATCCTTATCATAAATCATGTTGGATGTATTGATGAAGGGTTTTCCCAAAATTATTTCTCCTAAATGCTGATCTATAATTCCCTTCACATCTTCTAAGATCATGAAATCACATTGATAAACGAAATCCCCAATAAAAACATGTAAGCCTCTAGCAATACCAATGAAATTGCATAGTCGATTGGGGTTATAAGGGTCTTGTCTAGGTTTTATCTCATTGCTCATGATCCAATTATAATAGAGCCTAGACATAATATTCATTGGGGCTTGCAAGTCAACATAGGTATGCTCCCTAAACATATGACCAATCATGCATGGAATCTTCACATTAAAATAGCCCCCCCCCCCTTTTAATCCATGGGTTCTTTCGATGTTTAGCGGGACAAGTATATTTCAAAAGAAACTTATGGTGACTTAATTCTTCAAGAGTTGGTGAAGAGTTTTGAAATACTTCTAAATCATCCCTAGACTCCATTGTGTTACTGTTGTTAAAGACGGTGTTATTTTCACAATGGTCTATTTTCAGCTCCCTTTCTTTTTTAATTAACTCATTAAGCTCATTAAACTCCTTAATTTCTCTTTCCATTTGGTTGCGTAGTAAAAATCTTTTTTCAATTTCCAAACGTCGGCTTTTAGTATCCATAATGACACACTTTTTACGAACAAAGACACAAAGAAATAAGATAGACTAAAGAGAACCTAAAAATAAAAATAAAATCTTACTAGAAAGGAATCTAGCAAGTAGACCCAATAAAAAGAAATTCTAACCTAGACAATAAATATTCCCCGGGCTGCGGCGCCAAAAACTTGATACGTGAGAATCGCACCAGGCTTTACCTCTCGAGGGATCTCAAGAAGCTTACAACCCCCACCAGGAAGTGTACCTGATCGTTGAAGTATAGTATAGTAACAAGTACCGGGGGATTGATCGTTCAACTCAGGAATAGTGTCGCTAGGATTAGAAAGCCTAAGAACTAGGTCTAGAGATGAGAGATGATTCTTTTTGTATTTTTTATATTTTATGAAAGCAATTAAAATCTCGGGTTTTTGGAAGAGTGGGCATGCAATCAAAATAAAATAATTGAAATAAAAATAAATCTAATTAAACTAGTGGTATGAACAATAATGGGGAGAGTTGTGTTTACTTAGGTTTCATTACTCCCTAGATATCTTTTACAGGTTGATAGTTTGTTACAATTGCATGGATGACGGGTTATATTCCTTAATACCATTCGTGGGCTGGTGTACGTACTTCCCTAACTCTATAAGCTCCTACTTCACTCCTATGTCGAGCCGGCTAAGAAGCTCGTAACATGGGATCATTAGAATTCGCTCATGCATTAAATACAACCATAATAACCTAGTATGCATTGGTTCATGTTTCTTAAGACGTTCAAGCACGTTACCATATAGGAGGTTGGCCAGTTTTCTTAGCCTAACATCGAATACAATCATCCATAACAACTATAAACAAACAATCAACCCATAATTAACATCTAGGTTTCACTACATCTAAGCAAACACACAAGAGATCTAGCCTAGCATGTTGAATTCAAGACAAGTGTAAGATATATTCAAACAACACATAGACATATTGAATGAATTGAAAGAGTACTTATCTCAATTGAACATGAAAGGTTTCAAAGGATAAATACCCTTGAAAAAGTAGTAAAATTCGTACTAGGGTTTCTCCAAAGTTACACCCTACTTGTCCCTCCCTAATGAATGAAAATTGAAAAACTATATATAGATTTTACAGGGTGACGGCGTCAAGAAGGAATTTCTGACGCCGTCAACTCGCCGCCCATAATGAGATCGGATTATCTAGATCCAGATTTGACGCCGTCATGTGTAATTTAGCTCTGGGCCGTCACCATATCTTGAACCATGACGGCCAAACGTGACGCTGTCACGTTTTCACTGGACCGTCACCACTTCCACCTCTTGTTTTACTCTTGAAGCCGTCACATGAAGACTCTTGACGCCGTCAGGTACTGTTCCCAGCAAGGAAAATTAAGAGTTTGCCGTTTTCTTCACTTTTATGCTCCAAAAACATCCAAAATGCTTCCTTTTCCAGATTTCTCTCCAAAAGTACCTAAAATGACAAAAGGAACGATTTAGGGAAATATTTGATCAAATGAATTCGAATTCAGGCTTAAATGATCCCCCAAAAATGGTTCATTTTTCGCCTCATCATGAACGAGTGCGCATGCACTAAAAACAATTTTTCAAAACAAGATCGAGGCAAAACAACAGGGAACTTAAACCACTAATCACAAGTGAATGGCTTCTTTGAAAAAGGTACGCCACTCACAGGGATACAATGGCAAGTTTTAATCTTATGTTTGAGAACTTATTGTGTTCACACCCCCAGTTGGTAGGTGTTGAAACTTAGACCTTGATAGATCTTTTAGCACTCGTGGATCGTTAGTTATGTTAATGTAATCACTAACACCCTAAAAGAAAATCTCTAAAACTTGTATTCTAAAGCGGGAACAAACACAAGTATAAACAACTGAATACTAAGAATACTTGATCCTCTATGGATCTTTTAATAATAATGAAAGTGTTTTCTAAAAACATGTATTCAATACATAATCATGTGTTCCTTTTATACCCAAGAAACGTATCTTCTAAAAACTTCAAAAGATATGCATTATCACATCCTAAATAAACACATGCATATCCTAACTATATTACATAATATACGGAATATATATTTCCGCAGAAACTAAATATGCTGAAACTAGTCTTCAGCATATACACTGCTTCAGCAGGAACCAGCTCTTCAGCAGTATCCTTCAGCAGTAACCTTCAGCAGAATTCGCATTTAGCAGAATTCCCAACAATCCTCCCCTAATCTTGAATTTGACATGGTTAAGTTCAAGATTCTTGATAGATCTTTAAAGTTACAAACCAAGAGGATTGAAGTCGAACATCATAAGTAAAGAAGCATCATCAGCAGGATCTCTATGATCAGCACAAACTTGAAAACTCCATTCTTTGCAGCAACAAATGACCAAATGTACATCAAAACAAATTAGTTTCATACTATTATCATCACATCCAGGTGTGTTTAACTCCTGTGAGAGGTGAATCATTGAAAATAATGGATTTGATGTCTCTTTACCAATAGCCATCACTATTGGAGTAGCCAAATGTTTAAGTTCGAAAACTGTGGTACACTGATGACCATATGATTTTTAGCAAATCATCAGCTATAAACAGATTTGAGTTGTCTTTACCTATAGCCGTTTGCTCAGGACTAGTCAATTATTTGGTTGATTGAATCACCTTGGTAAATTGAATACCAAATATGGTTTTCCACTGCCTTTACCACAAGCCATACACTTGTACGCTAGCCAATTATTGGGAATCCATAAAGGAAAAATCCATGTTCGATTGACAACCATCCAACTCTCAGCTGTTAAGCATGGGTGAGTTGAGTACCCAGTAGTTTTTAGCAAACTATTACAGCTATCAACAGATTTGACATGTCTTTACCAAAGCTGTACCTTTTGGACTAGCCAACTTTTTGATGGAATAGTCAACATCAGGTAAGTTGATAACCAGAGAAGGTGTGATATGAACCAACACCATAACCTGCATACAACATACATAAGACAATACAAATCTGTTAGTTTTTTTTTTTTACTAATTTTAATAAGAAATAAAGAAATATATAACAAAATACCATCAATCAGATGCAGCTTTGGGAATCCTGATCCTGATCTTGAACAATCTAACCAAAGATTCAGCAAAAAATCTAGCATTCCCAACTGGATCAGGTGGAATCTCCAACTTCTGTTGAAGCATTTTCTCCATGAGAGGCACTGTCAGAGGATAATTCTTCCCAAGAAACATGATTACCCTGAGTCCAGATGTAGTCTCCAAGACATGAATATAAGGCATAGGATAAAATTTCCAACTTTGTACTTTCCACCTCTGATTGTTCTTAAACACTTCATAACCAGCACCAGTGGGAGTAGAAGAATCCATAAGCACTTGAAGATCTCCCAATAGATACAATCCTGCACCTGTAGGAGTATGAGTAGCATAATACTTTTGGACCAACTCATTGAGAGTGACTAAGTCCTGATGATCCACAAGATGTAGAATTTCTTGTAGTAATGTGAATGACAAAGAAGTTTTATCAAGTCTATAAATGGTGTTGATCTGACCATTCTTAGACAATTTCCAATGAACCAAAACATCTCTAACACCCTCTGTCCAATCATCAGGGGATCCTTCTTTGATGAAAGAAGCATCAGGAGCATTAACATCTACTACTTTGTGTGCTGAATGTGAAGTCCTCACTCTTGCCATTCTCTTGGCCCTTCTTCCAGGAATGTAAATAGCATCATGTGGTGAAGAAGGTTCCTCAGGAGCTACATCCTCAGCAGATACATCTTCTGCAGCATTAGTTTCCACTGATGGAATATCTAAATATTCACACCCCGCCACGGCGGAAACGCGCGGGGGTAACTTCATGGATATCATCACAACACCTGGTGTCAACATATAGAACAACTACATGCACATAAATAGAGCAATGTACCAACACACAGTGTTGTAACAATACCCAAACATAAATAACCAAAACAAAAATCCAAAAGGTATCTTCAATAAATTTGAAAGTACCAAACATAAAACATAAATGTATCAAATCCAAAACCAAATAAAATCAAATCCCAAAACATAAGTAAGTCTCCATGCAACTAAGTCTCGCCTAATTGCTGCCCTCAACTTTGGCCTTAGAATGCTCACCTGAAAATGATGCTTAAAATGTCAACATAACGTTGGTGAGATTCATAGGTTTGAGACTCAACACACAAGGCAACCGAATTCACTGTGATTACAAAATATAGCTGGACAAATAATTATAGTTATCATATAGCTACATGCATTTGCAAGTTAATATTCACACACAAAGGCAACAACACTCATAAGGCAACCATTAGGACGGCTCGTGTCCTCCGACCCCATAATAATTACAACAGGACGGCTCGTGTCCTCCGACCCCAATAAACATCAATTAGGTCGCATGCGCGAGCAATAGGATAAGCATCCTCCTAATTGGATCCCATTAAACATATTAAACATCAATTAGGTCGCATGCGCGAGCAACAGGATAAGCATCCTTCTAATTGGATCCCATATACATCCACACAAGCAAATAATCACACATAGCATGCATACGATAACATTATAGGTCCAAGCTCTTTAACACCATACACATAATCACAGTAAATCAAATCATTTAAGACAAGCATCATTCCCATCCCAAGTTTAAAACAAAGTAAAAAAAATATGGGACTATGAACTCACCTTAAACTCCGCAGCTTCCACAAAAACAATTCACAATCTATAGCACACAAAAATAATCCACATTACACAAGGTCAAGCTAAAAGCTACAACCCATGTAATACACATATGATGGATGTCTAAGACTCATATGACCCACCATGGATCTCCTAGACACCACACTAACCACTACCATAACTTAATACTCACTAAATCCCTTGCACTCTAAAACTCAGAAAACGCAGAATTTTTTAGTACATTCACTCACACGAAATCACAACAAATAAAGCTCAACAACTCACACCAAAATACCCCTTTTACAACCACATGCCACCCTCAAACTTTTACCCAAAATCTGTCCCGGTTTGACAGCTTTGACACCTTAACAAAGAAAAATCAAAAGACCGACTTCCCGACCTCAAAATTGATCGTGGCTGGACTTTTTGGAAAGCTCTTTCATTATACTTCAATTTAGACTTAAAATTCGTGACTTAACTCATCACCATCTGTTATTTACACTCACATCTTTACAGCCTTACAAATCTGTCCAAACCCTAAAACATAATCTAACGCGTTTAACACTCAATTCCCTTAACCATTAACCATAATATTAACATCTAATCATCCTAACATGTTTTACTTCAATAATTTACAGAAGTATATAAGCCCTAGATTCCATCATATTAATTATTACATGAATCATAACAATAATTAATTAATTACACATAAGGGTTAAAGATTTTACCTTGATTCTTGATTATTGCTAGACAATTATGAAACCTTAATTTTTTCTTCTTGGATCCCCCTTGTGTCGACTCAATATGCAGGAAAAAGGGATAAGGGAGTTTTGATTTTGTATTTATAATTAATTTGGATAACCCTTAAGGCTTA
Organism: Artemisia argyi; assembly: GCA_030686995.1. Lineage (NCBI taxonomy): Eukaryota > Viridiplantae > Streptophyta > Magnoliopsida > Asterales > Asteraceae > Artemisia > Artemisia argyi. Next base: position 83,256,682 of record CM060700.1, on the reverse strand, counting down.
GAGTTGTATTTGGTATCAAATTTGGTTTCCTTTTTTCCCTCTAATACCCTTAATCGGCCACCCCCCCTAATAATATATATATATTTTTTTATTAATTTATTTATTACACTCAAAACCTCATACTTCTCATATTTTATGTATTCCCATAACAAAACCTAACGTCTTTCGCGATAAACCATAACTTTACGACAAACCGGAAAATTTTCATTTTCAAAATAAAGTTTCCAAAAATAGATTTTTACACACTCCATAAGCATTTCCTAACAAAAACAACATCCCCGTAACTTACTAACGTTCAATAACTTGAACGAAGACTCATTACGCAAAACCTCAAAACACCAAATATACACAAGTCATTTCTACACCACATAGGTGATCAAAATGAACTTTCCCAAAATCAACATCATCAAAAATCACAATAACAACCACAACGCGAAGGGATTTATTGATAACTCAAATACTAACCACACTATAACACACAATAACACCCATATAACTACTCAAACCACACCAAACAAAGTTAGCTCGTTCTCTTGGTGCCCCCAAACAAGGGGGAGTACACATCAAGGGGGAGTTTCTACCCGTCAATTTTTCACATTTGAAAATTATCGGCTTAACCTTTTTGATTCTACAAAAAGGGGGAGAAGTAAATATAAACTCACTAAAATACTTGTTTAAAAATTAATTTTTGAGTTAATGAGTTTAAGTTTTGTAATCATCAAAAAGGGGGAGATTGTTGATATAAATAATGTTTGTGAATGTTATTAATATCTCTCAATAAACCTATGTTTTGATAATCACAAAACTCAAATCAAATTAAGTTAAGAATAAGACATAAACAAGTATTTGGTGACAAATATTTACCTCTACATCTTATATCACTTAAGGTATGCATAAACTTAGCAACTTATGCATTACATGATCAAAGGAAATTTTGTATTAATACATAACATTTTATAAAATGATTATAACATTTTATATATATTTGTAAATCATTTTTGGTATAGCTTTATTAAACCACAAAGATATGATTTCAAATTTCCAACCAAAAAGGGCAAATTTTATCCAGAAAAACTTTTCAAACGTTCAGGAGGGCGGCCCCCTTAATTTTACTAGGCGGCCCCCTTAATGATTAAGGGGACCGGCCTATAATTAAGGGGACCGGCACGCTCCCGAACAGTAAAATCTGGCCCTTTAAATACTCGATCATTTTACACATTTTCCTCACCTTTTTGCACTATAAACTTTCTGATCCAATCTTCTTCTCTAGATCTAAAATCCTTTGATCATATATTTCATAAGTCTTTGTTTCTAAGTGATCCAAAGCTTCATCCATTCAAGTGCAAGAAGAAGAACACTTCTCTACATCCATCTTATTGTAGTGGTGTTGTGTATAGCTAGTTTCATATAGTACTAGTGATAGATATTTGTGAAGGTGTTGTGTATATTTGTTGATTGTAGAATCTTGGTGTGTTGTAAACTAGTTTAGTAGTTGTGACTTAGTTGTGCATAGAAGAAGGTGTGAAGATTGACAAGGTGTGAAGACGGTGTGAAGTCTTGAAGAAGGTGTGAAGGTGTGATAAAGGTGTGAAGATCACGTGGTGTGATATTTGGTGTGAGATTGGTTCTAGCTACGATTAGAACTCGACATTTAGCTTAGTGTCGTTAACTTGTGTAAGCCAAGGTGTGTAAGGTTTCTCCACCATAAGGAGTTTGTTGACATAGTGAAGAAAACTCTCGAGTGTGGTACTCGGGGAGTGGAGTAGGGCAAGGAAGGTGTCCTTGTAGCCGAACCACTATAAATTCACGTGTTGTGGTTTGATCTTTCTAACTCTATCTTTTCTTCATTATATTTCAACACTTTCATTATTAGTTTAGACTTGCTTATATTGGTTGTTGCATGAACTCACTTAAGATCGAATCGAAAGTTTTTATAACCTACAAAATATTTTGGAAATAAATTTTAAAAAGGACGTAAAACTATTCAACCCCCCCTTCTAGTTTTCCACAATTGGTATCAGGAGCCACGTCTAGCAAGATCTTTAAAATATATTGTATTTTAAAACTTGTAACGATCTACGGAATCTGAAAAATATTTAGAAGGGCAATCTATGCAAAGACCACCACTATTTGAAAGTGATGGATTTTTATATTGGAAAAATCGATTCGAAACTTATGTGAAGTCAAAAGATCTAGATCTTTGGCATGTTATTACTAATGGTGATTTTTTACCTATTCAAAATAACCCGGAAACTAAGAAAGATGAAATCGTACCTTTTCAAAAACAAACTGATGATTTAAAAAGAAAACTTGCTAAAAATAATGAAGCAAAAATGGTTATTTATAATGCGCTACCACGTAAAGAGTACGAAAGGATCTTTATGTGTGAAACCGCAAAAGAAATTTGGAACTCTTTACTAATAACTCACCAAGGTAATAGTCAAGTCAAAGATAATAAGATAGATCTACTTGTTCAACAATACGAGCAATTCACGATTCCAGAAGAGGAATCAATTGACAATGCTTTTGCTAGATTTAACACTATCATCACAAGTTTAAAAGCACTTGATGAGAATTTTTCTAGTAAGAATTTTGTTAGGAAGTTTCTTAGGGCTCTTCATCCAAAATGGCGAGCTAAAGTGACGACTATTGAAGAATCGAAGAATTTGTCAACTTTGCAACTTGACGAATTAATTGGAAATCTAAAAGTCTACGAAGTCATCATTAAGAAGGACTCCGAAATGGTCAAGGAAAAACGAGAGCAAAGCAAGTCAATCGCCTTGAAAGCTAGAAAGGAATCTAGTATCGAAGATAGCTCATCTTCCGAAAGTGATGACGAAGAATACGCCATGGCCGTAAGAGATTTCAAGAAATTCTTCAAAAGGCGAGAAAGATTCGTAAGACAACCGTATGATGAAAAGAAAACATTTCAAAAGAGTAAAGATGACAAGAACAACAAGATTGAAAGAAAGTGTTTCAAGTGTGGAGATCCAAATCACCTTATTGGAAAATGTCCAATGATGACAAGAGATCAAAATCAAAGAGCATTTGTTGGAGGTGCTTGGAGTGATAGTGATGATGATGAGAATGAAACGACAAAGGAAGAAAAATGTCTCATGGCGAATACACCAAATGAGGTACGTTCCGAAACCGAATATTTTAGTGATGAAAGTATATCATTAGATGAAAAAGATCTAGATAATGAATATATTAAACTATGCAAATTAGGACAACTAGTAATGGCCAAAAACAAATCACTAAAATACATTAACAATCAATTAGAAAGTGAAGTACTTGAACTAAAAATTAAAATACATCAACTAGAAAAAGGTAAAGAAATTTTTGAAGAATGTAAATCATGTCAAGAGCTTAAAGGTGAAAACGAAATACTTAGGGAAGAAATTCGCAAACTTGACAAATTTGAAAATAGTAGTCAATCACTTAGTAAATAATAAGTATTCAAAGAACATCCGGAGACAAAGCCGGCTTAGGATTTAATTCAAATGAGGCTTCAACAAGCGAGATTAAAAATGTAAAATTTGAAAGTGAACTCAACAAACAAAAACCTTTAAAATCTAATCCTAAGTATATACTTATTAATGATAAGAAAATACCTCTTGCCAACGATGAAGAAGTTAAAGATTTTTATAAACCGTCTTTAAAGACCGAAGTAGGATCTTCTAAACCCAAAATAAGATCTAAAACTCCACTACCTAGAAAACCAAATAATTCTCATCCTAGGTCTAAAACACCTCAACCAAGAAGAAATCAAAATAGACAAAACTATAATAACAATAGTAGTCAAATGTGGAACTACCAACGAAGCTACAATCCTTGGGGCATTCTACCACCTTTCATGCACCCGAGTCAAATGTTAAACATGTTTGGACCAAACAACTTTGGACCAAAAGGACAATGGAGATCAAATGGCTAGACGAACATTCCTTGAGGCAATCTTGGTTTTTCTCTCAACATAGACTTTTTCAAAGTCTATATTTCATCTTGATGATGTTGAAGATTTCTTTTGAAGACCACCGGGTACGCCATTCTTTCACAACTCATTGCCATGCTTAGATAAATATGCATTGTTTGATTTCGTCAATTATTTAGATATAATTTGCTATTGTATTCTATCTGTTAGAGTCACATATATACTTATATATACATATATATACTATTATACGTAATATATTAAATATATTTATACATATATATATTCACTTGCACATAACCTAGATATATCATTTGTTGACTTTCTAGAACTCCAGGAAATCGTTCTTTATCAAACCCTTTCCTTCCCCCCTCACGTTATTTTAGTAAGTCCTCTTTTAGGAGACTCATGATGATGAAGGGGTATGAGTCAAGTGGACTTTTGTAATGCAAGAACGCCTTCGCACGTGAACACTATGGATGAAACAAACTCCTCTCGCCGATTATATCCTATCTCCGCTACAATCCTTCAAACCTCACCCATCAACCCATCTTTCTCTCACATTTACACTTATAATATATATATATATATATATATATATATATATATATATATATATATATATATATATATATATATATATATATATATATATATATATATTATATATAACAGGAGGTGTTACACGCGTATTGCCACCTCATTGCCCAGTCATTGCCATGTAATTCAATTTCAGCCATGTCATCAGCCATGTCATCACATGCAATACCTAACATTTTTTTAATTTAATTATTTTTTACAAATAAATTTCATTTTTTTCGGATTTATCTTTTGCTATTAATAAATTTTGGATTTAATTTGTACAAAAAAGCATGGTGTTGGATTCGAACTTGGGACTATTAGTTCACAAACAAACACTTCAACCATTGAAACAAGGCAGAAGTTGTGATAGACAATTCAAAATTAAAATGTAATGTCTTAATCACAACACATTATTTACACCATTTAACTAAATAAAACTCTAGAATATAAATCCATATTTATCTTCTCACTATTACGATTTATTAAAAAAAAAGGTACGCCTCTTTTAAACCCTAATACTGAAACTTTGTTACTCTGTGTGCATATGTTTTTGCAGGTTTTTTCATGTTAGACGCTTATGTTAAGATGTTCATGTTCATGCAAATATATATGTTCATCTTCGCTATTGGATCTCTTGCATGCAAAATATTCACTATATATATATATATATATATATATATATATATATATATATATATATATATATATATATATATATATATATATATATATATATATATATGTAATTGTTATTTGTGTTAATGAATTTTAAGTTATTGTCAGTACCTCATATTTGAATTGTGCTTTTTAATGTAGGTAATCTTTGAGGTTATAATTTCCATATCCTACTGCAGGTGTCAGTTTGTGGCTTTGGTCAAAGTTCAAATGTCCAAGTAAGTGAGAAGTAGTGTGGTAAGTAATTCAAATAATTGTAGGAAGCTGTATATTGGCATAGAATACAAAAAGCTTAGCTTGGTGTATTTATATAACAATAAGAGGTCAAATGATGAACCTCTGTTACATTATATTTAGATCAATTTAGAGTATAAATTTTTGGACGTAAAAGAAGCGCACAACAGAAACATAAGTTTACATGAAGACAACGACGATTGGTTTTGCTACTTATTAGAAGATGTAAACATGTTTACAATGCACTTATCTGATATATTTTTTTTAATGTGCAGGGAACCCATGTGTCGATCCGAATAGCATGGCACTCTTTGTATTCATGCCAATTAAACGAAACCTCAGTAACATATGCTAAAGAGATTTGCACTCTACGACTGCTAAGAGATTTGCTGTTACTAAGGACTCGAAGAGAGGTATCATGTATCCTTTAATTATCAGTACCTCATATTTGAATTTTGCTTTTTAATGTAGGTTGAAATTTGAAATCTTTGAGGTTATAATTTTCGTATCCTACTGCGGGTGTCAGTTTGTGGCTTCTTGGTCAAAGTTCAAAGGTCTAAGTAAGTGAGAAATAGTGTGGTAAGTAATTCAAATAATTGTAGGAAGTTGTATATTGGTAGAATACAACAAGCTTAGCTTTCTTTAAGTTCATTCCATGTTGGTGTTGTTTTTGGTTCTGCAGACACAAATGTGCAGACCATAAGTGCCTTACCACGTGTGATACACAACACAAATCATGTAACCGGATCTGCTACAGGTGAGTTATTTTACCTCTTTGTTGAAACAGTCACCCTTGTCTCGGAGGAGGCTTTTGTTTTCCGTATAGTTGTTGTCATGCGAACCAGTTGTAAATGTTACCTATTTAATTAGTTGTAAATGTTACCTATTTAATTAGTTACCTTAGAATGTTACAACTGTTACCACAAGTCATACACGAAGTAGGGTGTCGTGTCTTATTTGCCAAAAAATGTAAGCACGTTACCCCTTACTAAAACTCCACATTCAGAAAAGCAAAGATGAATTGCTTAATGTTTTTAGTGCTTTTTTGCATTCATTTGATAATTAAACATTTGTCATTTTAGTTTTTTAGTTATATGATTATAATATATATGCAATAAATTTGAAATTAAGTATTGCGTTTTGGCAGCAACAAAGGTGGGATTACCAACATCTCCACTGTATACTATCGTTGAATGTAATGCAACACCACCAATCACCGGAGTCAGCTTTGCATCTGGCGGGTCTGGCATACTTAACGGAAATAAGGCCAAAAGTATAAAGCACATCCGATTCTACTTCAGGAGGCGTTGTGAATCAGAAAGTTCGTGATGCCAGTCCCAATCCAAGCTCATAGTAGTATTTTGTATCATACTGAGAATTTAAAATAGAACCAAACACGGGAAATATCTAGACATGGTACTTCAATGTGGGCTAACCTATCCTGGACCAACCCATTTTGACCCAAACCTGTCTTGACCCATTTTTTCATATCTAATTAACCAATCTCTTTTGTACTTCAGGTGACCGTTACTTAAGACCGTGGATCATCCCCGTGCCCGAGATAACTTTCACAACAAGAACCGACGAGTACGAGTGCTTAATAATAGCAATTAATGGACTTTGGGATGTCATGACAAACAACGAGGTGGCTCGCCGGATTTTACGTAGGAGATGCTGGTCTGCAACCACTAACGATGAACCATCAGCTGCAAAAACCCTTGCCGATAGCCTGACTGAAATAGCCATGGGAGGACTCAGTTCTAACAACATATCTGTGGTCGTTGTCGATATAAAGTCAAAGAAAAAACTATAGAAAACATGATCTAAAGTTCTAAACAGATTGAAGCTTTTCCATAGCTGAGTACTTTTTCGACCAGGTAAAGAAGATTATTCCTAACTTTTAACTTGGTTGGATCCATCATCTATTAAGTAGAATGCTGAAAATATGAAACTGTGACTAATGTTTTTGGTGTAAAGACGAACATTTAGCTGATGTTAACACGCGGTTTAATTTTTCTAGCTTTAAGATTGTTCTTCAATAATCTTATAAATATATAGAACTACCATTTTGGGCTTTTTGACCATAAATTTAAAATTTGAAAAGCTTTGTCTTTTTGGTACTTAACAAATGAAGCAGCCCAATTTGCATAACCAATAATGGGTATAAGCTTTGATGTTTTTTTTAATGAAATCAGTAGTATATGAGATAGTGTATAGAATTATGTCAAGCTAAGAGTGAAAGGAGAGCTAGATGTCTTTAAATTATGTTTATTGGTTATTAGCATTTTACACTATATTATATGATAATGAGTTTTTCTACCAACCAGGGTATACCAAGGAAAATAGTAGCATTAGTGTGATTGGACTCGCTATCCACACATGTCGTGTTGAAATGCATAAAAAACATGCAATTCCTGAGGCAGGTTAGTCTGGAGCTATCAAGGAGCTATGCGCTTTGAACCACATTGAGGAAGCTGTTATTTTAAGTAGCTGCTACCGCATGGGGATTTATATTGTTGCTTTGTCTCAGTATCTAGGAAATAAAGAAGTCAATGAATGGATGCCAAAGGTGCCTACCCTCTAATTTAGAATAGTATATTCATAACAATATGTTGGATGTGCTTCTGATTCTTCTAGATACTATAATATGAATTACTAATAAGACAAGACATGTCAATAAGAGATGTACATGTTTGCTATATATAAGGGAATCAATGTTAAAAGAAGTTGAATGAAAGAATGGAGTATGCAGAGTTCTACAAGAAACTGTGCAATAAATGGCTAGATAGGTTCAAAACTCACAAAGTGGGACTTGAAGAAAACAACAAAAGATCTCAATGAATTTATGAACAAGGTAGTCTTGGATTTATGTCAGCCCTGTTTCAAAACTCATAAATGATAGATTATGAGGAAATATAGAAAATATAGAGGGAAAAATATCACAGGGCTACGACATGATTAAATAACTACTTAACCTACACAACTCTTTTAGTCTAATTTAACTATTCACATACAGCTAAAGCACTAATTTTACATGTTTTATTATTATCATGCTTTATTATTAGAGTTAGATTACGAATCCCGGTTATTCGTATATATGAAAATTACTATGTCTGCAGCTTCTTCTGCTGAGCAATATGATCTTGGGTCATTTAAGTTTCAGCCCATTAAGGAATCTATTGTGGCACGTGAAATGATGAGGAGGTACATGACTGATACCATGATATGATCTTGGGTCATTCAATTATTTTTCGTTTTTTTTTTTTTTTTTTTGGTTGATTTCAATAGGGAAGTTATATTTGTATGTTGCTACAAGTGGTATAAATCCTCAACAGATAATTTTTGCACATTATATGCTTCAATACTTCTGCAACTTATATTACTTTCTAAGGTTGGTGCTAATCCATTTTTTTGTGTGTAACAGATAATGTGCATCCTATCATGATTGAATTTGCTACTCCTATTTATGTATATTGCTTGCTAGAAACTGAAAACATGAATGCATCTATCTTATTCAGCTTTTCTTTACACTATATGTATGCACTGCTTTCAGCACCTACCATCATAGCTTTTGACACACTACAATAGAAGATAGTACCCGCATTGACCATAGATAGTATATTATTGCTTTTTATTAGCCTACAGATTATAAATGAGCGATTAAGCAATTGCTAATAATAATGTGAACAGGGCAACCTATGTTCCATATATTGTCTTTAGAAAGCTGAGATTCTCACATTTCATACACAATACTACTATATTAACCACTGTCACCCACTTTTCCATGTTTAAATACTATAGATACATACACACTGTCACATACATCTGGTTACCTTCATATTAGTATAAATAGAGGATTCACATATATGTTGTAATTAGGGTGATTATGTGGCTCTTTTATCTGCATTCGCTGAAATGGGGCTTAAGTTGTGCCTCGACGTGCCAGAACAGGCTATAGATGTAACATACGTGTTTTTTCGAGCTACTACTACAACATCACGTGAAAAAAATTATATTGAAAAGTACACTAATTGTCACTTTTCAGTTCTTTTTAAGTTAATTGGGTATCATTCAACATATATTATCACTGTTCCATTTGTTAATTACTGGCAATATCTCTATTACATAAATTTGGTATCACACAATCGACGCCTGCTGAGTAACATGAGAAGAAAAAGGCTAGACTTTCTAAGTTTGGATCATCTTCAACTGTTGATCCTCTTGAAGAAGAGAAAAAGAAAGCAAGGGCAATCATGTATGTATTGAATTAACAATGCCGCACTTAAACGTGATGTAAGTCAATCAACTCCTTTAACTGCTATCATCTCCAAAATTTGTTTGTCTCCGTACTTCATACATATTTGATACTTCTGTTCAAATAAATAGTTTATAATTACTGTAATTACATTACTTTTGTAATGTCATTAATATTTATAGAATAAAAATGGGTTGAGGCTTATCCAAACTCTAAAATTAGTTTGTCTCCGTACTTCATACATACTTGATACTTCTGTTAAAATAAATAGATTATTACTGTAATTATATTACTTTGTAATGTCATTCATCTTTATAGAATAAAAAGTAAAGGGAAAAAATGTTTACGGGTCAACCATGCATGACATGATCCAACCAATTTTGAACAGTACAAAACAGGCTTCAAACCAAAGCAGTTATGACCCATTACCCAACCCGCACAACCTTTAAAAGTTGACACCTGATTATAACCCATTTTTATGTGGAAATATCGATATCGTGACTTGAACAAGGTTTATGTAGAAACTCGGTATCTCATATTGGTTCCAACTGATGATTGGTTCTGTTTCAGTATCTAACTGTGGGGCATCCTCCGTACTATAAACGTTTGGACTAAATATGTGAAGTCTGCGGTGAGGTGTTGGATATTCGTGTATTAGTAACAAGATAGGGCCACTATTGAATTTGTGGCTTCCAGAGATATAAATGGGACATGACATGCATAAGGTAATGGTGATGAACAATCTGATTCAGAGTCAGATGCAACAAAACTTTGATCTAACATGTTTGCAAAAACGCATTCTTGGCCTTAGAAGTTACAGGAAGGGACAGGAATGAGATGCAAAAATTCGATCACTATTTTTTTTATCTGAAAATGAGGAGGAATTTGACAATGAGGCTACAATTGTTCATACGGTGCTTACTGATAGTGAAGTATCCGATTGTTCGATTTGTCCCGATCAATTATTTAAACCTCGATCTTCTCCAAGTATCTAGCTAGCTACCTTTACTTATTTGTCTATTTCTATCCATAGACCACATTTAGGTAAGATAGAAAGTATGGGTAAAGGATTTACTCCCCTTCATAGTTGTTCGGGGTAATCGGGTATTTTAGGTTCTTTACTGGGACCGATTAACACGATGTTTTAACAGTACTAATAGTTAGAAGCTAGGCAGAGCTTAATGACCAGCAATAAACATGTAATAATATTCTTTTATATATGTTCAGTTTGGGTTTTTTTTTTTTTTTTTTTTTTTTTTTTTTTCATTTAAGTGATACACATGTGGTTAGAAGCTAGCGGATTTTCTTTTGACCTACAATGTTTGCAGTCATTTGCTTCAAATGATAAGCTTTAAGAAAAGTTCATTTGATGGCAATTTCATAAGAACTCACTAATGCTAATAATATTAACGCGGTTTGCTATGTTGGATAAGTTTTCCATGACTGACTTTACCATTTGATGACCAACACTGATTTGATAATTTATTCTTACCGAAGGTTTACAAGGGGTCAAATCCTGAAGATGGTGGCTGTAGACGAACACTCACTTGGTGACAAAGACGGTAACTACACAAATTGCACCTCGAACATTGTTTACAAACAAGTTCTTCATATGCTATAATCAATCTAAGTCCAGTGTTTCATGTTTTACACAGACTGCAACTTAATTTGTGTGTCATTATAATTAGTTATTGCTCATAACAATTAAACTAAACATGTGTTCTTAAATGTATATATACCTTCTTTTACTTTGCTTTAAATACGTATTCAAGTCATTTGTTTATTTATTATTTTTACTATGACAAACAAAAAAAATTTAGTCTCTCAATTCTTAGCAAACACATACACTAAATAATGAATGTTACACACTTACCAATGATAAAGTGTATTTATGTACAAAAAATGGAAAGAAAGGTTTCGGCATAACATTAATAATATGTTGCCAACCTTATGAGACTAAAAAATAACCAATGCCAATAATTCTTGATTCCATATGAAATTTTAAACCGTTACTTAATTTATTCCTTGAAAACTCACAAGACATAGTAAAATATGACAACGATAATTACAAGTCATGCCCGCCCATCGGGCGGGCTTCAAAAACTAGTATATATATATATATATATATATATATATATACACTTATTCACATATTCCCGAACACACCTAAAACCCTTCATCAACTTAACACTTTGATCATTTTATCCAAAATTATCAAAGGTATATTTTAATTATCGAAACGATAATTAAAAATTGTTAAGGATTCTATCATCGTGCCAATGAACGTTTACGTATTTTTGATATACTATAAATCTAATTATATACGTATAAATATTTTTGTTCCAGAAACTAACTCCGCGAAATTTGGAAAATTTCAAAGGCGGCCCCTTAATAATTAAGGGGACCGGCTTGTTATCGAGGGCGGTCCCCTTAATGTTTAAGGGGGCCGGCCATCTGACACTTCCAAAATCGTTTTCCTCCTTAATTCCATTTCCAAACACTCCATTTACTCACTCACCTCTTCCCCTATACTGCTGTAAACGAAACTAAACCTCCAAAACCACCAAAATCCTTCACCAAATCACCAATCCGGGGTTATTTCGCAAGGGGCAAACATCAACCAAACATATAACAACATCTTTTGTAAGTTTTCCAACATGCATTTCATCACATTTCATTCTATTTGGTGTCTAATCAATAATTATGCATTTTATTAAAATTCATTTTAATTCGATTTTAAGTGTTATTGAAGCTAGAAATTGAACTACCAAATGCTCCCCATAGGATTAGGATGATGTTTTGCAACTCAAAATTAGTATAACATATCATCTGGTCAAAATCATTAATCGCCCATAAACCGTAGTCGAATTTTATTTTTCAAAAGGCACATTGTTGATATAACTCTTAAAAAACCATGTAAAACTTACTACATTACATTGTTTTAACACTCTAAACAATCAAAGCATACTTTTCAAGTTGTTAAATAGTTCATGAAGACAACATGGGCGTTTGGTTCATGAACAAACCATAACTATATGAAGTTATTTGAAACCTAAAACTAGCTTATAAGTTTTGTTAATAATACTAGAATCAATAGAGGTCATCAAGATATATAATCAATATATATATATATATATATATATATATATATATATATATATATATATATATATATATATATATATATATATATATATATTGATATTTTTAGGATATTGTTATCTAGTTAAGGGAGCGTTTGGTTTATCTTTAAAATGATATTTTTGAAAACTAAAATTCGCATTTCAATCTTTTAAACAAGCTTATGCTGTGTCATACTCTTACGAAATGGAAGATATATAATCTAATATATATCTAGCTTTATTTCGAAATGAATTATGATATCATACCCTTTTGATATTATACATTCTAAACGAGTTTAAAATCAAAATAAAAGGAACATCATGAAACTACTTCATTGAATATTTTTTTGTGTCGAAGTAGAATTTCGTTCCACATATAGTGCATATAATTATATAAATATATAACATATGCATGATAGTTGTTTTTATATTAATTTTATTTTTGTTGTTATATTGTTTAGGTGAAAATGCCTAAGACCACGGTTGGTGATGTATCCAAAACCAAACAATACATTTCAAATGTCTCCTCTACTCCCGGCATGTCTCCTTCAGTTGCATGTTTCTATCGACCTATTGAAAATAGAAACATTCACGAAGGAAGAATTGTCGATCCATCTTTCTATGAATCTGATGACACCGAACGAATGTTCTCCAATATTCGTTTTGAATGTCTTTTCCAAATCAACGAACCTATTATTCCTCGATTCATCCTCGACTTCTATAGCTAAGTGGCGGTGCAAACCGATCCCTATGGTCATCTCCTCATTTCCTTCATGATTCAAAATCAATTCATCACTCTTACTCTTGCTCAATTTGGGCAAATTCTTAGAATCCCATTCAACGGCCAAGCCGTTTTCTCAAATGAATGGGATCTTTCCACTCTTGAAAGAAATCGTCCTCAGGATGGCCCCTACTATTCTGTGATTCCTAGTCTTGAAGACATTCGTCGAATGCTCGAACTAGAACGCCGTACGACTAGTCGAGTAATCAAATCAAAGAATGTCGACATTCATGCTAATCAAATCCTCCTCAAAGAGCTAAGCCCCGACATGAAGAAATGGGAAGAACTCATTCGCGAGAATGCGTTTGGTACGGGTGGTCACCGTGATCATGTCACGGCGAGCATTGCCCACATGCTTTATTGTGTTATTGCTGAAGAGCAATACAATTTGGCTTGTCTCTTTGTTCATCGAATCATGTCCGCCAAAAACACCCTAAATGCCAATCTTCCTTACGGTATGTTTCTCACACGACTTTATCATTATGTGATGAAACATTACCCACATCTCCAAAGAGACTACTACGTTCATATTCTTCCTACTTTGAACCAACTTACTTGTGTTCGTACTCGTCGTCCTCGTAGTGACAAAGGAAAATCTCGTGTTCCTTTGTACTCTAGGGGTCGTGGTTCTACATCTCATCGTGATGACGATGATGATGAGGAGGAAAACACCTCACGTGTTAGTACTCCATCCCCCACGACCTTTGTTGAAGATCTTTCCGATATTGATGATACCGAGTATCAAATTCCTCTTCCTCATGAACGTACCGATGAGCTTCTTTTCACTCGTCAAACCTCTATCATCAACCATCAAAAACAAATGCATGAAGAACTTCGAGGAGGATTCATATCCGTTGGGAAGATGTTTAGGAAGATGATTGGAAAGAAGAAGAAGTACAAGACATTGATGCATTGCTACTTGTTATTACTTGTTTCTATTTAACATGTGTATGGTTTGCTACTTGTCCGACTTATTCGGAAATACTTGTGTTTGTTCTTGCTTATCTCTTGGATAATTTTTAGTCTTTGAATAATTATCATGCTATGCTATGCTTCTTTTCAAATATGGATTATAATATGTTTATTTGCATGCAAAATTTGGTTATATATATATATATATATATATATATATATATATATATATATATATATATATATATATATATATATATATATGTTCATATATCATCATTCCTAGTGTATATGCTTCTAATAGAGCTTGCTGGAAAAACAAACTTGAAAAATGGCCAAATTCTGCAAATTTTGGGTTTCTGGTCGTCTGGGAAAACACCAGATGGGCGGCCCGCTTAATTCCCTAGCCGGTCCCCTTAATGATTAAGGGGGCCGGCATACAATTAAGGGGACCGGCCATCTGGAACTGGGTTTACTGTTTTCTTTTGCATCTTGTGAACCATTTCTCTAGTTTCAGCTACCATTTCCCATTTTAACCCAACTGATTTTAGAATCTCATTCAACCATTTCAAATATATACCTAAATAAACCATTTCCATACTATAAATTCCCTCCACCATCACCATTCCTCATCTCATCATTCATCATGACTTCACCAAGCACCTCACACTCCAAAACCTCCAAGAAACAAAAACTTGTGGTCATCCCCCCAAAACAACTCTTCATTGATTTAACAAATGAAGACAACAAAACCCCATCACCTCCACCAAAATGCTCATCCCCAAGTGCACCAAATGCACCATCTAAAACACCTTCCACTCATGGAACTTCCTTATCCTCCATACCCTCAACCTCATCAATCAATGACTACATCAACTCACACTTGTCACCACAAGTATCATCACCACCTCCTACACAAGAACCCATGTCCACCCATCTTACCATCTCACTCTCACCAATAACACCACTTGATGCTCATCTCTCATCTCCACCTATTACACCACCATTCTTTGCCAATCCCGTACCTTGGAGGCTACTTGAATCCCATGGGGATACTTGTCTTTGTTGCATCCACAACCGCACGGTCATCTTTGGCCTTAGAGATGAAATTCAATATATGTTCTCATATATTGAACATTTGCTTACCAACCCACCACCACCACCAACTCCACCATCCTCTCCAATTATTCCTCCACCACAATTCTCACCCATTCCCCCACCATCACCATCATGCTCTCCAAATTAAGCATATGATATGCTTAATAAATAAAGCCTCTACCACCCCTTTTGCTTGCAAGCTCTATGAAGTCCATGTACCCTTTGCATGATGATGTATTTTTCTTGTTGTTAGCTTATGTAATTGCTATTATCTTGTACTCTTCATTATTTGTACTTGTATTGTTGTGTCTTGACACAACCATTGCTCTAATATGAATGCTTCCCTCTTTTCTTATTACCTTATATTTGTGTGCATGTCTATACTTGTGCCTCTAATATTTTTGTTTTGCATGCATTCCATAGCTCGTTCTCTTGGTGCCCCCAAACAAGGGGGAGTACACATCAAGGGGGAGTTTCTACCCGTCAATTTTTCACATTTGAAAATTGTCGGCTTAACCTTTTTGATTCTACAAAAAGGGGGAGAAGTAAATATAAACTCACTAAAATACTTGTTTAAAAAATGATTTTTGAGTTAATGAGTTTAAGTTATGTAATCATCAAAAAGGGGGAGATTGTTGATATAAATAATGTTTGTGAATGTTATTAATATCTCTCAATAAACCTATGTTTTGATAATCACAAAACTCAAATCAAATTAAGTTAAGAATAAGACATAAACAAGTATTTGGTGACAAATATTTACCTCTACATCTTATATCACTTAAGGTATGCATAAACTTAGCAACTTATGCATTACATGATCAAAGGAAATTTTGTATTAATACATAACATTTTATAAAATGATTATAACATTTTATATATATTTGTAAATCATTTTTGGTATAGCTTTATTAAACCACAAAGATATGATTTCAAATTTCCAACCAAAAAGGGCAAATTTTATCCAGAAAAACTTTTCAAACGTTCAGGAGGGCGGCCCCCTTAATTTTACTAGGCGGCCCCCTTAATGATTAAGGGGACCGGCCTATAATTAAGGGGACCGGCACACTCCCAAACAGTAAAATCTGGCCCTTTAAATACTGATCATTTTACACATTTTCCTCACCTTTTTGCACTATAAACTTTCAGATCCAATCTTCTTCTCTAGATCTAAAATCCTTTGATCATATATTTCATAAGTCTTTGTTTCTAAGTGATCCAAAGCTTCATCCATTCAAGTGCAAGAAGAAGAACACTTCTCTACATCCATCTTATTGTAGTGGTGTTGTGTATAGCTAGTTTCATATAGTACTAGTGATAGATATTTGTGAAGGTGTTGTGTATATTTGTTGATTGTAGAATCTTGGTGTGTTGTAAACTAGTTTAGTAGTTGTGACTTAGTTGTGCATAGAAGAAGGTGTGAAGATTGACAAGGTGTGAAGACGGTGTGAAGTCTTGAAGAAGGTGTGAAGGTGTGATAAAGGTGTGAAGATCACGTGGTGTGATATTTGGTGTGAGATTGGTTCTAGCTACGATTAGAACTCGACATTTAGCTTAGTGTCGTTAACTTGTGTAAGCCAAGGTGTGTAAGGTTTCTCCACCATAAGGAGTTTGTTGACATAGTGAAGAAAACTCTCGAGTGTGGTACTCGGGGAGTGGAGTAGGGCAAGGAAGGTGTCCTTGTAGCCGAACCACTATAAATTCACGTGTTGTGGTTTGATCTTTCTAACTCTATCTTTTCTTCATTATATTTCAGTACTTTCATTATTAGTTTAGACTTGCTTATATTGGTTGTTGCTTGAACTCACTTAAGATCGAATCGAAAGTTTTTATAACCTACAAAATATTTTGGAAATAAATTTTAAAAAGGACGTAAAACTATTCAACCCCCCCCCCCTTCTAGTTTTCCACATGCAATTGCACCACCCTTTCCATCAAATTCCTTAGGCTTACAGGCCATGAACTCCTTGTAAGTACACCCATTATTTCCGCCTCCTCCACTTCCAGAACCATCAGGATGAGCTCCACTGCCTATCTACGCACTCAATTGAGTCACAAGTTCAGGCATTAAAGCTTCTAGCTGCTGGTTGATCATTTGCGGAAAGATAGGGTTGCTATCCCCAATAATAGGTGGCGACTTCTTGGACTTCTTCGGTGTTCGGTAAGCTCCACTCATAGGTGACTTAGTGATAGGTCGTCTTGGTTTCCTTGGCGCCATTTCCTAAACACGCAGGACAATAGAACCATTAGAGGCCATTCACAAGATTCTACAATCTCCATAATCCTACTCAATCATCTACCTCCCATCACATGAAACACTCTCAATCATATAACCAAACAAACTCAACTCTACCACACATAAGCATATCACCATTGATTCAATGTAACATTGGCTGTAGGTCCACATATGTCATGATACATTTATAATTGTGTTGGCCACCCACAATTTTAAATGTATCCTTCCACATGTGTACTTACTTCCAAAGCTACACCTAACAATAGTAACATCTTATAACAAATAGCACGCAATCAATACTAACCAAAATATACTCCCATAATACACACAATATACACACCAAAAATATCCAAACTCGCCCAAGGCTTCTCATTAAAACACGGGATAAATCCCAAAAATATGATGGAATTCACATTCCAACATACAATCAGTGTCAAAACAACTCAACAAAAACCATAAAACATTAAAACATAACATTGAAAACAAGTCGTACGCAGTTCGAGTCCTATCTAAGACCTAAAACGGTGTACGTGCAGTGGACTCCAAGTCTGAATCCACTTCCTCCTCCTCGCTCACCCATCCAATCCTATTTCCATGATTCTGTGGTAGAGGATGTCTTGTAAAATCATCTTCACGATCTCTTAACTCTTCATCTATCCTATCCACAAAATCATACAATCCTCGGGGTCTAGCCCAAACTACCCCATCATCTTCCAAAAACTGAAGACACTTGCACGGGTACTTGGTGGTAAAGCCTTCCTTATCAGCTACCTCTCCACCCTTTCCCCATTCACATTCTTGAGTGTCAGCTTCTCTTCAATCACACATGGTACCATGCTAGCGGGGACCAATATCCTCCTGTTGGTTCTCTTTATCTTCCCAACTCTCTTGCGTCCCTTAGTACCTACAGTAGCCCAACGAAGTGTCTTTCTTGCAGGAGGTGCCATTCTATAAATGACACACACACGATGCTAAGTACATGGTTCGATAGACGTTCAAAAACTCAATAATATAACTCATAATTTAGGAAAATAGACATGTAAGATATTATACTTACACATAGGTCCTAAATGCAACTATATGAGGGACTCCTAAGCTATAGTCTAGGTTAAACCACCTAATTCTCTATAACCAAGTCTCTGATACCAATCTTTCACACCCCGCCACGGCGGAAACGCGCGGGTGTAACTTCATGGATATCATCACAACACCTGGTGTCAACATAGAGAACAACTACATGCACATAAATAGAGCAATGTACCAACACACAGTGTTGTAACAATACCCAATGATAAATAACCAAAACAAAAATCCAAAAGGTATCTTCAATAAATTTGAAAGTACCAAACATAAAACATAAATGTATCAAATCCAAAACCAAATAAAATCAAATCCTAAAACATAAGTAAGTCTCCATGCAACTAAGTCTCGCCTAATTGCTGCACTCAACTTTGGCCTTAGAATGCTCACCTGAAAATGATGCTTAAAATGTCAACATAACGTTGGTGAGATTTGTCACAACTCACCATTTCAGGTCATTTCCCGAACTTTGGAAAAACACTATTCATCAAACACTATTCATCAAAACACTATTCATCAGTTTACTATTCATCATTTTTGGTGTCAGTTTGACATTCCGAGAAGCATTCAGAAATTTTACTATTCACTAAACACTATTCATTTCCGGAAAAGTTTTCACTATTCACTTGCATTACTCATTTCATCGTAAATTTAGTTTACGGGTATTCAAATTCGCGTAACCGGATTGGTTTAGGAGCGAATTCATTTCATTAGTGTTAAGAACACTGCATACGGACTGGAGATAGTCTGCATATCATCATAACAGCATTTTCATGTTATACCACTCTCAGGATTTTCAAATTTCTATATTCAGTACATTTAACGTTTTTACGTATAAGTATTTATAGTAAACGTTAACACCCGGTTTATACACGACGAATATATCTAAATATTCCCACAATGGTCCCGACATATTTTTATATCCATTTTAACATCATAAAAGTTATAACATTCAGTTACCCAGTATTTTGGAAATTTATTTTATTTATAACGTACGCGTATGAATATTACGACGGTTTTCGTGAAAACTAAACAATAATCACCCGATCACTCAATATTTGTACCCAACATAATTTTAACATTTTTATAACTTCATTTTGACAAGTTTAGTCATTATTTCATATTTCATATTTTTACGATACCCGGAATTACGTTTCGCGACTTAACAGTTTACGGTTTGCGATTAACGGAACCAAAACCGACTCCGTGGACTAGATAATACTCAAATTTTCTACATCCTCTTCCTAAATTCAGCATGTGCCGCCCCTCCCCATCACAAGTTACTTGACATTGATTAAATATTTACCAAATTGCCATTTCCTAGAAAAATATCTAGCCTAAACACTTTAAACACTACACATTTTATTTTTTTGGATCAAAAACTCATTCTCTTCATCCCTTTCACCATAACCACGACCCAACATCCATTTCATGATCAAGTGATCATTTTTCATAAGTTATAACACTAAACTTGTTCCTTTTACTTGCCTAATCAAGAATCAAGCAACAAAAACACAAGAACATCAAGCATAATCATCATATAATCATCTCATTTTATCAAGTGAGTTATCAACTTTATTTTTTCATGATTCATCTTATAATTACATGTATTACATGATTTCCATGCTAAAAACCATGTACAACTAGCTATACCACCATTTATTTTGTCTAAAATGAAACATACAAACCCTAACTTTTTAGTTATGAATCCCCTTGCTATAATAACTTGGTTAGGAGTCCATGGCACCCTAAGAAGGTGTATGGTAGGATTAGTATAGCTTTGTGGTGATTACAAGAGGTTTGGTGATGTTAGAAATTAGTTATAAACCTTGAAAAATTGATTTGGAACATGTTTTAGACATGCTGTCCCATTTTGTGAAAACCTGGAAAATCAGTAAACACCAAGGGAACTTTGGCAAAATTTTTAGAAAATACTTTCAAAAACGAATCCGTAGGCGAAAGAATGGATTAAAAAGAGTTTATAACGAAGAAGTTATGATTTTTGCAAGATTGTTGACGAAAAGTATTTTCTGGAAAAATGTTTGCTGTTGGACGTTTTTCATTGGTCAAAAAGAGGCTTTAGACGTAATCCGGAGGAGCCGAGCTTTCCAAAATATATTACTACATACTAAGACGTAACCGTGGATATAAAGAACAAGTAAAACGGACAAGTAACGACAAAGATATTCACGTTTGAATATCGGCTAAAACCATTTTTAATAAAAATGGACACTAAAACTACGAAGTACTTTTATAAGCTAGAAATAATATTAAGTACCAAGCTTTATAACTAATGAAGTATTAGTTATTACAAGTATATTTTCATCATTTCAAGGCGATATTTCAAGGATTACAACCCGAGTATTTCAACACTAACATGGAAACATACGATATATATATAAGTATATATATTGCAACTAGATTATTTTATTTTCTAATAGCAATATTTTTCCAAATTCTTGGATTATATATTTTGATAACACAAGTGTTTTTCCAAAGGGTAGAGTGGTATAGAAACATGTGCATGGACATTCATAACATCATTTCATGATCTAAAGTAGATCGTTCATCATTCATATTAGGTTGCGGCTAGTATGCGCGCCTTGTTTTTCAGCTCATTACATGTTCATGGTACCATCATATTGGGTTGCGGCAGCAAATTGTTCATTGGTGTTCATTTCATTTCATCACAGTTTCATCAGTTAAGGTGAGTCATAGCCCCTACTCTTTTAAATTGTTTTGCAAACTCTTTGGGGGAGAATACATGCCCGTTTTACTTAAACGCATTACTTGCTTTACATGGTTGATTACTCAAACAATTTCAGCTTTATCTAAATACTTGTTTGATTATCCGAGTACAAAACAATTCACTTGCTATTTACTCATGGACATGAGTGCATAAAGTTAAACTATTTACCGATTTCCTAAGATTGCCTAAGTTAAGGACCGGTAGCTACAATTTCAACGGGTATAGATTTACCTGCATTGGGTATGTTTGAGTACCTACAATTTCAACGGGTATAGATTTACCTGCATTGGGTATGTTTGATTACCTACAATTTCAACGGGTATAGATTTACCTGCATTGGGTATGTTTGATTACCTACAATTTCAACGGGTATAGATTTACCTGCATTGGGTATGTTTGATTACCTACAATTTCAACGGGTATAGATTTACCTGCATTGGGTATGGATTTACCTACAATTACTTGGGAGCGTAACCTCCTACAGATAGCTAGAAAACCTTTTCGGTGCCTTGAACTTAGTGCAATCAATATTCATTTTATGCGTTTTGCTTATGGTCAGATTCATTTTGTGGCGACATCGCCATGGCTATTGTACATACGAAAATTACTTATGGAATTACGATACTTTTCCACCACTATTACTATTGAATTACAATGCTTTTGTATCAAACATATTACATTTGGCAGTGGGTTGTAAACACACAGGTTACAAGTCTCTTATGGCGGGACTTGGAACTGAGTGGATTTACGATGCCTTTGCTGGGAAATCTTCATTCATATGCATTACATTCTTTTTCACAAGACTCTATGAACTCACCAACCTCGTGTTGACACTTTAGCATGTATTTTCAGGTTTTAACCAATGGCACGCTACAGGAGGTTTTGGCAGGGCATGGCATGGTCATAGAAGACTCTGATTATTCATATGGGGACCGTTTTTAACTATTTTAATGGCCTACTTCCGCATTACTTTTAACAATGTAAATTCAACATTTTGATTTAACTATTTTATTCAAAATGATTCAAGTGCAAACCGTTTTTGAACTTGTGTCGAGATACCAATTGAGTTACACCCCAGCTACATGTATGCTTCCGCTGGACCCGATTTTGGGGGTGTGACAAGATTCATATGTTTGAGACTCAACACACAAGGCAACCGAATTAACTGTGATTACAAAATATAGCTGGACAAATAATTATAGTTATCATATAGCTACATGCATTTGCAAGTTAATATTCACACACAAAGGCAACAACACTCATAAGGCAACCATTAGGACGGCTCATGTCCTCCGACCCCATAATAATTACAACAGGACGGCTCGTGTCCTCCGACCCTAATAAACATCAATTAGGTCGCATGCGCGAGCAACAGGATAAGCATCCTCCTAATTGGATCCCATTAAACATATAAAACATCAATTAGGTCGCATGCGCGAGCAACAGGATTTGCATCCTCCTAATTGGATCCCATATACATCCACACAAGCAAATAATCACACATAGCATGCATACGATAACATTATAGGTCCAAGCTCTTTAACACCATACACATAATCACAGTAAATCAAATCATTTAAGACAAGCATCATTCCCATCCCAAGTTTAAAACAAAGTAAAAAAAATATGGGACTATGAACTCACCTTAAACTCCGCAGCTTCCACAAAAACAATTTACAATCTATAGCACACAAAAATAATCCACATTACACAAGGTCAATCTAAAAGCTACAACCCATGTAATACACATATGATGGATGTCTAAGACTCATATGAGCCACCATGGATCTCCTAGACACCACACTAACCACTACCACAACTTAATACTCACTAAATCCCTTGCACTCTAAAACTCAGAAAACGCAGAATTTTTGAGTACATTCACTCACATGAAATCACAACAAATAAAGCTCAACAACTCACACCAAAAATTTACCATGGTCTCTCATAAGCATAGAAGCTAATCGCAGAAGGCCATGGACCAATAACACACACAAGTACTCATAAGAAATTCAAACTTTTCAACTACTCAAATTCGGATCTGAACGCACACCAAAAAGTTTTGATTTTTAATAATTACTTCCAAAATTTTTTATCGCGAATCCTCTTCGTGGTAGTCAAATATAACCTAAAACTTAACTATTCCAGAAGACCAAGTCAAAATACCAGTTTTACAACCACATGACACCCTCAAACTTTTACCCAAAATCTGTCCCGGTTTGACAGCTTTGACACCTTAACAAAGAAAAATCAAAAGGCCAACTTCCCGACCTCAAAATTGATCGTGGCTGGACTTTTTGGAAAGCTCTTTCATTATACTTCAATTTAGACTTAAAATTCATGACTTAACTCATCACCATATGTTATTTACACTCACATCTTTACAGCCTTACAAATCTGTCCAAACCCTAACACATAATCTAACGTGTTTAACACTCAATTCCCTTAACCATTAACCATAATATTAACATCTAATCATCCTAACATGTTTTACTTCAATAATTTACAGAAGTATATAAACCCTAGATTCCATCATATTAATTATTACATGAATCATAACAATAATTAATTAATTAATTACACATAAGGGTTAAAGATTTTACCTTGATTCTTGATTATTGCTAGACAATTATGAAACCCTGATTTTTTCTTCTTGGATCCCCCTTTTGTCGACTCAATATGCAGGAAAAAGGGATAGGGGAGTTTTGATTTTGTATTTATAATTAATTTGGATAACCCTTAAGGCTTAGAGTTGTATTTGGTATCAAATTTGGTTTCCTTTTTTCCCCCTAATACCTTTAATCGACCGCCCCCCCCCCCCCCCTAATAATATATTTTTTATTTTTTTTATTAATTTATTTATTACACTCAAAACCTCATACTTTTCATATTTTATATATTCCCATAACAAAACCTAACGTCTTTCACGATAAACCTTAATTTTACGACAAACCGGAAAATATTCATTTTCAAAATAAAGTTTCCAAAAATAGATTTTTACACACTCCATAAGCATTTCCTCACAAAAACAACATCCCCGTAACTTACTAAAGTTCAATAACTTGAACGAAGACTCGTTACGCAAAACCTCAAAACACCAAATATACACAAGTCATTTCTACACCACATAGGTGATCAAAATGAACTTTCCCAAAATCAACATCATCAAAAATCACAATAACAACCACAACGAGAAGGGATTTAGTGCTAACTCAAATACTAACCACACTATAACACACAATAACACCCATATAACTACTCAAACCACACCAAACAAAGTTAGATTAACTCGAGGCTAAAAGTCTAACTAACCTGCTAAAATCACGGTTGTTACATAAATGAACATTAGTAGAATCCTGAGTAGAAGCAAG
Source organism: Artemisia argyi (assembly GCA_030686995.1). Lineage (NCBI taxonomy): Eukaryota > Viridiplantae > Streptophyta > Magnoliopsida > Asterales > Asteraceae > Artemisia > Artemisia argyi. Next base: position 83,231,656 of record CM060700.1, on the reverse strand, counting down.
TGCAGCAGATTCATATTGTGCATCCATTGCCATCCTGACCTGTTTAGCCCTAGCAGCTGCAAGCTCTACTTCTTTGTCTTTAAGCTCATGAAATCTTGCCATTTCAGCTTGTTGATCATCATGTAACCTCTTTGCAGCCTCTTCACCCAATCTCTCCTCCTCCATTTGTCTTCTTGTTCTCTTTCTAGAAGGAAGATCTTCTGCTACAACTTTGGCTTTTCCTTTATCAACAATAGATGCAGCAGCAACAATAGTTGTCACCCCAGCAGAAGTATTAGGTAAAGGTACTTGATCAACATCAGGAACACCCATATCCATAGTAGAACTAGCATCAGTAGAAAAAGATAGAGACATAGCAGGCACATTAGTAGAAACAGCTTCATCAATTTGGACTTTCTTAGAATGTGGTTCTGCATTAGCAGCAAGGATAGTAGGAACAAGCTTAGGAGTACTCATTCCATCCTTTTCACATCTAGACTTGATTCTATTATACTGAAGAACCAATTGTTCATCTGAAAGAGCCCAAACTTGTTTCCTAGTCCAAGCATTATTATATAGTGCACTGCTTTGACTTTTCACATAAGTTCTCATAAAATCCCTTTGCTGTGCTTGAGTCATTGGTTTATCCCTTTTTGCTTTGGCAATTTGATCATCTGCTTCTTTCTTCCTTTGTTTCATAACCTTAACTATTTCAGAAGCCCAATCACCTTTACTCACATCCTTTCCAAGAATATCTGTAGCCAAACCAGGAGTAGCAATCACTTGTTCACCAATATGTATCCAATCTGCTTCATCAAATTTTGGTATTGCAGCATCCAATTCTCTTTGTCTTTTAAGAGGAAAAGTAGGAATATACTTGTTTTGAACAGATTGAAACTCTTTGTCATATTTAGCTTGCTCTTGCTTTGCCAATTCTGTGCTTTTCTTATGATCTTCCCATTCTTTCAAAAGTCTTTCTTGCTCAAGTCTTTCCTTTTTTGAGATAAGATCATCAGCACATACTTCAGCAGCTTTAGCAGAATCACCATGAGGAATGACTAGCTCCTCCAAAGTATCAGCAGTTAAATCTTGAACATCTGAATCAAGTAGAGTATCAGCAGATCCTGTAATATGAAGAGTTGCAGTGGTGTCTTCATGAGAAACTTGCTTAGGAATAGATGGATCAGTGGTAGGTGAATTCATATACTCTTTACCAGCTACAAAGAATGTATCTACTGATGCATGAACCCCATCAGTAGTCTTTTCAGCAGCAATATCACTAATTGGTTCATTCTCCTGAAGAGTATCACCAGCATTTGTCATAAGAGTCTCATCAACATTAGACACCTTAGAAGATTCAGCAGCTTTCTTTGCCAAATAATGTCTTCTACTCCTTCTGCTGAACTGAATTGGCTTCTTAAGTTTTGAAGATGCAGCAACTTTGGGAGAAGAAGCATGAGTCTGTCTAGCAACTTCAGCCAAGATTTCAAGTGAATCCAAGTTCCTCTCCTGGGGCACTACATCAGCATCAATCACAACTTTTCTTTTCTTCTGCTGATCAAGTTGTGCTTCTAACTCCTGAACCTTTCTTTTCAACAGCTCAATCTCACCACCAAGAGAAGCTTTGGTATCTGCAAGCTCCTTTTGAAGAGCATCAGTCTTTTTAACATACCTACAAAGCAAATCATATACAGATGTGAGAGTAACAGGGTTCTCAGCTCCACCAACAGATTGCTCATTGGTCATGGGAGCTTCATTGAACCTATCATGAGAAACAGACATATGTACAACATTGGGAGAGCCTTCAGCATATGGCTCTCTTACAGGACTAGGTGTAGGTAGTCTATAAATCTCAGGCTCAAGAGGTGTAGATACTTTGGTACCAAGAGACTGAATTGTCTCTTCAACCTCAGTAGCAAGCTCATCAGGAACAACCTGAGAAGGTGATGGAATAGGACTAGGTGACAGAGGTAAAGGGGAAAGTGGAGGCTGGTCAGAAGAAACATTTAATGCTTTAGCAGTTGTAGATGGCTCTCCATCATGTACCACTGATGGATTACCATCAGCAACAACACCAGAAGATGATGGATTACCATCATCAGCAACATTTTGAGAGGGTAGATTAACAGTAGCATCATCCTCACATGTAGCATCATTACCAATTGGCAACATAGTAGCTAACAGAGGGCGATGTACCCCATCATAGTTAGTTTGCATAGAGGCAAATAACTTAGAACTAAGACTCTTAATGGGAACATGGATTCTATCTTGTGTGGTTATGTCTAAAATTATTTTTAGAAACCTATGGTACATTAAAAACTTATGCTTTTTCTTCTCAATATTTTCTATCATATTATCAAAAATAAACTTTGAGAATTTATAAGTTAACCCTTTAGATAGACAGACAATACCACAACCCAATTGGGTAGAGAATTGATCCCAGCCACCAGACTTATTGTTGGTACATTGGAGCAGTGTATGCACTAAAAACCTCCACTTGGGACAGAACTGATTCTTAAGCCACTTAGTTGTGTCAGTGCTTTGATAACCAGCTTCCCTCAACCCAGCAAGAATCTCTTCAGTGTTGGAGTGAAAAACTCCATTCTCATCATCCAACCAAAGCTTTGTCCTTATCAAACTTTCAGAGTTTCAGTCACCACATACTCATTTCCCTCAATAGTTGCCAAGATCTCTGTGTCAGACCTTTTCCTAGCAGATGCCCAAAATTGCTTTACCATAGATTCATATATCACATTTGGAGAATGTGTTAAGGCATAATGAATCTTTGAACGCTGTAGAAACTCCACCATTGAATCATACAGTTCATGATCTTTAATCTTTTTCAGAAAAGCAACTTTGTTATGATCTTTCTTGAATTGAAGTGTTGCCATTTGAAGGATTTGTGATAAACTGTTATGAATTATGCTAATGAATGATGGGTTTATATCATTTGATGATGGAATAAGTTAATTTTGGTGAAGATATGCAAAGTAGGTTATAAATGGAAGTTCCCCAATCGTGGTCAAGAATATCGGAACAAATCGTTGACCATATCTGAAGTGTAAAGCGGTTCCATCCAATTTCAAAATTACCCTTCAGCAGAAATGAAAGTCAATCTACTAATGAACGATCAATCAGCAGCAACAATTCAAGAGTCAAAATATCTTCGGTAAATATCTTGAGTTTTACTGTGTCACCCAACTCGCATTAATTATCATAAAGCCTTGACTTCGACTATTTAATAACCCCCAAATCACACTTTTACAGATATCAATTCCCCCAATTCTTATCAAAACCCTAATTTCTCAATTAACCCCAAAAATCCACCAAAATCTTCAATCAAACAATAACAATGTCCTCCAAACCAAGTATAATCGACATCTCCTCCGACTCATCAGATTCACTCACATCTCCACCTCTATTAAGACTTCCAACCATCCCACTTGGTCTGTGATGAGGCAAAAAATGAATCATTTTTAGGGGGTCATTTAAGCCCGGAATTGAATTTATTTGATCAAATATTGCCCTAAATCGTTCCTTTTGTGATTTTAGGTACTTTGGGAGTGAATTCTAGAAAATGAAGCATTTTGGACGTTTTTGGAGCATAAAAGTGAAGAAAACGGCAAAAACTTAATTTTCCATGCTGAGAACAGTACCTGACGGCGTCAAGAGGAAAATTGTGACGGCGTCAGGGGTGAAATTCATGACGACCCAGAGAAAACCTGAAGGCGTCAAGAGAAGGGCATCAAGAGTAATTTTGGTGAAGGCCTGCATAAGGAGTACACGTGACGGCGTCAAACCCAGATCTAGGCAGTCCGAGAATTTATTTGGCGGCAAGATGACGGCGTCAGACATTTGCTCTTTACGCCGTCACCTCACAAAATCTATATATACTTTTCTATTTTTCATTCATAAAAGAAGAACTTGTGTGGAGAATACTAGGGTCGAACCTAATAAACCCTAGGTCATTTTTAACTGTATTTTCAAGGGTTTTCACCCCTTGAAACCTTTCATGTTCAATTAAGATAAGTCCTCTTTCAATTCATTCAATATGTCTATGTGTTGTTTGAATATATCTTATGCTTTCTTGATTTCAACATGCTAGGCTAGATCTATCGTGTGTTTGCTTAGATGTAATGAAACCTAGATGTTGATTATAGGTTGATTGCTTGTTTATAGTTGTAATGGATGAATGATTTCAATGTTAGGCTTAAGAAAACTGGCAGATCTCCATTGTTTAACATGCTTGAACGTCTTAAGAAACATGAACCGATGTGTACTAGGTTTTTATGATTGTATTTAATGCATGAGCGAATTCTAGTGATCCCATGTTAGGAGCTTCTTAGCCGGCTCAACATAGGAGTGAAGTAGGAGCTTATAGGATTGGGGAAGTAAGTACGCCACCCCATGAATAGTATTAAGGAATACAATCCGTCATCCACGCAACTGTAACAAGTAATTAACCTGTAAAAGATATCTAGGGAGTAGTGAAATCTAAGTAAACACAATTCTCCCATATATTGTTCACAACTCTATCTTAATTTAGTTTATTTTCATTTTTAGTGTTTTATTTTGATTGCATCTTAGTAATTAGGTTAGTTGAATAGCAACTAATTCCGCCCAACTCCTTCAAAACCGACATTTTTACTTACTTTTCATAAAATATAAAAATACAAAAAGAATCATCCCTCATCTCTAGACCTAGTCTTTAGGTTTTCTAATCCTAGCGACACTATTCCTAGCTGAACGATCAATCCCCCGGTACTTGTCACTATACTATACTACAACGATCAGGTACACTGCCTGGTGGGGGTTGTAAGCTTCTCGAGATCCCTCGAGAGGTAAAGCCTGGTGCAATCCCCACGCATCAAGTTTTTGGCGCCGTTGCCGGGGGATAATCCGATTTGCGAGTAACACCGATAGGATCACTTATAGGATGCCTAATAGAATGAAAGAATTTTGTTTTGTGCCCCGATTTGACATGGATAACATTGGTGCTTTTGAGGACATCAATGAAGAGGATAAGAAAAATGGCATGGAATATGTATGGGAAAAGAAGAGTCTTTTCTACAAAGATTGCTTGACTCTAGGACCGAAGTATAAAGTCGATAAGGAATTTGCCCATAGGATTATAGGAGCGATTGAGAAAAAGGTGATTGGTTTCTACAAAGAACATTTACAATCAGAGAGTGAAACCAACAATGAGGTCACGTAGTAACCCATGACCTTGAGTCTAGCTACAAGACTCGTAAATAAAGAAAAGTGCTTCTTGGGAGGCAACCCATGTTTTGTGTGATTTTTAATTTTGTTTGATTGTTATTTGCTTCCGTATGCATGCTTTATTTTTATTGTTGGTAGATCATGTTTCAAAACTAAAATAGTGAAAATACTTTATTTTGTTGTTTGGCCTAGTCTTAACTTCATCCAAAGGTATTTCGCAAAAGATAAGTGTAAGGGGAAACCCCAAATATGTTTTTAAGAAACAAAAATTGATCATGATTCTCCAAAATATTAAGTGAACATGTATATTCGTATTTGTTAGAGTCAAATGCTTGTATCAAGTCATAATGATGTTTTGCAAGATTTTCCAGGAAGTAGGAAGAAGTTTTTCCAGAAATTTTCCGGAAACTTAACATAAGAATTTCTGCAGATCACTTCTGACGGTGTCACGAGTTTACTCTTGATGGCGTCACGTGTAAAATTCTGGAAATTTTACCAGTTTTGTTTTTCTAACGGAGTCTTAAAGTTTTTGTTGAATTATTAGTTTTATAATCTCCAGGAAATCTGCAAACATCATTCCACAAGCATTATATCTTATTTTGTTTTCTAGGATTTGTTAGCATATATAGATTGCCGCCGATTTTACGCGAGGTTGCCTTGTCTGTTTTCTCAGGTTTTACAGGTTATGTATGATAAGAAGATGATTTATATTCTGGAAGGGAAGCTTTGATTGTTCATTTTCTTGGAGGAAGATCTAACCTGGCCACCTTATTATCCATTCCGAGCAAATCAGGGGAGTATTTGATTTCATTCTTTTTACTTATTTCACTTTAACATTCTTTACTTAAACATTGGGGACAATGTTCATCCTAAGTGTAAGGGGAGGGTAAAATGATGATACCTTACAGATACACTTTCGCTTGAGTTTGTTTGTTTGATGGTAGATGTGTAATAAAACTATGAGAAATACTTGTTAGTGTAATTTTAGCGCCAAATTTAAAAAATTTTACAACATTTAGGAGTGAAACTTTAGCCATAGCAAGCGTCTCATGGATAGGAGATTGTATGACTAGCACAAAACCGTACTATTCAGAAAAATTTTCCACCCAAATATGTGAGGTTCACCTTTAGATTTGATAGGAAAAGCATTTACTATTAGTGCTTATGAGTGTACCGGTAGCATTTAGATTCTAGAACTTGCGTTAGTGATGCATCCCGAGACCGCTAGTGAGACTACATTCGTGTAGTAGGATTTACTACATGATAAGAGGCATTAGGATCACCCTTGTGTTAAACCCGTATCATAATTACTTGACCATTTAAGTCATATTACTTGGCTAGTTAAGTCAATTAATTTTTCCCACACCGTAGCGTTGTACTCATTTTTGGTACACGAAACCCCTAGTACACCCCTCCGAGCCAATCTTTTCGTTTCTAACTTTAAGCATCTTACTTAAAGGAAGAATTTGTTACACCCCACTTAAATGTACACCCAAATCGCCTTAGCATCTTTAGTGCATTATTGTTATTTGTTTAAACCCTTAGTTAATTATCTAATTGATTACATGGTTGCTAAGTCGAGTCATATCCTTGTACATATTGTTTTGGGACGATTGGGACTCATGGGTAAAGTACTTGTGTTATGGAGTAATGGGGAAGAACATCATATTATTACCCCCATATGTACGTTAATCTTAAAAGTACTCCAAGTGTTTTGATTTTCTTAATTCGAGTCATTAGATTAGTTTATTGTAAAGTATGTAAAAATTCAAGTGTAAGGGGAATTTTCATTCCCTGTGATGTATTATTTTGGATGGTAAGGTAAGAGTGTATGAAAAAAAAAAAAAAAAAAAAAAATAGAGAAAGAAAGGAGAAAAACATACGGACTACCATCCCTTTTCATTCTATGTTTATTCTATGTTTTTGTTATTTTTCATTTATTAGCTTAAGTCGAGTCTAGTCTTGGCTTAGCAACGCCATATTGTACATGTAATTAACCAAGATTGTTAACTCGCCACCAGTAAAGACTGCCTATATCCAACAAAACCGTGTATTCCATATCCCTACACCTAACGTTACAACCCTTTAAAAGACCTCTTCGATAGTTTATCCTAGGTGCTTAAGCCATGTGGTGGAGGTTTGATCCTTTCCCAAGCCTATGGTAATCTATTTTGATATGACAGGTAGTGAGAGATGTTTTCCATTTCCATATTGTGATATATACTTTATTACACCTGAGAGATGTGAGTATCTAAACACTATTTGTGAGGTGCTAGTGTATGACCTCCGTGCTTGTCTTTGGTCTTTAGTGGAACGATTATTTGTTGTAATTACTTTTATAATAGTGTTAAATGACCCCTAACTTGTATTTTGATTAGAATAAAAGCGCATTTGCTTGAGGACAAGCAAATCTCAAGTGTAAGGGTATATGATGAGGCGAAAAATGAACCGTTTTTAGGGGGTCATTTAAGCCCGGAATTGAATTTATTTGATCAAATATTGCCCTAAATTGTTCCTTTTATGATTTTAGGTACTTTGGGAGTGAATTCTGGAAAAGGAAGCATTTTGGACGTTTTGGAGCATAAAAGTGAAGAAAACGGCAAAGACTTAATTTTCCATGCTGAGAACAGTACCTGACGGCGTCAAGAGGAAAATTGTGACGGCGTCAGGGGTGAAATTCATGACGACCCAGAGAAAACCTGAAGGCGTCAAGAGAAGGGCGTCAAGAGTAATTTTGGTGACGGCTTGCATAAGGAGTACACGTGACGGCGTCAAACCCAGATCTAGGCAGTCTGAGAATTTATTTGGCGGCGAGATGACGGCGTCAGACATTTGCTCTTGACATCGTCACCTCACAAAATCTATATATACTTTTCTATTTTTCATTCATAAAAGAGGAACTTGTGTGGAGAATACTAGGGTCGAACCTAATAAACCCTAGGTCATTTTTAACTGTATTTTCAAGGGTTTTCACCCCTTGAAACCTTTCATGTTCAATTAAGATAAGTCCTCTTTCAATTCATTCAATATGTCTATGTGTTGTTTGAATATATCTTATGCTTGTCTTGATTTTAACATGCTAGGCTAGATCTATCATGTGTTTGCTTAGATGTAATGAAACCTAGATGTTGATTATTGGTTGATTGCTTGTTTATAGTTGTAATGGATGAATGATTTCAATGTTAGGCTCAAGAAAACTGGCAGATCTCCATTGTGTAACATGCTTGAACGTCTTAAGAAACATGAACCGATGTGTACTAGGTTTATATGATTGTATTTCATGCATGAGCGAATTTTAGTGATCCCATGTTAGGAGCTTCTTAGCCGGCTCGACATAGGAGTGAAGTAGGAGCTTATAGGATTGGGGAAGTAAGTACGCAACCCCATGAATGGTATTAAGGAATACAATCCGTCATCCACGCAACTGTAACAAGTAATTAACCTGTAAAAGATATCTAGGGAGTAGTGAAATCTAAGTAAACATAATTCTCCCATATATTGTTCACACCTCTATCTTAATTTAGTTTATTTTCATTTTTAGTGTTTTACTTTGATTGCATCTTAGTAATTGGGTTAGTTGAATAGCAACTAATTCCGCCCAACTCCTTCAAAACCGAGATTTTTGCTTGCTTTTCATAAAATATAAAAATACAAAAAGAATCATCCCTCATCTCTAGACCTAGTCTTTAGGTTTTCTAATCCTAGCGACACTATTCCTAGCTGAACGATCAATCCCCCGGTACTTGTCACTATACTATACTACAACGATCAGGTACACTGCCTGGTGGGGGTTGTAAGCTTCTCGAGATCCCTCGAGAGGTAAAGCCTGGTGCAATCCCTACGCATCAGTCTGACCAAGGAACACGCCAAGAAAAAGAAACATGATGCAAATCCTCCAAGTCCATCACTATCAGAAGATTCTGCATACTATCCCTCGGATTTGGATGATTCAGACGCTCAGAGGGAACTAGAGAGAAGGTGGAATGCTTTGGAGAGAGGTGAAACAAGCCGTCCCCCCGTTCCTGCTGAGAGATCAAATGTCTCTCCCTTTCTTATTACTTCTGATGAAGAGTCTTCAGAGGATGAAGATCCTCCATTCATCCCTCCTTCCATACTAGAGAGATCCCAACCAAGGCCAAGGAAGAGCAATCCATCTCTTCCAACATCACGGGATGTGGTGTTGGGTCTTCCTGCTCCAGGATCTGGTGTTTCATACCATGGACACAAGGGTAAGGGCAAGAAGGCAAAGGTGATAGGTGAGGGAAAAAGGAAGGTAGATTAGGTGATGATGTGATGTTGCCAGGGACCAAAGATATAAAACTAGGTTCTTGAGCATCTTCTTGCCTTGAACCAAAGATATAAAACTAGGTTCTTGAGCATCTTCGTCGTCATCATCATCATTCTTCCCTTTCCATTTTCACCTTCAGCTTCTTCATCGTACTGGTCATGCATATCCACCAGCCCTTTTTGCTATAGATGATAGGAGCTAGAATAACTTTGGTAGACATAGTAATGATCTTATATTTCGTTTTGAAGTGGATTGTAAGCTGTAATTTGTTTCTTGAATGAATGAACCACTTTTCTCAATTGTGAACTCTGTAATTTGACTTTAGTAGAAACAATGACTCTTTTGTTATATTACACTTCAGCAGAAACAAACTCTTCAGCATATATGATCACATTCCCATTGAAATAGAATTGGTGAAGTTCATCTTAAAATCAGCAATCCAAATAAGGGCATTCTGTAAATCAGACACAAAATAGCAAACAAAACACACAAAACTTACAGAAACATTAGTTGGTTAGTGTTACCAAAACAATAATATACAAGAATATACAAAGTTACAATGACAATCCTCCCCAGAGGCTTATGCCTCCCCTCAAACTTTGCAGTCAAGGGTTAAGCATACCAATATGGACCACTAAGTGTTGAAACCTATGTCCATCAAAAGCCTTAGTTAACAAATCTGCCACATTATCATCTGTATGAATCTTTACCACTTTAATCAAATGTTTTTCATAAGCATCTCTTATAAAGTGGTGCCTGATTTCAATATGTTTGATTCTATTATGAAAAACTGGATTTTTAACAATGTGAATGGTACTTTGATTGTTAATAAAAATGGTGGTATTCATGAAATTAAACCCATAATCCAGCAATTGATTATGAATCCATAGAACCTGTCTACAACAATTGGCAGCAGCAACATACTCTGCTTCAGTAGTAGAGATAGCCACAATGGTCTGTTTCTTGCATTGCCAAGAAATCAATCTTCTCCCAAGAAATTGGCAACCTCCAGTTGTGGATCTTCTATCCATATTGGTACCAGCATAGTCACTATCACTAAATGCTTCCAACTTAAAAGGAGACTCTTTTGGGTACCAAAGACCTAAATTGGGTTGGCCTTTGAGGTACTTGAAGATCTTTTTGACAGCATTCAAGTGAGAAGTAAGGGGAGTGACCTGGTGTCTAGAACAAGCACTCACAGCAAAGGTTATGTTAGGCCTAGAAGCTGTCAGATACATCAATGAACCAATCATGGATATGTATAAATGAACATTCACAGGAAGATCTGGTTCAAGATTGTTCTTTGGTTTTGGAGCTTCATAGGGTGTAGTGGCAATTCTGACATTCTCCATATCAAACTTTTTCAACATATCCCTTACATATTTATCCTGACTGATAAAGATACCATCAGGTTTCTGCTAAACTTGCAATCCCAAAAAGAAAGTAAGCTCCCCCATGGCACTCATCTGAAATTCACCTTTCATCAAGTCCTCAAACTCCCTGCACCATTCTTGTTTAGTGGAACCAAATATGATGTCATCCATATAGACTTGCACTAAAATGATATCCCTGGAGTCTTTCTTAAGAAAGAGTGTCTTGTCAATGGCACCTCTTTTGTAACCATGCTTCAGTAGAAATGCAGAAAGCATAGCATACCAAGCTCTTGGTGCCTGATGTAGTCCATAGAGAGCTTTTACAACCTTGTAAACATTATTGGGATGATCTGGGTCTTCAAAACCCTTGGGTTGAGTCACATAAACCTCCTCTTCAATCTCACCATACAGAAAAGCACCTTTTACATCCATCTGATAGACCATGAAACCCATATAAGATGCATAGGCCAAGAAGATTCTGATTGCTTCAACTCTAGCCACTGGTGCAAAGACTTCATCATAGTCTATGCCTTCCTCTTGCCTGAACCCCTGAGCCACTAATCTTGCTTTGTTTTTCACCACAATACCCCTTGTATCTCTTTTATTCTTCAAAATCCATTTTGTCCCAATTGCAAATTTGCCTTCAGGGAGAGGTACCAGTATCCAAACCTGCTGATTCTTAAATTGAAGCATTTCCTCTTGCATTGCTTCAAGCCAACTTGAATCAGTAAGTGCTTGAGGAACACTGGTTGGCTCCATTTGAGAAAGGAAGCAAGCAAACAAACAATGCTTAAAGTCTGTATGATTGTCCCTTTATTGATTGTAGACATAGGAAATGAAAGCAACTTCACCATATTTAGTGTTCTTTATAGTACTTCTAGTTATAACAGGTGCTTGAGGATCTCCAATAACCTTTGATATGAGCAATATAGATCCTTTTTGTTGTTGTGGGGTTGACATTAATGGTGGTGTCAAGATTGTTCACTGTGGGTCCAAACTCACTGTCATAGGAAGAGGAGTTGAAGATGCCAGCTTTGGGTTGGTGATTACCAAGATCAGAAGGACTTGGAAATCTTGTATATGGTTTCCCAAAGTCTGTGGACACACTTGTAGAGATTGGAGATTGTGCAGCAGGACTTTCAGCAGATTTGATCATATCAGCAGGAACATGAGAGCCTTCAGTAGAACTGTCAGCAGCATCCTGGTTTCCACTGACTGCTTGTACTGATTGTATGAGTAAGGCCTCAGTTTCTTTTGCAAACTTTTCACCAAGCCTCTTAGCTTCCTGAGTGGCTGCATGTTCATGCTTCTTGAGTCTAGCAAGATCCTCTGCATAGTGTGACTCATCTTCATTCTCTTCAGCAGAATGATCACCTGCAAAATGGTTAGGAGGAAAAGAAGGTACAACAATGGTTTGTTCATATTTCTCAGAGTCATTCTCTGAGTCATCATCCAGGGTACCTGCAGGGTTAGTAGGAGACACTTTTGTACCTGCAAATTGGTTAGAAACATGTCTAGTATAACCCAAGTGATCAGTCAAATAATCCAGGTCAAAATACCAAGTATGACCTTGTCCTTGAACATTAGGCTGATCTTCTAGGAATCTCAGGTTTAGGGTCTCCTCTATCTTCTTAGCATGTAAATTGTAAACCCTAGAGGCCTTACTATGAGCTGAATAACCCACAATATACCCCTCATCAGCTTTTCCATCAAACTTTCCCAGTGAATCACTAGTGTTCAAAATGGTCACTTTACAACCAAAAGGTTTAAGGTAATGAATGTTAGGAACTTTCCTAGTGAGAAGTTCGAAAGGTGTCTTGACATGAGGTCTAGTAATGGATACCCTGTTCAAAACATAACAAGCAGTGCTTACTGCTTCAGTCCAGAACATAGTGGGTAACTTAGAGTCTGCAAGCATGGATCTTGCTGCCTCGATTAAGGTCCTATTCTTCCTTTCAGCAACCCCATTTTGTTGTGGGGTCCTTGGAGTGCTGTAGTCCCTTTTAATCCCTTTAGACTTACAAAGTTCTATTAATAAGACATTTTTGAACTCTGTCCCATTGTCACACCTAATGCCTTTAACCTTTTTATTTAGCTGGTTTTCAATCAGGGTAATGAATTCTTTTATAATAGGAGTTGTTTCATCTTTAGTTTTCAAAAAGAATACCCAGCAAAACCTGCTATAATCATCAGTGATAACCAGGCAAAAGTACTTATGATCAATACTTCTGATTGGAGTTAGACCAAATAGATCCATGTGCAACAACTGAAGAGGTTCTGAGATGGTGCTCACAGCTGTTATGGCTTTGTATGAGGCTCTGTGTTGCTTTCCTTTGTTGCAGGAAACACAATTATGTTCATTGGTGAAGACTTTTGAAGGAAGTCCCTGAACCAGACCAAGTTTAGAAAGCTTGTTAATGGTCTTGAAATTCACATGAGCCATCCTCCTATGCCATCTTGTAGATTCATCCAGGGAAGCTTTGGCCACCAAACATGTTAAATCACCTTCAGGTTGGACATCATTCAGATTGAATGTGTATAAATTGAAGGTTCTAGGAACTCTTAGCAGAATGGTTGTATCTTTTGGAAGTGTGAAGTCTTTAGAGAGCACAAGACATTCATCCTCAAAGAAGAAGACTTTATTCTTGGTGTCACATATTTGTGACACTGGGAACAAATTGAAGTGTTGCAGTTCCTTCACATAATATACATTCTCAAAATCCAACAGAGGTGTTTTAATTGTGCCTTTCCTAGTGATTTTGCCATCTCCTCCACCAAAGGTCACATTGCCTCCTCCTTCTATAGGTACAAAGTCATGCATCTTATCCTTGTTCCCTGACATACTTCTGGAACAACCACTATCTACTATCCCTACTTCTGTACACTTCAGGGGATGATCCTACAACAACAACAAAATAATATACAATAGTTAGTACACATTGGAGACTCAAGTCATTGCTGACTTGAGCCTGCCTTGTGGATCATAAGAGTTAGGCCATGTAGATGTATTAGATCTACCATTGTTCTTGGGCCTGTATTGATAGTTAGGTCCCTTCTTAGGCCAAGAACAGCCTGCTGAGGGCTTCACAACAGTATCCCAGTACCCTCCACCAGCATACATAGAGTCAAAATGTCTAGGCCAATAACCATTATGAAAATAAGAACTAGTTGGTCTCACATATGGTCTAGCACCAGTTCTTCTCCAAGAAGAAGGTTTATCAGCAGGATTGTATTTCTGCTGATGTGGAACAAAAGATGGTATATCATTAACATTTTTCCACATTGGTCTAGGTTTCCTTTGACTAGTACATACACCCATTCTTTGCTCATGAAAATTACAATCCTTAATCAAATGAAATTTACTTCCACACACAAAGCATTTCTTCTTTTTAGAAGATTTATTCAAAGTGAAAGATGTTCCATAACATGAAAGAGAATTCAAACCACAAACATTAACAGAATTGTTTTGGACAGAATTAAAAACATTGTTTTGCAAAGAATTAAATAACAAGTCTTCAGAAGAAACTGTCTTGGAATCAGTAGTAACTCTAACAGGCTTGTGGGGAGTCTTGGGTGAGGTCTTGGGAAGGTCTGACTTTTCACTTGAATCACAACTGGTATATGTAGTAGACCCTTGGTCAGAGGACTTGTCACTGTCAAAACAAGAGACAAAGTCAGTAGATTTAGAATCAGGGTCTGGCAAGTCACTTGACTTTTTGACATAAAGATGGTGTGATCCATCAAAGTCAACAGTAATGGAAAGGTCAGTGGGCATGTGTTCTCCTCTAATAGGTCCAGCTACAGCATGTAAGTTACCTTCTTTTACATAGTTAGCTAATCCTGCTGGTGTTGGTTTACCTAGGTCATTCCTAGCTTCTAAACCAACATATTTTTTAAATCCTAAACCTATTCCAGAGTTAACAGCCTGACTACCATAAAGTACACTAGCTAAGTTATCACCTGATATTAACCATGATTTATGTCTTGCTACTTCCTCATCTAGTTTTTCTTTAAGCACTAGATTTTCTGAAACTACATCAACTTTCTCTTTCTCAGTACGCCTTAAATCAATCTTAGCACATTCTAAATCACTTTCTAACACTCTTATCTTTTCATCATAAGCAATCTGATTCTTTTGAAACCATACTTTTTGTCTTTCTAAAGTTTTTAAAGCCTGTTTATAAGCCTCAACTTCTACATGGTATTCATTATATTTAGGTTTCAATTCATCATATGCTTCTTTAAGTTCATTATATCTTACACTACAGCCAAAAACACAGTTATGTACCTAAGAGATGCCCATTAAGGAAACTTGATCATGCTTATCCTCTGTAGGGCAGTATGCCAGCATATTCACTTGCTCAGAACTAGAAACTTCTTCTACAGCAGGCTCATGAGCAGTCCAGTTGATATGTTCATCCATAGTGACCAAAGCTTTGGAAGTTCCAGCTTTAGAGGTTCCAGCTTTCTTTTGATTCTGCTGATAGGTAGTATATCTAACCTCATCACTAGTCTTCCTATCTTTGCATTCCCTTGAGAAGTGACCCACCTGACCACAAGTAAAGCACTTGACCTTCCTTCTGTCAAATCTAGCAGGATCTCTTCCCTTGAAGCCAAACTTTCTCCTAGACTTATTCTCAAACCTCTTAATGTTCATGGAGATCATTGCCAACTGCCACTTCAAATTCATCTCTTCCATATCCCGGGGATCCAACTATTCATAATCCTCATAAGCTAGATGTTGTTGATGTTCATATTCAGCAACAAAAGAGTGAAGAACCTGTTCCATTATATTACTGGATTTTGGTTGAGGAGTTGATTAAGTGTTGATGCTGAGGAATATGGGCTTGAGGCATGATGCACCTTATTGGATGTGGTGCTGACAAAAGCTGAGTGAGTGGATGTACGAATGGGACTTCTAACATCAGGCTCAAGAGATTTAAGTGTGTTGTAGAGGTCATCAAAAGAGAGCATATCCAATCCACCTTTAGCTTTGAGAGCAATGCTTACTTGCAACCAAGATGGTGGCAAAGATCTTAGGAACTTAGCATTGTAGTCCTCATTATCTGGTCCAGCCTTCATCTGATTGAGTTGACTCAAGATCCTGTGGAACCTGTCATAGCCCTTGTGGATTCCTTCTTCCTCAGATATCTGAAAATCTTGAAACTGTTGTTTCAGCGTTGATTTCTTCATCCTCCTTGACTCCTCATTCCAACCAAATCTAGCCTTGATTGCCTCCAAATGTCCTTAGCATCTTCCATGAAGTGAAAGTCACCCATGTGGTCATCTGGTATAGCCTGAAGGAGAATTGTTCTGACTTTATTCTCCCTCTGAACGGCTAGAACTTCTTCAGCAGTTTTAGGACCCAACAATTGTAACCACCCCATCAGCATCTTTGACGTGTTTCTTCAAGCTGTTACCCTTACTGACAACTTCCCAAAGATTCCAGTCAATATTTGTGATCCAGTTTTGCATCTTCATAGACCACAATTCATACTCTTCTACATTCTTAAGGTATGGGAATTTGGCATTACTATTTATGAGAGTGATTTGTTGGAAAGAAGTGGTGTTTTGGTTCTGAGTTGCATCAGATTCATCATCTGTTCCAGGCATTGTTTTTTGTTGTTTTTTTATTGAGAGGGTGTAAGATTGATGTTTCTTAGTATCACAGAGACTCTCCCGAGGCTCTGATACCACTTGTTGAAACTTAGACCTTGATAGATCTTTGAGCACTCATGGATCGTTAGTTATGTTAATGTAATCACTAACACACTAAAAGAAAATCTCTAAAACTTGTATTCTAAAGCAGAAACAAACATAAGTATAAACAACTGAATACTAAGAATACTTGATCCTCTATAGATCTTTTAATAATATTGAAAGTGTTTTCTAAAACCGTGTATTCAATACATAATCATGTGTTCCTTTTATACACAAGGAACCCTAAACCGTTTCACAAGAAACGTTTCTTCTAAAAACTTCAAAAGATATGCATTCTCGCATCCTAAATAAACTCATGCATATCCTAGCTATATTACATAATATACGGAATATCTATTTCCGCAGAAACTAAATATGCTGAAATTAGTCTTCAGCCGATACACTGCTTCAGCAGGAACCAGCTCTTTAGCAGTATCCTTCAGCAGTAACCGTCAGCAGAATTCGCATTTAGCAGAATTCCCAACAGTAGGTGTTCTGCCTTGGTTTGCGCTGGTAAGATTTTATGTATTTATTATTAACAGAAAAATTATTTTTGGCTTTTTGGGTGTGTGTGCAAAAAACTTTTGGAAATATTTTTGGTATTGATTCGTTAACAGAAATCGTTTTCTTTAAAATCACTCGCAGGGTGGCGGGAGAGAAGAATGTATCTCTCTTCAGTTCGCAATTTAATGTCAGAAATTCCGTATTCCACTTGTGTAGGTTGTAATCTTAAAGAAACCGAAGTAATTTAACTTCACGATTTGTTTTGTTGTTTTTGATTTTTTTGGTGTTTGTTAACACTTTAGGAAAAGTGTTAATGAACTTATTTTGATATGATTGAGATTTTTACAAAAGTGGTGAAATTTGTACAGGGAGAGTTTTGAAAACTGCTAAACCTAAAATGTTTTTAAAACACGCAACAACCTCCCCGGCAGCGGCGCCAAATTTTGATTTGAGCCTAAACAGACAGATAATATTGACCAAGGAAATTGGTCAACAAAGTCAAACATTCTAGAGTCAATGCTCCGTGGATAGTATAGAGTTTCCCCGGGTCGTTATGTCCCGACGAGATTGAAATGGTGCTTTTGAAACGTTATTGGAATGAGTGGTACTGAGGACAGTAACCAATAAAGATTTGGAATTGATTATACTACTGATTACTTGGTATTTAAATAACTGAAACAGTATTAAAAATTACAGAAACACAGATATGATCACAGATACACAAATTAGAAACCAGATTTGATTACAAACAGAAGAAAAGGTGAGTTTAAAACAATTTACAACTACAGGGGGTGCAAATGAAAATTTTACAAACTTAAAAAGAGAATTAAATTAAAAAGAAAAAAAATTGATTATTTTATTATTTAATATTAATTATTTAAATAAAAACTATTTAATTATTTACTTTGAAACTATTTAACTTATACTAAAAAGATTTATATTACAAATTTAAGCTAGAAAATTTCAAATTAATTTTTAAAATTCAAAAATGACTTAAAATAAATTTAGAAACTAAAAATACCTATTTTTGTCTTTTTGTGGATTTTTTTATTAATTAAATACTAATTATATTAATTAAACTAATTTAAATTACTAACAATACTACAATTAACTTAGAAAATTATGAAATGTTTTATAAAACTAATTAACCATCACAAGAATCCTAAAAAGTTATAAAAAGTTTATAAAAATTATATTTAGACTATTTTACTAATTATTTACTTATTTATTAATTATTATCTAATTTAACTAGATTAATTAAGAAAATTAAAAAATGAACAGTAGTAATTAAGAGACTATTTTCTAAACATATTTAATGGTTTATAAAACCTATGAAAAATATAAAAAGGTACTGTTGTAAATTAAAAATTAATAAAACAATTTAATTACTAATATTACTTAATTATTAATTAAATTAATATTAATTCTAATAATTACTAAATTAAAAGAGAAAAATCTAGGAAAATTACTCAAAATACTTTAAGATGAAAGAAAATTAAGAAAAATATAAAAATGATAAAGTGCTTAATAATAAGCTGAAAAGATAAATTAAAAAGATAAATCCTATTAAATAGAAGCTATCACTAATTTTAAAATTGGTTTTTTGTTGGTTTTTCTTTTTGACAACTGATTATAAGCAAAAAATAAACAACTTTTGTGAAAAGACTTGTTTTGTAGCTTAATAATAAGCTGTGTGCACCCCCTTATGCTTAACAGTGAGTATTTTAGCTTATTAGGACTTATGGTGGTTTGAAAAAGCTATCAAATGAACAAATAAACTGATTGGCCTCAAACAGTCAAAAAATATTAACCAAGTAATGGTCAACAAGTCAAACAGTCTAAACCAATACTCCGTGGAGTGTAGTGTTTCCCCGGATCGTTAAATCCCAACGAGGCGTGAAATCTGAAATAAAATGACTTCGAGATCAGGTGATTTGAACAGGAAAAGGGTTTAAGTGATTGTACTACTGAAATATAAGTTAAAATAGCTTAGATAAGCTAGATCAACTAATACGTGAAATCAGATAAGCACAAATGTAAAGGTACTCGAAAACGCCTACGTTTAATATTTAAATGTAAACAACAACAACAATTTTAACAATAGTAGGAATTTGTATGCCTTAGGGGCTTAAATGCAAATTAAATAAACTTTAAAATATTTATTTTATAATTACTAATTTATTTAAAAGTTAATAAAACCTAAAAATGTAAAAAGATATGAAATGTACGTTTAAATTTAAGTAAACGTAAACGTACGAAACTAAACGTGAATTCTGTCAAATAAAACTCCCACAAATATGAAAATTATATTTTTAGAATCCTAAACTTATAAGAAAATTATTAGAAAATGAAAATTATTTTTATAACCATTTAATTAATTATTATTATTTAATAACTATTTCTAATTATTTAATAATTCACTAATAATTAAGAAAATGTAAAATAAGTCTTGAAAAATAAAATTAAAATTTATAAAAGTCTAAAATATTAGAAAACTTATTTTAAAACTAAAATTATATTTTTCACTCTATTTATCTAATTATTATTAATTAATTATTATTTAACTAATTATATTGATTTAAATTATTAAAAATACTAAAATGACTTAGATAATTAAGAAGATTTTTATAAATCTAATTAACCATAACAGGAATCCTAAAAAATTATAAAAAGTTTGTTTTATGTATTTTTAAACTAAATTACTAATTATTATTATAATTATTAATTAATTACCAATTAAACTAATTATATTATAAAAAATAGAAAATGAACAATATAAATTCTAGAAAAATTTATAAAAATGTTTTACCTTATATAAAAGCTAGAAAAATTATAAAACCTAGGTGTTACTTTATAAAATATAATTATACTATTTAATTCTTAAGTATTAATTAATAATTAATTAAACTAATATTAAATCTAAATATTACTAAATGACAAAGGAAAAATCTGGAAAAATTTATAAAAGTACTTTAATATAAAAGATATTTAATAAAAATATAAAATAGCAGAAGTGCATATAAATAAGCTAAAAAGAAAATTAAATAGATAATTTCTATTAAATAGAAGCTATCATTATAATTAAGTTTGGCTTTTTCTGTTTTTTCTTTTATAGAACTACTAAAATACTTAAAATAAGAAACTTTTATAAAGAAAATTAATTTGGAAACCCAGAATAAGCACTATGAGTGCTTATTACCCTTGACAGTTGATTAGTTTGACTAGATCAAGAAATAAGCTCAAATGAGCTTGTGTGGGGTTCACAAGGTATATTCTGGTTCCTATGAGTTATATGAACTTGTTTGAGTAAGTTTCACACAATTAAGCAGCTTGAATAAGCCAAAAACTTGAATAAGCACTTACTTATTTTGGGTTCTGAGTCAGAAATGGGACAGGAATTGAGGACAATTCCAAGTGGGGTCCACTGGTCCCTAGGTCAAACAAAGGGTCAAAGTATGAACCCTGGTAGGAGGGGGTTGGGAAAACCCAAGAGTGGAGTGTGGGACCCACTGGGGTGGCCATAAACTACCAACAAAGTGGTGGTGGTGAGATGGTGATCTGTGTAGCACGGGAGCTTCTTCCCCTGCAAGTGTTTTTGGATGGGTGTAACTTGCACAAGAAAAATCTCAAAAATGAAATAGATGCAGGAAACTCAAGTTAAGCTGGTAGATTACACACACAATAAGTTTCAAGTCCTAGATCATAACACAAAAATCATAGAAATTCATGCCATATTGGAGATTTCTGACCATACAACTTTTTGACTTTTTAATTTATGAACTAACTTTGACTTATGTGAACTTCTGATTGATCCTACCTACTAAATAAGTTGTTATAAGCTAAGATTAAGCTAAATTAAGTTAAATGACAAACTTATGTGATGATATGGTGAGATTTGGACCTCAATTCCTATAACAGTTAACTGTTAAGAGGTATAGATGATAATTTTGACTTTGGGTGTATGAGACCACAATTTTATGCCTTAATTGACCTAAATCTCACTACTACAATCTAGTGAAACACAAATAAACACCAAACAACAACAAGAGCTTAGCTCACTAGCTTGTTCCAAACACTCCCTTAACTGTCTGATGTGGGGTTTTTCAAAGCAAACAACTGATTTAAACCATACAGTTAACACAAAACCTTTTATTATGCTTATATAAACCTGTGTAAGTCCAAATATACCAACAACAACAACTACAACTCAGAAATCAAAATCAAGCTACATATTACTAAAATATGAAATACTAAACAACTATTAAAACTAATGAACAACTATTATTATTTTTTTATTGTATTATCAATAAAAACTCTAAATAAACACAAATTAAATAAAATCAACCAATAACAATAATAAGTAAAGTGAATAAGCTTGAAAATGGATAAAATGGCTTACAATTGAGTGACTGTGGGTATCAAAACCAAGAACCAAGAAGCCTAATTCCTCCCTGAGGATCTAAACCACAATCCAAAGCTTTCTTATGCTTCCAAATCAACTCTGAATTCCATAAATCAAATCCAAATCCCACAGTTGACTTTTGTTGACCGATTTTGTATTTGTAGATTTTTTTAGCTATATTGAATTGTAAGTTACTAAAAGCTTTTGTAAGCTTTATAGGAGCTTATTGAGTCTGTAATCATCAACTAAGAACAACACTTAAGTAGAATAAGATTTTTGGAAATTTGAGAATTGCATAAACTGGATTCATACATAAAAACTGAAATTGATTATTGGAAATAGGTTCACATACACTG
The DNA here is from genome assembly GCA_030686995.1 of Artemisia argyi. Taxonomy (NCBI): domain Eukaryota; kingdom Viridiplantae; phylum Streptophyta; class Magnoliopsida; order Asterales; family Asteraceae; genus Artemisia; species Artemisia argyi. The sequence continues at coordinate 83,209,834 of CM060700.1, read as the reverse complement.
AAAAACACTAAACAAAGTACTTGAAAGCCAAATTTTACACTGGAAATTAGAACATAATTAAGTCGGCATACATTTTTCTAAATTAAACTATAAATCTTCTCACATTGCTTCCCCTGCTTTCTTTATAGGCTTTTTCAACTCCCCACATGTTTCTGAGACTTTCCCACCTCTTTTGAGCCATTGGATCTCTGCAATTCATCTAAACCGTTTAAACTTGCTTTTGGCGCCAAATCTACACACGTTTAATTGTGGCTGTTTGAGACTAATTAAAGAACTTTGGTGTTATGTGGAGGTGTAGGGGACAGGTTTGGATAGCAGGAGTGGACTATGGGTGTGTTTTGGTCAAGAAACAGGCTGTAAGCCATGGAGGTTGAGTATGGATGGTGGGGAAGCATTAAATGCTACTGTGGGATGATATGATGATGTTTGGAGGTGATGTGGAAGTGGACAAGTGGTGGTGAGGTAGTGAAATGCCATGGTGGTATTGGGATTGAAGGCTGGGGGTGAGGGTGTTGTAAAGTGGTTGTGGTATTGGGGAAGGAGGGTCAAACGGGGTCAAACCCCCGTTTTTATTAATAAGGCTTGGTTTTGGGCCTTGGGAAAAAGGGTGTGGGCTGGGTAAAGGTTTTTGGATTGGATTAGGTTTTGGGTTAATAATAATAAGGGTCCGGTTGGTTTATGGTTTACACAAGGACCAAATTTGTAATTTGGTGAAAATTGAGGGCTGATTTTTGCCACCTTTCCAAAGTAATTATAAGGACCAATATTGTTAATTATGAGTAAACCAAGGACCAAAGATGTAATTTTTTCATTTAAAATACCCAGGGACCTTTTCTGTCAAATTCTCAAACTCTAGGGACCAAACTTGTAATTTTTTGAAAGTTGAAGGGTTTAACCTGTAATTTCTCCATAGTTATCATAAGGTCCATTTATGCCATTTAATAATAGTGCAAGGTTTACTTTTAATATTTTTGCATTTTCAAAAACCTTAAGGACTATATTTGACATTTTTGAAATTTGAGGGACTAAAGTTGTCATTTTGCAATTTTTAACTTTAAAGGACTATACTTGACAACTTATGAATCCCTAAGAACCTTTGATGATATTTTTCATGTTTTGATTTACCAGGGACTAGTTTTGCCAATTTTTAAAAGTTCGGGGACTGAAACTGTAAATTATGTGAAATGTGTTGTTTTTCATCAGTTTTAAATCCTTTTACATAAAAACACAATCCAGAGATATTTTATGTATTTTAAGGCATTCCTGTGTGTTTTCATATGTTTTTGCAGTTTAAATGTAACAGAAATGATGAGTATTTACACACTCATCAATCCCCCACACTAAACTATTGCTAGTCCCTAGCAATCTTTTGAGAAAAATTTAATGGATTTTTACTCTTTACCAAAAGCCATCACTTCTGGAGTAGCCAGATGTAAGAACTGTGGTACACCTGATAACCGTGTGATTTTTAGCAAACCACCAGCTGTCAACGGATTTGTTTTGTCTTTACCAAAAGCCGTTTGCTTCTGGACTAGCCAACTCTTGATGGACAAAGTCAACATCTTGGTGAGCTGATTACCAATTATGGTTTTTCCACTGCCTTTACCACAAGCCATAATCTTGCGGGCTAGCCAACTCATTCGCTTTTTAAGATATGGCGAGTTGAGGTACCATACAATTTTGGGCAAATTCCAAGCCATCAACGGTTTTGAGATATCTTTACCAAGAGCCGTTTGCTCCTGGATTAGCCAATCCTTATGTGGGTTAGACATGGCGGATTGATAACCATTTATTGCATTTCTAAGTGTGAAAAAACTTTAAATTTTGATCAAATGAGGGTGCTTGATGGAACATGTGTTTGAATTCGTGAGAATCCCCCCCCCCCCCCCGCCACAGTTAGAAATGAATATTGCCCTCAATATTCAAAACACCGGTTGTTAGACCGATACTTAGAACGTAAGAAGGAAATATTAATAACCTTTATTTTAGGCTATTTACATCTTCTTCTTTTTTTTTTAGAAGATATATACATATATACAACATGTGGGGCATCTCCCCCACACTAGGGTGGTAGAAAAGAGAAAGAAATCAGAAATATAAGTGAAAACCCATATTGCTATTGTTTTTGATTACCGAGTCGCTAACTTGACTCGACCTCGAATTGATTTGTTCATGAGGAAACTACTGTTTTTGTTAACCGAGTCGCTAGCTTGACTCGACCCCGAATTTAATTGTCCTTGGGGAAAGTTTGGAGATCCGGGACAACCATGTTTGGTATGTCCTCTCCAAAGTAATGTTTCACACGATGGCCATTCACTTTAAAACATGGACCGTCATTTTGAGATAACTCAACGGTACCATATGGATAAACCTTAGTGATAGTGAATGGACCAGTCCAACGGGTTTTTAATTTACCCTAGAAGATCTTTAATCTAGAATTAAAGAGAAGTACTCGATCACCAACGTTAAAAACGCGGTTCTTTATTTTTGAGTCATGAATTCTCTTTGTTTTTTCTTTATAGATTAAAGAGTTCTCGTAAGCCTGATCACGTAGTTCATTTAATTCATTCATTTGAACTATCCTGTGATCACCCGCAGTTTTGAGGTCAAAGTTGGCATGTTTCAATGCCCAGTAGGCTTTGTGCTCAAGTTCCATCGGTAGATGACATGTCTTTCCGTACACAAGCTTGTAAGGTGTACACCCAATGGGTGTTTTATAAGCTGTACGAAAGGCCCATAGTGCGTCATCTAATTTATCTGACCAGGCAGCACGGTTTTCACCAACAGTCCTCTCAAGTATCCTTTTAATACCACGGTTTGAAACCTCCACTTGCCCACTTGTTTGTGGATGATACGCGGTAGAAAGACGGTGAGTTACACCATACTTTTGCATGACTTTGTCAAATTTGTCATTGCAAAAATGCGTACCACAATCACTTATAATGGCACGTGGGGTTCCAAAACGGGCAAAAAGAGATTTCATGAATTTTACTACAACTCGGGCATCATTCGTGGGTAAAGCTTTCGCTTCAACCCACTTTGATAAATAATCAACAGCCACAAGTATGTATTTGTTTCCTCTAAATGATGGGAATGGCCTCATAAAGTCAATGCCCCAGATATCAAATATCTCACAGACTTGAATAGCATTTTGTGGCATCTCATTTCTTTGTGAAATGTTTCCATGACGTTGACAAGCGTCACAGGTTTTAATGAGATCCTGGGCATCTTTATAAATTGTGGGCCAGAAGAATCCGGAATCAAACACCTTTTTGGCGGTGTAATTGGGATTATGATGTCCCCCGGTGGGTCAAGCATGGCAAGCCTTGAGAATTTCAGTGGCTTCCTGTCCATATACACACCGTCGGATGACTTGATCCGCACAGATTTTGAATAAGTAGGGGTCATCCCAGAAGTAATGTTTGACATCTTTAAAGAATTTATTCTTCTGTTGGGTTGACATCCCTTTCACAACAAAGTTACCCGCATGGTAGTTTGCGAAGTCAACAAACCATGGGGTAGTAGAATCTCCGCGAAAAGCAACCACATTGAGTGTTTCGAGAGGAAATGTTTCATTTATTTCCTTTTTCTCATACACATTTTGATGAGGGTTCTCTAATCGGGACAGATGATCAACAGCCAGGTTCTCAGCTCCTTTTTTATCACGAATAATGATATCAAATTCCTAGAGGAGGAGAACCCAACGGAGCAATCTCGGCTTTGCATCTTGTTTTGCAAATAGATATTTTAGAGCCGAGTGATACGTATACACTACGCATTTAGTCAAGATTAAGTATGTCCGAAATTTCTCAAAAGCATACATCACGGCTAATAATTCTTTTTCCGTAGTGGTGTAATGAGTTTGAGCTTCGTTCATAGTTTTGCTTGCATAGTGGATAGGCTGAAAGTGTTTCGTTTTGCGTTGCCCCAAGACTGCACCGATAGCAAAATCACTTGCATCGCACATAAGCTCAAAGGGTAAATCCCAGTCAGGGGCAACAAGAATGGGTGCCTCAGTAAGCTTTTTCTTTAATGTTTTAAAAGCTTCGATGCACTCTGGTGAGAAGATAAAAGGAGCATCCTTTTCAAGGAGATGAGTCATAGGCCGTGAGATTTTAGAAAGATCTTGTATAAATCGACGATAGAAACCGGCAAGACCCAAGAAACTCCTAATACCTTTGACGGTAGTAAGGTGAGGCAATTTAGCAATGACATCAACCTTAGCTCTGTCAACCTCAATCCCATTCTTGGAAATCTTATGGCCTAGGACAATGCCCTCTTTGACAATAAAGTGACTCTTTTCCCAATTTAGACATAGATTGGTGTCTTCACACCTTTTCAACATTTTTTCTAAATTGGTGAGACATGTTTGGAATGAATCCCCAATGACTGAAAAGTCATCCATAAAGACCTCCATGGTTTTACCGATCATGTCGGTAAATATGGCCATCATGCACCTCTGGAACGTACCTGGAGCATTACATAAGCCAAAAGGCATACGTTTATAAGCAAAGGTTCCATAAGGGCATGTAAAGGTAGTCTTTTCTTGATCCGATGGATCAATGGGGATTTGAAAGTATCCTGAGAAACCATCAAGGAAACAATAGTACTCGTTCCCTGCTAATCTCTCAAGCATCTGATCTATAAAGGGCATTGGAAAGTGGTCTTTGCGGGTGGCGTCATTCAACTTACGATAGTCAATAAAAACACGCCATCCGGTAACCAGCCGAGTTGGAATCAACTCATTTTCCTCATTAGTGACAACAGTAATGCCACCCTTTTTTGGAACGCAATGGATGGGACTAACCCATGGACTGTCAGAGATGGGGTAAATCAATCCTGCATCAAGAAGTTTAAGAACCTCTTGTTTAATCACATCATGGATTTTTGGATTCACCCTTCTTTGATGTTGCACCACGGGCTTGAAGTCATCCTCCATTAAGATTTTGTGTGTACAAAAATCTGGGTTAATACCCTTAATATCGGAGAGTTTCCAAGCAATTGCTTACTTGTGTGACTTCAGGACCTTTATGAGAGCAACCTTTACCTCATCACTCAAACCTTTAGCAATAATGACGGGTAATTTATCATCACCCTCCAAAAATGCGTATTCAAGATGAGGAGGTAAGTCCTTGAGCTCGACCTCAGGAAAATCATCAGTTTTCTCAACATATTTGATTTCCTGATTATGAAGTTGTACGGGAGGGAGTGGAGGAGAATTGTCTTGATTTAGCAATCTTTCAAGGAGAAGAATATCTCCCTCCAGATCAATCTCAGTGTTATCAATTCCTGATGGAACTGAATCACTTTTGAGAAAAGCCTCGACCTCTTCCAAAAGGAAATCACTTCCCTCAAACGGAGTGAGAGAAGGGGAAGAGTCGGAAATGATAGGTTCAGATGATGGAGTGGAATCCCCACTCACAGAATTATGAGAATAACCAAGAAACTCTTGAGAATACTCCTCTGAAGCAATGTCTATGATATCTATTTGATTAACTGCTTCAGAATCATAATTGGAGGAGTACCTCGAGGTTTGATCGAGGTTAAAGGTAACGGCTTCATTACCCACACGCAGAGTGATTTCTTGCTCAAATACATCGATAAGAGCACGGCCCATTCTAAGGAAACCCCTCCCAACAATGAGAGGGACCCTTTGATCGGCATCGAAATCAACCACTACAAAGTCAGCGGGGAGATGGAACTTTCCTAACTTCACAAACACGTCCTCGGTAATGCCGAGAGGACGAGATATCGATCGGTCTGCAAGCTCTAAAGTCATGCAGGTAGGAGTAAGATCAGGAAGAGAAAGTTTCTTCCAAACTGAGTATGGCATTAGGTTGATGTTTGCACCAAGATCGGCCAAGGCATAGCAATCAACCATTCCCAGAAATACACATGGTATTAGAAATTTTCCAGGATCTCGCAGCTTCTCGAGAAGCTGCTTTAAAAGAACTGCTGAGCAGTTCTCATTTAAGGGAGTCTTTGCCATTTCAAACAGTTTTTCCTTGTTGCTTAACAAGTGTTTGATTGTTGATGCAAATTTGGGCATCAGAATAATAGCATCCGCGAAGCTAATGTCAAAATGCAAATCTTGGAAGATTTGAAAGAATTTATCCATCTGGTGACTAGCTTTTTCACGGAGCTTTTGTTCACTCAAGCGTGAGGGGTAAGGAATAGAAGAGGTAGAAGGTTTGGACTTAGATGTTTCAACTGGGATATCATTTTGTTCAAAAACAACTCTAGGTTTTGGTTTGGGTTTCGGGACAACATGAGGTGGGACGTCTTGGGTACCCCCATTATGAGTAGGAAGTACTTTGTCCTTATTTACCTCGGCTTAATTTTCCACTACCTTGGGAGAAGGAGAAGAAGTGGTAGTTGGAACAGTGGGTCCATCATATGAAACTCCGCTCCTGGTTGTGATCGCCTTTGCATCGCCCCTCGGGTTTGCGATCGTGTTGCTCGGAAGTTTTCCAGAGCCCGAGGGTTGTTCATTTAAAGATTTCTTGATTTCAGAAATCTGGCTGACCAACAACCTGTTTGTCTCTTCTTGAGTTTTCATGAACTGCTTCAACAACTCATCAAATGATGATTGTGGAGCTGGGAGAATGGCTTGTGTTTGGTTGGGGAAATTTTGGACTCGGTTATTTTGATTATAACCTTGTTGTGGTTGAAAATTTCCCTGATTTGGATTACCATTTCCCTGAAAATGATTTCCCGGGTTGAAATTGTTTCTGTTAAAGTTTCCTTGATTATGGAAACCTTGATTCTGTCCAGGATTGAAATTCCCTTGGTTTTGATAACCTTGGTGCATTCGAGGTTGGTTCTGGTTTCGATTTTGCAAATTTGGGTTTTGATTAAACCTGGGTGGTCCCATATGTGTGTTAGCATGGTAACTTGGTTCCATTTGAGGACGGTATTGATTACCTCCCTGATTTGTAGTACCGGCTAAGGCATTGGCTTCAAAAAGACTACCATCGGTGGCAGTACAATTGTAGTAAGCATGTGGGCCACCACAAGTGACACAAACTTCCACCTTTTTTACTTCAGCATGTGAAGGGTTTTGTGTGAAAGTGACTTTCTTTTGGTTTGAGAGAACCAAAGCTTGAATAGCGTCCGTGAGTTTATCTATCTTAGCATCGGTGCTAGAAGTACTCACGGGTGATGAAGTAGAAGGACCAGCACTCACTTGGGAGTTATATGGCTTTGTGCGTGTAGTGCGGACCTTGGACTTATTTTCAATGATTTCTAAAGCTTCTTTAGTGGTTTTGCTCAAAAAATTACCTCTCGCGGAGGCATTGAGAGAATCTTGGTCAGATTGACTCACACCATTCGACGAAGCAATTCTTTGAAATGATCCCATGCGTCACCAAACGATTCATCAAACCTTTGAGTAAATTTGATGATTTCATTTTTAAGACTTGTCGTTCTGGACGGGGGAAAAAATTCATTTACAAATTTGGTAACTAAATCTTCCCATGATGTTATTGAACGAGGAGGTTGTTTTTCCAGCCAAATCCGGCTGCTCCCTCAAGAGAAAATGGGAAAAGAAGAAGTTTGACTGCTTCGGAAGGGACGTTTTTGTATTTAATGGTAGATGTAATCTTGTTAAACCATCAAATATGAGCATGAGGATCATCCCTTTCAAAACCATAAAATTGGCTTGAGGTTACTAGATTTAGTAACCTAGTTTTGAGCTCAAAGTATTCAGCCACAATGGCTGGGACAACAATAGCGTCTCCATAACCCTCAATGGGTGCTTGGAGAAGCTCATTCATCGGACGGTCTTCCGCCATGATAACTTTGTTTGGGGAAATAGCACGTATCTCAGATACGGCTGTTGGGGCAGAACGTCTACGGCGTCTTCGAGGATTTCTAACAAGCTCACGGAAAGGGCTTGTTGACCTAAAAGAACGAGTGCGCATGCACTAGAGACGACTCTAAGAATCCTTAGAGTGACGGGAAATTAAAAATAGAAAAGAAATATAGACAAAAAGATGATATATAACAAATGAGTGAATTATTCAAACTCACAGATGCTTCAAAAGTCGTAATACGCAGCACACCTCCCCGGCAGCAGCGCCAAATTTTGATTGGCCTCAAACAGTCAGAAAATATTAACCAAGTAATGGTCAACAAGTCAAACAGTCTAAACCAATACTCTGTGGAGTGTAGTGTTTCCCCGGATCGTTAAATCCCAACGAGGCGTGAAATCTGAAATAAAATGACTTCGAGATTAGGTGATTTGAACAGGAAAAGGGTTTAAGTGATTGTACTACTGAAATATAAGTTAAAATAGCTTAGATAAGCTAGATCAATTAATACGTGAAATCAGATAAGCACAAATGTAAAGGTACTGGAAAAAGCGTATGTTTAATATTTAAATGTAAACAACAACAACAACAATTTTAACTATAGTAGGAATTTGTATGCCTTAGGGGCTTAAATGCAAATTAAATAAACTTTAAAATATTTATTTTATAATTACTAATTTATTTAAAAGTTAATAACACCTAAAAATGTAAAAAGATATGAAATGTACGTTTAAATTTAAGTAAACGTAAACGTACGAAACTAAACGTGAATTCTGTCAAATAAAACTCCCACAAATATGAAAATTATATTTTTAGAATCCTAGACTTATAAGAAAATTATTAGAAAATGAAAATTATTTTTATAACTATTTAATTAATTATTATTATTTAATAACTATTTTTAATTATTTAATAATTCACTAATAATAAAGAAAATGTAAAATAAGTCTTGAAAAATAAAATTAAAATTTATAAAAGTCTAAAATATTAGAAAACTTATTTTAAAACTAAAATAATATTTTTCACACTATTTATCTAATTATTATTAATTAATTATTATTTAATTATTATTTAACTAATTATATTGATTTAAATTATTAAAAATACTAAAATGACTTAGATAATTAAGACGATTTTTATAAATCTAATTAACCAGAACAGGAATCCTAAAAAATTATAAAAAGTTTGTTTTATGTATTTTTAAACTAAATTACTAATTATTATTATAATTATTAATTAATTACCAATTAAACTAATTATATTATAAAAAATAGAAAATGAACAGTATAAATTCTAGAAAAATTTATAAAAATGTTTTACCTTATATAAAAGCTAGAAAAATTATAAAAACTAGGTAGTAATTTATAAAATATAATTATGCTATTTAATTCTTAATTATTAATTAATAATTAATTAAACTAATATTAAATCTAAATATTACTAAATTCCAAGGGAAAAATCTGGAAAAATTTATAAAAGTACTTTAATATAAAAGATATTTAATAAAAATATAAAATAGCATAAGTGCTTATAAATAAGCTAAAAACAAAATTAAATAGATAATTTCTATTAAACAGAAGCTATCACTATAATTAAGTTTGGCTTTTTCTGTTTTTTCTTTTATAGAACTAATAAAATACTTAAAATAAGAAACTTTTATAAAGAAAATTAATTTGGAAACCCAGAATAAGCACTGTTAGTGCTTCTTACCCTTGACAGTTGACTTAGTTTGACTAGATCAAGAAATAAGCTCAAATGAGCTTGTGTGCGGTTCACAAGGTATATTCTGGTTCCTATGAGTTATATGAACTTGTTTGAGTAAGTTTCACATAATTAAGCAGCTTGAATAAGCCAAAAACTTGAATAAGCACTTGCTTATTTTGGGTTCTGAGTCAGAAATGGGACAGGAATTGAGGACAATTCCATGTGGGTTCCACTGGTCCCTAGGTCAAACAAAGGGTCAAAGTATGAACCCTGGTAGGAGGGGGTTGGGAAAACCCAACAGTGGAGTGTGGGACCCACTGGGGTGGCCACAAACTTCCACCAAAGTGGTGGTGGTGAGATGGTGATCTGTGTAGCAGGGGAGCTTCTTCCCCTGCAAGTGTTTTTGGATGGGTATAACTTGCACAAGAAAAATATCAAAAATGAAATAGATGCAGGAAACTCAATTTAAGCTGGTAGATTACACATACAATAAGTTTCAAGTCCTAGATCATAACACAAAATTCATAGAAATTCATGCCATATTGGAGATTTCTGACCATACAACTTTTTGACTTTTTAATTTATGAACTAACTTTGACTTATGTGAACTTCTGATTGATCCTACTTACTAAATAAGTTGTTATAAGCTAAGATTAAGCTAAATTAAGCTAAATGACAAACTTATGTGATGATATGGTGAGATTTGGACCTCAATTCCTATAACAGTTAACTGTTAAGAGGTATAGATGATAATTTTGACTTTGGGTGTATGAGACCACAATTTTATGCCTTAATTGACCTAAATCTCACTACTGCAATCTTGTGAAACACAAATAAACACCAAACAACAACAAGAGCTTAGCTCACTAGCTTGTTCCAAACACTCCCTTAACTGTCTGATGTGGGGTTTTTCAAAGCAAACAATTGATTTAAACCATACAATTAACACAAAACCTTTTATTATGCTTATATAAACCTGTTTAAGTCCAAATATACCAACAACAACAACTACAACTCATAAATCAAAATCAAGCTATATATTACTAAAATATGAAATACTAAACAACTATTAAAACTAATGAACAACTATTATTTTTTTTTATTATTGTATTATCAATAAAAACTCTAAATAAACACAGATTAAATAAAATCAAGCAATAACAATAATAAGTAAAGTGAATAAGCTTGAAAATGGATAAAATGGCTTACAATTGAGTGACTGTGGGTATCAAAACCAAGAACCAAGAAGCCTAATTCCTCCCTGAGGATCTAAACCACAATCCAAAGCTTTCTTATGCTTCCAAATCAACTCTGAATCCCATAAATTAAATCCAAATCCCACAGTTGACTTTTGTTGACCGATTTTGTATTTGTGGATTTTTTTAGCTATATTGAATTGTAAGTTACTAAAAGCTTTTGTAAGCTTTATAGGAGCTTATATGAGCTTATTGAGTCTGTAATCATCAACTAAGAACAACACTTAAGTAGAATAAGATTTTTGGAAATTTGAGAATTGCATAAACTGGATTCATACATAAAAACTGAAATTGATTATTGGAAATAGGTTCACATACACTGAAAAACACTAAACAAAGTACTTGAAAGCCAAATTTTACACTGGAAATTAGAACATAATTAAGTCGACATACATTTTTCTAAATTAAACTATATATCTTCTCACATTGCTTCCCCTGCTTTCTTTATAGGCTTTTTCAACTCCCCACATGTTTCTGAGACTTTCCCACCTCTTTTGAGCCATTGGATCTCTGCAATTCATCTAAACCGTTTAAACTTGCTTTTGGCGCCAAATCTACACACGTGTAATTGTGGCTGTTTGAGACTAATTAAAGAACTTTGGTGTTATGTGGAGGTGTAGGGGACAGGTTTGGATAGCAGGAGTGGACTATGGGTGTGTTTTGGTCAAGAAACAGGCTGTAAGCCATGGAGGTTGAGTATGGATGGTGGGGAAGCATTAAATGCTACTGTGGGATGATATGATGATGTTTAGAGGTGAGGTGGAAGTGGACAAGTGGTGGTGAGGTGGTGAAATACCATGGTGGTATTAGGATTGAAGGCTGGGGGTGAGGGTGTTGTACAGTGGTTGTGGTATTGGGGAAGGAGGGTCAAATGGGATCAAACCCCCGTTTTTATTAATAAGGGTGTGGACTGGGCTTGGTTTTGGGCCTAGGGAAAAAGGGTGTGGGTTGGGTAAAGGTTTTTTGATTGGATTAGGTTTTGGGTTAATAATAATAATAATAATAAGGGTCCGGTTGGTTTATGGTTTACACAAGGACCAAATTTGTAATTTGGTGAAAATTGAGGGCTAATTTTTGCCACTTTCCTAAAGTAATTATAAGGACCAATATTATTAATTATGAATAACCCAAGGACCAAAGATGTAATTTTTCCATTTAAAATACCCAGGGACCTTTTCTGTCAAATTCTCAAACTCCAGGGACCAAACTTGTAATTTTCTGAAAGTTGAAGGGTTTAACCTGTAATTTCTCCATAGTTATCATAAGGTCCATTTATGCCATTTAATAATAGCGCAAGGTTTACTTTTAATATTTTTCCATTTTCAAAAACCTTAAGGACTATATTTGACATTTTTAAAATTTGAGGGACTAAAGTTGTCATTTTGCAATTTTAACTTTAAAGGACTATACTTGACAACTTATGAATCCCTAAGGACCTTTGATGATATTTTTCATGTTTTGATTTACCAGGGACTAGTTTTGCCAATTTTTCAAAGTTCAGGGACTGAAACTGTAAATTATGTGAAATGTTATGTTTTTCATCAGTTTAAAATCCTTTTACATAAAAACACAATCCATGGATATTTTATGTATATTAAGGCATTCCTGTGTGTTTTCATATGTTTTTGCAGTTTAAATGTAACAGAAATGATGAGTATTTACACACTCATCATAAACCAAGACAGATGGATATCAACTTGAAATAAGCCAAAAAGCACAGATAAGCACACTGAATAAGCTATGATAACCAAATAAACAATTAAGGTATAGACTGAGTATTACACAAGCCAAATGGCCTAACTGTCAGACCTTGTGGGGTCCACAGGCTTGATTGGAAGCCCAAACTAAATAAGGATCCAATAAGCTGAGCTTATTGGCTTTTCAAAAAGCCAAGAAACAGGCTCTGGGTCCCACAGATGAACACAAGAGGGGGCTTGGAATATAGGCTCAAACACTGAGTCACTTAGTGTATACAAGGAATGATCAAACTAAAAGCTACTTGCAGCCCTACCAAATAAGCCAGGAAATTGCAAATAAGCTTAAAACCTTAAAGATGGGCTTATGGGGTTTCCAAAAAGCCAATAAGCTAGGGGTGGGGCCCACTAATGAACTGGCTATGGTCTATTGAAATTGAGTGATTAATACTGAGTACTCAGCATACTCAGTGGAATAAGCAAATTTTAAGGCACAAATAAGCTATGCTACAGGGAACTGAGATCAAATTTTATTGATAATCTAAAAAGATAAGCTGACAAGCTTTCCAAAAAGCTAAAAAAACAAGGCCTAACAATTTGATTTGCACCCTGGAGGGGGGTTGGAAAATTTAACCAAATATACAAAGTGCCCTGGTGCAAAAAGAGAACTTGCCCTGCAGGCTTAAATAAGCCCTTGCACAAGCTTAAATAAAATTCACAAAAATAAGATGAATATGGGATTTTAAAGGTGAACTGAGAGATATTATCTCCGGGTCCAAATCCAATCACAAAAATCAAAACAATTCTTCCCATTTTTGGTTTTCTGAAAACACTTTAAACTTTGACTTTTTGATTTTTGCTTTTAGTTGACTAAAGTGAACTTGAATCTTGATTTTATGACTGATATAGGTTTAATAAGCTATATTAAAGCTAAATTAAGTTAGACAACTCACTTGTGAATGGAAATGGGGCATAAGCCACTCTTTAACCAACACAGAGGGTTAATTAGGCCTAATTATCTGTGATTTTGACTTTTTGATGAATAAACCTTGGTTTTTATTGTTGACCTGAGTTATTAAGACCCTAAGTGACTTATGTGAACTAACAATAACAACAAACTCATGCCTTAATACAGAGAAACAGTTTAAACCAAACACTACTATTAAAGACAGATGATAATGAAACTAAACTAGAAAGGAACCCAAGCTCAATCTACTGATTAAGAATACCCTAATAAGCTATAAGCAAGCAAAATAAGCAATAATAGAACACTGTTACACTATAAAAGATTGGAATGAGAGATTTAGGCTTACAAATGCCTTCCAAACTTTCTTCCAAGAACTAAGAACCACATAATCACTTCCTAATGAACCTCCACAGGTTCCCTAACCTAGGGCCATCCAAAATCAACCCTGCTCCAGCTTCTTGATCATCATCATTAGTATTTTTGATTTTTTTTCTTATTTTCTTTTTTTTTTGGATATTTTTTATTTCTTTGATCCTAAACTGCTTTTAGTGTTTCTAAAAGCTTCAATGAGCTTTCTGGGAGCTTATGTGAGCCTAGGAGTCCAAATCATTAAACAGAAACAATCATAAAGCTTATTGATAATTTTGAAATAAAAGTGAAATTTGCATAAACTGAGAGAAGTACTGAAACTTGAAATTTATTAATAAAAAGAGTTGAGATTACACTGAGATCACTAGAAATGCACTTTAAAAGCTTTAAATTACACTAGGAATTTGAAAATTACAATTTCAACATACATAAAACTATATTACTCTACCACTTCTTCCTTGTTGCTTCTCTTCCTTTTATAGGCTCACATTAGGGTTTGTGGACACCCTCTGAGCATTTCCCACTCTTTTCCTGGTCTGTTGGATCACTGAGGCTTAATCCAAGCTTTACACGTGTTTTGGCGGGAAAGAAAAAGGGAGCAAATTGCTCTGTTTATATGGCAAGGGGTGGTGCATTAATTGCTGTTGTCCTTGTTAGGTGGATAGTGGCTTGGGTGGTCGATGGGATGGTGATGGTGGGGAGTGGTGATGTGATGCTGCAAGTGGAGAGGAAGGAGGGAAGGGGTGGTGGTGTTGTGTTTGACTGGGGTTTGACCCAGGGTCAAAGTTTGACCCTGGAAATATTAAGGGGTGAGGGGGATGGGCCTAAGGGTGTTGGGCTGGGGTTTTAAGTTGGACCAGGGATTGGATTGGGTTTGGATTTGGAAGTAATAATACAAAGGGTCCGGTTGGTTTTATTAGTAGAAATCACAAGGACCAAAATTTGTAATTATCCGAAACTTGGGGTTGGCTTTTGTCAATCTTCCAAAGTTATTCACAAGGTTAAATTCTGCCAAGTTTCGTTAGTATGAGGACCATAGTTTCCTTTTTCCAGTTTTGAACACCCAAGGACTATTTCTGCCAACTCTGTAAACTCAAGGGACCAAACATGTAATTTTACCAAACTTTCCACTTCAAAGACCATTCCAGCCAGAGATGAGTAGCACAAGGACAAATTTTGATTTTTCAAAGTTTTTACATCCCGTGGACCATTTTTGTCAATTTTGCAAAGTTCAGGGACTAAACTTGTAATTTTATGAAATTTCACACCAAATGACTAAATATGTTCATTTGTGATTCAAAAGGACCTTTGGTGAATTTTTCATGTTTTTGAATAACCAGGGACTAGATTTGACAAGTTTTGACAGTTGAGGGACTGAAACTGCCAATTATGCAAACTTTGTTCATTTTTCATTTGTTTTTAAACATTTTGCATCTGAAACATATAAAACACAATCCTGAGATATTTTCAGTATTTTGATGCATATTTAAGTGTTTTTAGATGTTTTGGCAGTTCAAATGAGACAAAAATGATAAGTATTTACACACTCATCACTAATCAACCTGTAAAAGATATCTAGGGAGTAATGAAATCTAAGTAAACACAACTTTCCTCATTATTGTTTCCACCACATTAGTATAATAGTTTCATTTTCATTTTTGTTATTTTATTTTGATTGCATCTTTAGATTAATTGGGTTAGTTGGCTAGCAACTAATTCCACCCACACCTTCAAAACCCGAGATTTTAATTGCTTTTCATAAAATATAAAAATACAAAAAGAATCATCCCTCACCTCTTGACCTAGTTTAGTAGGCTTTCTAATCCTAGCGACACTATTCCTGAGTTGAACGATCAATCCCCCGGTACTTGTCACTATACTATACTACAACGATCAGGTACACTGCCTGGTGGGGGTTGTAAGCTTCTCAAGATCCCTTGAGAGGTAAAACCTGTTGCGAGGGCGCATTTCCCACGTATCACTATGACTTTCTCATCTTTAATTATTTCACTATCTTTATCGGTAAAGGTAACCCTACACTTATTGTCACACCCCCAAAATACCTGAATGGCAGCGGAATGGAATACCTGGGAGTGGCTGTCATAGCACCATAGTTTACCGTTATATTGAACGACCTAAAGTGTCGTTTAGAAAATACAGCGTTTGATCATCAAATCATTCAGAGTTTACAAAGCTTAGGTCCCAAAAGAGTTTGCCAAAATAGTTAAAATAAGTTCAACAAGATCAAACGTTTCATAAGTGCAGAAAATATAGTGAGATGCGTCGACACCGCGACTCCATGAAGGTCCAAATGTATGCAACATGAGCTACCTTAATAACCTGAGAAATACATTGCGAAAAAAAAAACGGTCAACATAAAGTTGGTGAATAATCATAGGTTTATAAGTTAAATCATATGTACAATAGCCACAAGTAACAGTAAAGTACTAAAATGTCAAAAGTGCTACATTGTCTCTTAAGCTCATGGCACCGAAGCTCGACGTACTAAAATTGGCCCCAAAGGAGTGTTTATCAGGCACTCTAAATATTCAGACATGAAATGCATTCGTTTTCCTTATGGAGCAACCCAAACACGAATGGAGGAGTCACCCTCGATAGATCTATCCACTCACTCTCGCTTGGCAATATAATTAACGGTCCATGATAATAAAGGGGACTTGAAGTGATAGTACTAACAACTTAAGCAATGTATGGAATTTAATACTTGGGCATGTACAAAAAAAATAATTGTGCAATGTATTCTCCCCCGTGGGATTTAAAATCAAATAAGTACTAAAAACGGGGCTATGAGAACTCACCTGGAGTGATAGTACTAAGATGGTACCACGATGGTAAAGTAGTCGGGACAATGAGGCGCGAACACTAGCCGCAACCTAAATGGATAATCGTGATCTAATTAAGATCAAGCCGTAATGAAATGAATGCACATGCACATGATACCCATACCACTCGTAATTTGGAAATACTAGTTATCGTCATAGTAAAATAGTTTCCGTACTTAGGAAAAATAAGTCCAAATAGGGAAGTATATAACTTGTCGTATTATCTCGTATGAAAATGTTAGCGTTAGGTTCCTCGTATCGAAAGCCTTAAAATAACGTCGTTAAGTCGTATAAATATTCTCTTGGGTTGTACGTATTCATTTGGTAAGAAAATAGTCCTTAGTAACATTTCTAGAAAATATACCGTTTAGCGCGTAAGTTATTATTTTTATTTGTGTCCATATATATATATATATATATATATATACATATATATATATATATATATATATATATATATATATATATATATATATATATATATATATATATATATATATATATATATATATATGTATAGTTTGACGATGTTAAAACGGGTATAACTTGGTCGTTTTAAGTTCATTTTCCTCGTTCTTTATGTCCACGGATTCGTTTTAGTAAGTACTAATATATTTTTGATAACTCGGCTCCTCTAGGTTACGTTTAACACCTCTATTTGTCCGTCGAAAATTTCCAAACAGCAAGCAGTTTTTCAGGAAATGGTTTTCGTCGTTAAATTTACAAAAATCATAACTCATTCGTTATTAACTCGTTTTAATCCGTTCTTTCGCCTAAAGTTTCGTTTTTGAAAGTATTTTCTAAATATTTGGTCAAAAATTACCCATCATTAACTGATTTTCCCATGAATCAAAAATAGGGACAGTAGGTATTCTTATTGTTTCAAAAATCATTTCTAGGGTTCTAATCTAGTTCCATCTTCAATCAAACCACTTTCAATCACCACAAAACTAGTCTAATCCTACCATACACCTTCTTAGGGTGTCATGGGTTCCTAAACATCATAACCAAGTAGATCTAACAAAGATCTAACAATAATCACTTTCTAAGGTTCAAAAGTTAAAAGTTTATAAAATAAAGTGGTATAAGCCATTATATGCATGAGTTCTTGTAAGAAAGGTATATAACCATAGTAATAACTTGTAAAAATAATAAAAATAAGTTTGTTAACTTACTTGAAGGTTTAGGGAGTTTAGATGATGAAAAACCTACTAATCCTTGAGTTTCTATTTCAAAACTCCAACAAGGATGACTAAGTGGACAAGTTTATATCTTGATCTTGGAAAATTTGTTGTTCTTGCTTCTTGATCACCCTAGATCGATTCACACCAAAGAGAAAATGAGAGAAAAAAAAATAGTTTACTTGCACTTTGAATGGTAATTGTGAGAAAATGGATGAAAAGGTTTAATATATACTTAGGAGACCAAAGTTTGGTAAGCATTAAATTGAGTTGGTGAGATTAAGCACATGAGGGGGCTTAGGAGGGGGGGGGGCCGGTTCACAAAGGAGGGAAAAGGGGGTTGTGTTGGGTAATTATATTAGAAAGTTAGTGTAAGATTTGTGTAGTATTATTTAGTTTTAGGTTTAATCGGGTACCGGGTTTGTTAGAAATAAATTTTATCAAAGTTATTCGGGACATAATAAAGTCGTAAAAGTTGTAAAAATATGTTGGGTACAAGTATGGAGAGTTTGGGTGATTATTGTTTAATTTTTATGAAAACCGTCGTTATTAAATTAGACGTACGATACGTACTAAATAAATTTCCAAAATACCGGGTAAATTAATATTATAATTTTTATATTATTAAAATGAATATAAAAATATATTAGGAACATAGTCGGAAGTGTCGGTCGTGTTAGTTACATTATTGATCGCGTGTTAATGTTTATATAGAAATAATTATACGTAAAAGTACTAATTTAAATATCCTACAAGTGGAATAGTATGCAAGTGCCATAATGATGATATGCAAACTATTTCTAGTCTGTATGAGATGTCCCAATGATAATGCATGAATTCGCACATGAACCAATACGGTTATGCGAATTTAAATACTCGTAAACTAAATTTACGATGACATGAGTAATGCACGTGAATAGTGGTATTTCTTCCGGAAATGAATAGTGTCAAGTGAATAGTAAAATTTCTGAATGTTTCTCGGAATGTCAAATTGACCTCAAAAACAGTGAATAGTGATCGATGAATAGTAAATGATGAATAGTAACTTGTGAATAGTAAATTGTCGAGGTTTGGAAAAATGACCGGAAATTACGAGTTGTGACACTTATTATCACAAATTTGACCTATACTAAGAAAGTTATAAGTTAGATTATCTACATGTTCAACATTTTCAATAGTTAGAGAGTCTTGAGAGATCGTACCTTTGCCTATGATTTTTCCACGACGATCACTACCAAAAACAACGTTACCTCCATTATATGCCTTATATGTAGAAAATAGCTTGAGATTTTCCGTCATGTGTCTTGAGCATCCACTATCCTTTATCCATTCATCGGGCTCCAAATCTACTCCTATACATACTTCATTAGGTGCTTGAGCTACGAAACATTTGTGCTTCATTGTTTCGTCTTCGTCACTATATTTTCTTCTCCGGGTGGTTTTCCTTTTGTCTTGTGCTTTTAGTTGCTTTTTAGTAATTTTCTTGAATTCTTTAACGACCTTTGCATATTCTTCATCTTCACTTTTGGAACTATAATAATTATCATCATTATATTCCTTTTCGATCATTGACTTTATGCACTCTTCTTGTTTGTTCTTGGTATGACTCATGGGGTTTTCGCCATTATTACCATCACACACAAAATTTGAACTAGTAGCACTTGTACTCATTTCAACTAAATACTTATCTACCATACTCTCATTTTCAACTATTTTGTATCAAAATTTTCTTTGGCTTGACATTTCTCTTGAAGAAAATTTAAAAGACTCTTCCACATATCATTTGCCGTTTGACAAAAAAATATTCTTTCATATTCAATTCTTGGTAAAGCTTTGTATATAATCATTTTAGCTATATTGTTTTTATCAAGCACTACTTTGAAATAGTTATATTGTTTTTCAAAAACGGTTTTTGTTGGTTGAAAATCACAAATTGAAATGACATACCAAAGATCATAATCTATTAACTTCACATAACATTCGAATCGATTTTTCCATTCAAGAAAACTTGTATTTTCAAAATATGGTGGTTTAAATGTCATGTTCCCTTCGAAATATTTTTCCGATTCCATAGATCGATTGTAAGTTTTAAAATACAATTTATTTTAAAAATCTTGTTTAACCTGGCTCTGATACCAATTGTGGAAAACTAGAAGGGGGGGTTGAATAGTTTTTCCATCGTTTTTAAATTTATAAAAACTTTCTTTACAAAATCTTCGATTCTAGTTTTATGTGAGATCAATATTTAAATGCTTAAGTATACTAATATCTATGTGAGTAAATGACAATATAAGTAAGTAAATAAGTAAAGAGATAGAGATGGAGAGATCGCACCACAAAACTAAGGATTTATAGTGGTTCGGCTACGAAGCACCTCTTCGCCCTACTCCACTCCCCGAGCACCTAACTCGAGAGTTTTCTTCACTATGTCAACAAGCTCCCTTATGGCGGAGAAAACCTTACACAACTTTTTCTTACACCAATTAACGACACTAAGCTAGATGTCGAGTCCTAATAGTAGCTAGAACCAATCTCACACCACCAATCACTACACACCTTCTTCACAACTTATACACACCACAACTACTACACAACTACTCAAAACTTCACTACTACAACTTCACAACACTACTACTTCTTTACTACTTCAATTCACAACTACTAACACACCTAGATCTACCTATTACACACCTTCTACACCTCTACAAATAATTTACACAACAACTAACAATATTCACAAATCTACAATACTTCTTAACAAGATGTTGGAGGAGTATTCTTCTCTTGCACTTTGAATGATGAGGGATTGGATCACTTGAAACAAAAACTAATAAGTTTATGATTAAAGGTTTTAGGAAGATGATTTGAGAGGATTTGGACAGAAAGTTTTAGTGCAAAAGGTGAGGAAAAATTACAGATTTGAACCAGTATTTATAGGCAAAAGATTCTGACACAGGAGCGTGTGCCAGCCCCTTTAATTCATGGCCGGCCCCCTTAAAATTAAGGGGGCTGCCCCTTATAATTAAGGGGGCCGCCCACCTGTAACGGCCATAATCTTTTGTCTTTTTTGGAGAAAGTTTATTTGGTGTAGATTTAATTGATTTTGGTTAAAAATTTGAATTCATATATTTATTATGAATTAAACATTTTCCTTTAATTACCAAAAGTGTTTTTCAAAATATATAAAATGTTTATACCATTTTATATAATTTGTAATTAGTAAATAAACCTTCCTTTGATCATAAAATGTATTAGGCAATTGTTTATTCATACCTTAAGTGATTTAGTTGGATGTAATGATATTTTGTCACTAAATACTAGTTTACGTAATGATTTTACGTTTAATGATTTTATATTTTGCGATCGTCAAAACATAAGGATATCGAGAAATATTAATAACGTTTTTACGCATTATTTATATCAACAACTATCATTCCTCATTCTCCGCAAATTTAAAATCTCAAATAATGATATCCGCGGATGCTTAGCCTAAAAAGTTAAGGGAACAAGCTAGGGCTCAACAAGCCCGGTCAGGTCAAAATTTCTATTCATACTCTACCCAGCGGAAAGTCAGACAAGGTGTCAAAACTTATTATATTTTTGCAAAAATTTTCAAAATTTTTTTTCAATTTTTTTTTGTCCTTTTTGATGAATTTTTTCAATTTTTTTGGATTTTTCGAGAAAAACGGAGTTGCATGAGTAAACGGCACATGAAAGGTGCAAGTCAAATCGAAGATACCCCCCAGACTAATGTTAAACATTGTCCTCAATGTTTCAAAGGCGATGGTCATCCTACGTTGTACCTAAGGCCGTTTATTAATTATGCCAAAAGATAACGTTAGTTAAGGATATCAGATTTCTTTGAACAATGAAGCTTTGAATGAAGTAAGGACAAAATACAAGCACGAGAGCCTTCATGCTTCGGGAACAATTACCTGTACAAACACAACAACAACCACAAACAAAAGATTCAGAAGAGGTTGTCCCCTTCTTGTTACTTTATTAGAAAGAAGAGAGAAGTCAGAGATATGGGTAAAAACCCATGTGCATGCTAATGTTTTTGTTCACTGAGTCACTAGCTTGACTCGATCCCCGAATTCATTGGTTCATGGGGAAAGTTTGGAGATCTGGGACAACCATGGGAGGTATGTCCCCTCCAAAGTAGTGTTTTAACCGATGACCATTCACTTTAAAGTTGGGACCGTCGGGTTGAGATAACTCAACGGTTCCATATGGAAACACTTTGGTGATAGCGAAAGGCATAGACCAACGGGTTTAGTTTGCCCGAGAAAATCTTTAATCTTGAGTTAAAAAGAAGGATTTGATCACGAATGTTGAAAACGCGGTTCTTAATCTTTGAGTCATGGATCTTCTTTGTCTTTTCTTTGTAGATCAAATAATTCTCGTAAGCCTGATCACGAAGTTCATTTAATTCATTTAGCTGAACCTTGCGGTGATCACCCGTTGTCTTAGGGTCGAAGTTGGCATGTTTTAAGGCCCAGTAAGCTTCGTGCTCTAGCTCAATCGGTAGATGACATGCTTTCCCGTATACCAGCTTGTATGGAGTACACCCGATGGGTGTTTTGTAAGCTGTTCGGAAGGCCCAGAGAGCATCATCTAGCTTATCCGACCAAGAGGCACGGTTTTCTCCTACTGTCCTCTCCAGAATTCTTTTTATGCCACGATTGGAAACCTCCACCTACCCAAAAGTTTGGGGGTGATATGTAGTGGAAAGACGGTGAGTGACACCGTACTTCTGCATGACTCTTGCAAATTGATCATTGCAAAAGTGTGTACCACGACCACTGATTATGGCACGTGGAGTTCCGAATCTGGCAAAAAGAGCTTTCAAAAATTTTTCAACGACTCGGGCGTCATTGGTTGGTAAAGCCTTTGCTTCAACCCATTTGGACAAATAATCGACGGCCACGAGTATATACTTATTCCCTCGTGAAGACGAGAATTGACCCATAAAATCAATGCCCCAGATGTCAAATATTTCACAGACTTGGATGGTGTTTTGAGGCATCTCATCCTTTTTGGAGATATTCCCGTGACGCTGACAAGCGTCACAGGTTTTGACAAACTCATGAGCATCCTAATAGATCATGGGCCAGTAGAATTCGGAATCAAACACCTTTTTGGCGGTGTAGTTTGGACTATGATGTCCCCCCTTGGGTCCATCATGACAAGCTTTGAGAATATCCATGGCTTCTTGGCCGTGGACACACTGCCGGATGACTTGATCTGCACAGATTTTAAACAGATAGGGGTCATCCCAGAAGTAGTGGTTTACGTCTTTGAAAAACTTTTTCTTCTGTTGGGACGACATCCCTTTAACGATGAAGTTACCCACATGGTAGTTTGCAAAGTCTGCAAACCATGGGGTAGTAGAATCACCACGAGAAGAGATCACATTGAGTGTTTCGAGAGGGAAGGTTTCATTAATTTCCTATTTCTCGAGGACATCTTGGTGAGGGTTCTCTAGTTGGGATAGATGATCAGTCGCTAGGTTCTCAGCTCCTTTTTTATCACGGATAATGATATCAAATTCTTGCAGGAGGAGAACCCATCGGAGCAATCTTGGCTTTGCATCTTGTTTTGCAAAGAGATATTATAAAGCCGAGTGATCCATATACACTATGCATTTGGTCAGGATTAGGTATGGCCGAAACTTTTCAAAGGCATACACAACGGCTAATAGTTCTTTTTCCGTAGTGGTATAGTGAGTTTGAGCTTCAGCTATAGTTTTATTGGCATAGTGTATAGGCTGAAAATGTTTGGTTTTACGTTGCCCCAGGACCGCACCTATTGCAAAGTCACTAGCATCACACATAAGTTCAAAGGGAAGGTCCCAATCGGGGGCACAAGGATAGGTGCCTCAGTAAGCTTTTTCTTGAGAGTTTGAAAAGCTTCGATGCACTCGGGTGAGACGATGAAAGGAGCATCTTTTTAAAGGAGATGAGTCATAGGCCGGGCTATTTTGGAGAAATCTTGAATGAATCTCCGATAGAAGACGGCATGCCCGAGAAAACTTCTAACACCTTTGACAGTAGTGGGAGGAGGCAGTTTTGCTATAACATCAACTTTAGCTCTATCAACCTCGATCCCACTTTTGGAAATCTCATGGCCGAGGACAATGCCCTCTTTAACCATAAAGTGACTCTTCTCCCAATTTAGACACAAATTTGTTTCTTTACAACGTTTCAGCATGTTTTCCGAATGGGAGAGACAAGATTGGAAAGAATCCCCAATGACCGAGAAGTCATCCATAAAGACCTCAATAGTTTTCCCGATCATGTCGTGGAATATGGCCATCATACACCTTTGGAACGTGCCTGGAGCATTACATAAGCCGAAAGGCATACGTCTATAGGCAAAAGTTCCATAGGGGCACGTGAATGTGGTCTTTTCTTGATCCTGAGGATCAATGGGAATCTGAAAGTAACCCGAGAAACCGTCAAGGAAACAATAGTATTTGTTCCCGGCCAATCTCTCGAGCATTTGGTCCATGAAGGGTAGAGGAAAGTGGTCATTTCGGGTGGCGTCATTTAACTTTCTATAGTCAATGCTCACATGCCATCATGTAACCAATCGAGTTGGAATCAACTCGTTTTCATCATTTGTGACAACAGTAATGCCACCCTTTTTTGGAACACAATGGATTGGGCTAACCCAAGGACTATCATAGATCAAATAAATCAATCCGGCATCAAGAAGTTTAAGAACCTCTTGGTTGATAACCTCATGAATATTTGGATTAACCCGTCTCTGTTGTTGAACTGCTGGTTTGAAATCATCCTCCATTAAGATTTTATGAGTACCGAATTCAAGGTTAATACCCTTGATATCGGAGAATTTCCACGCAATTGCTTGCTTGTGGGATTTCAAAACCTTTATGAGAGCAGTTTTCTCCTCATCTTTTAAGTCTTTAGCAATTATGACGGATAATTTATCATCACCCTCCAGAAATGCATATTCAAAATGAGGAGGAAACTCCTTAAGCTCGACCTCAGGAAATTCATCAGTTTTCTCAAAAAATTTTATTTCCTCTTTATGAAGTTTCTGTGAAAGAACAGGAGGATGAGAGGGATCTTCATTGAGCAACTTCTCAAGGAGAAGGATATCCCTTTCCGGGTCAATCTCTTGGTTATCAATCCCCTCGGGAATCGAATCACTTTTGAGAAAGGCCTCTATTTCCTCTAAGACGAAGTCACTTCCCCCAAACGGAGTAAGGGAAGGAGAAGAATTGGCAATTATAGGTTGAGAGGAGGGAGTGGGATTACCACTCGGAGAATTATCAAAAAAACCAAGAATTTCTTGAGAGTACTCCTCTGTGGCAACATCGATGACATCGATGCGGTTAACTGACTTAGAAAATTTGAGGAGTATCTCGAGGTTTGATCAAGGTTGAAAGTTATTGCTTCAGTACCAACACATAATGTGATTTCCTCATCGAATACATCGATCAAAGCACAACACCGTCCTAAGGAATCCTCTTCCAAGAATGAGAGGAACCCTTGGATCTGCATCAAAATCAACAATCACGAAATCTGCTGAAAAATGGAACTTTCCCACTTTTACAAATACGTCCTCGGTAATACCGAAGGGACGAGATATTGAACAGTCTGCAATCTTAAGAGTCATGCAGGTGGGAGTGAGTTCTAGAAGAGAGAGTTTCTTCCATACTGAATGAGGCATCAGGTTGACGCTGGCACCAAGATCGGACAAGGCATAGTATTCAACCATTCCCGGGAATATGCATGGAATGAGAGATTTCTCTGGATCTCCAAGCTTTTTGGGAAGCTGTTTCAATAGAACTGCACAGCAGTTTTCATTTAGTGGAGTTTTTGCCATCTCGAACAGTTTTTCCTTATTGCTCAATAGGTTTTTGATTGTTGATGCAAACTTAGGCATCAAAAGGATAGCATCCGCAAAACCGATATCAAAGTGTAATTCTTGAAAAATTTGGAAAATTTTTTCCATTTGATGATTTGCTTTTTTGCGGAGCTTTTGGTCTTGTAAACGTGAAGGATATGGAATTGAAGGTTTCGGGTTGGGTTTCGGATTTTCAACGGGAGTCACAGAAGTTTCAAATACGACCCTTGTTTTGGTGGTCGGGACCGGGATAACTGGAGGAGGGACGTCATTGGTACCTCCGTTGTTAGTAGGAAGTACCGTGTCCGTTGTATCCTCAGTTTCACGTTCCTCTACCTGGATAGGAGAAGAGGTAGACGGAGCCGTGGGTCCTTTATAAGAAACTCCACTTCTTGTTGTGATCGCCTTTACATCGCCCCTCGGGTTAGCGATCGTGTTTCTCAGTAGTGTACCTGAGCCCGAGGGTCGATCATTTAAAGATTTCTTGAGTTCAAAAATCTGGCTGACCAAAAATTTGTTCATTTCTTCTTGGGTTTCATAAACTGTTTCAACAACTCATCAGATGATGGTCTAGTCGGAACAATGGCTTGAGTTTGGTTAGGAAAATTTTGAGTACGGCTGTTTTGAAAATTTCCCTGATGTTGATTGTTATGACCCTGAAAATTGTTTCCTTGTTGAAAATTACCCTGTTGGAAATTATTACCCTGATTAAAATTACCATGACCTTGATTACGGTTAAAATTTCCTTGGTTTTGATTTTGGAAAACCTGGTTTTGACCAGAATTGAAGTTCCCTTGGTTATGGAAACCTTGGTTCATTCGATTTTGGTTCTGATTTTGATTAAAATTGTGGTTCCGGTTTTGAGCATTTTGATTCTGAGCTTGATTAAAACCTGGTGGTCCAAGGTAGTTATTGGAACGATAGCTCAAGAGGTTTCGGTCCCCTTGTGGTTGGTAGGAATTACCCCCCGCGTTGTAGGAACCTTGAGCTGCGTACACGTTTTCATGAGCAAATCCACCGGAGGCTGGGCACTCAGTATACGGGTGTGGACCACCACAAGTTTCACAACTTGGGTTGACAACTTTGACATGATGATTTTGATTTGATTGATGGATGCGTAAAACTGCTGTAGACAAATCGTCAAGCTTTTTAGCAAGGACAGTTATATCATTGTTTGCTGGAGTGACTGATTTCCATGAGTCATTCCTCTCACCTGAAGAATCCCAAAAATTGTGATGGGCAGTCATGTTTTCGATTAAATCATAGCACTCTTCGGAGGTCCTTTTCATAAAGGTGCCCCCAGCAGCAGCATTGATGGTGTCACGATGACGAAGTGTCAAACCATTGTAGAAGGTATCTATATATGGTGACAAGAAGCATATTATGATTGGGACATCGATCAATATCAAGCTTATAGCGTTCCAATGCCTCAAATAAGGACTCGTCGGGAAGCTGTCTGAAGTTGCTGATATCATTTCTCAGCTTAGTTACCATGGAAGGTGGAAAGTATTTTGCCAAGAATTTGGTAACCATCTCATTAAAAGTGTGGATCGAATTCTTTGGAAGACGATCGAACCAGGAAGTCGCATGATGAGTGAGAGAGTAAGGGAAAAGATATAAATGAAGGCCGCCTTCGGTGACGCCATTTTGTTTCATGCTCTGGGTGACGGTTAAAAATTTGTCGAGATGCTTGTTAGCATCATCACCCGGTAATCCGTGGAACTGGCATGAATTCTGGACTTGCTGGATCATGTGGTGCTTAAGTCCAAAGTCTGTGGCTCCAATAGTGAGTGGTGCAATAGCTCCACCTCTCCCGTGCATGGTAGGCTGACACAACTCCTCCATCGTTCGGAGATCGGGAGCTGTTTCATCCTTGCGTGGATCAGGTGGGGGTGGTGGGGGCCCGTCGTCTATTTTTATTTTTGGTTCTTCAATAACTGTACGTAACTCGGCTACGCTTCTTTGACGATTACGCTTTGTTTGTGAACGAGTGCGCATGCACTAAAAACAAAATCAAGTAAAACAAGACCGAGGCAAAAACAACAGAGAACTTAACCAATAATCACAATATGAATGGCTTCTTTGAAAAAGGTACACCAATTCACAAGGATACAAAGCTAAGTTTTTATCTTTGGTTTCGGAACTTATTAATGTTCATACCCCCAGTTGGTAGGTATTCTATCTTGGTTCTCGACAATGTATTTTATGTATTTATTAACAGAAAAACAAAATGTTTTTGGTTTTTTGTTGGTGTGTGTGAAAAAACTTTTGGAAATTATTTTTGGGATCGATTCGTTAACTGAAATCGTTTCCTTTAAGATTACTCACAGGGTGGCGGAAGAGAAGAATGGATCTTTTTTCAGTTCGCAATTTAATGTCAGAACTTACCTTTACCACCTGTATAGGTTGTAATCTTAAAGAATACGAAGTAATTTAACTTCATGATTTGTTTTTTTGTTTTTGAGTTTTTTGGTGTTGTTAACACTTTAGGAAAAGTGTTACTGACTTTTTCTAATATAATTTTGATTTTTACAAAAATGTGCAAAGTGGTGAAATTTGTACAAGGAGGGTTTTGAAAATCACTAAACTGCTAAACATTTTTGAAACACGCAACAACCTCCCCAGCAGAGGTGCCAAAATTTGACTCCTCCCAGACAGTCAACCCAAATTAACCAAGGATGGTCAATAGGTCAAACCTGGGAGAGGAGAGATCAATTTATGATCCGGTGTAAGCACAGTGTTTTCCCGGGTCGTTATGTCCCGACAAGCTGAAATTGTATTTTAGGAAACGTTTGAGAGATTCAGTGATTTGGGAAAGTAACAAATAATGATTTAGAGTTGATTACAATACTTGGAATTGATTTGGATTAAGCTAAAGAAACAGTATTAACAATTACAGGAATACAAATATGTGAACTGAATTTAATACAATTTCGATTACGTGCAGATAAAAAGGTGAGTTTTAAGCTAAATTAAACTAGCGGGGGTAAAAATAACTTTTTCACAAACTTCATATTAAAAAGAAAATCTAAATAAAAATAATTTTTTTTTATTATTTTATTATTTAATCTTAATTAAAACTATTTAATAATTAATTTAAACTAATTTAAACTAATTTAAATTTAAGAAAAATACCAAAGTGACTTAGAAAATTATGAAATTTTTTGTAAAACTATTTAACCATTAGAAAATTTAAATAAAAATAATTTTTTTTGAATATTTTATTATTTAATATTAATTAAAACTATTTAATAATTAATTTAAATTTAAGAAAAATACCAAAGTGACTTAGAAAATTATGAAAATTTTTGTAAAACTATTTAACCATTACAGGAATCCTAAAAAATTATAAAAAGTTTATAAAAATTATTTATAAGCTAATTTAATAATTATTTACTTATTTAATAATTAAAACCTATTTAAACTAATTTAATTATGGAAAATACTAAATGAATAGTAAAAATTATGAAAACTTTTCTAAAAGTACTTTATTAATTATAAAAGCTAATAAAAATATAAAAATATACTATTGCTTATAAATAAGCAGAAAGGAAATTTATTTTTGGATTTTTTAATTAAAACTAATTAAACTTAAATTAATTATTATAAATACTAGATATACTCAGAAAATTATGAAAATTTTTATAAAACTATTTTAATATATTAGAAACTTAAGAAAAATATCAAATTGAAAATTGATTTTTGGAAAAGCTGAAAAATAAGCCAAATGGCTTAAATAGAAGCTATATCTTCTTTTATATTTTTGATTTTTCTTATTTTTCTTTTACAAATCTATTTTACTACTGAAAATGAATAAATTTTATGAAAACAAAAATATTGGAGCTTAAAAATAAGCTGTGTGCAATTTAAAAAGCTTGATAGAAGGCTTTATAAGCTTTGAAAATGGAATTATGATGCAATAAGTTACTAATAAGCTACACATGACACAATAAGCTATAATCACAATAAGCTACCCTTGAATCAGCATCAAAGTCAACAATCACAAAATCGGCCGGAAAATGGAACTTTCCCACTTTAATGAACATGTCCTCGGCAATGCCAAGAGGACGAGATATTGAACGATCGGCAAGCTCAAGAGTCATGCACGTGGGAGTAAGTTCGGGAAGAGATAGTTTCTTCCGCACAGAATACGACATAAGGTTAATGCTAGCACCAAGATCGTCCAAGGCGAAGCATTCAACCATACCCGGAAAAACACAAGGAATCAGAAATTTTCCGGGGTCTCCAAGCTTCTCGGGAAGCTTTTTCAGAAGAACTGCTGAGTGGTTCTCATTCAATAGAGTTATAGCCATTTCGAAGAGTTTTTCGTTATTACTTAACAGATTTTTGATTGTTGATGCAAACTTGGGAATCAAGAGAATAGCATCCGCGAAGTTTATGTCAAAGTGTAGATCTTGGAAGATTTGGAAAAATTTGTCCATTTGGTGACTAGCTTTTTCGCGGAGCTTTTGTTCATTGAGACGTAATGGGTAAGGAATAGAAGTTTTGGATTTAGGGTTGTCCACTAGAGTTTCTGGTGGTTCAAAGACAACTCCAGGTTTGCATCTGGTTTCTGGAATAACTTGAGGCTGGACGTGTGCGGTACTTTGTGAGCTAGGAGATTGCACCTTGTCCGTTGTCACCTCAGGTTCACGTTCCACTACCTTTGGAGGAGAGGAAGAAGAAGTAGTAGGAATCGATGGTTCATCATATGAAGCACCACTTCTTGTTGTGATCGCCTTAGCATCGCCCCTCGGGTTAGCGATCGTGTTGCTCGGAAGTGTTCCTGAGCCCGAGGGTCGTTCATTTAAAGACTTCTTGATTTCAGAAATCTGGCTAACCAACAACTTGTTCATCTCTTCTTGGGATTTCATGAATTGTTTTAACAACTCGTTAGATGAAGGCCCAGTTGTAACAATAGCTTGAGGTGGATTATTAAAATTTTGAGCACGATTGTTTTGGTTGGGACCTTGGTTGAAATTTCCTTGATTTTGGTGCTGGAAGTTTCCTTGATTTTGGTTGTTATTTCCATGAAAATATCCAGGATTGAAATTACCCTGACCTTGGTTCCGATTAAAGTTTCCTTGATGTTGGAAACCTTGATTTTGGAAACCTTGGTTTTGATTTTGAAAATCGTGACCTTGATTGAAGTTATCTTGGTTTTGAAAACCTTGGTTCACTCTATTTTGATTTTGGTTACGGTTTTGGACATTTTGGTTATGATTAAAGCCAGGTGGTCCAGGGTAGTGGTTAGGACGATAGTTCGGGTCCATAGGAGGGCAGTATTGATTACCTCCTTGATTTGAGGACCCGGCTATAGCATGAGCTTCATACGGACTACCATCAGTAGCTGTGCAATTGTAGTAGGCATGCGGCCCGCCACAAGTCACACAGACTTCCACTTTTTGAACCTCAGCATGTGGAGGATGTTGTGGAAAAGAGACTTTCTTTTGTTGGGCGAGAACCAAAGCTTGAATAGCTTCAGTAAACTTGTCAATCTTAGCATCGGTGCTAGACAGACTCATAGAAGATGAAGTAGAAGGACCCGCACTAATTTGGGAAACAACCGGCTTGCTTCGTGTAGAGCGGACCTTGGACTTGTTCTCGATGATTTCTAAAGCTTCTTTGGTGGTTCTACTCAGGAAATTACCTCCCGCGGAGGCATTGAGAGAATCCTGATCAACTTGGCTCACACCATTGTAGAAAGTATCAAGTTGCATCAACTCGGAGAAACCATGATGTGGACACTTGCGAAGTAATTCTTTGAAACGATCCCACGGTTCACCAAATGATTCATCATATTTTTTAGTGAACTTGGTGATTTCGTTTTTAAGACTCGTGGTCTTGGAAGGTGGGAAGAATTCATTCACAAATTTCTTGACAAGATCTTCCCATGTCTCAATAGATCGAGGAGGTTGTTTTTCAAGCCAAATCCGGGCTTGTCCCTCGAGGGAGAATGGGAAGAGAAGAAGTTTGATTGCTTCAGATGGGACATTCTTGTATTTTATGGTTGACGTGATTTTGTTAAACCATCGAATGTGAGCATGAGGATCGTCCCTCTCAAAACCGTAGAATTGACTTGAGGTTACAAGATTGAGTAACCCAGTTTTGAGCTCAAAATTATCAGCCACGATGGCTGGGACAACAATAGCATCTCCGTAACCCTCGATGGGTGCTTGGAGAAGCTCACACATGAGGCGGTCTTCCGCCATGGTGACAGCAGATGTGGAAACAGTACGGATCTCAGATCTGACTGCAGGTGCTGAACGTCTACGATGTCTTCTAGGAATCCTTACAAGCTCACGTAATGGGCTAGTAGACCTAGAAGAACGAGTGCGCATGAACTAAAAACAAACTCACTCAAAACAAAATTGAGGCAAAACGACAGTGAACTTAAACCAATAATCACAAATGAATGGCTTCTTTAGAAAATGTACACCAATCACAAGGATACAATGACAAGTTTTAATCTTTTGTTTGGGAACTTATTAATGTTCACACCCCCAGTTGGTAGGTGTTCTGTCTTGGTTTGCGACTGTTTATTTTTATGTATTATTATTCACAAGAAAAAGACGGATGTTTTTGGGTTTTTTTGTGTATGTGAAAAAACTTTTGGAATTATTTTTGGTATCGTCCCTGATGAGGCGAAAAATGATCCGTTTTTAGGGGGTCATTTAAGCCCGAATCCGAATTTATTTGAACAAATATTGCCCTAAATCGTTCCTTTTGGGATTTTAGGTACTTTGGGAGAGAAATCTGGAAAAGGAAGCAATTCGGACGTTTTTGGAGCATAAAAGTGAAGAAAACGCCAAAGTCTTAATTTTCCATGCTGGGAACAGTAGGTGACGGCGTCAAGAGCAAAACCTTGACGGCGTCAAGAGAAAATTTCATGAATTTCCATGACGACCCAGAACAGATTTGACGGCGTCACGTTGGAAGGGCGTTAAGAGTAAAAGAGTCATGACGGCCTGGAAGTGTATAAGTCTTTACGGCGTTAGAAGTAGATCTAGGCAGTCCGAGAAGAGTTTTGGCGGCGAGGTGACGGCGTCACAGTGTTTGTCTTGACACCGTCAGACCTATTTTTCTATATATAGTTTTCTAATTTTCACACATAAAAAAAGGAGAAGTTTTGGAGAAACCCTAAGTACGATTTTGGTGCAACTTTTACAGGTTTTTCAAGGGTTCCAAACCCTTGATACCTTGCATTGTAATTGAGATAAGTGTCCCTTTAATTCAATCAATATGTCTATGTGTTGGTTGTCTATATCTTGTTCTTGTCTCAATTCCATTATGCTAGGCTAGATCTATCTTGTGTTTGCTTAGATCTAATGAAACCTAGATATTAATTATGTGTTGATTACTTGTTTATCTTTGTCTTGGATGAGTGATTTATATGTTAGGCTTAAGAAAACTGGCAGATCTCCACTTGGTAACATGCTTGAACATCTTAAGAAACATGAACCGAGGCGCACTAGGTCTTTATTGGTTGTATTTAATGCATGAGCCACTGTTTACAATCCCTATAGTTGTGTTTGGCATGGTGTAGGAGGAGATAAGAGCTCATAGAATTGGGGAGTTATGTGTGCCACCCCATGAATGGTATTAAGGAATACGATCCGTCATCCATGCAATTATAACAATAATTAACGTGTAAAAGATGTCTAGGGAGTAGTGAAATCTAAGTAAACACATTTTCTCCAATTACTGCTCACAACTTTAGTATAATTTAGCTTATTTTCATTTTTTAGTATTTTATTTTGATTGCATCTTAGTATTGGGTTAGTTGACTAGCAACTAATTCCGCCCAAATCCTTCAAACCCGAGATATTTACTTGCTTTCTAAAAAATATAAAAATACAAAAATAATCATCCCTCACCTATAAAACTTGTATTTAGGCTTTCTAATCCTAGCGATACTATTCCTAAGCTGAACGATCAATCCCCCGGTACTTGTCACTATACTATACTACAACGATCAGGTACACTGCCTGGTGGGGGTTGTAAGCTTCTCGAGATCCCTCGAGAGGTAAAGCCTGTTGCGATTCCCACGCATCAAGTTTTTGGCACCGCAGCCCGGGGAATAGTTATTGTCTAGGTTAGAATTTCTTTGTATTAGGTCTACTTGCTAGATTCCTTTCTAGTAAGATTTTATTTTTATTTTTAGGTCTTCTTTAGTCTATCTATTTCTTTGTGCCTTTGTTCGTAACCACCCAACACCATGGACAACGGTAACATCTTTGAACCCGTCATCCCACCACAACAAAACCCACCATTAGAACCCCTTAGGCCCCGAACCTTAGGAGAGTATTCCCAACCTAGCCACCAAGGCTACCGAAACACCATTGAGCTCACCGGAGCCAATGTGACTCCCTTGCGATCCGACACCATCCGGTTGGTGCAAAGCGGATGTGCATTCCATGGACTTCGTTCCGAAGATCCAAACCAACATCTTAAGGACTTTCTCAAAATCGTAGATTCCATAGACCTAGGTGTTGAAACTAGAGAGACTACCCGTTTACGCCTATTCCAATTCTCTCTACGGGATCAAGCTAGTCAATGGCTTGAGCATTTACCCGCGGGATCCATCACCACATGGGATAATCTCGCCAATCACTTCCTTACCCAATTCTTCCCGCTGGAAAAGACTGCAATGCTTAGAAGGGACATTTTGATGTTTGAACAAACTTTCTACGAGGCTTGGGCCCGTTTTAAGGATCTCCTCCACAAGATCCCTCATCATGGTATAAACCTTTGGTTATTAGTCCAGATTTTCTACGACCATGTTGACTATCACACTAAGCACACCATCGACAGGGCCGCGGGAGGTAAATTGCGTGATAAGAACGCCGAGGAGTCTTGGGCAATTATCGAAGAGCTCGCTGTTGATAATCATGAGATGTGGGAATTTAATCATACGATAGAAGCGGCCATCAATGCAGTCTCGACATCTGGAGGAACCACCGAAATCCCCGATGAACTCCTATGCAAACTCGAGGCAAAAGTTGACTATTTTGAGGAAAGGCAAAGGAGACGGGCAACCGTCAATTCTGTCTCAAAACCAACTTCGGCACTATTATCTGAGTCACCTTCTAGAGAAAATGTCGAGACTTTTCAGAACTATGCCCCACCTTGTTCCCCTCCCAAGGAGCTTAGCTCAAAGTTTGAAGCTAGGATGAGAGAATATATGGCAGCTCACTCAAATCGACTTGCTAGATTCGAGGAAGCAGTCTACAAGCAAAAAGAGGAGATGCAAGAGAAAATGAATGAGATGATGAGTCTATTGGAGGAGTATGCCAACCAGAGAACCCCCGAACGAATACTACTAAGGAAAGAAAGCGCCACTCCCACCACCCAATTTGTTAACTCCATCACCATTGTCCATAAGGATAACGAGAAGGTAGAAACTCCTTCTAAACAGACCTTAGAAAAACCACCAGAATCCCAACCTTTGAGCTACTACCTGAAACATGATATAAACGAAAACACCATAACAAATTGGATTAAGGGTGATGGGCGTAACCAACCTCCCAAACAAGGTTCTGAAAATGAGGAAGAAGTGAAAGATGAGTATGATACGCTACCTGTAGGATCAGTATTCGAAAGACTATTGGTACAAAAGGTAGCTACTAAGCAGGTAGCATGTGGGAACTTTGAGATACCAACAAGCATCGGGGACGTGAAGCATCTTAGTGCTTTCGCCGACCAAGGATCGGAAGTAAATCTTATGCCCCTAACTATTTACATCCAACTAACGTCAAAAATGCCAGCCCCTACTCGTGTTAGGCTATCTCTCGTTGGACACTCGTACGTGTATCCCCTAGGGATCGCAGAAGACATATTAATTAATGTCGCATGATTCATGTACCCCATTGATTTTATGATCATCGATGATAAAGGGGATGGATGCATGCCAATAATCCTTGGGTCACCATTCCTCACTACCGCTAGGGCTGTCATTAAATATGAAGGTAGGAAGATCGAGCTTAAATCTGGAAAAAGAAAGATTAGCTTCCCCATGACCCCAAGAAGTAAGCATGAGAATTTGAGTTGGAGAAAGATCAAAAACAACATTGACACGACACCCATTCGTGTTCAGAATAAAATTCTTACATGGGAGGCAAGAATCAAAAGCTATAAGGAAGCCAAAAATGAGAGAAGCAAAAACAATAAGGTTCAGGTCGAATTCGAACACACTTAACCCATAGATAATCATGTACCATTTGAGGAAGGGAACTTGGTACTCTTGAGACACTTAGAAACGACAATACCACCCGATAAACCAAGTCCTTGGTGGTATGGGCCATTCACAATCGAAGGTGTGAGCCAAGATGGGGTAGCTAATTTGAGAAGCAGATTAGGTGGGATGGTAATTGCGAGTATCGACAGATTGAGGCACTACCACCATAACAGTAATGATCGCAACTATATGGGGTATATCATTTCCAATGATGAAATCACGTAGTAACCTGATTCCTCCCGAACCATCACTTATTTATCACACAAGCTAACCACTTGTGAATGGTTAACCGTAATATCTAAATGGAGCCCGGGAGAAACTAGCAATGTTAATCCGTGGGTGTTAAGTACAGAAAAAGTACGTGAGTACAGAAAAAGTACATCCCCGGGTCGTTATGTCCCAACGAGGTGTGTGTGATAGTACAATGACTTGTAATGTGTTGGAATAATATGTATATAGAAAAATGGGAATCTGAATGACTAACACTGGAATGTGAATAGTAATAGCTCTGTCACGGCTACTTCATTTAAGAAACGCACAATCAGAAACCCTAAAATAAATGATATTTACAAATGTACGTTTAAGTTTAAATAAACGTAAACGTAACGAATAAAACTAAACTTTCCCAAAGAGGGAATTTGCATGCCTTAACGGCTTAAATGAAAATTAAATAAATTAAAATATTTACTTATAATTATAATTTATTTAAAATAATATTTACAAGTGTTATATTAATTACTATTAATTAAAAAACTATTTATTTACTCATTTATTAATTATCTAAATAATAAGAAAGTCTAAAATAAACCTAAATAAATAAAACAAAAACTTAGAAAAGTTTAAACTAATATAAAAGAAATTTTGAAACTAAAAATATATTTATTATACAATTATTCTATTTACTATTAATTATTTACTATTTATTTAATTACTAATACTATTATTTAATTATTATAAATACTAAATTAGCAAACTAAAATCTAAAACTTTTTACATAATTCTAAAATGCTTATAAGAAGCTAAGAAAAATATAAAAACTATATTTTATATAAAAAAATAAGAAAACTTAATTAAAAACTATTTAAACTTATATAAACTAATTAGACTAAATTAATTATTATACATACTAAACTAATTTATAAAATTATGAAACTTTTTATAAATGTACTTAATCATCTCAGGAATCCATAAAAAATATAAAAAGTTTATAAAAATTATAAATAAGCCGTTTTAAAAATATATTATTAATTATATCCTAAAAGGTATTTAAACTATATTAATTATTATATATATTATATGAAAAGTAAAAAAATATGAAAAAATATGGAAAGTAATTTATATTATGAAGAAGCTGGGAAAAATATTTTGGGGTCAGCAGCTTATTCCAATAAGCTGGAATAAGCTGCACAGCTCACATAAGCTAATACACAAATAATACCTTAAGTATATTATGTATGCATAAGCCAACGGAACTGGTGCCCCAGAGCAGTTGGAAGGGGTGTGGGTACATAAGCATGTTACTAGCCTTGAGGTCCTGAGTTCGAATCCACCCACACCCATTTTTGCTATTTTATTTTATTTTTTTATTTTTCTTTTTGCAAAACTTTATATTAAGTAATAATAAGCAACTTTAACAAAACCAACTTTTATAAAACTTGGAAATAAGCTCTGTGGGAGCTTATTTCCACAACAGTTGGCCAAATAAGCTCAAACTCCTTAAATAGAAGCTATCACTTGAGTTAAAGCTTTGTTTTGGTTTTTCTTTTTATAGAACTATATATATACAGATATTATACATATATAATGAAAACAAAACTTATATAATCTAGAAATAAGCCAATCGTGGGCTTATTTCCCACACAGTTGAGTTTTTGGACTCTCAGTGGAGTAATAAGCTCATGATAAGCTTAAAAAAAACTATACATTGGAGATAAAAAGCAAAAGTGTGTATGTACAAGTATAATAGGTGTATATGAACAAAAATAAGCACTGATAAATGCTTATAAGTACAAGCTTAAGGTTTAAACAGTTAAGCCTTTTGAGCTTAACTTGGATGGATTTGAGGCTTGCAAAAGCCTAGTATAAGCTCCATACTAAAAAGTAAAGTATAAAAAGTATATATACAAGTATTATATATATATATATATATATATATTGTTAGGTCACCATTTTGTAAACACAAGTATGATTGATAAAGAAATGAGATGAGAATGAGAGTGGGATGATTATGAGAAATTTGAGAAAAATGAAATGCAAGAGTTTCCTTAATGTTTTCAAATAACCAACCAAGTTTACAAGAGGCCTAAGACTAGTATTTATAGGAAAGAAGCTAGGGCAACATCCTACTCCTTCCCTCCTTACAATTCGTATGGGCTTTGAGGCCCATGGATCACATTTTAAGGCCTAGTAAACTTAATACAAAATATAAATAATAACTAAGCAACCTAGCATTATTACAAATGACCGAGACTTCATAAAATAGTAAAACTATGGTTCCAACAATCTCCCCCTAAGGGTCGGTCATCATGGTTGCTTGACGTCTTCGTCTTGATCTTTGACTTTCATAGCTTTAGACGTCTTCAGAAATGATAATAATGATGGATATACTTTGCTCTTTCTCTTTGTTCTTTGATGATGTAGTAGTGATTATGTTACGAAGTAATCTGTCATTCGTCACTCCTGCGTCTGTGGTGGTTGTCCGCCATTCCAACATGCTCATACATCTTTGAGTTCTGACTTATACATGCACGTAGTCCCTTTCTTTCACATAAGATCTTTGGTCTTTAAACTTTGTAGATTCTTCTTTTTGGCGTAGAATCTTACTTTGAACTTTGTGTTGCTTTGATCTTTGAGGGAGCTTTTGATGATAGCAAGATGCATGTATGAGCATGTGGAATCCGTCATCATGGAAGTGAGGCACCTGCGAGTAGACAGTTAGCAATAAATCACCGGTACTTACGGATAAGGAATTAGAGCTCATCAACAGCATATTGTGAAGACTCCTTCTAATCCTTATCCAGGCCGTTCCCATATCAGATACTCCCGAAGGAGCTTACGAGACCTACTAGGTAGCTCAATGACTGGGTGAGTCGCTGGGGATCACTCCACGACTGTAGACCGTAATGGAACCACCGCAAACACTAAGCGTAACCCTTGTGGGATTACCGAAGTGACCTGCTGTCAGGGCTGTATGATGTTGACCCTGGCAGGATTTCCGTTCAATCATTGAGAAATACTTACGTAATCCTCTCATAAACGTTCTCGGCAGATTGCTAAGATCTGCGAAGGACTCGATAGTTTACAACTGATGCCCATTGATGTAGAACACCAGTCGTAGAAATACTAAGTGTTCCTAAGAGATCTTTGATGTATCTCAAGGCTCTAGACTCTATAAGTGCACACCTAGGTTACCTATGCGGAGACTGGGGAGGTGTCTCCTACTTCAATATCAACCGTCTCTAAGAGATAGGTCGATAGGTTATGCTGGTTCCCCGTGAGAATGAAACAAATCCTTTTAAGAGAACTTGAGTGGTTAAGAAGGTTTAGTGCATTGCGTCACTGGGTCCATGACGACTTTGTCTTCAATACCGGTGTTATCTTTTGCAACAACCAGTAGCATACGTATTGAACCCGGTGTCTGCCCTAAGGTTGAACATATGGAGGGCTATTTCTTTTCACCCTTTACTTTACTTTTCTTTTTAATTCTTCAACTCCTTCTTTCCCTTTCATTCATTTCTCCTTTTTCTGTATCATACCTAAGGACTTCTAATTCTAACTATGGGAGATGTCCTTGGGTAGATCCCTCCGGCTCTGGCAGATCATAGGACGGATATTCCTATCTTAATCACCTTATAACTCCGACAGTTAGCCAAGAAACCTTTGATTGAAAAATCTCTCAAGGTGTTTGTGATAATCAAATATTTTGGTTAACACTTTGAGAGTTTTATGTACACTTTTGAAGGGCTCCCCCTGCACATGTGCTCATAAGTGTTTAAATAAATTTGCACATGCGGGAGGAG
The DNA here is from genome assembly GCA_030686995.1 of Artemisia argyi. Classification (NCBI taxonomy): domain Eukaryota; kingdom Viridiplantae; phylum Streptophyta; class Magnoliopsida; order Asterales; family Asteraceae; genus Artemisia; species Artemisia argyi. Next base: position 83,169,875 of record CM060700.1, on the reverse strand, counting down.
CAATCACTTTTGAATTGATCCACTTTCCGTGAACAAGACCGATTCGAGACACGCTTACATCACTAGTTAGACTAGCTTGAAGTTATTACCCGGCCTGATCAAGTTCACAGAAAGTTTCTCGAGACGGTACAATTCTACTCAGACATATCCTTTTTCGAGACACGCTTACGTGGTTAGTTAAAGAGATGCATTGTCAGCTTTTAGGTGACAACTAGCTCTAGTAACTAACTTGATGTTATTACCCGTCGAGGATAAGTCCTTTCGATGTTACTAACTTGTATTATCTCGTCAATTCCTGGGTTAATACTGAGTCTAGCTCGCACATGATACAACTTAAAGCTTTGACTTCGTATGTTTTAATCACTTTTTCATTTTCTCCCCCTCAAAAATAGCATATAAGATGGTGTTTTTGACAAATTTTTAGATTAAAATATGCCTTTTGAGTCTTATGGGGAGATACATCAAGAACTTTTGATTTTGAGCAAAGTATTTTGTTTTGACAAGTGCTCCCCCTCAACAAGTGATTAGGTCTTATTGAGGTGAAATACTTGTCCTTTTGAGTAGAATTATGAAAAATCATAAATGTTTGATTAATTCTACTCAAAAGTAAGAAGCCTTCGCTCCTTATGTTTAGGATTGAGGCACTGAAGCGTACCTCAGGGTCCTTTAATTACAAGCACGGGTTGTACACTGTTATGTGTGCACAAACCATAATGGAAAAATGATTCAATCAATGAAGCAATTGATATTGAAAAAATATGACCAAATGTACCAAGTTATTCTTCGTCTGGAAGTGGAGCATTGAAGTTAGTGAACTGAGGTTCTGGTCTTTCGAAGTTTCTGACAGGAAATGATGGTCTGGCACCGATGTAGCTTTCCAGTCGTCTGATCTATTCCCGTCGAAATAACCGTTCTTCAATCTTTAAGACAAAGTTACGAACTTGTCTTCTGGAGCTGGATTTCCATCTAGGTTGTTCCCCCTTAGCTATCTTACGTCGATCATCATTCAACCTTTTGACAAGCCCATCACGAACAAACTTGAGTGTAACATCACAGAATTTATGTACCTCATCAAACCTCATGAAGCTTTGTAGCAGGAGAGTCTTGAGGAGTTGGATCCTTTGGCGGAGAGTCTTGAGGAGGTGGAGGTTGTGCTGAGGAAGTCTGCTGAGAAGATGACTTAAGAAACATGTTGGTGTCGAACGCGTTCTTCTCTTCGTTTTCCTTTCGACGACGTTCCTCTGCTTCCTCTGCTTCTCGTGCAAGAAACTCTGGAGTAATAAGATATTCATGTTCCTGATCCGTAGCTAAGTTCTCTTGACCGCCAACATTCTCCTCTAAAGTAGCAGTCTCTGTCATGTGGACATCTTCAGCTTTGTCAGTATCCTTAACGTTGTCATCAGGTTGTGGAGCTGATTCTGACGTTGTTGGAGGAACCATACTGCTTGTAGCCCCTACATGTTCTGACTGATCAATAGGTGGTGGTGTTGGAGGGTGTGATAGAAGTCGGCTTTCAAGGCTTGCTTTCCTCTGTTCTTTCCTAAGCTGCTTTTCTTCATCTCTAGTGTCGACAATTATACTTTTGAGTTTGCGTTTATCGACCAATGGTACAATGATTGGTTCGTCTTCATCATCATTCGGCTCATTGATAGTGACTCCTTTTCTTCTCCTTGTCTCTTCTTCATAAGTTTCAAGACTTTGTTGTACGGCAATCTCTGTTGCTGGAAATCCTTCATCAGGTGCTCTGTATCTCAGTTCATAGTCTGGTTCTTCTTCATCAGATTCAGTATCAAACTCGGACTCAGTGTCAGAAGGTGGAGGAGTAGGTTCATCCCGAATAAAGTACTCAGGAGTTGCCTTCTTCTTAGATTTGGTAGCAGGTTTAGGTTTGGATGTAGGTTTAGGTGTGGTAGTAGTCTTGGGTTTTGCCTTTGTAGCAGACTTAGATCTTGTATGAGGTGATCCAGTGGTGCTCGTGGTACTCCCAGACTTTACACTTCCTTTGCTACGAGTCTTTATTGTTGCTTCTTCCAGTTCCCCTTTGTAAGCCAGATCATACAACTTGAAGTTCGCCCTTTTCTTAATGTTGTCATTCAGAAGGTATTCGGGAATCCTCATTCCTTTGATCTTGGTAGCGGAAGTGGTCGATTTGATGAATAAGGTGGTGAAGTCGTCCTCGAAGAGGTGCTTCGGCTCATTAGGATCAGCCATCCTCTTGATGAATTCTGGAGAACTTTTGCAGAGATGTTCAATGATAAACTTGGTGAATCTTGTGAATGGTATCATAGTCTTCACACGGTCGGTCTGAATACTGTAGACGATATCATTCATGATAGGAACTGCAAAGTCAATCGGTGTCAGAGTCACCATTCCCCAGAATGTTTGCAGGTGTTCGAGCCTTGGATGTTCATGACCACTTTTCCTTCCAGATATAGATCTAACAACCAACAAACAGAATGTTCTCCAAGGCTGAGGGATATACTTGACATTGAATTTGGAAAGCTTGATTAGAGGTTCATCATCATCAACCTCATATCCTAATTCAATGAAGAAGTCAAGAAGTTCCAGGTCAGGTAGTATCGGAGCAAATTCATTGTCAGTTTGTGGCATGAGAAGAGCTGTTCGAAGAACGTCATGATCTACAGAGTAACCTTGGCCATCTAAGGTAACAGTGAAAGACTCATTATCCAAGTTGGTCTGAGCAGTAAGCCAGAACTGATGAAGATAGAACAGTGGAACTGAAGTAGAGCAGGTGAGAAGTGGTTTGCATGGATGTGCCAGTAGGATATCTTTCACAATCTTGCATGATTTCTCTGTGATATTCAACTTGTTGAAATCAACTCGGGGGTTGTTGTTGCCAAGTGTGACATGGTAGTCCTCGGGAGTGATGTCATCCAAGGTGAGTAATGGAAGAGGTTGTTCTGCGACGTTCTCAGTGTGTTCAGCCATGTTAATCTGAAAAGTATCATCATAAATCAAACATCCAAATGTGTTATGAGTTAGCACAGTTTAGATATTGGATATAGATATCTACTTGAAACAATTAAGCACAAATGCGTCATTTAAGAATGAGTCAAATAATGCAAATGGCAAATAATTACAACATGACAAGCACAATTCACATTACATCACATTACACAACACTAATGAATCATACCAAGGTATAATACCAAACAAGATTTCGAAAAAAAATGCATCATGGACCTTTTATCGAGATTACTTATTTTTTGAAAAATTGATATTATCGAGAAAAACAATTCTGTTAACAACTTATCGAGAAACTGGTGTTATCGAGAAAGTTTAATGTTTATCGAAAAATCATTATCGAGAAATTTTATCGAGAAAAAAACTTTATCGAGAAAACTTTATCATTAATCGAAAAAACATTATCGAGAAACTTTATCGAGAAAAATTAATATTTATTGAAAAACATTATCGAGAAATTGAAGATTTCGATAAATGAAAATTTATCGAGAACTTGAGTTTCTCGATAATAATTTTTCGAAAGATTTCGATATTACACAGATTTTTCGAAAACATTCTTATACAAGAATATAATCGAATTATCATGAGATTACACGTCCATATCATTCACAAATAATGTTTCCACAGATATTGGCCTGTCACAGATGTTCTTATACAAGAGACACGTATAGCACGATGTTTTTCACGAACGAGGCATACAAGTTTTATCGAGAAACATGAACAAGGGTGAGAAACATCCTAGCAAGATAGGGTATGCACATAAGAGAACATAGGAGCAAATCCCACCACAAAAATCAAACAACTACTTACAAGACCATACAAACCCAATTCGACCCATTCTTGTGAATTCGAAAACAAATCAATCATGATGGAATGAGAGAATAAACGATGGGAAAGTAATAGAAACAAGCAAATTCACTAAACCCCATCAAGAATTAACCACCATGACATGTAAATAAGATTTTTCGAAATCCTAACCCTAGTTCTCGACATCACGAAATCGAGAGATTGAACCGTTGAAATACAAATTAACCAAGATCCTATGTAAGAAATGCCCTAGTGAATCCATGGAAACTTACAATTCAATGATCAAGGTAGTGGTAAGCTCGAATGATTGTGAACCGTGGGTATAAGAAAAAAAGGGTTTTAGGGGTTTTAACTTTTGAAATTGTGATGTTATTGGTTTGTACGGTTTGTTTGTTTAAGTAAAATTGAAAACTTAGATTATTGTCACTTTTAGTCCTTGGACTTTAGAATGAAATAAGCTAGAGTCCAAAGGTTTTAGAAACTTTAAGTATTTGGCAACATGAGTCCCTTAATTATGAAGTACTTAAACTAGAACCCTAAAGTAACTAGCAAGTCTATTGACATTAGAGATGTGACTTTGTTAAGTTAACTTATGAAGACTTAAGCCAAATGAGACAGAGTGTAGTGAAATAAAACCACCCGCACACACTCCGAACCGTAACACACGAGAAATATGCAAGTATACCAATTGATGGTAAAAGATTTAAGCGTGACTCCCCCTCAACACTTGTAAAGTAAGAACAAGGTGTTGAATGGAAGCGATATACTTGCATTAGTGTTTTTTTTTTTTTTTTTTTTTTTTTTTTTTTTTTTTTTTAATAAAAAATAAAAATGTGAAAAAATATTTTTGGGTTTTGATAAGTTTATAGTAAAGAAAGAAAGACAAATATAATACAGAGATAGTTGTGATGTTTGACGATCAGTGGTATTTTAAAAACTTTTCCAGATCCTCTGGTGTCAAACATCTCATACCAATCTGGTGGACTAGACTAGCAAACCTGGATGGTGCCAAGGATTTGGTAAGTAAGTCCGCCAATTGGTATTCAGTTCCAACGAAATAAAGTTCAACTGTACCCCTTTCCACATGCTCTTTGATGAAATGATGACGGAGATCGATGTGTTTGGATTTGCAATGATGCACAGTGTTGCAGGAGATAGCAATCGCACTCTTTGAATCACAGTAGATAGGAATCTTGTTGAATAGGTAGCCATAATCTTTAAGTTGTGATCTCATCCAGATGACTTGAGCACAACAAGCCGACATGGCTACGTATTCAGATTCTGTAGATGACAAAGACGTGCAGTCCTGCTTCTTAGATTGCCATGACACAAGTTTGTCGCCAAGAAACTGTAATCCACCAGATGTACTTTTGCGTGTGTCTAAACATCCTGCATGATCAGCGTCTGAAAAAGCAATTAGTTCAAAACCAGAATCCTTCGGATACCAGATTCCCAAATTAATGGTTCCCTTTACGTATCGAAGGATTCTTTTGACCTTATTGAGGTGTTTTTCAGTTGGTCTTGACTGATAACGTGAGCACATGAAGACAGCAAAAACTATATCAGGTCTACTAGCTGTGAGATACATGAGGGACCCAATCATACTTCGGTATTTGGTAGGGTCAACGGGAGTCCCATGTAAATCAGCATCTAGTTTTGTGGTATAGCCCATTGGTGTATTATAAGTATCACAAGTCATCATTCCATGTTTCTTTAAAATTTCCAGAGCATATTTGGATTGATGTACAAAAATTCCACGGGGTGATTGATGAACTTGTAGTCCTAAAAAGAACGTAAGTTCACCCATCATGGACATTTCAAAATTATCTTTCATTAATTTAGCAAAATCATTAGAATAACTTCGTTTTGTTGAGGCAAAAATGATGTCATCGACATATATTTGAACAACAAGTAAGTCCTCCCCGTAGGTTTTTGTAAATAGTGTGGGATCCACCGATCCTTTAAAAAATTTATTGGCCAGTAAGAAAGTGGACAGTTTGTCATACCACGCCCGTGGGGCTTGCTTGAGTCCGTAGAGAGCCTTTTTGAGTCGGTAGACGTGATTAGGACGCTCAGGATCAACGAAGCCTTCAGGTTGGCTGACATAAACTTCTTCACGGAGTTCTCCATTCAGAAATGCAGTTTTCACATCCATTTGGTAAACCACCATATTCCTATGAGCAGCATAAGCCAAAAAGATCCGAACAGCTTCATGTCGTGCCACTGGAGCAAAAGATTCAGCAAAGTCAAGACCTTCAAGTTGAGAGTATCCTTTCGCTACCAGACGTGATTTGTTGCGGATGACTGTCCCTTCTGCATCAAGTTTATTCTTCCAGATCCATTTTAACCCGATGACAAAGACTCCGTCAGGTCTTTCAACTAATTCCCAGACTTCTAATCTTATGAATTGCTGAAATTCCTCTTGCATAGATTCAATCCAGTTGTCATAAGTCATTGCATCTTTAATGTTTTTGGGTTCTTCATGACAAACTGTGAGTGCGTAGATGCAAGTTTCTCCATCGGTGTGAAGTCGTTGTCTTGTCATAACAGGTGCATCTGGATGGCCAATAATATGAACTAGTGGATGGTCACGAGTCCATTTGTGTGTTGACGGGTGTAGTTGATACGTATCTCGCATGTTGGCAGGATCCAAGTTGCGTGTTGACGACTCAGCTATATCAGGAACTGTAGTAGCTGGTGCAAACGGATTAATGAACGCATCAGGATCATGCTCTGCGGGTTGTGGAACTGATTGTGGTGTTGGATCTTCAGCTGGATGGCAAGGAGTAGAACCAGTTTGTTCTGCTGTAGATGATGATACAATTGAAGGACCGTCTCTCTCAACACTTGTTGAAGTTTGTTGAGGTGAGTCTGGTACTGGAATGTGATCAGGTTGAGCAGCGGAATTTGGTGAGACCTCAGTAGGACGATATTCAATCGTGTCATCAAATAGTGGAGCAAACAAGGTTTCTAATTCTTTGCGGTTAAGTGGTAAAGGTTCAGCTGAAGATGCCGGAGAGTTGAGACGGTTGAATTCGGGTCCTAAGCTGTGTTGCTCAGAAGCCATTTGGGTGAGTTCATCGAAATTAGCGTGAATGGTTTCTTGAATTTCTCTTGTACGACGATTCCATATCCGAAAACCTTTGGAATTTTCACAATATCCAACGAACACTCCGATGTCAGCCTTAGCTTTGAGTTTACCTAAATCCTCACGATCATTTTTCGGATAGCAAAGTGCTCCAAATACATGAAAGTAATCGATGTTCGGTTTCCTTTTGTGAACAATTTGATATGGTGTTTTGCGATGGCGTTTTGTGATCATGCAACGGTTTTGAGTATAACATGCGGTTGAAACAGCTTCTGCCCATAAGTAATCTGGTAATTGAGCATTAATCAACATAGTTCTAGCAGCTTCCACTAACGTCCTGTTGCGTCTTTCAACCACACCATTCTGTTCTGGGCTTCTAGGTATAGACGTTTGATGTTCAATTCCCACTTTCTCATAATAAGGCCGAAGTGTCTGATTCTTGAATTCAGTTCCATTGTCAGTTCTGACGATTCGTACTGTGTTTCGAAGCTGAACTTGAATTTTGGTGAGAAAGGTGATGATCATCGAAGGAGCTTGATCTTTATTTCGTAGAAAATAAACCCAAGTCCATCTGGAGAAGTCATCCACAATTACGAGTATGTACCGTTTACCGTTGATACTTTGAACACGCATCGGTCCACACAAATCCATATGAAGCAGTTGTAAAACATGATTCGTACTTTGCTCAGGTTTAGACGGAAAATGAGCACGAGTACTTTTTCCTTGTTCACAGGCTGGACATAAGTGATCTTTGGTGAAACGGAATCTTGGAAATCCATCGACAAGTTTATAACGAGCAAGGTCAGTCATGGTTCTGAAATTCAAGTGCGAAAGACGTTTGTGCCATAACCAAGATTTAGTTGACTCTGCTTTGGAGAGAAGACATATCGGAGATGTTGCAATCATATCTGACATTGATATTGTATAAAGATTGGAGCCGTGTGAGCCAGACATTAGATCGTTTCCTTGTAAGTCGCGAACAAAGCAAGTTTTCTCACGAAATGCAACTTCTAGATCCCCATCACAGAATTGACCAACAGAGAAAAGGTTGTGTCCAAGGCCTTCCACATAGTAAACACGACTAATTTCAATGTTACCGCTGATGTAGTCACCATATCCCATTATAAGAGCGTAATGATCATTCCCGAATCTGACAGTTCCTATAAACTTTGAGACAAAGTTGTGTAGCAGTTTGAGATTGCCTGTCATATGTCGGGTGCATCTGCTATCAACAATCCAGAGAACAATCTGTACCACCTGCATCACCAGAAGAAGACACGGGTGGAACAGAAGTAAGGGTGGAACCCAAAGATAATGCGGGTTCCTGTTGGTTAGTAACACATATATTCAACAATTTAGGAATCCATTTAAAGTCTGGTTTGTGTTGTAACCAACGTTGCCAATTCCAACTAGTTTTTGCTTTCTTAATGTTAAATGCACTAGTAGTTGACTCAGTCCTAGATTTGTTCTCGGCACCTATGGGGGTAACTGGGACATCATTAGAAACCGTAGAAGACGGCTTTCCTAAGTTAGACTTAGAGGCATTAGTGGGCCTAAAAGGAATGCGTGTCCTACGTTTCTTATGACGATTGAGAAGAGAATTAGCTAAACATTTTGTATGATCACCAGATGATACGCTTTTACGACAAAATACACAAGATGCATTAATATTCAAAACATTCAAAGGTTCATCATTCGTTACATTTAGATTTTGATTACAATTTGCCAGATTAGAATCTAAATCTGATGCAACATGAGTTTTATTCAAAGTCCTAAGTTGGTCTTCTACTTCTTGAGCTTCTAGGTGTCCTTTCTTACGTTGCAAGATCCTATTCTTCTTTTTACTTTTTCGCTTGGGTCTGCTAACGCTAGAAGTGGAGACTAGTCCTGTAGAAGTGGAGTTATCAACATTAGTGTTTTGAACAACCTTTCCTTTATCAGTTTTGTTTATTTGATACATTCCTGGTGCTATCACTGTGGTGTCAACCATTTTTCCTTTTTGAAGTAGCTTAACTTTCTCTTTCAAATCAATGATGATGTGATTTTTGTCCTGAATTTCAGACTCAAGTAAACCATTGCAATATTTGATGTCGTCGCGGTTTTGTTGCCATTCGGCGTTTTCAATTTTTAAATCCGCAATTTCTTTCTCGTATTTGAAACATCGACCTTTTAAAGACTCGTTGTTTTTGCAAATCTGACAAGAGTTTGAAACATTTTGACTTTGAAACTTCAATTCCCTTTCAAGACTTTTAGCTTGACACCATTCAAGCCTTTGATTGAGTTGACAAATTTCTTTTGAAAATTGTTTTGTCACATCATCATTTTTAATTCTCAACTTTTCATTTTCCAGTTTAAGTGTCTCAATTTCCTCATTCAACAAGATATTATCAACACAATGATCATGCTTAAGCGTAGAAGTACCAGAATTATAAAGATCATTCATGATAACAGACAAAATATCAGCACAGAGAACTTGTTCCAAGAGTCGATCAGCATCATTTTTGAAAACGTTAGTTTGTAGCTTTTGGACCAAAATCTCATTTTCAGCAGTATCAAAAACGTTTATCATATTTTTGACCTCCTTTTGAAGTTCCTGATCCCAACGTGTAGCACATAGACGAAGGTGTTGAACAATTGGTTTCATTTGTTTTTGAAAAATATCTCTCTTTTCTCGCTCGTAAGCGGATTGAAAAGTTTCAATTTTTATTTCTGAATTGCGTTCAATTGTTTCCTCCAAAATATCGATGTCTTCCATAAAGGTTTTGAAATAATTTAAGACACGACATTTTGGTAAACGTGTAAGTTCACCGGATGATGGTAAAGGACCATTTATTTGTGCTACAGGTGGGACAGGAGCCGCATTGTGAGATGAAACATATGACTCTTCGATAAACCATGATTTCTCAGGTAATTCCTTTTGAGTGACAAAAGATTTTGAAAGTGGAGGAGCTTTTGAATAGTCATATGGTGTCCAATATTGAACTTGACTCATTTTAGATCGACTCTCGTCTTCAAGTTCTTCTTCCTCCTCAGTATCAAAAACAACAGCACGCACAACCGTATTATCAAGAAAATAATCCATACTGTAAATTTTTGGAATTTCTTTGAATGTCGTGTGTAGAAACATTGAATTGTAATCACCAAGTGCATATCCGCAATTGGGTTTCGGTTTTAAAGTAAATTTCTGAATTGTTGTGACAGAGTTCCCGTGTTTGTAAACAATGTGACGAAATTCTTTGAGTTGTTTTTCAAGATCAACAATATCACCGAGTAAGTTGTCTATGTACTTCCTTTTCCGTATTTTATGTTCATGAAAATCTTTTTGACAACTTGACAAATTTGTTTCTGTTTTTGAAAGTTCAGTTTGAAGACATTCAACTTGTTTTTTCAATTCACCCTTCTCACTTTCAAGTTTCGAAATCAACTTTCCGTGTGACTCAATTAAATCTTGTATTTTGCGTTGAAGATCTTGTTCTTTGTTATAAGAATCTTGAAAAGCTTTTTCAAAACTTTTAGTGTGTTTTATCTTTTCTTCTTGATTTGAAAGCTGAATTTTATAACACTCAATGTCTCTTGCAAATGACGCATTTTGTTCTTTTAAAACTTTGTTTTTCTCGTTGCATTTGAGTATTTGCAATTGTTGAGCATCCAGTTGTTTAGATAACAATATGAGGTCAGGGTCTGGATCAAATGATGGTTCATGTTGTTCTAAATTATCATGTTTATCATTCTCAATTGGATCATCAAATGAAACAACTGTGTCATCATCAAATATGACAACTGTGCTTATTTGTTCATCTTTTTGAGAGGATGAAGATGATATAGATGGAACAACTTGCGCCATATCTGATTCATAAGCAGAAGGTGAGACTATTTCATTAATAAAGCATGCATTGAGGTCATGTACCTGAGACAAGCCGTCAGTGTCATACACTGGACCTGAATCATTGAGCTTAAGTTCCTGCATGTTGGCCATAAGCATCACAGCTGCATTAGCTTCCAGATCTTCCATGTCATCATCATTGTGTACATTTGCCATGAAGTTGTTGTCCTGTTCAGGGAAATGTCCATCTTTTTCATCTTGAAGAGCCATGAGTAATGCCTGCTTGTGAAACTTACTTCCCCGAGTTCTCGGTTTGGGACATGCTGTAGCTATATGACCTTGTTCATTGCAATTGTAGCACCAAACTGCATTCTCTGAGCTTGAGTTCCTTGTAGCAACTGAGTCAGACCTTTGTTGAGAAGATCCTTGGTTGTTCCGGAACCCTGTATTGTTACTAAACCTCTGACCATTCCCATAGTTTCCTGAAGAGCTTCCTGAACCAGATCGACCATAGCTACGATTCTGAATTTCCACTCTTCCATCATTAACAACAGCTTGATTTCTTGTGTTTGAAGATGAACGTTGACGGTTGTTTGTTTTGTTGGAGAATTTGCTGAATGCACGAGCAATAAGAGCAAGTCCCTGATTCAACGTATTAAAGTCATCATCGTCATCATCAATGGAGTTGGAGTAGTACACAGCATCATTGTTGTTTGATGAAACAAGTAGAGTAGAAGAATCTTGTGGAGATGAATCATAAGGGACCATTTGGTTCGAGTTGGAAGATTGTGGATAACTGAAGTAGTTCTGCTCTTGAACATATGCATGATTTGACATTGGTGGTGGAGCATAGGGAGATAGAGCTACGAGAGCCAAGGAATTTGGTGTTGATGATGGTGTGTATCCTCCTCGTAAAGCTCTATCTTTTTCCACTTCAGGTTCATGGTGTTTCAGAAAATCATACAACAAGCCATATGGAGCATCATGAAGATTCTTCGTTTGACGAACAAATGTCACATATTTATGCCAATCAGGGCCAAGACTACCAACAAATTTGGAGTTCACAGCGATCCTTGGTACAGTGATTTTGTGACGTTCCAGATCATTGACCACATTTGTGAAACGATGATAGTAGGATTCAAGTGACTCTCCAGGTTCAATAGTGATGTCAGTGTATTCCATGTAAAGCTTGGATTCCATGTCATCTTTGTTCAATTGAGTGCCTTCCATGAGGAGATGAACGTGTTCCCACATAGCTTTGGCTGTTTTCTGAGCATCGACACTGCGATAGATCGGATTAGGTATACCTTGAAGTATATAAGCCATTGCATATTGATCAGCTTCACGATGTAGTTTCTGTTCTTCAGAGAGTGAAGATTATGGAAGGGGTCTATCACCAGGAGGACGTGGAGGATCTGCATTTGGATCACCAGCTTCAAATCGTGTTGGCCACTCAAATGGTCCTTCAAGTATCACTTGCTTCAAGAATGGCCCATGAGGTTTCTTGAGTTCAAGAAATCGTAGGAATCGACTTGACCATTGCACATAATTACCAGGTGTAAGCATTGGAGGTGTTTCAAGTGATCCTGCCTCATGTCGGGATTGTTGAGTTGTAATAACTTCACACATTCTGTCAAACCAGTGAGGTTGTTTGGAGGAAAACTGAGTGTTTTGTTGTGGCACTTGATATGGTTGCTGTTGAGGAATGAGTTGTTGTTGCATCATAAGGTAATGTTGTTGTGGATTGTATTTAGGAGGTTGTTGATTCATTATGTGCGGAAGGTATTGTTGTTGCTGATACTGATGCTGAGGTTGCTGAGACTGCTGATGTTGAGGTTGCTGAATATGAGGGAAGTAGTGATTCGGTGGCTGAGACATCTTAAAACACTTGTGTAGAAATGGATCTTGTAGAAAGTGTAGATTTAACCAATTATCGAGAAACTTAGCCCAACTTCAAATGAGATTTCGAAAATAAGTTTTCGAAAATTTGGCAGATTATCGAGAACCTTGGCAGCTTATCGAGAAACTTGGAAGATTATCGAGAACCTTGGCAGCTTATCGAGAAACTTGGAAGATTTTCGAGAAACTTGGCAGATTATCGAGAAAAATAAGATTGCGATACTGAAGCAGGTTTATCGAAAAATTAGATTTCGATACTTAATCAGGTTTATCGAAAAATAAGATTTCGATAACCAAAAAAAATTTTCTCGATAATTTTCGAAAATTTCGAAACTTAGTTTTCGAAATTATACAATTTCGAAAACTTTCCCAAAAGTCGAAGTACTTAACTTTCTTATACAAGAAAGAAAATACCGAGTCCACACAAACGAAGACGAGGTAGTGCACTTTGAGAAGATCTCGAAATAAGCAAGTAGGAAGATCTCGATAACTTGTAGGTTTTGTTTTTCAAAGAAAGCAATCCTTAAATTCGTTTTTCTTTCAAGATACTTGTACTTTTGTGTATAAAATGTGTAAATCTTAAGGAAAGTAGAAAACTTTATGAAAAATTTCACACTTGTAAAGATCTCGAAAAAAGTACAAATATCTAAAAAAATCGAATATTTAGTAAAAGTTTGGAACTTTTTGGTTTGTTTTGATTTTAAACACAAGTTTGTAAGCAAAGATGTGAGAAAAAACCAAGAAACTAACAAAAAAATAAACTTTTACAAACAATTCGATACTAAAAACGATTTTAAAAGAAAGAAATCAATGAAAAAACAATAACTACACCTTCCTCTAGCGAATGATACCACTTGTTAGGTCACCATTTTGTAAACACAAGTATGATTGATAAAGAAATGAGATGAGAATGAGAGTGGGATGATTATGAGAAATTTGAGAAAAATGAAATGCAAGAGTTTCCTTAATGTTTTCAAATAACCAACCAAGTTTACAAGAGGCCTAAGACTAGTATTTATAGGAAAGAAGCTAGGGCAACATCCTACTCCTTCCCTCCTTACAATTCGTATGGGATTTGAGGCCCATGGATCACATTTTAAGGCCTAGTAAACTTAATATAAAATATAAATAATAACTAAGCAACCTAGCATTATTACAAATGACCGAGACTTCATAAAATAGCAAAACTATGGTTCCAACATATATGTACAAGCTTATGTACTGAGATTGGCAAATAAGCTTGAAACAAGCCAATAAGCAATTCAGACACATACTGATCCAAACAGCCCTATAGCCATTTGAAGGGCAATTTAAGCTCACATAATAAGCTGGAAAAAGCCAAATAAGTTGTGGAGTAGTAAGACTATCTGGTGGGCTTCTAAAAAAGCCCAAGCTCACCTAGTGGGATCCACTAGGTAGCTTGTAAGGGGCTTATGAAAGTAGTACCATTTCACTGAGTATGCATATCACTCAGCATACTCAGGAAAGTGGATAAACAATAAGCTAACCCCAAGCTTATTAAATAAGCTTGGACATGGAAACAAAGAGCTGGAACCTTGAGTTTGGTGGATTGGCTTCTCAAAAAGCCAATCCACATAAGATAGGGACCACTCAGTAGCTTATTATGAGCTTATGAAGTAGCACTGAGTTCACTGGATTCCCATCAAACTCAGGAAAAGTGACAAGTAAAAGCTACTTGCAGCCCTAACAGATGGGCTGCAAGGTGAAGTTAAGGCACAGGATCCAAGATATGGGTAGATAAGCTCCAACTGGAACTAAACTACTCAAGCTTTAGATCAAAATTGAGCTTGTTATGAGCTTATGAAAATGGCTCAACTTCACTTTGTACATAGTGAAGTGAGAAATTGATGCAAACAATAAGATCATATATAACTTGTCAAATAAGCTCAATAAGCCTCATCAAGCACTGAGACATCAAATTTGATTGCTTGGCCTTGTGAAAAGCCAAAACTCACAGATTAAAGCATCAATGAGGAGCTTATTTTTAAGCTTATGAAATGGACTCAACCACACAGTTTGCTTCTGTGTGGTGAGTGGTTTGTAACAAAAAAAATGTGGAGTGATAAGCTAATCTACAAACTATAATTAGAAATATAAAGCACAAACTAAACATAGGACACATGGGCTTCACAAAGAAGCCAAGTACTTAGGCTAGGGTCAATTCCATAAGCTTCTACAAGCTTATGGATTTGACAGCAAATCCTGGGTACAGGGCAAAAACTAGTAACAATAAGTACTTAAATAAGCTATTGAACATAAGAACTAAAAATTAACAAAAATAGATTTAACAAGCTGAGCAACACATGATTAAATCCTAAAAAGCACAAAGTCAGAAACTAAGTAACAAGAACACAAGAAAATAAGCTTTTAATTCAAAAAACTGAAAAACCACAATTTGACTATTTCACAAGAACTCAAAAGTTGACTAATATGAGATTACAATCTAAACTATGGACTGAAATAGTAATAATAAGTTATAAGAACAAGAAAATAAGTTATATAAACATGTTTTATTACTAGTATAATGAGTATGGAACCAGGTAGCATAACAGTGAATAACTAAGATTGTGATGATAGCAATTTTGACTTTTTTATTAATACACAATAGGCTTAAAGGTTTGTCTGACCTTTAAGGAACTCAGTATACAATATAGCAGTCAAGAACCACAAACAAAACACCTAGTATACCACAGTATACACTAATCCCAAACACTCCTTAAATGAGAATCAACTGAGCTTATCAATCAATAAGACTGTATAAACACATCCTGTCTAATCCAAAGATCCCATTTTGTCAAAATAGACCTCTTTTAGTTTGAATAAGTAGTCACACCTCTTAAACCTAGGATTATCTAAAATTTTAGCAATATGCAGTCAATATGAGTTTCAAAGCAAAATCAAATTTCAAAACATACATACCTAATTTTTAGGCTATATTAACATTAACTAACAACAACTAAACATGAAAACATACAAATTATAGCATATAAGAAAGGTAAACAAAAATATGCAAAAAATGGTAAAAGTATGCTTACAAGTGATCATACATGAAAACTGAGAACCAAAAGCCAATGTTACACCCTATAGCCTCCCATGAGGCACTAAACCAGAAATCTTTCATCATCCAACATGCTCCAAGCTTGCATCACCAATATCACACTATTTTTTTATTTATTTTCTATTTTCTCTATTTTTTTTAACTATTTTCTGAATTTTAAAAAATCAAAGCTGTTTAATGTTTCTAAAAGCACATTGGGCTTTGTCAGGAGCTTATATGGCTGTTTAGAGTCCATGAATCAACTAAGATCAACAAGATAATTAAATGACAATAATTTAAATGGACATTAAAGATAAGACTTGAATTTAAAAGATGAAGTAACATTAAACTGGAAATCAAAGTTATATTAAGCTTTTATAAGTTCAACACATCACTAAGAAAGCAGTAAAGGTTTAATCTAAGAAAGCAAGTAAGTTTGACTTAATCTACATGACAATGGCTATCCCAAAGTATTTATTTCCTCTGCTTCTTGCTTCTTTTATAGTCTCTAAACTCCTTGGTGATCACTCAAAAGTTTCCATCTTCAATCTTGACCCTTGAATCTTCATAATTCATCTCAACCGTTTGAATTGAATTTTGGCGCCAAAAGTCTTTATGACAGCTTGAGGCGGTTTGAGATTAATTAAGAATCTTTGGAGGGTTGTGGAGGTGTAAGGGACAAGTTAGGGTGACTTTGTGAGCATGGGGGTCAAGTTGGAGTGAAAACAGGGCAAGGGGGAATGGTTGAAGGTAAAAGGTGGTGGGGAAGCATTTATTACTCTGTAGGTTGAGGTGAGGTGGTGTAGGGGAGTAGGTGGTGAGCTGGGGTAGATAGGTGGAGGGTGAAGGTGGCACAAAACCACCTGGTTTTGTGACTCAGTGGTGTGGGAGAGGAGATGAACAGTGAAGGGGGTTTTGGGCGGGGTCAAAGGTTCAACGCCCAGGTTTAATATTAAAGGGTGTGGGCTGGTGGTATTTTTGGGCCTAAGTGGTGGGTGTAACACCCCCAAGATACCGCAGCGGAAGACTGTGTCATAGGGGTGCTACTTCATAATACAAAGTACAAGTTATAGAAAACGAACTCTAAATGAGACGTTTTGAAAAGTTACCATTCGATTAATGAATTCAAAGTTACAAACATGAGATTCCAAAGTATGATACATAAATGTATACAAAATGTTTTGAATAGTAAATGATAAAAACGTAAGTCTTCAGAATATGCAGCTTGACTCTAAGTTCCACGCACTAGCTATCGCCTTACTAACCTGAGATAAACATGCTAAAGTGTCAACACAATGGTTGGTGAGTTCATAGAGTTTGTCTTAAAACAGTTGAAAAAGCCTAAAAAGAATGTTCACACAGCAAAGGCATTGAGAATCCACTCAGTTACAAGTCCCGCCATAAGAGACTGGTAACCTGTGTGTTCACAACCCACTGCTAATATATAGTTTCTCAGGATTATATTCACCCATGGTCACGTCATTTTGGACCCATAGGCGGGGAACCACCATCCCAAATAGTACATGTCACCCAACGTCTCGAATCTTGGACTTGGGTGGGGGGTGTAGGCCCATACTAGTACTATTAATACCTCTCCTTTGACAGCATAGAGTATTGTGTATGCACGTAAATACAAATCTTGTATTTAAATTAAGCAAGTATAATGTAACAAGTATGTATAACGCAATCAAGTATAATGCAATCAAGTATAATGAAATCAAGTATAACACAATCAAGTATAAAGCAATCAAGTATAAATGTTTTGAGTATTTGTACAAGTAAGCAAGTAGTTGAGCATGTATCTCCCCCAAAGAGTTAAAACAAGTATAAAAAGAGTAGGGGCTATGACTCACCTTAAGTCTATGTAATGAGAAATGAAAGTGATAGTCGAATCGCGAAAGTCTCTAAGAGCAGCCTATAATAGAACGTTGCGACTTAGGTTTGGAGTAACGTCTAAGAATACGAAGAATTGCCTATATATGTCTTGCATAATGTTCATGATGTAATACTTAGTATATAGTGTAAGTCTTTGAATATAAATGGTCTATGAAACATGTATAGGTTGTATATCTCTTACTACCGTTCGGGCCGACATAATTCAGAAGTCATGGAGTAAACGTTCGAGGAGCCAGGACACTTTAATTCGTAAATCCACAACTCATCTCGACGGCTTACTTAATGAACTCCTCACATGAGGCTCCCTACTATTGTAGTATTTGATAACATATATATATATATATATATAAGCTTTTTGATCTTTAAAAGTTATATGGTCTTTAGCCGTGGCTTTGCCGTGACCTTGGTCATTGTTACCATGGTCTTAAGACTCAACCTTGGCTTTAGCCATGGTTGTGGTCTTGGCTTTAGGTCATTAGACCTCTTGGTCTTAGCAAAAACATAACTATTATATAGTTACTTTGGTCTAAAAATGGGCTGTTAAGAATTTGAAGAAAATTATCACTCAGAAAGCGTTTTCAGGGCTCGAGCTTCTTTGATCCTGAACGAAAACGTCGTTCCGGACAACTTTCGTGTTTTAACTTTTTGATGAATCGGACCAGAAGGATGACTTTCAAAATCAAAAATCTGATCAGAATGCTATTTAGGCAGTTTTGCCGTTTTGGTTTCGCTAGCTTCAAATGGTCATAACTTTTGACTCGGGTACTCGTTTTGGGTGATTCAAATTGCTATGTTTTCCTTGTTAAGTCCTCTTTAACAGTAAGTAAGTGTCAAATATCATAGTTATACTATTTTGGTCGTGGTTCTCCATAAAAATCACTAGTTTGCTTGTTTGCTTGTCATAAGTTAACATATGTATACCAATACTTGTTTCACCAATTTTTATACATCATGAACACAATACAAAGACCATATATAGCATGAATGAAACATAATAAGCATGAAAATGATATTGAGCAAGAAATTGTATTAGGGTTTGCTTACAACTTGTGAAGAAACTAACTAGAACCAAGATCAAAACCAAGAACCACTACTTAATCTTCCAAAACCTTTCCAACCATAGCCATGCTTCCATATCAAAAACCCTATCTTATAACCCCTTGATAAACACTAATCTAACATAAAAACAACCTTTAGTAAAAATCTTCACTAAGAACACTTGGAAATTTGATGAGTTTTTGTGGTGATTTTATAGAGTTTTATGGTTGAAAGGTGTTAAGGATCATGCAAGGAACAAAAGGCTATACTTATGATGGATGAAACTTGAAAGAATCATGATCAAAATGGGTTATTTTATGTGTTTGGGTCGTTGGTATTGAGAGAGAAAGGAAGAGAATGAGTTTGATTATTTTGATTAAGTGTAAATGATATAAAATGAATGAAGTAGCAAAATTGGTTTGTTATACTTTAGTAGATATTATGTAGATTAACATGACTAGGCTAGATGACTAGATAAAAACACCTTATAAGACTTCCAAGATAAGATTGGTGAGTTATTGATAACACCTAGTGTTTACGGGGCGAGTTTTGGTCCAGGTAATCGCTAATAGTAAGTCGTTAAGTCACGAAACTTAAAACCGAGTATCTTAAACTCATAAATATGTTAAAGCTTATCAATATACTCTATATTAGCCTATTAAATGAGTGATAACTTTTATCAGGGTGCTTAAACGCTGCTAAAACTGGAAATGCGGGTCTAAAACGCGTAAAACGCTGAACTGGAAAACGTAAAATTCCAAAACTATTGGAATTGTCGTAAAATGAGAGAAAATCATATTTCTATTGTTTATAATGTTTTATGGATATATCGGGATGCTGGAAGGACGTTTAAACCTAAAAGTAAATCTCGGACACGGCTTTGTGATTTTTGCAGAAATGATCCGACGAGCGTCAAACTCTCGAATTATCGTTAAAATAGTTTAACTTACGAGAATATGAAATAAAAATTTCTGAGATGAATAGTGAAAAGTGAATAGTAAAAAGTGAATAGTGAAATTTTTGGGAATAAAAGTTAACCTGAAATTGCGAATTGTTACAGTCTCTACCCCTTATGGAGAACTTCGTCCCGAAGTTTAGTGTGTCTAGGAGAATTCAGGATCTCTAAAATAGTGGTGTTCACTCTGATTCGTCTAAGGTTCTGATTAAGGAGTTGTATCGGCTACAATTAAGCCCACTTATTTATAACACATTACTTACATAAAGTAGCGTCCAAATTTATGTAAGTAAGGTCTCATAAACTTATGTTTCGGTGATTTACAATTTCTTTATTTAAATGAAGAGGCGTCCCAATCCATTTAAATAAGGAGATTCTAAAACATCCTACTTAAGAATTTCCGACACAAAATCCGCCTTCTGAGGCCGATAGTAAGATAATCAAGTCATCAAATCCCTAAAGCTAAGCAATAATATTATTTAACTCAAATCTTGTGTCTCATCAAACAAGAACTGTCACAAGATCAACTTAAATAATTAGTTATTACTGAGCTCCATGTTTTAAATGACTCAACTAATCTCTGGGGCTCCTTATAATACTAAAGTCACATCATCTAACAGCGTGGAACTAAGCAAACCTCTAACCAAAAAGCATATGTGTATGTATTGTGTGTAAGGTAATTAAAGAGGATAGTTTTAACGTATATAGCAGTTATAGTCTAGGCACCAAATGCAACCTAGTTCTCTATAACCAAGGCTCTGGTACCAATCTGTAACACCCCCAAGATACTGCAGCGGAAGACTGTGTCATAGGGGTGCTACTTCATAATACAAAGTACAAGTTATAGAAAACGAACTCTAAATGAGACGTTTTGAAAAGTTACCATTCGATTAATGAATTCAAAGTTACAAACATGAGATTCCAAAGTATGATACATAAATGTATACAAAATGTTTTGAATAGTAAATGATAAAAACGTAAGTCTTCAGAATATGCAGCTTGACTCTAAGTTCCACGCACTAGCTATCGCCTTACTAACCTGAGATAAACATGCTGTGGAAAACTAGAAGGGGGGGGGGGTTGAATAGTTTTACGTCTTTTTCGTTTTGCTTATTTGTAAAAGATAGTTTCTAAGATGAAACTTTCAAATCACTTTAATACATAAATATATAAACTAGTTAATTTATGATTTTGTATAAATACTACTTATGTATAATGTACAATTTCAAAACACTTAACTACAAAAGTATAAATACAAGATTTATTAAAGGTTTTATATATACAATGCTTATGTATAATGTTTGGAAAGAATATACAATTTCATATATTTTATGTAAGCATATATATGTATAGTAGTGTATAGATATAATTATATGTACTAGGTTGGTTTTTGTAAGATTAGTTTTATGAATGGATTTTAGTTTGATCTTTATGTGAAATCAATCATATGCACAATACTATAAATTATGACTATGTGTGAAATGCAAGTAAGTAATAAATCAAAGAGTGAAAGATGGAAAGATCAAACCGAGACACAAAGGATTTGTAGTGGTTCGGCTACAAGGACACCTTCCTTGCCCTACTCCACTCCCCGAGTCACCTACTCGAGAGTTTTCTTCACTAGATCAAAGACCTCCTTTATGGCGGAGAAAAACGTACACACCAATATACACAAAAGTATAAATCTAGTTAACTAATACATACACCTTATTCACCAAAGTATGAAAGATATACAAGGAAATGTAAACAAACAACTTAGATAGCAAGATGATACTAAGTTGTAATACTTCTAATAGAAGTATTCTTCTCTTTGCACTTGAAAGAATGAGGCTTTGGATCACTTGGAAACAAAGGCTTATGAAATGATCAAAGGATTTTTAGGATTGAAATGGAGATCTAGAACAGAAAGTTTTTGTGCAAAAAGGTGGGGAAAAAAATCCAGGTTTAAGGTGGTATTTATAGGCAAAAGTTTCTGACAGAGGAGCGTGGCCGGTCCCCTTAAAGCATGGCCGGCCCCCTTAAAATTAAGGGGACCGCCCCTTATAATTAAGGGGGCCGCCCAACTGTAACGGCCAGAAAACTTGTCTTTTAGTGGGGAAAGTTTATTTGGTGAAAAACTAACTGATTTTGGTTAAATATTTGAAATCATATATTTAGTATGATTAAAACATTTTTCCTTATTACCAAAAGTGTTTTTCAAAAAAATATATAATAAGATTATATAATTAAATAAACTTTGTATTAGTTAATTAAATACCCCTTTGATCATACATTGCACTAAACACTTTGTTTATTCATACCTTAAGTGATTTGTTGGTGAAAGTGATTATTTATTACTAAATACATGTTTACGTCATGATCTTTGGTTTGATTAGTTTAAGTTTTGTGATTATCAAAACATAGAGATATCGGAAGATATGAATAATGTTTTCAGTCAATTATTTATATCAACAATCTCCCCCTTTTTGATGATTACAAAACCTAAACTTATTAAATCCAAAAATTAATATTTAGACAAGTATTTAGTAAGTTTACATTCACTTCTCCCCCTTTTTGTAGAATCAAAAAGGTTAGGCCGAATAAACTTCGTGAGAGAAGTTTAAACGGGTAGAAAACTCCCCCTTGATGTATGCTCCCCCTCGTTTGAGGGCACCAAGGTTTCGAGAAAGTAATTCTTGCAAGAAAAATATTAGAAGCACAAGCATGGCACAAGCAAATACATATAGCATAATATTAACAAGTAATAATCATGGCACAAGGGAATAAGAAACATATATTAAACCATTCAATAATAGAAAAATGATTATGTCAACCCATAATCATTGTTACAAAGGCAATACAAATAGAATTCTAAATAACATAGAACATCCTATAGTGCCAACAAGAAGTGTCATCAAACTTTCTTGAATCCCAAAATGGTTGAGGAGTTTTATTTGAAAATGAGAAAACATAAGCATATCAAATGCTTGGTGGTTTAGTGGAGGTAAACTCTTGGTTCCATGGGTGTTGGTGAGTTTGTAGAGCTTGGAGGTGGTGGATTTGAAGTGGAGTTTGTTGGTTGAGGGTTGTGATGTTGTTCAAGTGATGGGGTTTGTTGAGATCTAGTAAGAAGATACTCAATCCAAGTGAAGTGCTCATTCAAAGCAATGGTTTGTTGTTGAAGGAAGATGCAACAAGGGCAATTGTTAACATGCTTCTCAAGTTGGTTTTTGTTATGTGGTGATGATGGTGAGCTTGATTGTGGTGGATCCAAATTGCGTTGAGCAAGATGTAATGCTAAAAGAGCACTAAGCTCATGTGCCTCTTTTAGCTCCTCAACGAACTTCAAGTGTTCGGAGGAAGGTGATGGTGGTGGAGCATGATAGTTGTCTTGGGTGAAGGTTTGCACATGCAACATTGGAGTGGCATGTGAGGTTGTAGGAAGTGGTGGTGGTACTCTAGGTGGTGGAGACATGTTTGAGCTTGGGTAATCATGAAAACAAGATATGGGTGGAAGATGTTCTTCATGAGTGGATGATGTCTTTGTTGAATGAGCAATATGTGAAGTGTTGATTGAGATATTGGGATTGTTGTTTTGGGATTGAGCATGCTCATCAAAAGAGGAAGCATTAATGAGGGTATTAGTGGAAGATAGGTTGTGGGATGACTCATTTGAGTGGGTTTGAGGTTGAGTTGTTGGTTGACTTGAAACAACATCACAAGAGTTATGACAAGAATCAAGTTTCCTCCTCCAAACGGGTTTGACGGAGATCCTTGCGGTTCTTGAAATCTTTGGTTTTTGGTTGTTGGAAGATGACATGTTTGGGTGTGATGGCATTAATGGTGGGAGGAGAGTATTTATAGTGTATGAGAAATGTGGTTTAGGAAGGAAAATTTGAGGGATAGTATGGGACAAAATATGTTTGTGAATTTTGGGAAGTATAGACTGAAGTGGGTCAAAAAGTGATAAAGAAAACAGTATCCCCGACCATCAGATGGCCGGTCCCCTTAATTAGGGGCCGGTCCCCTTAATCATTAAGGGGGCCGCCTTATATAATTAAGGGGGCCGCCCATCTGGTGATTCCCAGAATGCCAGAAATGGGTTTTTGATAGAAAATTTTCAAAAAGGTTGTGTTTTTGTTTTTGGATTCAAGTAAGTTCAACTCTTTGAGGCAATATAGGGCATACTATTCATGAATGTAGAGAGTGATATAGAATTAATTAAAGTAGACAATTAATTTCTAATAATCATGCTATCTATTAATTTATCAATTAAGATATGCACCAAAGGAGACAACAAGCCAAATAAGCTAAATGAGCAACTATATGAAGATGATAACATTTAGCCTAGAGCAAACATGTTGATGATTGTTGACAAGTAACAAATAGACAGATATGATTATATGGACTTCAAGACTTGTTACAAACAAGATCCATATGGGCAAACCATGATTCTCATGAAATGATTTGATTAGATTGTGGATGTCATTTTCACATAAGTTTATGACATATGTGAGAAAATAATAATGTTTTAAATAAAATGTTTTTAGTTTTATTCAACAATGTTTGAAAGTAAGTTTTCACTTAATGTCATAAATCTGGGAACGAAAGAATCTAATGAGAAACAAGGTTCACAAAAGTAAACTAGCGTTAGGTATATATAGGAAGTGCAATTTAATCAAGTTGGAGAATGAGTATGAGACTATTACTAATGGTGCTCAATTCAGGCTAAACACGACCATTTTTACGGGTTACACACACCCAACTTCTCACATAGAAGCAATTCAACCGTTAGGTTAAATTGAATTTCTAGTCAATAGATTCTCCAGTAGTCATTCTCTTTTTAGAAGAAATCGAGTTCCTAAATTTACCTATCGAAGATTACCAAATATGAAGTATTCTTGATTCACTAATACTTGGCTTAATGTTTTGAAATACATTCAAGTTTGTATCCTACTAGGACAAATTTTGTTTTGTTTCAAAAAGAAAAATGTTTCTGCTTTGATAAAGATCAAAATAATGTTATGATAGCTTATGATTAAGCATGTTGTTCGAAAAAGCATAAAATAGATATTCGAAGGGTTTTAACTCAAAGAGAGAAGTTTTTAAATATGACATATTGATTTTGATAATCAAGAAATTTCAGGTGAAAGATATACTTCAAGAGAATCGATTCAGCCCATTGTCACATGTAATCATCTCTAATGGCAACTAAAGATGTGAGAGAGATATGGTAGACATTGAACATCTAAATGTAATGAGATAGGAAAGGACAAAGAAATTCATCAATGAATGCAATATAGACATATGTATATATGCATGTATACAAGACACATTGTAATATTGAGTCACTAGCAAGTCTTAATTATAACACATCTATTAATGCAACTAGTAAGATCATATAGCACAAGTGTCAAGCATTCTATTCTAGATCATAGAAGATTATCAATATAGATGAAAACTAAAACAAATGATAATAGATATAGCAATAAGAGGGTTAATTATCCTAATGTTATGTATGCATATATTGGTATTCATGATCTAAAAGCATAGCAACTTGCAAATTAAAACATATTAATATACTAATTGAAGCATACTCTATCTTAATGTAATGTAGGCAAGTTTTTGAAAAGAAAACTTACCTCAGGTCCAGCTCTTCTTTAAGGGTGGTCATGAGAGCAATATAAAACGTCAGGAAGGTTTTCCCCAAAGCAAGTTGAAGAAGCGAAGTAATATCCTAATGCAAAAAGGATCAAGGAGACTTGATCATAGAAACACTATTGGTCGCACCAATCATCACAAGTCGTGCAGATTAAGAATGGTAGAACAAGAATCCTTCGTCATGAGGTAGTAACGAACACACCATAAAGACAATGGTCATCAAATGAAAGAAAGCAAATAGAGCGATCCAAAAAGTAGTAGTTCCTTTGATCGTTAATTACCTACACATGACAGAGAGCTTGGTACCCAGATTCTCATGGGTCCGATTTGATTAGTAGCGAACATCCAATGCACTTAAATGCATATGAAGAGGATGTCGTCGAGAAGTACAAGAATTCATTATTTGTTTGTTTTAGCAAACAAACAATAACTTTCTTGACTAGAGAAATAATCAATGGATGTAAATAATAATAGTTCTAAATTTTTCCATTAGGTTTAACAAATTTTATTTGTTTTGATGTATTTGTCAAATACTCATCTGCCGTATATCCTAATCCGGTTTTATCATAAAATGACTTTTGAATGTTAAGTAGATATTTTAAAGATTTAGAACTATTTTCGAATTTTGCTAATATTTTAGCTTTTTCCTTTTCCATTTTAATTTCATGTTTATAGTCTTGACAATTTTTACATTCAAGATCAATTTCAATATTACTTTCAAGTCTAGACATTTTGTCTTCTAAAATTATTTCTTTTTCAAAGTTATTTTCAGCGGATGTTGAAGATTCATTTTTAAAAATAATTTTTGAGTCAATGTTGCAAAAGTGTTTGAAGCTATTTTCCATTTTTGAAAATTCTAATGTAAATTGATCATAGCAAAAATGTTTGGTTTTGAATTGTACCTTATTTGTACTTGTACACTCTTCACTCGCTATACGGTGATCAACTCCATTGTTCATGTCGCTCCATGTTTTGTTTGTAGCATTGCTTGGATCTTGGAGCATGTAATCCTTGTCATCACTATTTGTATTAACATTTGTTAGGATGTTCACGTATTCCGTATTTACATCGTCTTTATCGTCCTTGTTGCACCATGATTTATTAACATGCTTTCTTCGGATTTGACACATGTGTTCTTCATTATTAGTACCTTCAATGATCACATTTGAACTAGTAGTACATGTGTTTATTTCAACTAAATATTTATCTATTAAATTTTCTAGAGTAACAATTTCATGTGCAATATCAAGTTTATCATCTTTGGTTTTACATTTCTCTTGGTGAAACTTTAAAGGGCATTTCCAAATATCATTTGCCGTTTTACAAGGAAATAATCTTTCATATTCAACATTTGGTAGAGTTTTGAAAATAAGTAATTTAGCTTTAGTATTTTTATCAATTTTTATTTGAAGATTATTATATTGATTTTCAAAATCCATTTTAGTTAGTTTAAGATCACCAATTGAAATAATATGCCAAAGATCAAGATCTATTGATTTCACATAATTTTCAAATTTATTTTTCCATTCAAGAAAATGATCATTTTCAAATAATGGTGGTTTTTGCGTAAATTCTCCTTCTAGATATTTTTCGAATTCCATAGATCGTTACAAGTTTTAAAATACAGTATATTTTAAAAATCTTGTTAGACGTGGCTCTGATACCAATTGTGGAAAACTAGAAGGGGGGGGGTTGAATAGTTTTACGTCTTTTTCGTTTTGCTTATTTGTAAAAGATAGTTTCTAAGATGAAACTTTCAAATCACTTTAATACATAAATATATAAACTAGTTAATTTATGATTTTGTATAAATACTACTTATGTATAATGTACAATTTCAAAACACTTAACTACAAAAGTATAAATACAAGATTTATTAAAGGTTTTATATATACAATGCTTATGTATAATGTTTGGAAAGAATATACAATTTCATATATTTTATGTAAGCATATATATGTATAGTAGTGTATAGATATAATTATATGTACTAGGTTGGTTTTTGTAAGATTAGTTTTATGAATGGATTTTAGTTTGATCTTTATGTGAAATCAATCATATGCACAATACTATAAATTATGACTATGTGTGAAATGCAAGTAAGTAATAAATCAAAGAGTGAGAGATGGAAAGATCAAACCGAGACACAAAGGATTTATAGTGGTTCGGCTACAAGGACACCTTCCTTGCCCTACTCCACTCCCCGAGTCACCTACTCGAGAGTTTTCTTCACTAGATCAAAGACCTCCTTTATGGCGGAGAAAACCGTACACACCAATATACACACCAATTTACACACCAATCTTCACACCAATCTACACACCAATCTACACACCAATCTACACACCAATTTTCACACCAATCTACTATTTTCTTCACACCAATCTTCTACACACCAATCTTCTATACACCAATCTTCTATTCTCTTCACACCTTCAAAGTACTAATGTCTTGACACCTTCAAGTCACTAATATCTTTGCAACTTCAATGCACTAGTGTCTTGACACCTTCAAGCCACTAATGTCTTCACACCTTCAATGCACTAATGTCTTGACACCTTCAAGCCACTAATGTCTTCACAACTTCAATCTACAAATGTCTTCTAGTCTTCTCCACTAGAGATCCTTAATTTCTTCACTACAAGCTCCTATTGCTACAATCTCCTATCACCACTACTATCTAACCCTTCTTCTTCACTTCAAGTCACACTTCACACTTACAACAATTCTAGATTCTTCAACTAAATCTAGTTAACTAATACATACACCTTATTCACCAAAGTATGAAAGATATACAAGGAAATGTAAACAAACAACTTAGATAGCAAGATGATACTAAGTTGTAATACTTCTAATAGAAGTATTCTTCTCTTTGCACTTGAAAGAATGAGGCTTTGGATCACTTGGAAACAAAGGCTTATGAAATGATCAAAGGATTTTTAGGATTGAAATGGAGATCTAGAACAGAAAGTTTTTGCGCAAAAAGGTGGGGAAAAAAATCCAGGTTTAAGGTGGTATTTATAGGCAAAAGTTTCTGACAGAGGAGCGTGGCCGGTCCCCTTAAAGCATGGCCGGCCCCCTTAAAATTAAGGGGACCGCCCCTTATAATTAAGGGGGCCGCCCAACTGTAACGGCCAGAAAACTTGTCTTTTAGTGGGGAAAGTTTATTTGGTGAAAAACTAACTGATTTTGGTTAAATATTTGAAATCATATATTTAGTATGATTAAAACATTTTTCCTTATTACCAAAAGTGTTTTTCAAAAAAATATATAATAAGATTATATAATTAAATAAACTTTGTATTAGTTAATTAAATACCCCTTTGATCATACATTGCACTAAACACTTTGTTTATTCATACCTTAAGTGATTTGTTGGTGAAAGTGATTATTTATTACTAAATACATGTTTACGTCATGATCTTTGGTTTGATTAGTTTAAGTTTTGTGATTATCAAAACATAGAGATATCGGAAGATATGAATAATGTTTTCAGTCAATTATTTATATCAACACATGCTAAAGTGTCAACACAATGGTTGGTGAGTTCATAGAGTTTGTCTTAAAACAGTTGAAAAAGCCTAAAAAGAATGTTCACACAGCAAAGGCATTGAGAATCCACTCAGTTACAAGTCCCGCCATAAGAGACTGGTAACCTGTGTGTTCACAACCCACTGCTAATATATAGTTTCTCAGGATTATATTCACCCATGGTCACGTCATTTTGGACCCATAGGCGGGGAACCACCATCCCAAATAGTACATGTCACCCAACGTCTCGAATCTTGGACTTGGGTGGGGGGTGTAGGCCCATACTAGTACTATTAATACCTCTCCTTTGATAGCATAGAGTATTGTGTATGCACGTAAATACAAATCTTGTATTTAAATTAAGCAAGTATAATGTAACAAGTATGTATAACGCAATCAAGTATAATGCAATCAAGTATAATGAAATCAAGTATAACACAATCAAGTATAAAGCAATCAAGTATAAATGTTTTGAGTATTTGTACAAGTAAGCAAGTAGTTGAGCATGTATCTCCCCCAAAGAGTTAAAACAAGTATAAAAAGAGTAGGGGCTATGACTCACCTTAAGTCTATGTAATGAGAAATGAAAGTGATAGTCGAATCGCGAAAGTCTCTAAGAGCAGCCTATAATAGAACGTTGCGACTTAGGTTTGGAGTAACGTCTAAGAATACGAAGAATTGCCTATATATGTATTGCATAATGTTCATGATGTAGTACTTAGTATATAGTGTAAGTCTTTGAATATAAATGGTCTATGAAACATGTATAGGTTGTATATCTCTTACTACCGTTCGGGCCGACATAATTCAGAAGTCATGGAGTAAACGTTCGAGGAGCCAGGACACTTTAATTCGTAAATCCACAACTCATCTCGACGGCTTACTTAATGAACTCCTCACATGAGGCTCCCTACTATTGTAGTATTTGATAACATATATATATATATATATATATATATATATATATATATATATATATATATATATATATATATATATATATATATATATATATATATATATATATATATATATATATATATATATATAAGCTTTTTGATCTTTAAAAGTTATATGGTCTTTAGCCGTGGCTTTGCCGTGACCTTGGTCATTGTTACCATGGTCTTAAGACTCAACCTTGGCTTTAGCCATGGTTGTGGTCTTGGCTTTAGGTCATTAGACCTCTTGGTCTTAGTAAAAACATAACTATTATATAGTTACTTTGGTCTAAAAATGGGCTGTTAAGAATTTGAAGAAAATTATCACTCAGAAAGCGTTTTCAGGGCTCGAGCTTCTTTGATCCTGAACGAAAACGTCGTTCCGGACAACTTTCGTGTTTTAACTTTTTGATGAATCGGACCAGAAGGGTGACTTTCAAAATCAAAATCTGATCAGAATGCTATTTAGGCAGTTTTGCCGTTTTGGTTTCGCTAGCTTCAAATGGTCATAACTTTTGACTCGGGTACTCGTTTTGGGTGATTCAAATTGATATGTTTTCCTTGTTAAGTCCTCTTTAATAGTAAGTAAGTGTCAAATATCATAGTTATACTATTTTGGTCGTGGTTCTCCATAAAAATCACTAGTTTGCTTGTTTGCTTGTCATAAGTTAACATATGTATACCAATACTTGTTTCACCAATTTTTATACATCATGAACACAATACAAAGACCATATATAGAATGAATGAAACATAATAAGCATGAAAATGATATTGAGCAAGAAAGTGTATTAGGGTTTGCTTACAACTTGTGAAGAAACTAACTAGAACCAAGATCAAAACCAAGAACCACTACTTAATCTTCCAAAACCTTTCCAACCATAGCCATGCTTCCATATCAAAAACCCTATCTTATAATCCCTTGATAAACACTAATCTAACATAAAAACAACCTTTAGTAAAAATCTTCACTAAGAACACTTGGAAATTTGATGAGTTTTTGTGGTGATTTTATAGAGTTTTATGGTTGAAAGGTGTTAAGGATCATGCAAGGAACAAAAGGCTATACTTAAGATGGATGAAACTTGAAAGAATCATGATCAAAATGGGTTATTTTATGTGTTTGGGTCGTTGGTATTGAGAGAGAAAGGAAGAGAATGAGTTTGATTATTTTGATTAAGTGTAAATGATATAAAATGAATGAAGTAGCAAAATTGGTTTGTTATACTTTAGTAGATATTATGTAGATTAACATGACTAGGCTAGATGACTAGATAAAAACACCTTTAAGACTTCCAAGATAAGATTGATGAGTTATTGATAACACCTAGTGTTTACGGGGCGAGTTTTGGTCCAGGTAATCGCTAATAGTAAGTCGTTAAGTCACGAAACTTAAAACCGAGTATCTTAAAAATATGAAACTCATAAATATGTTAAAGCATATCAATATACTCTATATTAGCCTATTAAATGAGTGATAACTTTTATCAGGGTGCTTAAACGCTGCTAAAACTGGAAATGCGGGTCTAAAACGCGTAAAACGCTGAACTGGAAAACGTAAAATTCCAAAACTATTGGAATTGTTGTATAATGAGAGAAAATCATATTTCTATTGTTTATAATGTTTTATGGATATATCGGGATGCTGGAAGGACGTTTAAACCTAAAAGTAAATCTCGGACACGGCTTTGTGATTTTTGCAGAAATGATCCGACGAGCGTCAAACTCTCGAATTATCGTTAAAATAGTTTAACTTACGAGAATATGAAATAAAAATTTCTGAGATGAATAGTGAAAAGTGAATAGTAAAAAGTGAATAGTGAAATTTTCGGGAATAAAAGTTAACCTGAAATTGCGAATTGTTACAGTCTCTACCCCTTAAGGAGAACTTCGTCCCGAAGTTTAGTGTGTCTAGGAGAATTCAGGATCTCTAAAATAGTGGTGTTCACTCTGATTCGTCTAAGGTTCTGGTTAAGGAGTTGTATCGGCTACAATTAAGCCCACTTATTTATAACACATTACTTACATAAAGTAGCGTCCAAATTTATGTAAGTAAGGTCTCATAAACTTATGGTTCGGTGATTTACAATTTCTTTATTTAAATGAAGAGGCGTCCCAATCCATTTAAATAAGGAGATTCTAAAACATCCTACTTAAGAATTTCCGACACAAAATCCGCCTTCTGAGGCCGATAGTAAGATAATCAAGTCATCAAATCCCTAAAGCTAAGCAATAATATTATTTAACTCAAATCTTGTGTCTCATCAAACAAGAACTGTCACAAGATCAACTTAAATAATTAGTTATTACTGAGCTCCATGTTTTAAATGACTCAACTAATCTCTGGGGCTCCTTATAATACTAAAGTCACATCATCTAACAACGTGGAACTAAGCAAACCTCTAACCAAAAAGCATATGTGTATGTATTGTGTGTAAGGTAATTAAAGAGGATAGTTTTAACGTATATAGCAGTTATAGTCTAGGCACCAAATGCAACCTAGTTCTCTATAACCAAGGCTCTGGTACCAATCTGTAACACCCCCAAGATACCGCAGCGGAAGACTGTGTCATAGGGGTGCTACTTCATAATACAAAGTACAAGTTATAGAAAACGAACTCTAAATGAGACGTTTTGAAAAGTTACCATTCGATTAATGAATTCAAAGTTACAAACATGAGATTCCAAAGTATGATACATAAATGTATACAAAATGTTTTGAATAGTAAATGATAAAAACGTAAGTCTTCAGAATATGCAGCTTGACTCTAAGTTCCACGCACTAGCTATCGCCTTACTAACCTGAGATAAACATGCTAAAGTGTTAACACAATGGTTGGTGAGTTCATAGAGTTTGTCTTAAAACAGTTGAAAAAGCCTAAAAAGAATGTTCACACAGCAAAGGCATTGAGAATCCACTCAGTTACAAGTCCCGCCATAAGAGACTGGTAACCTGTGTATTCACAACCCACTGCTAATATATAGTTTCTCAGGATTATATTCACCCATGGTCACGTCATTTTGGACCCATAGGCGGGGAACCACCATCCCAAATAGTACATGTCACCCAACGTCTCGAATCTTGGACTTGGGTGGGGGGTGTAGGCCCATACTAGTACTATTAATACCTCTCCTTTGACAGCATAGAGTATTGTGTATGCACGTAAATACAAATCTTGTATTTAAATTAAGCAAGTATAATGTAACAAGTATGTATAACGCAATCAAGTATAATGCAATCAAGTATAATGAAATCAAGTATAACACAATCAAGTATAAAGCAATCAAGTATAAATGTTTTGAGTATTTGTACAAGTAAGCAAGTAGTTGAGCATGTATCTCCCCCAAAGAGTTAAAACAAGTATAAAAAGAGTAGGGGCTATGACTCACCTTAAGTCTATGTAATGAGAAATGAAAGTGATAGTCGAATCGCGAAAGTCTCTAAGAGCAGCCTATAATAGAACGTTGCGACTTAGGTTTGGAGTAACGTCTAAGAATACGAAGAATTGCCTATATATGTCTTGCATAATGTTCATGATGTAATACTTAGTATATAGTGTAAGTCTTTGAATATAAATGGTCTATGAAACATGTATAGGTTGTATATCTCTTACTACCGTTCGGGCCGACATAATTCAGAAGTCATGGAGTAAACGTTCGAGGAGCCAGGATACTTTAATTCGTAAATCCACAACTCATCTCGACGGCTTACTTAATGAACTCCTCACATGAGGCTCCCTACTATTGTAGTATTTGATAACATATATATATATAAGCTTTTTGATCTTTAAAAGTTATATGGTCTTTAGCCGTGGCTTTGCCGTGACCTTGGTCATTGTTACCATGGTCTTAAGACTCAACCTTGGCTTTAGCCATGGTTGTGGTCTTGGCTTTAGGTCATTAGACCTCTTGGTCTTAGTAAAAACATAACTATTATATAGTTACTTTGGTCTAAAAATGGGCTGTTAAGAATTTGAAGAAAATTATCACTCAGAAAGCGTTTTCAGGGCTCGAGCTTCTTTGTCCCTGAACGAAAACGTCGTTCCGGACAACTTTCGTGTTTTAACTTTTTATTGAATCGGACCAGAAGGGTGACTTTCAAAATCAAAATCTGATCAGAATGCTATTTAGGCAGTTTTGCCGTTTTGGTTTCGCTAGCTTCAAATGGTCATAACTTTTGACTCGGGTACTCGTTTTGGGTGATTCAAATTGCTATGTTTTCCTTTTTAAGTCCTCTTTAACAGTAAGTAAGTGTCAAATATCATAGTTATACTATTTTGGTCGTGGTTCTCCATAAAAATCACTAGTTTGCTTGTTTGCTTGTCATAAGTTAACATATGTATACCAATACTTGTTTCACCAATTTTTATACATCATAAACACAATACAAAGACCATATATAGCATGAATGAAACATAATAAGCATGAAAATGATATTGAGCAAGAAAGTGTATTAGGGTTTGCTTACAACTTGTGAAGAAACTAACTAGAACCAAGATCAAAACCAAGAACCACTACTTAATCTTCCAAAACCTTTCCAACCATAGCCATGCTTCCATATCAAAAACCCTATCTTATAATCCCTTGATAAACACTAATCTAACATAAAAACAACCTTTAGTAAAAATCTTCACTAAGAACACTTGAAAATTTGATGAGTTTTTGTGGTGATTTTATACAGTTTTATGGTTGAAAGGTGTTAAGGATCATGCAAGGAACAAAAGGCTATACTTATGATGGATGAAACTTGAAAGAATCATGATCAAAATGGGTTATTTTATGTGTTTGGGTCGTTGGTATTGAGAGAGAAAGGAAGAGAATGAGTTTGATTATTTTGATTAAGTGTAAATGATATAAAATGAATGAAGTAGCAAAATTGGTTTGTTATACTTTAGTAGATATTATGTAGATTAACATGACTAGGCTAGATGACTAGCTAAAAACACCTTATAAGACTTCCAAGATAAGATTGGTGAGTTATTGATAACACCTAGTGTTTACGGGGCGAGTTTTGGTCCAGGTAATCGCTAATAGTAAGTCGTTAAGTCACGAAACTTAAAATCGAGTATCTTAAAAATATGAAACTCATAAATATGTTAAAGCTTATCAATATACTCTATATTAGCCTATTAAATGAGTGATAACTTTTATCAGGGTGCTTAAACGCTGCTAAAATTGGAAATGCGGGTCTAAAACGCGTAATTCGCGTAAAACGCTGAACTGGAAAACGTAAAATTCTAAAACTATTGGAATTGTCGTAAAATGAGAGAAAATCATATTTCTATTGTTTATAATGTTTTATGGATATATCGGGATGCTGGAAGGACGTTTAAACCTAAAAGTAAATCTCGGACACGGCTTTGTGATTTTTGCAGAAATGATCCGACGAGTGTCAAACTCTCGAATTATCGTTAAAATAGTTTAACTTACGAGAATATGAAATAAAAATTTCTGAGATGAATAGTGAAAAGTGAATAGTAAAAAGTGAATAGTGAAATTTTCGGAAATAAAAGTTAACCTGAAATTGCGAATTGTTACAGTGGGCTGGTTTGTGTTTATGGATTTGGATTTGGTATTAATTTAAGGGTCCGGATGGTTTTAGTAGTACAAAGCCCAAGGACCAATGTTGTCAATTCTGAATTCTTGAAGGACTGAATATGTAAACTTCCCAAACTTTCTTTCAAGGACCAAACCTGCCATTATACAATAACACAAGGACCAAAGTTATATTTTTCCATTTAATAAACTTAAAGGACCTTTTATGTAATTTTTGGATTTTGAGGGGTTGAAAATGTAAATTTCCAAAAGTTATCAAAATTGTTCCATTTTGTAATTCATGCATAGTACAAGGGTATTATTTGTAAATTTCCAAGTTTTGAATACCTAGGGACCATTTTTGCCAATTTTGTAACTTGAGGGGTAAAAGTTGCCATTTTGTGTAAACTTTCATCCAGGGACTATTTGTGAATTATTTTGGTTTCCCAAGGACTTAAGTTGACTTTTATTTCATTTTGAAACTTCAGGGACTAGTTTTGCCAATTTATGAAACTTGAGGGACTGAAACTGCCAATTATGCAAATTTTGTACGTTTTTATCTGTTTTTGCATATTTCGCATTTGGAACATATAAAACACACTTCTAAGATATTTTAAGTATTTTGATGCATATTTGAGTGTTTTTGTATGTTTTGGCAGCTCAGATTAGTATAAAATGATGAGTATTTAGACACTTATCAATCCCCCACACTAAACTATTGCTAGTCCCTAGCAATCTTTTGAGAAAAACTAATGGATTTCATCTCTTTACCAAAAGCCATCACTTCTGGAGTAGCCAGGTGTAAGAACTGTGGCACACCTAATAACCGTGTGATTTTGAGCAAATCACTAGCTGTCAACGGATTTGATTTGTCTTTACCAAAAGCCGTTTGCTTCTGGACTAGCCAACTCTTGATGGAATAGTCAACATCTTGGTGAGCTGATTACCAATTATGGTTTTTCCACGGCCTTTACCACAAGCCATAATCTTGCGGGCTAGCCAACTCATTCGCTTTATAGGATATGGGGAGTTGAGGAACCATACAATTTTTGGCAAATTGCAAGCCATAAACGGGTTTGAGATATCTTTACCAAGAACCGTTTGCTCCTGGATTAGCCAATCCTTATGTGTGTTAGACATGGTGGATTGATTACCATTTGTTGTGTTTAGTGTAAAACACTAACACCAAATGAAAAAAATTTAAATTTTGGCCATTTTTGGGAAAAAGGGCATACAAGGGTATATAAGTGATCAAATTCGCCAGAATTTCCATCCCCCACACTAGAAATGAATATTGTCCTCAATATTCAAAATCCCGGCTATTATGCCGAATCCTTGAACGTAAAAAGATAACATTTAAAACTAAGTGGGGTAACACAACAATTGTTTTATTTTTCTGTATTTACAATTTTTCACTTCATTTTCAAAATATATACAACATGTGGGGCACACCCCCACACTAGGGTGGTACACACGGGTGAAGACCCATGTTTATGCTATTTTTTTTTTTTTTTACCAAGTCGCTAGCTTGACTTGACCCCGAATTAAATTGTTCATGGGGAAATGGAGTGGGATTGCCACTCACAGATTGGGTGAGAAATTGGAGTGGGATTGCCACTCACAGAATTATGAATAGTAAGGTCAGGAGATTATTTTTGATTTTTATCTTTAATAAATGTTTTTGTATTTTTAAATTTTATATATATGTACAGAAGAAAGAAAATTCCTAACAACCGCCCCTCGAAAGGGAATCTGTGTCTGACAGAGCTCAGTAACTGTAAACAGCCAACAACCAAATGTTGTAACTGAGGGACTATCAAACTGTGCAAGTTGTGTGCAAAGGAAAAATGTTTTTGTATTTTATATTGTTTATGAAATGAAATATGATATAGTATATGTAATCACTACCTCCCAGGCTTGTGTCAGGTTTACCACGCTAGCTAATCACTTGTGAATGATTAACTGTAATAAATATGCCCTGACAGCCCGATAGTTGAATGATAAAGTATATATAATATACATACAAGGATAGATATTTCAACAAAATATAAAATACAAGTCATGGTAGGCAGCACACCTCCCCGGCAACGGCGCCAAAATTTGATTCCTCCCGAACCGTCACTTATTTATCACACAAGCTAACCACTTGTGAATGGTTAACCGTAATATCTAAATGGAGCCCGGGAGGAACAGCAATGTTAATCCGTGGGTGTTAAGTACAGAAAAAGTACGTGAGTACAGAAAAAGTACATCCCCGGGTCGTTATGTCCCAACGAGGTGTGCGTGATAGTACAATGACTTGTAATGTGTTGGAATAATATATATATAGAAAAATGGGAATCTGAATGACTAACACTAGAATGTGAATAGTAATAGCTATGTCACAACTACTTCATTTAAGAAACGCACAATCAGAAACCCTAAAATAAATGATATTTACAAATGTACGTTTAAGTTTAAATAAACGTAAACGTAACGAATAAAACTAAACTTTCCCAAAGAGGGAATTTGCATGCCTTAACGGCTTAAATGCAAATTAAATAAACTTAAAATATTTACTTATAATTATAATTTATTTAAAATAATATTTACAAGTGTTATATTAATTACTATTAATTAAAAAACTATTTATTTACTTATTTATTAATTATCTAAATAATAAGAAAGTCTAAAATAAACCTAAATAAATAAAACAAAAACTTAGAAAAGTTTAAACTAATATAAAAGAAATTTTGAAACTAAAAATATATTTATTATACAATTATTCTATTTACTATTTATTTAATTACTAATACTATTATTTAATTATTATAAATACTAAATTAGCAAACTAAAATCTAAAACTTTTTACATAATTCTAAAATGCTTATAAGAAGCTAAGAAAAATATAAAAACTATATTTTATATACAAAAAATAAGAAAACTTAATTAAAAACTATTTAAACTTATATAAACTAATTACACTAAATTAATTATTATACATACTAAACTAATTTATAAAATTATGAAACTTTTTATAAATGTACTTAGTCATCTCAGGAATCCATAAAAAATATAAAAAGTTTATAAAAATTATAAATAAGCCGTTTTAAAAATATATTACTAATTATATCCTAAAAGGTATTTAAACTATATTAATTATTATATATATTATATGAAAAGTAAAAAATATGAAAAAAATATGGAAAGTAATTTATATTATGAAGAAGCTAGGAAAAATATTTTGGGGTCAGCAGCTTATTCCAATAAGCTGGAATAAGCTGCACAGCTCACATAAGCTAATACACAAATAATACCTTAAGTATATTATGTATGCATAAGCCAACGGAACTGGTGCCCCAGAGCAGTTGGAAGGGGTGTGGGTACATAAGCATGTTACTAGCCTTGAGGTCCTGAGTTCGAATCCACCCACACCCATTTTTGCTATTTTATTTTATTTTTTTATTTTTCTTTTTGCAAAACTTTATATTAAGTAATAATAAGCAACTTTAACAAAACCAACTTTTATAAAACTTGGAAATAAGCTCTGTGTGAGCTTATTTCCACAACAGTTGGCCAAATAAGCTCAAACTCCTTAAATAGAAGCTATCACTTGAGTTAAAGCTTTGTTTTGGTTTTTCTTTTTATAGAACTATATATATATATATAGATATTATACATATATAATGAGAACAAAACTTATATAATCTAGAAATAAGCCAATCGTGGGCTTATTTCCCACACAGTTGAGTTTTTGGACTCTCAGTGGAGTAATAAGCTCATGATAAGCTTAAAAAAAACTATACAGTGGAGATAAAAAGCAAAAGTGTGTATGTACAAGTATAATAGGTGTATATGAACAAAAATAAGCACTGATAAATGCTTATAAGTACAAGCTTAAGGTTTAGACAGTTAAGCCTTTTGAGCTTAACTTGAATGGATTTGAGGCTTGCAAAAGCCTAGTATAAGCTCCATACTAAAAAGTAAAGTATAAAAAGTATATATACAAGTATTATATATATATATATATATATATATATATATATATATATATATACATATATATATATATATATATATATATATATATATATATATATATATATATATATATATACAAGCTTATGTACTGAGATTGGCAAATAAGCTTGAAACAAGCCAATAAGCAATTCAGACACATACAGATCCAAACAGCCCTGCAGTCATTTGAAGGGCAATTTAAGCTCACATAATAAGCTGGAAAAAGCCAAATAAGTTGTGGAGTAGTAAGACTATCTGGTGGGCTTCTAAAAAAGCCCAAGCTCACCTAGTGGGATCTACTAGGTAGCTTGTGAGGGGCTTATGAAAGTAGTACCATTTCACTGAGTATGCATATCACTCAGCATACTCAGGAAAGTGGACAAACAATAAGCTAACCCCAAGCTTATTAAATAAGCTTGGACATGGAAACAAAGAGCTGGAACCTTGAGTTTGGTGGATTGGCTTCTCAAAAAGCCAATCCACATAAGATAGGGACCACTCAGTAGCTTATTATGAGCTTATGAAGTAGCACTGAGTTCACTGGATTCCCATCAAACTCAGGAAAAGTGACAAGTAAAAGCTACTTGCACCGTAACAGATGGGCTGCAAGGTGAAGTTAAGGCACAGGATCCAAGATATGGGTAGATAAGCTCCAACTGGAACTAAACTACTCAAGCTTTAGATCAAAATTGAGCTTGTTATGAGCTTATGAAAATGGCTCAACTTCACTTTGTACATAGTGAAGTGAGAAATTGATGCAAACAATAAGATCATATATAACTTGTCAAATAAGCTCAATAAGCCTCATCAAGCACTGAGACATCAAATTTGATTGCTTGGCCTTGTGAAAAGCCAAAACTCACAGATTCAAGCATCAATGAGGAGCTTATTTTTAAGCTTATGAAATGGACTCAACCACACAGCTTGCTTCTGTGTGGTGAGTGGTTTGTAACAAAAAAAATGTGGAGTGATAAGCTAATCTACAAACTATAATTAGAAATATAAAGCACAAACTAAACATAGGACACATGGGCTTCACAAAGAAGCCAAGTACTCAGGCTAGGGTCAATTCCATAAGCTTCTACAAGCTTATGGATTTGACAGCAAATCCTGGGTACAGGGCAAAAACTAGTAACAATAAGTACTTAAATAAGCTATTGAACATAAGAACTAAAAATTAACAAAAATAGATTTAACAAGCTGAGCAACACATGATTAAATCCTAAAAAGCACAAAGTCGGAAACTAAGTAACAAGAACACAAGAAAATAAGCTTTTAAT
The DNA here is from genome assembly GCA_030686995.1 of Artemisia argyi. Lineage (NCBI taxonomy): Eukaryota > Viridiplantae > Streptophyta > Magnoliopsida > Asterales > Asteraceae > Artemisia > Artemisia argyi. The sequence continues at coordinate 83,129,403 of CM060700.1, read as the reverse complement.
TCAAAAAACTGAAAAACCACAATTTGACTATTTCACAAGAACTCAAAAGTTGACTAATATGAGATTACAATCTAAACTATGGACTGAAATAGTAATAATAAGTTATAAGAACAAGAAAATAAGTTATATAAACATGTTTTATTACTAGTATAATGAGTATGGAACCAGGTAGCATAACAGTGAATAACTAAGATTGTGATGATAGCAATTTTGGCTTTTTTATTAATACACAATAGGCTTAAAGGTTTGTCTGACCTTTAAGGAACTCAGTATACAATATAGCAGTCAAGAACCACAAACAAAACACCTAGTATACCACAGTACATACTAATCCCAAACACTCCTTAAATGAGAATCAACTGAGCTTATCAATCAATAAGACTGTATAAACACATCATGTCTAATCCAAAGATCCCATTTTGTCAAAATAGACCTCTTTTAGTTTGAATAAGTAGTCACACCTCTTAAACCTAGGATTATCTAAAATTTTAGCAATATGCAGTCAATATGAGTTTCAAAGCAAAATCAAATTTCAAAACATACATACCTAATTTTTAGGCTATATTAACATTAACTAACAACAACTAAACATGAAAACATACAAATTATAGCATATAAGAAAGGTAAACAAAAATATGCAAAAAATGGTAAAAGTATGCTTACAAGTGATCATACATGAAAACTGAGAACCAAAAGCCAATGTTACACCCTATAGCCTCCCATGAGGCACTAAACCAGAAATCTTTCATCATCCAACATGCTCCAAGCTTGCATCACCAATATCACACTATTTTTTTTATTTATTTTCTATTTTCTCTATTTTTTTAACTATTTTCTGAATTTTAAAAAATCAAAGCTGTTTAATGTTTCTAAAAGCACATTGGGCTTTGTCAGGAGGTTATATGGCTGTTTAGAGTCCATGAATCAACTAAGATCAACAAGATAATTAAATGACAATAATTTAAATTGACATTAAAGATAAGACTTGAATTTAAAAGATGAAGTAACATTAAACTGGAATCAAAGTTATATTAAGCTTTTATAAGTTCAATACATCACTAAGAAAGCAGTAAAGGTTTAATCTAAGAAAGCAAGTAAGTTTGACTTAATCTACATGACAATGGCTATCCCAAAGTATTTATTTCCTCTGCTTCTTGCTTCTTTTATAGTCTCTAAACTCCTTGGTGATCACTCAAAAGTTTCCATCTTCAATCTTGACCCTTGAATCTTCATAATTCATCTCAACCGTTTGAATTGACTTTTGGCGCCAAAAGTCTTTATGACAGCTTGAGGCGGTTTGAGATTAATTAAGGATCTTTGGAGGGTTGTGGAGGTGTAAGGGACAAGTTAGGGTGACTTTTTGAGCTTGGGGGTCAAGTTGGAGTGAAAACAGGGCAAGGGGGAATGATTGAAGGTAAAAGGTGGTGGGGAAGTATTTATTACTCTGTAGGTTGAGGTGAGGTGGTGTAGGGGAGTAGGTGGTGAGCTGGGGTAGACAGGTGGAGGGTGAAGGTGGCACAAAACCACCTGGTTTTGTGACTCAGTGGTGTGGGAGAGGAGATGAACAGTGAAGGGGGTTTTGGGCGGGGTCAAAGGGTCAACGCCCAGGTTTAATATTAAAGGGTGTGGGCTGGTGGTATTTTTGGGCCTAAGTGGTGGGCTGGTTTGTGTTTGTGGATTTGGATTTAGTATTAATTTAAGGGTCCGGATGGTTTTAGTAGTACAAAGCCCAAGGACCAATGTTGTCAATTCTGAATTCTTGAAGGACTAAATATGTAAACTTCCCAAACTTTCTTTCAAGGACCAAACCTGCCATTATACAATAACACAAGGACCAAAGTTATATTTTTCCATTTAATAAACTTAAAGGACCTTTTATGTAATTTTTGGATTTTGAGGGGTTGAAAATGTAAATTTCCAAAAGTTATCAAAATTGTTCCATTTTGTAATTCATGCATAGTACAAGGGTATTATTTGTAAATTTCCAAGTTTTGAATACCTAGGGACCATTTTTGCTAATTTTGTAACTTGAGGGGTAAAAGTTGCCATTTTGTGTAAACTTTCATCCAGGGACTATTTGTGAATTATTTTGGTTTCCCAAGGACTTAAGTTGACTTTTATTTCATTTTGAAACTTTAGGGACTAGTTTTGCCAATTTATGAAACTTGAGGGACTGAAACTGCCAATTATGCAAATTTTGTACGTTTTTTATCTGTTTTTGCATATTTCGCATTTGGAACATATAAAACACACTTCTAAGATATTTTAAGTATTTTGATGCATATTTGAGTGTTTTTGTATGTTTTGGCAGCTCAGATTAGTATAAAATGATGAGTATTTAGACACTCATCAAACCCCCACACTAAACTATTGCTAGTCCCTAGCAATCTTTTGAGAAAAACTAATGGATTTCATCTCTTTACCTAAAGTCATCACTTCTGGAGTAGCCAGGTGTAAGAACTGTGGTACACCTGATAACCGTGTGATTTTGAGCAAATCACTAGCTGTCAACGGATTTGATTTGTCTTTACCAAAAGCCGTTTGCTTCTGGACTAGCCAACTCTTGATGGAATAGTCAACATCTTGGTGAGCTGATTACCAATTATGGTTTTTCCACGGCCTTTACCACAAGCCATAATCTTGCGGGCTAGCCAACTCATTCGCTTTATAGGATATGGGGAGTTGAGGAACCATACAATTTTTGGCAAATTGCAAGCCATAAACGGGTTTGAGATATCTTTACCAAGAATCGTTTGCTCCTGGATTAGCCAATCCTTATGTGTGTTAGACATGGTGGATTGATTACCATTTGTTGTGTTTAGTGTAAAACACTAACACCAAATGAAAAAAATTTAAATTTTGGCCATTTTTGGGAAAAAGGGCATACAAGAGTATATAAGTGATCAAATTCGCCAGAATTTCCATCCCCCACACTAGAAATGAATATTGTCCTCAATATTCAAAATCCCGGCTATTATGCCGAATCCTTGAACGTAAAAAGATAACATTTAAAACTAAGTGGGGTAACACAACAATTATTTTATTTTTCTGTATTTACAATTTTTCACTTCATTTTCAAAATATATACAACATGTGGGGCACACCCCCACACTAGGGTGGTACACACGGGTGCAGACCCATGTTTATGCTATTTTTTTTCTTTTTTTTTTTTTTTTTTTTTACCAAGTCGCTAGCTTGACTTGACCCCGAATTAAATTGTTCATGGGGAAATGGAGTGGGATTGCCACTCACAGATTGGGTGAGAAATTGGAGTGGGATTGCCACTCACAGAATTATGAATAGTAAGGTCAGGAGATTATTTTTGATTTTTATCTTTTATAAATGTTTTTGTATTTTTAAATTTTATATATATGTACAAAAGAAAGAAAATTCCTAACAACCGCCCCTCGAAAGGGAATCTGTGTCTGACAAAGCTCAGTAACTGTAAATAGCCAACAACCAAATGTTGTAACTGAGGGACTATCAAACTGTGCAAGTTGTGTGCAAAGGAAAAATGTTTTTGTATTTTATATTGTTTATGAAATGAAATATGATATAGTATATGTAATCACTACCTCCCAGGCTTGTGTCAGGTTTACCACGCTAGCTAATCACTTGTGAATGATTAACTGTAATAAATATGCCCTGACAGCCCGGTAGTTGAATGATAAAGTATATATAATATACATACAAGGATAGATATTTCAACAAAATATAAAATACAAGTCATGGTAGGCAGCACACCTCCCCGGCAACGGCGCCAAAATTTGATTCCTCCCGAACCGTCACTTATTTATCACACAAGCTAACCACTTGTGAATGGTTAACCGTAATATCTAAATGGAGCCCGGGAGGAACAGCAATGTTAATCCGTGGGTGTTAAGTATAGAAAAAGTACGTGAGTACAGAAAAAGTACATCCCCGGGTCGTTATGTCCCAACAAGGTGTGCGTGATAGTACAATGACTTGTAATGTGTTGGAATAATATGTATATAGAAAAATGGGAATCTGAATGACTAACACTGGAATGTGAATAGTAATAGCTCTGTCACAGCTACTTCATTTAAGAAACGCACAATCAGAAACCCTAAAATAAATGATATTTACAAATGTACGTTTAAGTTTAAATAAACGTAAACGTAACGAATAAAACTAAACTTTCCCAAAGAGGGAATTTGCATGCCTTAACGGCTTAAATGCAAATTAAATAAACTTAAAATATTTACTTATAATTATAATTTATTTAAAATAATATTTACAAGTGTTATATTAATTACTATTAATTAAAAAACTATTTATTTACTTATTTATTAATTATCTAAATAATAAGAAAGTCTAAAATAAACCTAAATAAATAAAACAAAAACTTAGAAAAGTTTAAACTAATATAAAAGAAATTTTGAAACTAAAAATATATTTATTATACAATTATTCTATTTACTATTAATTATTTACTATTTATTTAATTACTAATACTATTATTTAATTATTATAAATACTAAATTAGCAAACTAAAATCTAAAACTTTTTACATAATTCTAAAATGCTTATAAGAAGCTAAGAAAAATATAAAAACTATATTTTATATAAAAAAATAAGAAAACTTAATTAAAAACTATTTAAACTTATATAAACTAATTAGACTAAATTAATTATTATACATACTAAACTAATTTATAAAATTATGAAACTTTTTATAAATGTACTTAATCATCTCAGGAATCCATAAAAAATATAAAAAGTTTATAAAAATTATAAATAAGCCGTTTTAAAAATATATTACTAATTATATCCTAAAAGGTATTTAAACTATATTAATTATTATATATATTATATGAAAAGTAAAAAATATGAAAAAAATATGGAAAGTAATTTATATTATGAAGAAGCTGGGAAAAATATTTTGGGGTCAGCAGCTTATTCCAATAAGCTGGAATAAGCTGCACAGCTCACATAAGCTAATACACAAATAATACCTTAAGTATATTATGTATGCATAAGCCAACGGAACTGGTGCCCTAGAGCAGTTGGAAGGGGTGTGGGTACATAAGCATGTTACTAGCCTTGAGGTCCTGAGTTCGAATCCACCCACACCCATTTTTGCTATTTTATTTTATTTTTTTATTTTTCTTTTTGCAAAACTTTATATTAAGTAATAATAAGCAACTTTAACAAAACCAACTTTTATAAAACTTGGAAATAAGCTCTGTGGGAGCTTATTTCCACAACAGTTGGCCAAATAAGCTCAAACTCCTTAAATAGAAGCTATCACTTGAGTTAAAGCTTTGTTTTGGTTTTTCTTTTTATAGAACTATATATATACAGATATTATACATATATAATGAAAACAAAACTTATATAATCTAGAAATAAGCCAATCGTGTGCTTATTTCCCACACAGTTGAGTTTTTGGACTCTCAGTGGAGTAATAAGCTCATGATAAACTTAAAAAAAAAAACTATACAGTGGAGATAAAAAGCAAAAGTGTGTATGTACAAGTATAATAGGTGTATATGAACAAAAATAAGCACTGATAAATGCTTATAAGTACAAGCTTAAGGTTTAGACAGTTAAGCCTTTTGAGCTTAACTTGGATGGATTTGAGGCTTGCAAAAGCCTAGTATAAGCTCCATACTAAAAAGTAAAGTATAAAAAGTATATATACAAGTATTATATATATATATATATATATATATATATATATATATATATATATATATATATATATATATATATATATATATACAAGCTTATGTACTGAGATTGGCAAATAAGCTTGAAACAAGCCAATAAGCAATTCAGACACATACAGATCCAAACAGCCCTGCAGTCATTTGAAGGGCAATTTAAGCTCACATAATAAGCTGGAAAAAGCCAAATAAGTTGTGGAGTAGTAAGACTATCTGGTGGGCTTCTAAAAAAGCCCAAGCTCACCTAGTGGGATCCACTAGGTAGCTTGTGAGGGGCTTATGAAAGTAGTACCATTTCACTGAGTATGCATATCACTCAGCATACTCAGGAAAGTGGACAAACAATAAGCTAACCCCAAGCTTATTAAATAAGCTTGGACATGGAAACAAAGAGCTGGAACCTTGAGTTTGGTGGATTGGCTTCTCAAAAAGCCAATCCACATAAGATAGGGACCACTCAGTAGCTTATTATGAGCTTATGAAGTAGCACTGAGTTCACTGGATTCCCAGCAAACTCAGGAAAAGTGACAAGTAAAAGCTACTTGCAGCCCTAACAGATGGGCTGCAAGGTGAAGTTAAGGCACAGGATCCAAGATATGGGTAGATAAGCTCCAACTGGAACTAAACTACGCAAGCTTTAGATCAAAATTGAGCTTGTTATGAGCTTATGAAAACGGCTCAACTTCACTTTGTACATAGTGAAGTGAGAAATTGATGCAAACAATAAGATCATATATAACTTGTCAAATAAGCTCAATAAGCCTCATCAAGCACTGAGACATCAAATTTGATTGCTTGGCCTTGTGAAAAGCCAAAACTCACAGATTCAAGCATCAATGAGGAGCTTATTTTTAAGCTTATGAAATGGACTCAACCACACAGTTTGCTTCTGTGTGGTGAGTGGTTTGTAACAAAAAAAATGTGGAGTGATAAGCTAATCTACAAACTATAATTAGAAATATAAAGCACAAACTAAACATAGGACACATGGGCTTCACAAAGAAGCCAAGTACTCAGGCTAGGGTCAATTCCATAAGCTTCTACAAGCTTATGGATTTGACAGCAAATCTTGGGTACAGGGCAAAAACTAGTAACAATAAGTACTTAAATAAGCTATTGAACATAAGAACTAAAAATTAACAAAAATAGATTTAACAAGCTGAGCAACACATGATTAAATCCTAAAAAGCACAAAATCAGAAACTAAGTAACAAGAACACAAGAAAATAAGCTTTTAATTCAAAAAACTGAAAAACCACAATTTGACTATTTCACAAGAACTCAAAAGTTGACTAATATGAGATTATAATCTAAACTATGGACTGAAATAGTAATAATAAGTTATAAGAACAAGAAAATAAGTTATATAAACATGTTTTATTACTAGTATAATGAGTATGGAACCAGGTAGCATAACAGTGAATAACTAAGATTGTGATGATAGCAATTTTGACTTTTTTATTAATACACAATAGGCTTAAAGGTTTGTCTGACCTTTAAGGAACTTAGTATACAATATAGCAATCAAGAACCACAAACAAAACACCTAGTATACCACAGTACACACTAATCCCAAACACTCCTTAAATGAGAATCAACTGAGCTTATCAATCAATAAGACTGTATAAACACATCCTGTCTAATCCAAAGATCCCATTTTGTCAAAATAGACCTCTTTTAGTTTGAATAAGTAGTCACACCTCTTAAACCTAGGATTATCTAAAATTTTAGCAATATGCAGTCAATATGAGTTTCAAAGCGAAATCAAATTTCAAAACATACATACCTAATTTTTAGGCTATATTAACATTAACTAACAACAACTAAACATGAAAACATACAAATTATAGCATATAAGAAAGGTAAACAAAAATATGCAAAAAATGGTAAAAGTATGCTTACAAGTGATCATACATGAAAACTGAGAACCAAAAGCCAATGTTACACCCTATAGCCTCCCATGAGGCACTAAACCAGAAATCTTTCATCATCCAACATGCTCCAAGCTTGCATCACCAATATCACACTATTTTTTTTATTTATTTTCTATTTTCTCTATTTTTTTAACTATTTTTTGAATTTTAAAAAATCAAAGCTGTTTAATGTTTCTAAAAGCACATTGGGCTTTGTCAGGAGGTTATATGGCTGTTTAGAGTCCATGAATCAACTAAGATCAACAAGATAATTAAATGACAATAATTTAAATTGACATTAAAGATAAGACTTGAATTTAAAAGATGAAGTAACATTAAACTGGAATCAAAGTTATATTAAGCTTTTATAAGTTCAATACATCACTAAGAAAGCAGTAAAGGTTTAATCTAAGAAAGCAAGTAAGTTTGACTTAATCTACATGACAATGGCTATCCCAAAGTATTTATTTCCTCTGCTTCTTGCTTCTTTTATAGTCTCTAAACTCCTTGGTGATCACTCAAAAGTTTCCATCTTCAATCTTGACCCTTGAATCTTCATAATTCATCTCAACCGTTTGAATTGACTTTTGGCGCCAAAAGTCTTTATGACAGCTTGAGGCGGTTTGAGATTAATTAAGGATCTTTGGAGGGTTGTGGAGGTGTAAGGGACAAGTTAGGGTGACTTTTTGAGCTTGGGGGTCAAGTTGGAGTGAAAACAGGGCAAGGGGGAATGGTTGAAGGTAAAAGGTGGTGGGGAAGCATTTATTACTCTGTAGGTTGAGGTGAGGTGGTGAAGGGGAGTAGGTGGTGAGCTGGGGTAGACAGGTGGAGGGTGAAGGTGGCACAAAACCACCTGGTTTTGTGACTCAGTGGTGTGGGAGAGGAGATGAACAGTGAAGGGGGTTTTGGGCGGGGTCAAAGGGTCAACGCCCAGGTTTAATATTAAAGGGTGTGGGCTGGTGGTATTTTTGGGCCTAAGTGGTGGGCTGGTTTGTGTTTGTGGATTTGGATTTAGTATTAATTTAAGGGTCCGGATGGTTTTAGTAGTACAAAGCCCAAGGACCAATGTTGTCAATTCTGAATTCTTGAAGGACTAAATATGTAAACTTCCCAAACTTTCTTTCAAGGACCAAACCTGCCATTATACAATAACACAAGGACCAAAGTTATATTTTTCCATTTAATAAACTTAAAGGGCCTTTTATGTAATTTTTGGATTTTGAGGGGTTGAAAATGTAAATTTCCAAAAGTTATCAAAATTGTTCCATTTTGTAATTCATGCATAGTACAAGGGTATTTTTTTGTAAATTTCCAAGTTTTGAATACCTAGGGACCATTTTTGCCAATTTTGTAACTTGAGGGGTAAAAGTTGCCATTTTGTGTAAACTTTCATCCAGGGACTATTTGTGAATAATTTTGGTTTCTCAAGGACTTAAGTTGACTTTTATTTCATTTTGAAACTTCAGGGACTAGTTTTGCCAATTTATGAAACTTGAGGGACTGAAACTGCCAATTATGCAAATTTTGTACGTTTTTTATCTGTTTTTGCATATTTCGCATTTGGAACATATAAAACACACTTCTAAGATATTTTAAGTATTTTGATGCATATTTGAGTGTTTTTGTATGTTTTGGCAGCTCAGATTAGTATAAAATGATGAGTATTTAGACACTCATCATAACCCATGACCTTGAGTCTAGCTACAAGACTTGTAAATAAAGAAAAGCGATTCTTGGGAGGCAACCCATGTTTTGTGTGTTTTTATTTTTGTTTGATTGTTATTTGCTTCCGTATGCATGCTTAATTTTTATTGTTGGTTGATCATGTTTCTAAACTAAGTAGTGGAAATACTTTACTTTGTTGTTTTGGCCTAGTCTTAGCTCCACCTAAAGGTATTTTTGCAAAAGATAAGTGTAAGGGGAAACCCCAAATATGTTTTTAAGAAACAAACTGATCATGATTCTCCACAATATTAAATGAACATGTGTATTCGTATTTGTTAGAGTCAAATGCTTGTATTGAGTCATAATGAAGTTTTGCAGGATTTTCCAGGAAGTAGGACTAAGTTTTTCCAGAAATTTTCCGAAAACTTAACATAAGGATTTCTGCAGGTCAATTCTGACGGCGTCAGGGGTTTACTCTTGACGGCATCAGGAGTTAAAATCTGGAAATTTTATCGGTTTTGTTTTTCTAATGGAGTCTTATGGTTTTTGTGAATTATTAAGTTTTATAATCTCCAGGAGATCTGCAAACTTCATTCCACAAGCATTATATCTTATCTTGTTTTCTAGGATTTAGTAACTTATATAGAATGCCGCCGATTTTACGCGAGGTTGTCTTGTCTATTTTATTAGGTTTTACAGGTTATGTATGACAAGAAGATGATTTATATTCTGGAAGGGAAGCTTTGATTGTTCATTTTCTTGGAGGAAGATTTAACCTGGACACCTCATTATCCATACTGAGCGAATTAGGGGAGTATTTGATTTCATTCTCTTTACTTTTTCATTTTTACATTCTTTACTTGAACATTGGGGACAATGTTCATCTTAAGTGTAAGGGGAAGGTAAAAAGATGATACCTTACATATGCACTTTCGCTTGAGTTTGTTTTGTTTAATGGTAGATGTGTAATAAAACTATGAGAAATACTTGTTAGTGCAATTTTAGCGCCAAATTTAAAATTTTTTACAACATTTAGGAGTGAAACTTTAGCCATAGCAAGCGTCTCATGGATAGGAGATTGTATGACTAGCACATAACCGTATATTCAGAAAAATTTTCCACCCAAAAATGTGAGGTTCGCCTTTAGATTTGATAGGAAAAGCACTCATTATTAGTGCTTATGAGTGTACCGGTAGCATTTAGATTCTAGAACTTGCGTTAGTGATGCATCCCGAGACCGCTAGTGAGACTACATTCGTGTAGTAGGATTTACTACATGATAAGAGGCATTAGGATTACCCTTGTGTTAAACCCGTATCATAATTACTTGACCATTTAAGTCATATTACTTGGCTAGTTAAGTCAACTAATTTTTCCCACACCCTTAGCGTTGTACTCATTTTTAGTACACGAAACCCCTAGTACACCCCTCCGAGCCTATCTTTTCATTTCTAACTTTAAGCATTTTACTTAAAGGAAGAATTTGTTACACCCCACTTAAATGTACAACCAAATCGCTTTAGCCTTCCGTGTATGCGCTCATTTTTAGTGCATTATTGTTATTTGTTAAACCCTAAGTCAACTTTCTAATTGATTACATGGTTGCTAAGTCGAGTCATATCCTTGTACATATTGTTTTGGGACGATTGGGACTCATGGGTAAGTACTTATTTTATGGAGTAATGGGGAAGAACATCATTTATTACCCCCATATGTACGTTAATCTTAAAAGTGCTTCAAGTGTTTTGATTTTCTTAATTCAAGTCGTTAGATTAGTTAAATGTAAAGTATGTAAAGATTCAAGTGTAAGGGAAATGTTCATTCCCTATGATGTATTATTTTGGATGGTAGGGTAAGAGTGTATGCAAAAAATAAATAAATAAATAAATAAATAAATAATAAATAAATAAAAATAAATAAAAAAAAAGAGAAAAAAACATACGGACTACCATCCCTTTTTATTCTATGTTCATTTTATATTTTTGTTATTTTTCATTTATTAGCTTAAGTCGAGTCTAGTCTTGGCTTAGCAACGCCACATTGTACATGTAATTGACTAAGATTGTTAACTCGCCACCAGTAAAACTTCCTTTATCCAACAAAACCGTGTATTTCATATCCCTATACCTAACGTTACAACCCTTTAAAAGACCTCTTTGATAGTTTATCCTAGGTGCTTACGCCATGTGGTGGAGGTTTGATCCTTTCCCAAGCCTATGGTAATCTATTTTGCTATGACAGGTAGTGAGAGATATCTTCCGTTTCCATATTGTAATTTACGTTTTATTACACCCGAGAGATGTGAGTATCTAAACACTATTTGTGAGGTGCTAGTGTATGACCTCCGTGCTTGTCTATTGGTCTTTAGTGGAACGACTATTTGTTGTAATTACTTTTATATTAGTGTTAAATGACCCCTAACTTGTCTTTTGAGTAGAATAAAAGCGCATTTGCTTGAGGACAAGCAAATCTCAAGTGTAAGGGTATATGATGAGGCGAAAAATGATCCGTTTTTAGGGGGTCATTTAAGCCCGAATCCGAATTTATTTGATCAAATATTGCCCTAAATCGTTCCTTTTGTGATTTTAGGTACTTTGGGAGAGAAATCTGGAAAAGGAAGCAATTCGGACGTTTTTGGAGCATAAAAGTGAAGAAAACGCCAAAGTCTTAATTTTCCATGCTGGGAACAGTAGGTGACGGCGTCAAGAGCAAAACCTTGACGGCGTCAAGAGCAAATTTCATGAATTTCCATGACGACCCAGAACAGATTTGACGGCGTCACGTTGGAAGGGCGTCAAGAGTAAAAGAGTCATGACGGCCTGGAAGTGTATAAGTCTTTACGGCGTCAGAAGTAGATCTAGGCAGTCCGAGAAGAGTTTTGGCGGCGAGGTGACGGCGTCACAGTGTTTGTCTTGACGCCGTCAGACCTATTTTTCTATATATAGTTTTCTAATTTTCACACATAAAAAAAGGAGAAGTTTTGGAGAAACCCTAAGTACGATTTTGGTGCAACTTTTACAGGTTTTTCAAGGGTTCCAAACCCTTGATACCTTGCATTGTAATTGAGATAAGTGTTCCTTTAATTCAATCAATATGTCTATGTGTTGGTTGTCTATATCTTGTTCTTGTCTCAATTCCATTATGCTAGGCTAGATCTATCTTGTGTTTGCTTAGATCTAATGAAACCTAGATGTTAATTATGTGTTGATTACTTGTTTATCTTTGTCTTGGATGAGTGATTTATATGTTAGGCTTAAGAAAATTGGCAGATCTCCACTTGGTAACATGCTTGAACGTCTTAAGAAATATGAACCGAGGCGCACTAGGTCTTTATTGGTTGTATTTAATGCATGAGCCACTGTTTACAATCCCTATAGTTGTGCTGGGCATGGTGTAGGAGGAGATAAGAGCTCATAGAATTGGGGAGTTATGTGTGCCACCCCATGAATGGTATTAAGGAATACGATCCGTCATCCATGCAATTATAACAAGTAATTAACGTGTAAAAGATGTCTAGGGAGTAGTGAAATCTAAGTAAACACATTTTCTCCAATTACTGCTCACAACTTTAGTATAATTTAGCTTATTTTCATTTTTTAGTATTTTATTTTGATTGCATCTTAGTATTGGGTTAGTTGACTAGCAACTAATTCCGCCCAAATCCTTCAAACCCGAGATATTTACTTGCTTTCTAAAAAATATAAAAATACAAAAATAATCATCACTCACCTTTAGAACTAGTATTTAGGCTTTCTAATCCTAGCAACACTATTCCTAAGCTGAACGATCAATCCCCCGGTACTTGTCACTATACTATACTACAACGATCAGGTACACTGCTTGGTGGGGGTTGTAAGCTTCTCGAGATCCCTCGAGAGATAAAGCCTGTTGCGATCCCACGCATCAGTCCCGTTATCCAAAGTCGTATCTCTTTAAGAATCACCTTAAAAGAAACCCGATATAGAAAACGTTACGATCTGTATTGTTTGTTTTTTATTTTTTTTTTTGTGTTTTAACACTTTAGGAAAAGTGTTAATGACTTTTTTGATTTTTGATTAAAATTTACAAAAGTGATGGGATTTTTACAGTGACGAATGTGAAATAGCACTAATCTCTAAGACGCTGCAGATACGCGCACACCTCCCCGGCAGCGGTGCCAAATTTTGATTGGCTCTAAACAGTCAACTTAAATTGACCAAGTAATTGGTCAACAAAGTCAAATAGCTTAGAGTCAATGCTTCCGGATAATATAGGGAATCACCGGGTCGTTATGTCCCGACGAGGTGTGAATTGTATTTAAGCATGCTTGTGATCAGGTGATTTTCACATGAAAGGGTTATGATGAGAAATATTTAAGAATTATGAAATGAAATAGCTTAGGAAAACTATATGATTGATTACGTGAATTTAAATGAGAAAGAAACACATAAAAACCTAAACACGTACGTTATATTGAAAACGGTGACAGACGTACGTGAGGAAAAGTGAATCTGAATAAATGAAAGGGCTACGGATATGAAAATGATATTTTTACAAACCTAATGAATAAAGAAAATTTTTAGAAAAAGAAAATTAATTTTTACACTAATTATATAATTATTATTAATTAAAAACTATTTTCTAATTACTTTTTAATTATTTAAATTACCCTAAATTACAACTAATTATAAAATTACTATAGAAAAATAAAAATAATATTTGGAAAAATCTAAAATAACTTAAAACTAATTTTAAAATTAAATTTATATTTTTCTGACTTTTAAATGAATTATTATTAATTATTAACTAATTATTAATTAATAAAAACTAATTTAAATTGTGAAAAATACCAAATGATAAGAGAAAAATCTGAAAAAATTACTAAAATTATTTTAAGATATAAGAAACGTATGAAAAATATAAAAATGAAAATTGCTTTTGCAAAAAGCTGAGAATAAGCCAATTGACTTAAATAGGAGCTATCACTTCTATTAAAGTTGGCTTTTTTAGGATTTTCTTTTTCAAAACTGTTTATTAACTGTTTTTAGACTACTTTTATGAAGGAAGTTTGGCTGATTGTGAGGAATAAGCAAATGGTGAGCTTATTATGAAGACAGAATAAGCCAAGGGCTTATTATGATTTTGAAATGCTTGAATAAGCTACTCTACTGTGCTACAAGTCTAAATAAACAAACAACTAACAATAATAATCAGAAATAAGCACAAAATGTTCAGATAAGTACTCACAATAAGCTACAACAAGCCAAATAAGCACTAGGCTTATTGACAGGTCACAAAGGCCAATTTGGCCTACCTGCAGCCCTTTGTGGGGGCCACAAGGGGGTCAGGGGTCCAAAACAAGAATTGAACCCTCAAGATGGACATGTCAGCTTCACAATAAGCCAATAAGCTGGGCTTATGGATTATTAATGAGCAATTGGTGGAGTTATGAACTTGGCTCACAAAACTGAGTGCTCGGTTTTGTTTCTGAGGATAGGTCAAAATAAAAGTCCAAATAAGCTACGCTCCAATAAGCTAGGGTCCAACTTAAGCCTAGGTATGAAAAGAACTACTGATAAGCTACCTAAAAACCAATAAGCCAATGGTGGGGTCTACTAGGTTAAGCCAGAATGGGATAAACAAACTTGGCCAATGGCCTAATGTAGGGCAGGGTGCTTTCCCTGCACCTTAAAATAAGCAGTTGCACAGATCAAATAAAAAATCACAAAAATAAGCTGTCCATGGATTCCTGTAGTCTAAGTGGTATATTTTAACCACAAAAAGTTTCAAGGTCCAAATCCTAACAAAATTCTTACAAAAAATGAGTTTCTGCCAAATTATGCTATTTTGACTTTTTAAATCTTGGACTAAAGTTGACTTTAATGAGATTCTACCATTCCTAAATGATTAATTATGCTGTTTTAAGTTACAATGAGATGAATTTAAGTTACCTAAACTACTTATGTAATGATATGATGAGATCAAGAACTAAATTTCCTAACAGTTAATGAGATTAAGGAGTTAAAACTTGATTTTGACTTCTATGCTTGTTACTACTAAAAGTTTGCTTGTTTTGGTGTGCTTAGGTACTGAGTAAGATAAGTCAACAAGATCCAAGTAACCAAATCAGGTGTAGCACCCAACACAAACAAAACCAAACACCTTTAGTAAACACAGATTATTAAGAAACTTGATAAAAACAAAACAAAAGTACAATTTACAGAATGTAACTTATCTAATAAGTAACAAATAAGCAAAGTAAACAGGAATAAGCAACTAGTAACACTTATATACTTAAAAGAGTAAGGATCAAAAGTTTGAGCTTACAACAGCCTTCCAAGCTTAGCAACCAAGGAACAAGGACCAACTACCAATACCTAATGGCTTCCACAAGCCCCTAACCCACAGCCATCCACAATACACTGTGCTCCAGCTATTCTTCAACCCTTGAATATGAATTTTTTTATTTTATTTTTATTTTTCTTATATTTTAAGTAATTTTCTGAAATTGAATTCCTGATTGATATAAAAGCTTAATAAGCTTCTATAAGCTTTCTGTTTGAGCTTATAAGAGTTTACAAACAGCTTATGATCATTAATACTCTTTGAACTAACACTTGAAATTTTTAAATGAAACTTAAATTTTGGAAACAAGAGATAACTTAAAGGATAACTTTCATTGATTGAAAACTGATTACAACAGATAAAAATAAGAACTAAAACAACTAAATTACTCTAATACACACCATATATGGCTTCTACTCACTACTACTTATACTACGACACAAAGATAAGCCATCTCCTCTTCCATGTGCTTTTCTGTTGCAATTTGAGAGTCCCCATGGTCTTCTTGCTGACCCAAGACCACATCCTAGCCATCAATTTGAGATTAAACCAATCCAAGCCCTTGATTAAGATTTTGGCGCCAAAAACAGTACACTAGCAAACTTAGTGGAACTGGTGAGCATTAATTGAGGAGGGGGGGGTTGGTTTGGCAGGTGAGAGTATTAATGAAGGTTGGTGGTGTTAGTGAAAAGGTGAGGGAGCAGGGGGAACATGGAGGAGGGAAACCAGGGAAAGCAGGGGTGGGGGAGATGGTGTTTGACTGATGCTTTGACCCGCGTTGACTGTTTGACCTACAGGGATATTACTTGTGGGATTGGGCCGGGTAAAAGGGTGATGGGCTTGGGTGTTTTGGATTGGATTGGGGTATTTGGTTTGGGGTTGGATTTATAATAAGAGTCCGGTTTGGATTTGGTATTACACAAGGACTACTTTTGCAATTTTCTAAAACTTTGAGGGCTAATGTTGTAAGTTTCCCAAAGTAGATTCAACGTCCTTTCCTGCCAACTTTGATAATCCAAGGACAATTATTACAATTTTCCATTTTAAAATTCCCAAGGACCAAATTTGCCAACTTTGAAACTTTATACCCAAAGATCATATTTGATAATATTTGACTTTCAAAAGACTTGGGTTGACTTATCTTTTAAAATAAATGCTTAGGGACAAATTTTGAAACTTGGGAGACTGAAACTGCCAATTATGCAAACTTTGATCGTTTTTCTTCTGTTTTTACTCATTTTGCATCTAAAACATATAAAACACAATCCCTGGGATATTTTCAGTATTTTGATGCCTTTTTGAGTGTTTTTTTAAATGTTTTGCAGCTCAGATTTGACCATAAATGATGAGTGTTTGAGCACTCATCATTAACCTGTTATAATCAGAAACACAACTGAATCAAGCTTAGTCATAGATAAATCCCCTGAACCAAACAATGCATTATCTTGACTGATTTTGAGATTTTCAAACCAAGTGAATGATTTAGACCTTAAAACTGATTCCAATGATTACAATAAGATAAGATAAGCTGATATGAGCACAATATCATCAATACTAACAACAATACACTATTGATTAATATCTAGCTAAAATGGCAATGAAAGTGAAAAATAGAGTAACCAAGTATTCTACTGAACAAGCTTACAAGATTAAGCACTAATCCAACTAAGTTATACCCCAAAGATACAAAACACAGATATAAGAACTATTTTAAGCTAATCTATAGTGATTGCATAAAATTGACAAATAAGCTTACAAATGGATCCAGAATAAGAACAAGGGAACCAGTGAGCCAAACTTATCCTATTGTCTCCCCTGAGACTCGAAACCATGTCCTTCCATTAATCACCATACTCCATTGCTTCCTTCTTCCTCCAACCTGATTTTTTAATATTCAATTATTTTTCTTGTATTTTTGATATTTTTGAGTTTATTGAATTAGGACTGATTTTAAAGCTTAGCAAGCTTATAAAAGATTATTAATAACTTAAATGAACTAACAAGACCAATAACAAACAACTTTTAACAATATTAAGATAAAGTGTGATTTTCAAGTGAAAAGTGCATTAACTGAATTAGGACTAGGAAACTGAAATTAATGATTGAAAATACCTTTTAATACACTGGAAATGCTTAATACAACGTTTTAAACTAGGAAATACACTAGAACTTTGAATTACATAAAAAAGATTGACTACTCTAAGCTATGACTACTGCTGCTTCCATCTCTTTCTTCTTTCTTTTATAATTGACAATTAGGGTTTCTGGCAGTCTTCTGTAGCAATCCCATCATAAATCTTGGCCATTGGATGCTTCAATTTAATCCTAGCCCTCTACATTTATTTGGCGGGAAAATTGGTTTGTCCCTTTGCTCTGTGTAATTGCAACTGGGGGTGGCATTTAATGCGGTTGTCTTGTTAGGTGGATAGTGGGTTGGGGCAGTGGAAGTGACAAGGATTGTGGGGTGGTGGATTTGATGTATTGCAGGCACAAGTTGGGGATGAAGGGAGGGAAAGGGTGGTGTTTGACTGTAGCGTTGACCGGGGTGGGATTTATTAATAAAAAGGGTAAACAGGCTTGGGGGTGTTTTAGGTCTGTGTTTGTGTTTGGACTGGACTAGGCCAAAGGGTGGGTTTGTGTTTTGTGTTGGATTGAATTTGGTTTAACAATAATACAAGGGTCCCTTTGGTTTAATAATTTCACAAGGACCAAATTTGTAAATTCTGTTTTTTAAGGGGCTGAAAATGGCAACTGTTCAAAGTGCTTACAAGGGTCCTTTCTTGCCAAATGTGACCCAAGGACCATAAGTGATATATTCCAAAATTTGGAAATCCAGGGACTATTTCTGCCAAAGTTGAAACTTCAGGGACTAAACTTGTAATTCCTTTAATCTTTTCACCCAAGGACTAATAGTGACCATTTTTGAATTCCCAAGGACTTAGGTTGATTTTTTTTTCAAAATTAAACCTTCCAGGGGCCATTTATGCCAACTTTCAAACTTGAGGGACTAAAATTGTAAATTCCTCAAATTTTCCATCCAGGAACCAATCTTGACAACTTGTGAATTCCCAAAGACCTTTGTTGACTTTTCACCAAAATCCAATGCTCAGGGGTCATTTCTGTCAATTTCCAAACTTGAGGGGCCAATTTTGCAAACTTTTGCTCAAAGAAATATTTTTGGCATTTTGTGATTCCACAAGGTGTATTTTGACAATCTGAGCTCAAAAGTGGTAATTTGCTTTCCCGGCTTTGGCTTTTGACACGTTTTCCAAACTCGTGCTCGTTTTTGTCCTTTTTGGCCTGATTTATGCCAATTTCTGAAATATCCGTTCCTGCATGATTACAAACACAAAAACACAATATCTTTGGCATTTATGGTTATTTTTGTGTCTGTTTTGGTCTTAATATGGCGAGAAAAAGGTGTGTGAATAAGCACACACCAGCTAACCTATAGGGTGCTTGGGCTATATGTGCCGCCCCGGGAATCAAGTCGATTTGAAATTCTATTTGATGCACGGGAGGTAAGCTAGGTAAATCCTTAGGAAAAACTTCTGGGTATTCCCTGATTACAAGGATCTCATCCAGTTGTTTTTAGTCTGGCTTAGTCTCCGTTACTTAAATAACGAAGACTTGACAACCTCGTGATATGTATCGTTCCGTTTTGATACAGGAGATGAGGTTACAACGGGTTTTACTTTGATCTCCTTGAATAATTAAAGTTTCACCGTTGATAGGTGCATGGATGATTTTCTCGTCACAAAGAATCTTAGCTTGATTCTTGCACAACCAATCAATTCCTACAACAACGTCAAAACTACCGAGTTTAATTGGTATAAGATCAATCTCAAAAAAGTGGTTAAGTAAGGTTAGGGTACAACCTTGAATGACAGTGTTAGTACTAACTAGGTTTCCGTCGGCTAGTTCTATGTCATAAAAACTATCTAAGGCTAGGGGTTTGATCCTAAGTCTAGAGGCAAAAGGTATAAATACGAAACTTTTATCGGCTCCAGAATCAAATAGTACTCTAACTAGATGATGGTTTAAGAGAAACTTAGTTGTGACTACGCTCGAATTATTATTATTATTATTATTATTATTATTATTATTATTATTATTATTATTATTATTATTATTATTATTATTATTATTATTATCATCATCATCATCACTTTATTAGCAACTCAAAAGATTTACAAGATGTTAGTGGGAAGCCGAGATACTAACTGGGCTCCCATTCCTCTAGCTATAGAAAAGCTAATCCTACTAAAAATATGAGGAGTAGCACGTGCTCCTATGTCTTGAGTCATCGAGAACTTTATAATTCGCTTCAATAAGGTCACTGCATCACTTTATTATTATTATTACTAGCAGGGTCCCCGCGCGATGCAGCTGCGGGAACCTTGTAATTTAATTTTTTCGGCTAATAATTTATTTTATTTGTACGTTTTTTGTCAATAGCTTTACTGATTAGTTTTTTATGACAAAAGTTTGATGAAATTTTGCTTAATTTGTATTATTTTATTTATTATTTATTTTGTTTTTTTTTTTGTTTAGTAGTTTGCTTGGTTTGTACAATATGTGAATATATTTTAGTTTATTATGTTCTTTTTGACAATAAATTTACGGATATCAAAAATTTCGTTTAGCTCGTGTCCGTTCGGGCTCGAGCCCGTTTGACCCGTGCCCGTTCGGGCTCGAGCCAATTTGGCCCATTGCCCGTTCGGGCTTGAATATTTGTATATTATGCTTTATTATTTGTTTTAGTGACATTTAATGCAAGAATTGTGTTTAAGTTGGTTGTACAATATGCTTGATAATTCGTATTTGTTATGTAAGGGATGTTTTTATAAGTGCATTAATTATATTTATTGACCAGTTAATTAATTGTATTTAATGTACATAATGATTTATTTATTGTATTTAATGTTAGTATTAATTGTATATTATAATTAAATATGAAAGGAATTTTTATAAGCAGCATTGGTTGTTGTACTTATAACTTTAAAAGTTGTAAAACTTAATTTTAAATATTTTAATAATAGAAGACATTAATGCTTTATTATTATTATTATTATTATTAT
The DNA here is from genome assembly GCA_030686995.1 of Artemisia argyi. Taxonomy (NCBI): domain Eukaryota; kingdom Viridiplantae; phylum Streptophyta; class Magnoliopsida; order Asterales; family Asteraceae; genus Artemisia; species Artemisia argyi. The sequence goes on along the minus strand of CM060700.1, from coordinate 83,108,730 downwards.
TTTATTTTATTTTATTTTATTTTTGATTTTGTTTTTTTTTTTTATCAAAACATAAGAAAATTTACGTAAAGTTGGTATCAAAAATAAAAACGCTAAATACAAATTTTATTTGTATATTATTGGTCAACACTAATTTTGTTGTTACTGTAGATCTCATGTAGTAGCACTCCGGCAGCACTAGTATCCTAAATCTCTCACTTATTAATAAATCTCAATTATAACAAAAAATAACAACACTAACATCATCACGGATCTGATATGGGCAGTTCAGGGCTAGCATATCCGGACAGATTCTATGCAGCTTCATCTTATGTAGGATTCTTCAATGGAGGATCTAATAATAAAAGCATCACTTCAAAATTCTCAAATGATGCTGCCCTTTTGCTATATGCATTGTACCATCAAGTAAGTTTCAACTTTATTATTTATATTTATAATTTATAAATGTTGGTTTAATCGGGTTTTGATTTTTATAGGCAACAGTTGGACCTTGTAATGTGGTTAAACCATCAAGCTGGAGTCCTGTGGAACAAGCCAAATGGACAAGGTTTGTGTTTTATCATTTCACCATTGTATGTTGCTTCACATTGTTTGGATGGTTAAATTTTTAATTTTACCATTAGAGGTAGCAAAGTGAAATTGTTATCCAAAGTTTGGATCTCTAGGAGGATAGCTAGTTTGGATGAAGCATGTTAGAATAATTGTCACGACTCACGAGTAATTAGACAGACACCCAAGCAAAGGAAAATTTACCGCTACATGTTACATTATTTAGTTAGGCTCGTCATATACTTTTTACTGCGCTTTGGATGTTGGATCAGAAGAAAACTTTAGTCGATTAAGTCTTTCATTCGTCTTTTCAACCAACTTCACTGGAGTCAATGAGTCATCATTTAGGATTAACCCTTTACTACTTGTTGTCCGTCCTATAAGTTCCTTGTGTGCTACACTTGATGTACAAGTACAGGTGACAAAATGGCTTGGGCTTGAAACGGGGTGTTTTTACTTTTTAGTTGTGTCAAAATGAATTTCATTGGGTTGATCCATTAACATCTTGTTATGACCAAGAAACACGTTCCGGAGGTCGAGGTTGATCGAAATACATCATGGTTATAGAGAGAGAGAGTAAAGAGAGAAAGGTGGAGAACTATGTGTTTTATTAATATGAAATGAAGTGGAGCTTACACACACTTTCCCACGCACCTCATGGAGAGTCATGAGGGGTATTTATAGGCTCTTAACACTACATGTTTGACTTCTTGACAATAGTAGTCCTTGTAGTTTCTAATCTAGTCCAATTCACTTGTGTGACGTTATCTTTATAAAAAAGCAAGGCTAACAATCTCCCTCCAAGATATCGTCACACGTGAATGATTACAATGAGACCTATAAATACACAAACAATGTAAATTACAACAATAGTAAACTATGTTGACGTTGTTGAAGCGCAGTCTTTGTAGTCTAGATACTGAGGCAGACTTGAAGTTCTCTCTTCCGACGATCTCGGCTTATGATCTTTGACATGACGGCAAAGGTCTTTATAGCTCTGAACTTCAACTGTAATGGTCTAGTTAGGTTATTACTCCCTCCTAACTAGTGAGCCTTTATTCTTTTTCCTGCTCCCTCCTGGACAACTCTTCTTTCATCTCGCAGCGGATAAAGTAGATTCAAAAGTGTAGGAACATGGTTGTCATTCGGGTAGCAGCATAACAACATAACTCACATAACATTGCATAGAAGGTTGGTAATAAGCTCTAATGTACAAATACTTGGTACCTCATGGTACTTCTTTGGTATTAAGCACAGTTCCCTCGATCAACCAACGTATGAAGACGAAACACTACTTCTTCTGGCATGTTCTTCTCCCTCCTGATGGTTGCGAGTTATCGGAATCATCATAATCTTGTGTACATGCCATGCAATTACCTGTACTTTACACTTCTAATGCAATTTAGAAGCCATAACAGCAAAGCACATTCTGTGAGTATATGTCGCTAAGATATGACTCTCTTTATCTACAATCTCCTCTCTTCTCTTCAACCTATAAGCGACCTCTTCAAATTCCACCTAGCTAGTAAATGACCAATGACTAGAGAAACAACCCAATATAACCAATCTGAAAATAAAGTAAACATCCCTTAGATATGTGACTTAATCTTGTACGATGGTGTGACTAAGAACCTATACTGAGCACTACAACGTAACTCCTTTAAGCATAGGTAGATCCATATACTCAAACCCACAAACAGTATATGAAATATCCACCTCTTGGAATCTCCACAACTTCATGTGACACTGAGTACTACAACGTAACTCCTTAAAGTGATAGCTATAACCCGTGAGTACTACAATGTAACTCCTTACATCGGGTATAACTAGATAATCCAAGTCTTAATCACTATCTCTACTAGTGTTTGCCCAAACAAGTATCTCCGAAAGTCATGCATCCATCCACCCCTAGACTTTGAGATAAATAAGTACACATGCCCTTGAAATGAACTTTAAACCCAGAAAAGTGATAAAGACTTATCCCCATAATCACAAAAATCCAATACTAGCCGTTGTCATTTGATTGTGATTCTTGATCAGGATCTTTTAAGCAATACGTGGTGTGTTGTTGGTGTGTGATATATTGGTATTAGGATAATGAAACAAGAAATTGAATCATGTTCTGTAAAATGTTTACCAATTATATCAAGTGTTTTAGGTGAAGTGGAAATTAGGGTTTAGGGTAAGAGATCAATGCTTAAGTTACACGATGAGGTTTAGGGTTTTGTTTATGTGATACACTTTGGTTATTTCCTTACTCAAAATCCCATATCCTTACTCGATATCCTAAGTCAATTTCGGCAGAGTTTCGTTTAGGTAAGCGTAAGCCCCAAGTGAAGTCCTTACTCGATATACGATAAGGTATAATGGCTAACTCGCCAAATGTGATCTTGATTACCAATAATCCCTAACTCACAAACTTTCCCTAACTCGCTAAAAAATTTTCTAACTTGATAAAAATTTTTCTAACTCGCTAAAAAATGTTTCTAACTCGCTGAAAAATTTCTAACTCGCTAAACAATTTTCTAACTCGCTGAAAAATTTCTAACTCGCTAAAAAGTTTTCTAACTCGCTAAAAAAATTCTAACTCGCTAAAAAATTTTCTAACTTGATAAAAATTTTCTAACTCGCTAAAAAATGTTTCTAACTCGCTGAAAAATTTCTAACTCGCTAAAAAATTTCTAACTCGCTGAAAATTTTCTAACTCGCTAAAAAGTTTTCTAACTCGCTAAAAAATTTTCTAACTTGATAAAAATTTTCTAACTCACTAAAAAATGTTTCTAACTCGCTGAAAAATTTCTAACTCGCTAAAAAATTTTCTAACTTGATAAAAAATTTCTAACTCGCTAAAAAAACATTCAAACTCGCTAAAAAATTTTTCTAACTCGATAAAATCGTAATTTTTTCCGAGAAAAAACACCAAAAAACACGATTTTTCACCACAAAACACCACGATTCGCCCCTGGTTAGCTCTGATGCCACTTGTTATTACCAAGAAACACGTTCCGGAGGTCGAGGTTGATCGAAATACATCATGGTTATAGAGAGAGAAAGTAGAGAGAGAAAGGTGGAGAACTATGTGTTTTATAATATGAAATGAAGTGGAGCTTACACACACTTTCTCACGCACCTCATGGAGAGTCATGAGGGGTATTTATAGGCTCCTAACACTACATGTTTGCCTTCTTGACAATAGTAGTCCTTGTAGTTTCTAATCTAGTCCAATTCACTTGTGTGACGTTATCTTTATAAAAAAGCAAGGCTAACACATCTTATATTTTTTACAACCATTATAAATTAAGCATAATATAAGCGGGCAAAACTATATTCTATTCTATCTTTAATACAACTATGACCTAGTAGTTACTGTTTATTAGGATTAAAAAACGGGGTTAAGGAATTGAACGGGGTTTTGGTACTATACTTTGTAAGTTTTAGAATACTTTTTACCTTTTATCCCTTAGTTATATACAAATGACAAAAATCTATCAAAATGAGCTCAATATTACAATATGAAATGAAATAATTATCCGAAAAATTTATCATTTTTAAAATACGATCAAAATGAGCTCAATATTACAATATGAGCTCAAAATTAACTATAAGTTTCATATTGTTGTTTTCTTTTTATATAATGGCGAAAGATATAACGAAATTAAAAAGTCCGCAGCAATCAAAAACTAAACTAGTTATTGGTATAACACTAAAAAAAATATACGGAGGCTGTATGCATTACAACTACACTTTTGGTGAATCTAAATTTTAAACCCGTTTGATTGTTTACTGTAGCTACTTTTTCTGGATCGTTTGACCCATAAGGGACAAACTATAACCCAAATCAGTTCCTTTCATAAGTAAACGGATCTAAATTGCCACCTCAGTACTATTGAAGTTCTTTCTTGTCACCTTGTCCGGTTCAAGTATCCCCCTGCCAGTCACACACTTTCCACTTACAGCAGTGACTGATTCCACTGATCTGATGCTTGTGCCACTTAGCAGGGATTATCGCACTTGTACCTATTATTGATTCATATGCACATAGGTTCAAGAGAGCACAAGTAGCCTCATAAATAGCCAGTAGAGAAATATTTATCTTGCCACCTTGGGTTATATGCTTTTCTCTTATTGCAGTTGGAACGGTCTTGGAAACATGGCTTCCACTGAAGCAATGCGCCTTTTTGTTAAAATATTGGAGGTGCGTGCTAACTTATATGTATATAGTACTCAAGAACTTTCACCAGTACACCTTACATTATTACTTCCATTCTCTTGAACGTAGGAAGAAGATCCAGAATGGTATTCCAGGGCATCCAACTTTATTTCTGAGCCTCCTGTAGATGCTGAAATGACTGTAAGCACATAAGCCTTTGTCTTGAACAACCCTAGTAGATTGTTATTATTAGTTATTTTGGTAAATAGGCATTAAGAATAGTATGTTCACTAAACCAATTTATTTTTTATTTAATGTATTTGCAGCATAATTTAAAGGCCGAGTTACTCACTAAGAGTGAAGTCATTCCACCCGAGACACGAACTGTTCCCACTGAAAATGGGAATTCTTTGGAAAATCAGGACAAAGATATAATGGTGGAAGAAGTTGGTCCTGCTGATGTCTATGACCAATGGGTTGCCCCATCTGTTTCTGGTCCGTCTCCAAAGCCCCGGTATGAGGTAATATAATGATATATATCAGTTCGTTTCTTAAGTTATTTTCTGCTTTTTCTATTTTTCTGAATATAGTCTATAAATGGGCAGCATGCAGCAGCAGTTATTGACGATAAAATGTACATATTTGGTGGAAATCATAATGGATGTTACCTAAGTGATCTTCAGGTATGGGAGCATATGCATTGATGCACGAAGCATGTGTACATTGTTATATATGTATACGTTTGGAGACATATACTTCTTGCATGCATGTGTGTGCGTGGTTAAAGATGATGCAAGGCTATAGCTCACAATTATATGTTATGAGTATCCAACATGCAAGAAACTTCTTTATAATCAAAATTCAAATAAAATCATTCAGGGTTCTTGTTAGTTTTATGGACATAAATTAGTAGATGTGTGTTAGGATCGAACTCGAGATCACGGGATTGCACACTTTACGTATGAGAATTAAAGTTTAATGATTTAATATAAAATGTTATATTGAATTATTAATTACACAAAACGTCTAACGACTGTTAGTATTTAACGTAAATGACTAACGACTATTAACCAATAGAAGGAAAGAGTTATAGGGTGAATAATGGAAAGTCGAGAAAGTTCCGGATCCCTCTTGTGGGGACTTCGCCGATCGGTGGGGGATTGGGGAAGCCCAATCCTACACCAACTTGTCCTCCAAGTTTTCCAATCCTATATAAACAAACTTAGGGGTCATTATTTGTGACTCTTCTACACATAATCTAAACCCAAAAATTGTGTTTTCTTTTCTCTTGTTCTAACCGATCGTACAAACATCCTTAAAGGGTTTGTTTGAATTTTTAATTAAAACAAATAGTTTGGTTTTGTTTTGTGTTCTAAAACTACCATTACTTTAATTCAATTTAGTACGTGTGTACAAGAACGTGATTCAATCACACTATTGATTGAATCTTGGATTGAATTACAAAAAGGTAATCCACATAAACCCTAATTAGGGTTCATAAAGTTGATTGCTTGGAATTGATTCTTGTTTGACTAGAATCATAAGGTACGCATACTATTTATGTTTGGTTAATTAGTTTATACATTATATGTTCCTATGCTTCCGCATGTGTACTTGATGTTATGTGTTTATTTATGAAGTAGTCATGTTATTAAAGTTCTGACAGTTCTTTCCTTCGCATAAGAATTAGAATCCTATTATTGAGATCGAATAACGGCACTAAAATAAAGAGTATCAAATGAATCAGCTACTCCATGTAGCATTATATATTCACGAGTCTCTTGCGCTCACACTCACTATACTTAGTTAGGTTTACTTAGAATTTAGGGCCTGCCATGTATACACTTTCGAATTTAGAGCTTATCCTATTCTTCCTCTTGAAAACTACTGGGCAGGTTAGATGGTTTGATACAGTCAAAACGGGTTCCGGGCTTCCGGCTGAAATGAAATATTTTTTGGTCTCATTTTATAAGATTCTTTTTAGAAATAATCAATGTATCAAGTATGATTACAAAAACAAGTTTAGCATAATTCAAATCTTTGTACAAAGGAGTGAGGAGGTTGTACAAAGCAGCGAGGAATTAAATGGTGTCATAATCCAATCTTGGAATATTCCCATGTACGCAAATTAAATGCCTGCAAACATTATCAATAGCAACGTTTAGCATAATTCAAACCTTTTAGCTAAATGGTGTCATTTGACCCATTTGAGTTCATACAAAATCAAATCGATCGTCCCTAAGGTTGAAATTGTCACTGCTACATTCACTCAAGTAATTCTATACTGATATTTTTGTCACAAGTTTTTAATTACCTCTTTCTTGCTATTGATACTGTTTACATAGAATTACAGGTTTAACATTTATTGTTCTATTAATTGTTTGCAGGCACTTGATTTGCGTACGTGGGAATGGTCCAAGATTGAAGTTAAAACAAATGCTGAGGCTTCACGAAAAGTAGCTCCTTGTGCTGGCCATTCTTTGGTAAGTATTGTAATAAGTTTCTGCATATAGTCGTTTAGTGAAAATTCTGTAATCATCGTATACTCATTATATTAATTGGTTACGTGGAAATGCTGACGACATACATCATGGTTATGAAATTGTTTTTCTGTAGATAGCATGGGAAGGGAATAAGCTTATTTCCATTGCGGGGCATACAAAGGATCCCACAGAACTCATGCAAGGTTCGTTTCGACATGTTTTTCTTGGGTTTAATTCTATAAATCATATGTATGGAAATGAGCAAATTTCATAGAAAGCATAGTTGGGCAGGTGACATTTTCTTTTTTCCTGTTTATGATGCATACTTTCAAAATCAATGATTTAGGGATCATTCCTTCAGAAATTTAATGAAGCATGTACCCCCAATCGCTGATGTGGCAAACGAAACAAGGCATATTATCAGCCCAATGTTTCAAAAGTGTTGTCGTGTTGACATAAAAGTGTGGCAAAATGAAAGTGTGGAAGCTATGATTTTGAAAGTTCGAATCTTAAATTCTGGCTTAATTTTTTTTCTCTCTTTCTATGTAAACTCCTGTTAATCCATTAACTATTCTTAGTACAGAGTCTATAACCCGGTATTATACCAATTTTCTTTTCAATAGATTTGGATGTTTAGCCTCGTATCATATTCATGCTTATATACAATTCTCATCTTTCTCTTTGACAGTAAAGGCATTTGATCTGCAAACAAACACCTGGTCAAACATGAAGACCTACGGAAAGCCCCCGGTATGCATTATAATATCTCAACATTTGATTTTCTTTCTCATCTTGCAAAAGCAAACCAGTTTTAGTGCTACATTCATTTAGACAAATATATAGATATGTTGGGAACAACTTGTGTTTCCTTTGGGAAGAATTCTGATTTAATACTGATGTGTTACTTTCGAGTTCTAAATTTATAACCGTATCTTTCAAAAAATACCAACACTCTCGGGTAGTGTACCCGATCGCATATAGTATGAAAACAACGATTGTGTTTAAGATCCATGTGATCAAAGATTGAGAATTATTAAAACAAGAAGTAAATAAAATGACAATAAAATGTAAATGGAAGAAAATCAGATATAGAGAGAGTGTGTTCACCTAGTCATCCGTTCAACTACCAAATAACATGATTCGAAAGTCCAATGTCTAACTAGCTCCTAGTTCAATGGCTCGGATATAGTGTAGTCCTTACACATACTTCCTATAACTATCTATCTCGTTGGTCGAGGATGATATCTAGCTATAGTCCATTCATTAAGATCACCAACTAACCTATATGACTTGTCTTGTGAGATTGTTTTACCAATTACACTTAACTACTTAGTAAATGAATAGTTTACCTTCATTAAATTCTAAACCCTATAGAGCATAGTCTACCACTTTTAAGTCCGTTAGGTCATATTGGGCATAACTCTAACCACAAAGGGATAATGGTCTAAGTCATACTCGGAAGAATTCTCGGAAACCTCTCTTGAAGAACTTTAGCCATTTGCCCAAGTTGATTCTCAATTCCATTGATTGCAGCTCCTTGGTTCCTAAATTTTGCTTCGGTCGATGTTTGAGTAGTGTCATAATGTCTCTTAGTAGATTCGGCCATAAACTTGTTCAAACTCTCCTCCAGACTTGAATGCTTTTCCTGATAAGAGAGTTTATTATCATCTCATGTTTTAATTTCCCTAATCATCAGAGTAGTGTCATCATGTCTCTTAGCATGCTCAGCCATAGACTCAGCCATAAACTTGTTCAAAGTCTCCTCCAGAGAGTTTATTATCATCTCTCTGGTTATACTTGCCTGGGTAAGATCCTCTAATGAACTGTCCATAGTATGCTTCTTCCAGCGTTTTTCCTTCTTCCTTCGATGGGTAGTCGTGGTCAAATGTGTTCCATTGCAGACGTCGCAACCTCGCAGCCTACCTGAATGGCGTGCACCATTTCCGTCATCTTTTTCATTTCTGTGCAAAGGTTATTCAACTGAATAGTAATAGCAGTCATCAGAATTGTGGTTACCCTTACGCGTGTTTGATGCTCCATGCCACATTTGAGAGTGGTTAGCCATTTCTTGAATGGCCGTTTTGGCGTTTTCAGCACTCATCTTAGGGATTAGCCCCTGGTAGCCTCATCCAAACTCTTGTAGAAGACTACCATGTGTTGAGGACATTTCAAAAGTAAGTCATTACATCTGTCTCATGCCCTATAAAGGGTTTCATCCCGTTCTTGCTTGAAGTTGTTGATCTCTTCCATTTCTTTGCAGTTCTTGAGGGTTGACTATTTGTTCAATAATTTGGCCTTCACATTGGCCCATGTAGTGATACTTCCCGCAGGTATCGTCTTGACCAGCGATTTGCTTGTCCAGCTTAGGAAAGACACACAACATCAAATGGTCTTCAGTCACGTTCGACACGTGAAACAATTCGACAATCTCGAGCACTTTATCGACTTGCTCGTTAGCATCCTCCGAATCAGCCCCGCTGAAGGTGTTCTCACGAAGTTCCTTGAGAAATTAGCCCTTCAACTCGAATGCAACTTGCCTTACGATACCTGGACCGTTGTTGTCCCAGGTTTGAGCCATATATTCCTCAATTGTTTGAGCCATCTCTTCTTGAATCTAAAATCAAACAAAAGTTGTCAGTACTCAGTAGAATAGGAATTAAAAAGGAATTACATAAAACCTAGAATGAAAACTTAAAAACAAAAAATAAAATATTTTTAGAATTTTAGGTTACAGACCCTCGATAGTATGCAACTATAGTGCATATGCCATATCCAACTCAGACACGATACGCAATATCCAAATTTCTAAGGATACGATGTACTGTATACAAGCCGATACGCCTTATCCAATTTTCGTGGATACGCTGTATAGAGTTAAAGTAACATTTTTCAAGTTTTAACACACTTAAATAGAAAATTAAATAAACCAAAAAATGCAAATAAAAGAAATACAAAATCCACTAAAGTAACTAAAGCTATTGATGTGTTCTAAGCAAGTCTTAAATTTATAAAGTCAAACTAACCTATACACTAACATTAACGGGCAGGTGAGTTATAGCTAGGATGGTAAGTACGGGTCGTTCGCGAGGAGGAGTTGAACTTAAAGCTAAATCTAGTGGAATTTCTATAGCTTTTAAAGGGGGTCTTCAATATGAGAGATTGACACGATTTTGATGATTTAAACTACTAATTAACTAGAAAGCAAGTAAATTACAAGTGTGATCAAATAAGGAAGAACGTGCTAGCCAAGCTCATCCTACTATGTGCTAATGATCCGTCTACTAGTGCAATGATCTAATTAACGTACGTTGGTGAAAAGGAAATGTAGACTAAGCCAGATGGTCACGAATACCTAGTCCTATGAATATCGACCCCTAACCCTCGAGTAACTTACGGGGTTAACACTCTCAATCACATATTAAGTGGTGTCAACTAATCTGTACGATTTATCTGTGGTAACCTAAGGTCATAGCATTACCTACTCTCTCACAATGGTCATCTATGAGTGAGCACTATGTTAACTTGTTGTAGTCATACTCCGTCTAACCTAGGGCTTGGTCCACCTCTAGTCCTAATGGAGAAGCAAATAATAGTCATCGTCGTTACCAACCCCTAACCACTATGATAAGGATCATAAATCACACGTTGTCAATCTATAACTTATAATCTAGCAATAGACATCATACAATAAACAAGTAAACGAACATTTATTTGAACGATAAACATAAAAACTATCCAACGTAAATGTATTAAATCGAAGTAAATGGAATCAAAGTGACATAGTATTCATAAACTTGGCTAACACCTAAGGGTAGCCCATAATCTCAGTAGTAACTATAGAATAAATAACAAACGATAGACAAGCGATAATTATGATGAAATCGATATGCAAACTGAATGATTATATTTCGAATGATGATGTGAAGTGTTCTTTTCTTGATCTCTAACCTTCCATGTTGTGCTTCTGGTCTCAAATTCGTCCTAGGGTCGACTGGAGTTGAGAAAGTGTAGCCGTAAGTAAAATATAAATGACAAGCATATAAATTATCCGAACTAGGAACTGAATCAAAATTAGCAAATCATGTATTCAACAATTAAAGTTCATAACCAGGCAAACACAAAGGTGTTTAGCCTTCCATAACAATCATTAAATCAAAAGACAAATAATTCAAGTATGTAAAACTGTAAAAGTAATTATAGTAATGATAACAATCAAACCGAATTAGATGAAGTGTTAATGATAATTAAGATCTTCTACTCCTGATGTTTGCAGCTTTGAAGTTTGAATGAGGTGGATTGGCAGAGAAATTCGTCACGAGTCTTCTAGGATAATAAATGTGTAATCTAAAATCGTATTTATGTCTTGTATATATAGGCAACCCAAGCCCGCATCGTCTATGGCGTAGAGGAAATATCCTCTATGGCGTAGAGGTCTCCAAACCCCGTTTTCCCATTCTTACTAAACATCTACGGCGTAAAGGCATGACCTCTGTACGCCGTAACAACTACGTCAAGCATTTTCCTCGTCTACAGTGTAGAGCTATGAATCCTCTATGCTGTATAAGCTTCAATAAGGGACTTAGAAAACTGGGTCTTCACATGTCTGCACCGTATAGGGATAAATCCTATACGGCTTAGAAGACTTCTGATGTAAATTCCTCATTTTGGCTTCATTTTCCGTCCTTTTCCGTGTCTATTGTTTCATTGCTCCAGATTCATACTAAAATGCTAATTTAAAGAAATTCAGTACCAAATATCATAAAAGCATTACAAATATGAGCAATAAACATGGGAAATTAAACATGTATTTATTTGAGGTTATCAAATACTTAGCGTATAAGAGAATTACTGTCCCCTAAAATACCACAAACACAAATGTTTACCCTATAAGAGCTTATAAATCTAAATCTAGGGAACTATATCGTTACCGATAATGACAAGACATTTTCTTGCATCGTAATTTTTCAGGTATCACGTGGAGGTCAATCAGTGACACTTGCTGGGACAACCTTAGTCATATTTGGTGGACTAGATGCGAATAGAACTCTTTTAAATGACCTGAACATTTTAGACTTGGAAACCATGACATGGGATGAAATTGACACACTGTAAGATCTTTAGTCATTCTATATCAGTGGTGCTTATATGATCTTCTTTTTGCATTTTAATATGCTATTACAAACTAAGCAAGCTAACCAGCATGTAATTATAAAAATGCTCGTGCAACCTCTTCTCACTGATGTTCTTTGCGTATGTTAATTTCAGTGAACGCGGATAACAACATACCTATAACTTAAATGCGTAAATATTTATATTAATAAAGTCGGTAGATCTCATTATGACTTGTTTACCATGGATGAGTTGGCAATTTTGACCCATTTGAATTTTAACGTGTCCATTTGTTTTGTACTTTATTTTAAACGGGTCAATTCAAAATATAGATCTGAAATGGGAACGTGTTGTATGTCATCCAAAGTCTGTTTTTTATTCATGCAACTCCTGAACTGTTTTTACTCACAAAAATTTCAATATTATTAACAAAATGTTATTTCTGTAATTATAACAAACACGTTCATTATTCTATGAGTGTTAGCGGGTCAATCCACTCTGAAGCGACTTGTTTTGATCTGTGTAAACAGAATCACAGGAACAATTGTGTTATTTCATTGAGAGGTGAAGACCTCTGTATATACAGACTGGAAAGTTGATAACAACGGAAAGTATTAAATCTACACCATAATAACACCCTAATGACAGCCATTAATAACTATAAACACAGCCTAAGTACAACTGTGATATATACTATATTTCTAACAATCTGTACTAATAATTGACTGTTGCAACCTGAACCTGATCCCCCCAACTTGATTTATAATGTCATCCGTTCTTGTTTCTACAGAGGTGTATCACCATCTCCAAGGTCTGACCATGCTGCTGCAGTACATGAAGAACGTTACCTGCTTATCTTTGGCGGGGGTACACATGCAACTTGTTACAATGATCTTCATGTCCTTGATATGCAAACTGTGAGATAACACAACCATATATTTTCAATAATGCCCTTAGTTCAACAATAATTTTTCCTTACATAGATAACCAAATTATGTAGATGGAATGGACAAGACCAACACAACAAGGAGATATGCCAAGTCCACGAACTGGCCATGCTGGCGTTACAATTGGAGAAAATTGGTTTGTTGTTGGCGGTGGTGATAATAAAAGTGGTATGTATCTTTGAATCACACAATTAGATTACAATCTCTGCTTTTCTGTGTGGTACCTTGTGGAAGTTCCTTTTGGCTTTTACATTTCAATATCCCACGGTTTCAATTCCTTTTAAAACTTAGCAGTTTTGACCGATTTCTTATGAATGAGTCATTTCTGGTTGATGTTTCTTTGACTGGTCAAATGGGTAAAATATAAAAAATAGCTTTTAAGGACATGAGTTACATGGGTCAAAAAAGTGGCCATACTTGACACTAACTATAATGTAGGTAAGTAACTTTTGTGATCATACTTGACACTATTTATTCAATTGTAGAAGAGTTCTAAAATATTTAGAACAAAATTTTATTAGGGGTCGATTTGACCGGTCTTAATACATACTATTTGAGATGCAAGAGAGAGTGATTTTAGTTCATCTAGTAAGTAATATCCTTTTCATAACTATCATATTTTAGCCCTGTAAGTTATATAATACCAGGCTAAAATTCTGAGATAGATTTCTGTTAGGCGTACCAAAATTTGTAATGTTGGCACTTCTAGGAATTCTTTTGTTTATCTATCTTTTTTAGCACCTTCTCGTTGCTCTTTTGCTTTACAAATTTTGCGTTAATTTCTTCTTTTTGTTTTCATAGGGGTTTTAGAAACTGTTGTCCTCAACATGTCTACCTTTACCTGGTCAGTCATAGCAACAGTTGAAGGACGCGTTCCTCTTGCCAGTGAGGTATTTGCGTATTAAAGACTGCACATCTTTAAGCTGTAAACAGTGAAACAAAAATGAATTCACAGATAGCTCTAAACTTATTCCAATTCTTCATTTGCAGGGCTTAAGTTTGGTCTCAAACTCCTACAAAGGTGAACATATTTTAGTATCTTTTGGAGGGTACAATGGAAAATACAGCAATGAGGTGAGAAATGCACCTTTTGTGATGTCCTCATTCTTAGAGGTGGCAATTTCTGACCCGACACGAAACCCGACCTGAAACCGACATGAAAATTAACAGGTTCGGGTTGAGCTAAATAGATTTCGGGTTAGGTTTGGGTCGACATATCTAACCCATTTATTAAGCAGGTCAGGTTCGGGTTGGGAATAAAATAAACGGGTCGACCCGCCAACCCGTTTAAGATTTTTTTTTCTTAAATTAAAAATTATTTATATTTAATTATACGGATTAAATGGGTCGACCCGCTAAGCCATTTAACCCGTTTAACTAGTGTAATGTTCTAACTTTTGTATATAAAACAGATTAAATGGGTCAACCCGAAACCCGTTTAACATATTCAACCCGAGTAACCTATTTAACCCGTCAACCAAGTATATATACGGGTTAAATGGGTCAGGTTCGGGTTACGTGTAAACAGGGTTGACGTAGCTGACCTGGGTCAGGTTCGGGTTTTTTGACCCGTCAACCTGACAACCCGAACTGAATTGCCACCCCTACCCATTCTTGTTTCATAAGGGTTTTTTTTTTTTTTTTTTTTTTTTTTTTTTTTTTAATTTAGTTGTGGTGATGAATTAGGTCAATTTACTTAAGCCGAGCCACAAATCAAGCTTGTCATCAACAATGGTGGGGACACCAGCACTTGATAGCATTTCTGTAGCACAAAATACTACAAATGGAACTAGATATGTAGAATTAGATTATGATGCGGGTCAAGAAAGAAATGTAAAAGAAGTCAGTATAGACAATAACAAGGCACAGGTAATGGTATTCTTATGCCAATTGGTTACTATTATTCGTTTAGCTAGATGGAGTGAAATCATTAAGGAATGGAATGGATGTGGTAATGGAATGAGTTATTGCATTTTATGATCATGTTGGGTTGGCCTAATTGTACGAATTTTCATATAAATATATAATATTATCTGTTAATATAGTGTATAGTTTATACCCACGTACAATAAATAATTATGGTTTTTGAGTTTTTTGTTTATTCATAATAAAAGTCAACATGATAAAAGCTCGTTAAATAGTCAAATAAGACTATTCTAAAACTTAATAGTAATTTGAAATGAAGGTCATAAAATTAGAACTCCAAAGTTGTTGTGAAAAGATGTATGTTACTTACAATTACATACATCACAATGGGCTATTTTTTGTGATGATTCATTCCATACCATACCATGATCAACCTCATGGAACGAATCACATTGGCTCTAGAATGGTTGATTCCATTCTATAGGAGTTTTGGAGTTTGGGCAGCACAAACTTTTTTCTTTCTTTCTGCTTGTTCCCTTTATTGATTCCATTAATACGAAACTCTTATATATGTGTTCATTTCTTGTATAATTGGTTTGTTATTCTACACAGACTAACAAAGTTGATGAGGTGAGTGAGCAATTCTTAACGGCCCTTAGGGCAGAAAAGGAAGAACTTGAAACAACACTCAGTAAGGAGCAGTCACAATCTCTTCAACTAAAACAGGAGTTGATAGAAGTTGAATCTAGGAACACAAACGTGCATAAGGTAAAGATTCTTACATTTTGAATGTAGCAAGGAAATCTCAGTGGCTTATAATAAACCATGTTATTCACTCATTGATAAATTTAGAAAGGTTTAACTTATAAATCAACTCCATGAGTAAATATAGTGAATTCAATGGTTTATGTATCATAGATTTGATCTTTGACTATTAGTAGCAATTTCGATCCCTTTACTAATGAATAAGTCAACTTGGGTTATGTTTAGGTCGAAGGTCACCCAAAGTTTATTTTAAACCGTAGAACGTCCTAAACTATTTTATTAACCTTGTTAGACAAATGTGTTTGACATCAGATGTTTCATTTATATATATATATATATATATATATATATATATATATATATATATATATATATATATATATATATTGTGTGTGTGTGTGTGAGCGTGCGTGCGCGTGTGTGTGCGCGCGCGCGATATCAATATAAACCATACCCAAGCATATCTTATCATTAAAGTCGTCAATCGCAATTGGTGTTTTTCAATTTCATTACAAACCTTACCCGAGCATATCTTATCATTAAAATAATATAAGTTTTAAACTCATGTTGGACACCCTAATTATATACAAACATGTTTTTGTGTGATATAAGCCTAGCAGTCTAGCAAGTTCCCAAAAATAGCCCGTTTTGACCGGCTACTAAGTCTAAACCCACCCATATTGCAACAGCTTAATTTGACCATATATTCTATTGCAAAATTTAATAATTCCTTATTCCTCTAAAAATCTAGAAAGGGATCATCGAGGAAAATTTGTATTACTTCGTAAAGCATTAAATTTTCATTTAAAATAATACCTTGTATGTCAACTTCATGCGAAAGACAATCTTCTTATAAAAAATTCGTTGGGGTCGGCTTTATCATGCGTCAGAGTCTACTTTTTTTTTTTTTTTTTTTTTTTTTTTAATATCCTCACTGAACTAACTTCGATTATAAAATATATTCTGCAGGAGCTCCAATCTGTACGCGGTCAACTTGCTGAAGAACAGTCAAGATGCTTTAAATTGGAGGTTAGTAGTTTTATACAGTTATTGTTGTCAGTTCTATGTCTACAATATTCTTCAATATTGCAAAACCAATACCACATATGTTTTATCGCAATGACAATGTAATGAGTTACTTTTTTGCGAGACATTGGCAAAAGTTAATGTTAAAACTTGAAATGCCATTTACAAAGCATTTACTTATAAAGGGGTCTGTAATGGGTTATTTTAATCTCAAATGTTTTATTCAAAATGTAAATCTACAAAGAAAGTGGGTCGAATAAGCTGAACGGGTCAAAAGTGTTGAACGTCATTTTTAGTGATTTTAGTGCGTACATCTCCCAAATCGCTTTATTCAGTGACATGATTATTAAAAATTGGATTGGAATCTTATTTAATGTTGGATTAGTTATTATCTAAAATTGTTATCTATGCTAAAAAAGTTACCCATTTGACCGGAATTCGTTCGACCTATTACCAAACCCACCTGTTCCCTGCATCTTGTACCCTGTAATTGCAATCTATAATATACCTGAAACAGAATTCATTTCATGATAATTATATATTAATTAAACATTTGCTTTCTGTAGGTGGATGTTGCTGAGCTACGGCAAAAGTTACAAACCATGGATTCCTTGCAGAAAGAACTTGAAATTCTTCAAAGACAGAAGGCTGCTTCTGAAGAAGCTTATGCAAAACAGAAGCAGACTTCAGGAGGTGTCTGGGGTTGGCTGGCTGGAAATCCTTCTCCTAGCGATGATGAAAGCGACTCTTGAAAAGTTTATACTCTCTAAAATATAGAGTTACACCAGTACAAAATCAATGTTAGATTTCATTTTCAATACAAAATTCCATTGACCCGGGAGAGAGACAGAGAAACAAGCTATACTACCTTTTGAAAGAAAACGTAACACAAAGGTAATTTCTCTTGGAACATATATAAGGTGCCAATGCGCGTTTATGATTGCTATATGAGATATTATTTTTGGTTATGGTCAAATTCAAATATGCGTACAAGAATCTATTTGGTGACAGATGATAGGGAATGATAATGACATATTGGCCATCGGCTCAAGTTGTATGTAACGCTTCTATTTTAATTAATATAAATCATGATTATTAGAGTTCAGTTAACTTCATGGTTAGCAAAGAAATGTATATATTTCTAGAGGATTTGAGTTTTTATCTCTTCTATTTGTGGTGATTTCTTTGCAAGAGCTTAAATAGCAGTTAATAGGTAATTGTGACAATTGGCAAATTAGGGAGTCGTTTTAAGTACCGCATTGCTTTAAAATTTAACAATGGAAGATATTTGGAAACTATCTTGTGGAATTGTATTGAAATTGATTCGAGTTATGGATTTTGTTTTAGTATACTGTGTTATTGGATCATGTTCCGTGGCATTAATTAGGCACTACTATGACTTTGGCACTAGGAAACCTAATAAGTTGAAAATTTTTAAGAATGGTTACGTTTTATTTTTATAAACGTATTTATTATAAAAGTTATCGGAAAAACGTATTTAAAATGAACGGTGACGAGTATAAGTTACGTTGGCGACGTTTAATATTTTCGTGAATTAATATTCGAGTTTTCGGGAAAGTTTAATAAATATCACACCGATAGTCCTTGTTTTGGGTCCTTGGGGGAAAAATAGAAACATGAGCGACTTAATTACAATTTTTGGGTTATATGCCTTTAACACTAACCCTACCAACTTATAATTTCATTTCCTTCATCTTCAACCTCCCACTCCCTCTCCTCTCTTAGCCGCCGCTGGCCAACTCCCCTACGCCGCCACCGCTGCGTCTCCACCTACACCGCCACCACCAAAACCCTCCCTACCACCTCCTTGTTCTTATTTGCTACCACACGCGCGACAAAAATCAACCCACACCATTTTTGTTGTTGTCCGCCGCCAGTAAACATCACCACCACCAAGACTTTGCCGATTTGAGTACGAGAAAGGTGAGACTCGCGTTTATATGCGAGGGTTTGACAAAACCTAGTCAAACTCGGTTGTTTTCTTGATTCTTGGGTCGAAATAAAAAGGGTTAAAGGTTTTGATAAAAGAAAAAGATGGTATCCGTGTTGTGTCGAATTTGGGTTGAATTTCGTGATGGTTTTGATGTTTCGATGATCTTGTTCGATTGGAACCGGCTTGTGATTTGGATTGGTACGAGCAAAATCGTGACCCCTAGGGTCCGGTTGGTTATGTTTGTGTTGGATACGGCTCGGTTTGAGCGAGCTGTGACCCTTTGGGTCCGTTTGGTTGTTATTTATTTTGTTAGTTTGGTTTTGGTTGTGATGTTTTGGACAAGCCGAGAACCAAGGGGGTCCGATTTGGCTTGAGTTGTGCTCGGTATAGACTAGCCGAGACCCTTTGGTCTTTGTGCTCGTATTGTGTGGCTCGAATGGGTGAGCCGACACCCTTTAGATCCGGCGACAACCTCGGTGCTATTTTTCTTGATGTTATTGTTGTTGTGTTGTTTGTTTCGGCCGAATGGGTAAAAAGAAAGCCGAGACCATTGTGGTCACAGCAAGGTATTGTTGAAGTTGTGATGAAGGGGATTGAGACTTGGACTTGGTCGTTATAATATTGATTGTTATTATGACGGGGTGATCTATGCATAGTCATTCCAGGTCCACGCATATTGGAGCGAAGTCGAGGCCGTCTTGACTTATTAGTCAACGGTCGGCTTCGACAAATGCCGTGACATTGGACTTAGAAATTTTAAGCCGGGACTTGATTACTCGGACTCGTGACTCGAACAAATAATAACTCGCTATATCTATAAATAAATAACCGCATATATATATATATATATATATATATATATATATATATATATATATATATATATATATATATATATATATATATATATATATATATATAAGTGGTGCGACAATTAATAAAGTTAACGATAAATGTTAACTATTAAATTAGGGTAATATTTGTCGGGACATCATTAACTTTGGTAACGGAACGATTTTTCAAAATAAACGAGATATTTTAGTAATAAAACATCAAAAAGGTTTTCAAAAGCGAATAATAAATGAAATGAGTTATTAAATATTTGAGGGCACGCAAAACTAGGGCTTCCTTTAATGTCAATCATTGTGTAATTATTTGTTAGTCAAGGATAACGAAGATTAATACGTCCAACTTATTTATCTAACGAACTTGTTTAGTTGACGAACCAAATAAGACCTCGTTAGAGAATTCGGAAAGATTTATTAATGGGTAACTATCCTACGACGCCTTAGGTCGTGGTATGGTTTTAGAATAATAAGTACGACAAATAGTTGAGAAGTTTGTTGAGTTGACGAACCCAATAAACTTCGGCAATTTATTTGGGATGACTTATTAATTATGAAACTTGGCACGTAGATTGTGTGGTTTGTTTGATTGAGTTTTCTTGTCGTGTGAGTTCACTTGAGTCTTGTTGAGTCGACACTACGCATGTACACGGATACCAAACATTAAAACGGACACAAGAATGAATTTTTGAAAGTAAAATGGAATACGTATGGGAATTGGGAAATTTATATTTGAGAATATGTTCTGAGGCGTAATGATATTATTAGGTAGTGCCAAGTCAGTGGTCGCTGTTGCCAGATAGTTGATACGTTCTTTGCTTCTTTTGATTTTTATGCTGTTTGCTGGACTTGAGGTGAGTTTATAGAACCACTTTTACTGCTATTTTCTATTGTTTTAAGCATTGGGGTGAGAAAACATGTAAAACTATTTTGTGTGGACCATATATTGTGTTTTGATTGAAAACTTGCTATATATTTTTCCTGGCTATGTTATGTGTAAAGCTTGTCACCATTGGGTGAGCTATTATTTGAGTATGTCACAACTGTGTGAACTCCTATTTGATTTTGTGGTCGTAATTGTGCGAGGCTATACTGTGCACCTATAGGATTATATGTGGTATGACGTGTGACATAGCCCAGGTTAGCAAGAGTTTTATTCTTCGGTCCACTAGTGTATTTTGTGTCCAAACAAATAGACTCACCAGCGTTAGCTGACTTTAGCATGTTTTTCTCAGGTGATTAAAGTTTTGGTTTGGATTGATTTCTGCCGAGAGGCTTGGCATTAAGGCATGGTTGAATGATCGATTGGAACTCTGATAATAACTATGGGACCTATATTTTATTTTCTTATTAGGCCGTACTTTTAAATAATTGGGAAAGTGTAAACTTATATGACTTGATAACTTTCCGATTTTTATATTGATTATTATTTATCTCATTCTTTATGCTTGTGAATAATGGATCGATATACTCTGACCAAACTACTTTGTAGCTTGTAAGGTTTTAACAATCTTGAATGACTCAAAACAGTTAATATTGAAACACTGATATTACTTTGTAAAGTATGCAGAATCTACTAACACAAAGCTAAGAAGAACTTTGTTAATATTAAAACAACTCTTAAACCTGCTTCTCTAAATACATGTTTACTAACAATCCCTAACTTCTCTAAAATCGTTTTTGTAAAACTCTAAGACTCTTAGAAAACTTCGTCTGACTTCGTACCTCTAATACCATCATAAGGCTCCTTTTATAGATAACCTTAAGTCGGTTTACATTATCTACTTGAACGACAAGTAATTATCCCTAACTAATTCTAAAATATTCATATAATATTACATAGTAATCCTTTAATCAATATTGCACTTAAGTCCTTGTTCTTCGAAGTACTTTGAATAATTTTCAATAAGTAGCAGTACTTTGACCTTGATCAGCACGTTGACTATTGAGCAGTACTTTGACATAGCAGTACTTTGACTTTTCCAGCAGTACTTAGATCTTCATATCCCAACAATCCTCCCCTAACTTGAACTCCACTTGCTTGATTTCAAGTTTCTTTGCTTTCTTTGATCTTCAATATCTTTATCATTCAGGAAGATTGTTTCTTTATATCTTTTCAATCTTGTATGTCAAAGTGCTCTTGATCATCATCTTCTCAGCAACTCAGCAACATTTTGACAAAGTGTACATCAAATCTTTTAAAGTTTCATACTGTTCTCATCACTTCCAGATGTGTAACCTTCTGTGAGAGGTGAATCATTGAACTTTTAATGGATTTTGATGTCTCTTTACCAAAGCCATTAACTCTGGAGTAGCCAATGTTTAGGTTAGAACAACCATGGTACATTGATAACCATATGATTTTTAGCAAATCATCAGCTATCAACGGTGTTGACATAAATAATGTATGAAAACGTTATTTATATTTTTCGATATCTCTATATTTTGACGATCACAAAATGTAAACTCGTCAATCGTATGATTACTACGTAAACAAGTATTAAGCTAGTTTATATCATTATATCCAACTTAATCACTTAAGGTATGAATAAACAAGTGCTTAATACATCTCATGATCAAAGGGATATTTAATTAATTAATACAAAGTTTATTTAATTATATAATCTTATTATATATTTTTGAAAAACACTTTTGGTAATAAGGAAAAATGTTTTAATCATACTAAATATATGATTTCAAATATTTAACCAAAATCAGTTAGTTTTTCACCAAATAAACTTTCCCCACTAAAAGACAAGTTTTCTGGCCGTTACAGTTGGGCGGCCCCCTTAATTATAAGGGGCGGTCCCCTTAATTTTAAGGGGGCCGGCCATGCTTTAAGGGGACCGGCCAGGCTCCCCTGTCAGAAACTGTCAGATTTCTTCCCCTATAAATACCACCTTAATTCTGGAATTTTACCTCACCTTTTTGCACGAAATTTTCAGATCTATAACCATCTAAAACTCATCCAAAACCCTTTGATCATTTGTATATTAATCCTTGTTTCAAGTGATTCAATCCCTCATCATCCATTCTCATTCTAAGTGCAAAAGAAGAACTCTCTACAACCAAGTTCAAGAAGTGTTGAAGAGTAGTTGTGTATAGTGTATATATATTCATTTGTGAATATTGTGTTGTGCTTGTGATTAATTGTGTAGAAGATATAGAAGTTGTGTAGATAGTAGAAGTTGATTAGTAGTGAGGTAGGATAGTTGTGAAGATTGGTGTGTAGATTGGTGTGAAGATTGGTGTGTAGATTGGTGTGTATATTGGTGTGTACGGTTTTCTCCGCCATAAGGGAGTTTGTTGACATAGTGAAGAAAACTCTCGAGTAGGTGACTCGGGGAGTGGAGTAGGAACAAGGAAGGTGTCCTTGTTGCCGAACCACTATAAATCCTTGTGTTGTGGTTTGATCTTTCTAACTCTTCTCATTACTTATTTATTTACCTTTACTATATTAGTTTTGTTAGTTAGTTATCATACAATTGTTCATATAGTGCAAGTATTGAATTCACATAAACTAGAATCGAAGTTTTTAAAACAAACTTGTGTATAAATTTTAAAAGGACGTAAAACTATTCAACCCCCCCTTCTAGTTTTCCACAAACGGATTTGAGTAGTCTTTACCAATAGCCGTCTGCTTTTGGACTAGTTAGTTCTTTGATCTCAACCATGGTGAACTAATTACCATAAATGGATTTTCCACAGCCTTTACCACAAGCCATTTTCTTGTGGGCTAGTCAACTCTTCACTTTTACAGATATGGTGAGTTGAATATCGTACAGATTTTAGTAAATTGTCAACTAAAAACGGATTTGATTATCACATCAGAGCCATACCCTCATGATGAGTCAAACTCTTTCTTGTCTGTTAAACATGGTGAGTTGATTACCATTTACTGTGCAGTACAAGTACTAACACCATGTTTTATTCTTCAAATCCTTTTGTTTTTATCATCTTAAACTTCAAAAACTTTTATTTTATTTTACAAAGGACTTATACTAGTTTTATGCAGCAAGCAGTACTTTGGTAAAGTACTGTTTGTCTTGCAGTACTTTGAGAAAATTACTTATTATTCAAAACAGATCATACCAGTACTTGTGCAATATTATTCTTCTGATTTAGTCCGCCTGATAAATAGCTTAATCACCATAAAAGCTACTTCAGTTTCATCTTCAAGCTCCATTCCATGATCCAACATCCTGATCATAAGTTCTCTTATCAGAGGATATATTCTTTCAGCTAACATGTGAATCATGGTACCATCTTCCATCTCAAGTGAATGAACTCTTGATGACTCAAAGAATCTCCATCTTGTTATCTCCCAGTTTTCTTGATCATTCCACATAGTATCATTACTTGTTTCTTCTGTTTCCCTGATGGTTATCAAATCTCCAAGTAAGATTAATCTCACTCCTGTTGCTTCAATATTCTCATAGTATGTCTGCACTTGTAAGTATAAGTTGTATAGATCTTCTCTGTCAATTATATGCAGAACATCCCATAGCATATTAAAAACTGTGAAGCTTTCATCTTCTCTGTTGAACATGAGATAATTTCCTTCAGTTGATTCAACCACAGAGAATGAGATAATCTTTGATTTCTTTACAGAGTCTTCTGTCTTCTTGTTTTCAAAATCCACAACTCTGAAATAATTCTTCAGTTCATCAATTGTATCTTATGTATCATTTTAAGCTTCTTTAACAATTGATCATCTTGAACAGCTTTCTTCCTTTTTAACTTTCTTTTCTCAGCTTGTTCCTTCCTTATATCTTCTAACTTCTTTCCCTTATCAACATCCATGGGCACAAAACTTTCCAACTCTTTCTTAATAGACTCTTGTACTTCATCCCATAGAGCTTTCACTTCTGGATATCTTAGCTTTTGTAAATTCTTGAATCCTCTTCTTTTCAAAAAACTAATCATCCAATTTCTTTCTTGAGCAATAGTCATAAGCCTTCTTGTAACAGCAACTGGCTTTCTTATCTCTCCCAAGTACTCTTCATCATACACAACTTGTTGTTGTCTAGCAATTTCTTCATTCTTTGCTATCTCTATTTCCCTCAGCTGTGCAAGAGTAAACTTCTTCTTTTTCTTCTTGGTCTGCTTCATGATCCCTTTTCCTTTGTCTTTTGGATCTAAAGCTTCAGGTTCAGAAGAAGATTCAGAGACTTGTTGTGCAGGCTCAGAAATATGTATACCTGAAGGTCTATCCAAATTGAGCATTATTTGAGCTATTGTCTCATCATCACTTGCTGTATGCTCCTTGACTTCTTCTTGCTGGATAGGATTAGAAGGACCAGCTTCATCTTCAAAAGTCTTTGTAGAAGGTCCAGCTGTAGAAGTTCCAATTCCATCAATATCCATTGCAGCAATACCTTGCACATCAGTACCTTGCATACCAGTACTCTCATCAACAGTACTTTGAACATCAGTACTTTGAATGTGAGTACTTTGAATATTTTCAACTTGTTCTCCAGCTTCTTGCTCATCAACTTCTTCTTGAACAATATTCTCATCCTCTTCAATCTTATTCTCTGGCACAAAGTTCAAAGGAACTTCTGGATAATGCCAAAGATGAGCATCTTCTGAATATTGAACTCCAGCATCATCTTCATTCAAATTATCATCTTGATTCCTCCCTAATTTGAAAGATAATGACTTCTTGTGACCCCTCTTGGACTTAGAAGATTTCTTGGCTGATTTAGACTTTTTCTTTTGGGATTGTTTCTTTTCTTTCACATAAAGTATAAAGTTTTTCACAAGTGGCCACACAAACCTCTTCAATCTTCTGAACTTATTTCTCAATCTTTTAATCTCTGCAGTCTGATTATCCATGACTCTCTTCATTCTCCATAACTCCCTAGTCAAAGCATAATTATCCAAAGGACCTCAATTCCCTCATCTCCTCCAGGTGTTTGAAACCCACCTGTGGAAGTATAATCATTGGGGGAAGGTTCTTGAGTATGCTCTGAAGCAGTACCTTTCAGAGAAGTACTTTGTGGAGAAGTACCTTCAGCAGAAATAGGGTTTTCCCTAGAAACAGATACTGAGGCAGTTCTTTCACTTAAATTATCAGGCTGTGGTGAAGCAATAGGTGGTGTAGGAGTATGTACTGAAGCAGAATGCTCAGAATGATCAGATTGGTCAGCATTATCAGAATTAGCAGAACCACTAGCTTCAGCAACATCATCCCTAACAGCCTGTGCTACCTCTAACATATAAGCATTAAGAGGTGTATTGTTACCAGAAAAGTTAATTCCCTTGTGAGACATAAAGGTAAACACCTTAGGTGGCATCCTAACAGTAGGTATATAATCCTAAGGTTTTGGTATCCCATCAAGTGGATTCTATAAGAAAAGTTAAAAAAATCTAGGATACTGATGAGGCGAAAAATGATCCGTTTTTAGGGGGTCATTTAAGCCGGAATTGAAATTTATTTGATCAAATATTGCCATAAATCATTCCTTTTGTGATTTTAGGTACTTTTGGAGTGAATTCTGGAAAAGGAAGCATTTTGGACGTTTTTGGAGCATAAAAGTGAAGAAAACGGCAAAGTCTTAATTTTCCTTGCTGGGAACAGTACCTGACGGCGTCAAGAGCAATTTGATGAAGGCGTCAAGAGTAAAAATGGTGACGGCCCAGTGAAAACGTGACGGCGTCAAGGCAAGGCCGTCAAGAGTAAAAGTGGTGACGGCCCAGAACAACATTACACATGACGACGTCAGATCTGGATCTAGGCAGTCCGAGAATATTATGGGCGGCGGGTTGACGGCGTCAGAACTTTCTTCTTGACGCTGTCACCTTAGGAAATCTATATATACTCTTTGTTATTTTCATTCTAAGAGAGGAGAATTTTAGGGTCGAACTTAATAAACCCTAACACGACTTTTATAGTATTTTCAAGGGTTTTCACCCCTTGAAACCTTTCATGTTCAATTGAGATAAGTATCCTTTCAATTCATTCAATATGTATATGTGTTGTTTGAATATATCTTACGCTTGTATTGATTTTAGGTTGATCTTTTGTGTGTTTGCTTAGATGTAATGAAACCTAGATGTTGATTATAGGTTGATTGCTTGTTTATAGTTGTAATGGATGAATGATTTCGATGTTAGGCTTAAGAAAACTGGCAGATCTCCATTGTGTAACTTGCTTGAACGTCTTAAGAAACATGAACCAATGCATACTAAGGTTTTTATGGTTGTATTTAATGCATGAGCGAATTCTAGTGATCCCATGTTAGGAGCTTCTTGCAGGCTCGGCATAGGAGTGAAGTAGGAGCTTACAGAGTTGGGGAAGTACGTACGCCACCCCACAATTGGTATTAAGGAATATAACCCGTCATCCACGCAACTGTAACAAACAATTAACCTGTAAAAGATATCTAGGGAGTAGTGAAATCTAAGTAAATACAATTCTCCCATCTATTGTTCACACCACATTAGTTTAATTAGTTTTATTTACATTTCTGTTATTTTATTTTGATTGCATCTTAGTTATTGGGTTAGTTGACTAGCAACTAATTCCGCCCACTCTTCCAAAACCCGAGATTTTTTATTTGCTTTTATAAAATATAAAAATACAAAAATAATCATCCCTCACCTCTAGACATAGTTTTTAGGCCTTCTAATCCTAGCGACAATATTCCTGAGTTGAACAATCAATCCCCTGGTACTTGTCACTATACTATACTACAACGATCAGGTACACTGCCTGGTGGGGGTTGTAAGCTTCTCGAGATCCCTCGAGAGGTAAAGCCTGGTGCAATCCCCATGCATCAAGTTTTTGGCGCCGATGCCGGGGAAATAGTTATTGTCTAGGTTAGAATTTCTTTTTATTAGGTCTACTTGCTAGATTCATTTCTAGTAAGATTTTATTTTTATTTTTAGGTTTTCTCTAGTCTATCTTTTTCTTTGTGCCTTTGTTAGTAAAATAAATTCATTGACTATTCCGTTGACCATTATGGAAAATGTGAATCCACCCCTTTCCCCTAGAGAAGTGGCTTTGTTGCGTGAACAGATTGAGAATGAGATTAAGGAACTTAGAGAGCTTAATAGGTTGATTAATATTGAGCTCGACCATGCATTTAGTGACCTAGCGACCGCCTTGTATTCAAATGAGGACCTAGGAACTAAAGATTTTGAGGATGTTGTTGAGGAACTTGAAGAGGGGGAGATTGATCCAAAGCTAGATGATTATTTTAATCTATACCCGACTAAGGAGGAGATTGCGTACTATAATAATCTTGTTGATAATCCTCGACCTCCTTTTACTAGAATCGAACCCAAGATAAAGAGAGGCGATCCTAAGAACGCGAAGATACCATGTATGATTGGGTATAAACATATTGACAATGCTTACATTGATTTTAAATCCCCAATCAACATTATGTCCTCAAGTGTCTATAATGATATAGTGAAAACAAGACTTGGACCTAGAAGAGATCCCAAATACCCCGGTGGAGTTTGTAACTTTGTCGGGAGAATTAAAGGTTTACATGTCTTTGTTGGGAATTTTACTTATATCACTGACTTTATGGTTGTTGAGGATCTTGCTAATGTTATTGATTGTCGCTTATCCCATGTTGTGTTTGGTAAACCATTTGTTGAAGAGTCCAAGTTAGAATATGATGAGATAGAAGGGACAATCCGATTTGCTAGTGACACCGATAGGATCACTTATAAGATGCCCAATAGAATGAAAGAATTTCTCTTTGTGCCTCGATTTGACATGGATAACATTGGTGCTTTCAAGGACATCAATGAAGAGGATAAGTAAAAGGGCATGGACTATGTGTGGGAGAAGAAGAGCCTTTTCTATAAGGATTGCTTGACTCTAGGACCAAAATATAGAGTTGATAAAGAATTTGCCAATAGGATCATAGGAGCAAATAAGAATAAGGTGTTTGGTCTCTATAAGGAACATTTACAATCGGTGGATGAGACCAAGGATGAGGTCACGTAATAACCCATGACCTTGAGTCTAGCTACAAGACTCGTAAATAAAGAAAAGCGATTCTTGGGAGGCAACCCATGCTTTGTGTGAATTTTATTTGCTTGATTGTTATTTGTTTCCGTATGCATGCTTTATTTTTATTGTTGGTAGATCATGTTTCAAAACTAAATGGTGAAAATACTTTATTTTTGTCGTTTGGCTCAGTCTTAACTTCATCCAAAGGTATTTCGCAAAAGATAAGTGTAACGGGAAACCCCAAATATGTTTTTAAGAAACAAAACCGATCATGATTCTCCACAATATTAAATGAACATGTATATTCATATTTGTTAAAGTCAAATGCTTGTATCCAGTCATAATGATATTTTGCAGGATTTTCCAGGAAGTAGGACAAAGTTTTTCCAGAAATTTTCCGGAAACTTAACATAAAGATTTTTGCAGGTCACTTCTGACGGCGTCAGGAAGAAATTCCTGACGGCGTCATGTGTAAAAATCTGGAAATTTTGCTAGTTTTGTTTTTCTAACGGAGTATTAAAGTTTTTTTCGAATCTTTAGTTTTATAATCTCCAGGGAATCTGCAAACATTCATTCCACAAGCATTATATCTTACTTTGTTTTCTAGGAT
The DNA here is from genome assembly GCA_030686995.1 of Artemisia argyi. Taxonomy (NCBI): domain Eukaryota; kingdom Viridiplantae; phylum Streptophyta; class Magnoliopsida; order Asterales; family Asteraceae; genus Artemisia; species Artemisia argyi. The sequence goes on along the minus strand of CM060700.1, from coordinate 83,079,452 downwards.
TTGTTAGCATCTATAGATTGCCACCGATTTTACGCGAGGTTGCCTTGTTTGTTTTCTCAGGTTTAACAGGTTATGTTTGACAAGAAGATGATTTATATTCTGGAAGGGAAGCTTTGATTGTTCATTTTCTTGGAGGAAGATCTAACCTTATTACCACACTATCCATACCGAGCGAATCAGGGGAGTATTTGCTTTCATTCTTTTACCTATTTCACTTTTACATTCTTTAATTGAATATTGGGGACAATGTTCATCCTAAGTGTAAGGGGAGGGTAAATGATGATACCTTATAAGATAAACTTGCACTTGAGTTTGTTTGTTTGATGGTAGGTGTGTAATAAAACTGTTAATACAAATATCGCCTAAAAACGTTATTTATATTTTACGATCTTTGCTAAGTTTTGTTAACGGCAAAATGTAAACTTTAGTTTCTAAGTAAAACATAATCTTAGTTTTAAAGACTTGCATAAACTAGACATTTGCTACATTTTACATTTCATAAAACACAACACTTTTTATTTCTTAAAATAGAAATGTCACATCACATTTATGGCAAGTTTTGTCAATATACATTTATGGAAAGAAAGTGTGTTTGACTAACCATATGTTTTCTTGCACAAGTTTTGTGATTGACTAGGTGTAATGAGATGTGACATTGTTTGGTTTGCAAGATTTATTGCAAAACCAACTTCAAGCCCAGCGGAACCCTGGGGGTACTCGGGCGGAACCCATCTGAGGGTTCCGTCGTATCCGCCAGGCCTGCAGAAGGTTTTGCTATAAATACTAAGCCACAAGTTTGATTTTTGGCTTATCACTCTACATCATATTTTCACACACATTCATTCATTCTTTCATCTAACCCTTTAACATCTCATATGTGAAGTTTCTTTTTGTAGCAAAGAGATTCACAAGTTCATAAAAAGTTACAAGTATTCAACACAACGTTGCAAGACTTGTTAGCTTTGCATTGTGTAGACTTGTGTAGTTTACACTTCATTTGATTGTGTATTTTCAGTAGTGATCGATTAGTATTTTAGTCCTCAAAATACAAAGTGTGACGGGAGTTGTTGTACCCTTGTAAAAGAACTAACGGGAGTGGCTGTACCCTTGTAAAAGAACTCGACATCTAGCTTAGTGTCGGTAAACGTGTATAAGCGACGTGTAAGGTTTTCTCCGCCGGTGAAAGGAGCTTGTTGACTAGTGAAAGAAACTCTCGAGTTGGATACTCGGGGCGTGGACGTAGGGCAAGGAAAAAGAGTCCTTGTAGCCGAACCACGATAAATACTCGTGTTGTGGTTTGATCGTTTCTTTCTTTATACTTGCATGTTATATATTGTGTTTGTGTATATATCTTTGATCAAACGGAAAGTTTCAAAAGATAATTAAACAAGTTAAAAATATTTTAAACGGTAAACTATTCAACCCCCTTCTAGTTTTCCACAATTGGTATCAGAGCTACGTTACTCAAGCTTTTAAAATATATTGTGTTTTAAAACTTGAAACGATCCATGGATTTTGAAAATTACAAAGAAGGGCAATTTATGCAAAGATGATGCGTGGGAATTGCACCAGGCTTTACCTCTCGAGGGATCTCGAGAAGCTTACAACCCCCACCAGGCAGTGTACCTGATCGATGTAGTATAGTATAATAACAAGTACCGGGGGGATTGATCGTTCAGCTAGGAATAGTGTCGCTAGGATTAGAAAACCTAAAGACTAGGTCTAGAGATGAGGGATGATTCTTTTTGTATTTTTATATTTTTATGAAAGCAATTAAAAATCTCAGGTTTGAAGAAGTTGGGCGGAATTAGTTGCTAGTCAACTAACCCAATTACTAAGATGCAATCAAAATAAAATACTAAAAATGAAAATAAACTAAATTATACTAAAGGTGTGAGCAATATATGGGAGAATTGTGTTTACTTAGATTTCACTACTCCCTAGATATCTTTTACAGGTTAATTACTTGTTATTGTTGCGTGGATGACGGGTTGTATTCCTTAATACCATTCATGGGGAGGCGTACTTACTTCCCCAATCCTATAAGCGCTTACTTCACTCCTATGTACACATCGGTTCATGTTTCCTAAGACGTTCAAGCATGTTACACAATGGAGATCTGCCAGTTTTCTTAAGCCTAATATTGAAATCATTCATCCATTACAACTATAAACAAGTAATCAACATATAATTAACATCTAGGTTTCATTACATCTAAGCAAACACATGATAGATCTAGCCTAGCATGTTGAAATCAAGACAAGCATAAGATATATTCAAACAACACATAGACATATTAAATGAATTGAAAGAGGACTTATCTCAATTGAACATGAAAGGATTCAATGGGTGAAAACCCTTGAAAATACAATAAAATATGACCTAGGGTTTACAAAGTTCGACCCTAGTTCTCTCCACACAAGTTCCTCTTTTAATGAATGAAAAATAGAAAAGTATATATAGATTCTGATAGGTGACGGCGTCAAGAAAAAATTTCTGACGCCGTCATCTCGCCGCCAAATAATTTCTCGGACTACCTAGATCTGGGTTTGACGCCGTCATGTGTACTCCAATTGCAGGCCATCACCATATTAACTCTTGACGCCCTTCTTGTGACGCCTTCAGGTTTTCACTGGGTCGTGACGGATTTTACTCTTGACGCCGTCAATTTTTCTTCTTGACACCGTCAAGTGCTGTTCTCAGCATGGAAAATTAAGTCTTTGCCGTTTTCTTCACTTTTATGCTCCAAAAACGTCCAAAATGCTTCCTTTTCCAGAATTCACTCCCAAAGTACCTAAAATCACAAAAGGAACGATTTAGGGCAATATTTGATCAAATAAATTCAATCCCGGACTTAAATGATCCCCTAAAAGTGGTTCATTTTTCGCCTCATCATATACCCTTACACTTGAGATTTGCTTGTCCTCAAGCAAATGCGCTTTTATTCTAGTCAAAATACAAGTTAGGGGTCATTGTACGCTAATATAAAAGTAATTACGACAAATAATCGTTCCACTAAAGACCAAAGACAAGCACGGAGGTCATACACTAGCACCTCACAAATAGTGTTTAGATACTCACATCTCTCGGGTGCAATAAAGTATATATCACAATATGGAAATGGAAAACATCTCTCACTACCTGTCATAACAAAATAGATTACCATAGGCTTGGGAAAGGATCAAACCTCCACCACATGGCGTAAGCACCTAGGATAAACTATCAAAGAGGTCTTTTAAAGGGTTGTAACGTTAGGTGTAGGGATATGGAATACACGGTTTTGTTGGATATAGGCAGTCTTTACTGGTGGCGAGTTAACAATCTTGGTCAATTACATGTACAATGTGGCGTTGCTAAGCCAAGACTAGACTCGACTTAAGCTAATAAATGAAAAATAACAAAAACATAGAATGAAAAGGGATGGTAGTCCGTATGTTTTTTCTCTTTTCTTTTTTTTTTCTTTTTCTATTTTTTTTCTTGATTTTTTCGATTTTTTTTTTTTTTTTTTTTTTTTTTTTCATACACTCTTACCCTACCATCCAAAATAATACATCATAGGGAACGTACATTCCCCTTACACTTGAATTTTTACATACTTTACAATAAACTAATCTAATGACTCGAATTAAGATAATCAAAACACTTGGAGTACTTTTAAGATTAACGTACCTATGGGGGTAATAATATGATGTTCTTCCCTATTACTCCATAAAATAAGTACTTTACCCATGAGTCCCAATCGTCCCAAAACAATATGTACAAGGATATGACTCGACTTAGCAACCATGTAATCAATTAGATAATTAACTAAGGGTTTAACAAGTAACAATAATGAACTAAAGATGAGTGCATACACGGAAGGTTAAGGCGATTTGGTTGTACATTTAAGTGGGGTGTAACAAATTCTTCCTTTAAGTAAGATGCTTAAAGTTAGAAATGAAAAGATAGGCTCGGAGGGGTGTACTAGGGGTTTCGTATCACAATTCGTAATTTCAAGTCCTTGTTCAGATGTCGAAATTTCATTTTTCATCTCAGAAGTTACTATTCATCATTTACTATTCACCGATCACTATTCATCATTTTACTATTCATCAATTTTGGAGTCAGTTTGAGATTCCGAGAAGCGTTCAGAAAATTTACTATTCACATGACACTATTTATTTCCGAAGAGAAACCACTATTCATGTACTTTATTCATTTTATCGTAAATTTAGTTTACGGGTAATTAAATTCGCGTAACCGGCCAGGTTATGCTGCGAATTCGAGCATCATCAGTAGGGACACTTCATACGGTCTAGAAATGGCTTGCATATCATCATTATAGCATTTGCATACTATTCCACTCGTAGGATATTTAAATTAATACTTTTGGTATAATTGACTTTTTACGTATACTTATTTCTAAATAAACGTTAACACGCGATCAATAATGTGACTAACACGTCCGACGCTCCCGACTATGATCCTAGTATATTTTCATACTCATAATAATGATATAAAAAAAATTATATTATTAATTTACCCGGTATTTTGGAAAATTATTTATTTCGTATCGTAAGTTTAATATAATTACGACGGTCTTCGTAGAAATTAAACAATAATTATCCAAACACTCAATATTTATACCCAACATATTTTTATAATTTTTATGACTTTATTATGTCCCGGTTAACTCCGTTAAAATTTATTTTTAGTTAACTCGGTACCCGGTATTCCCAAAAACTATTAATATATGCATTATAATGCAAGATTTACCAAATATCTTACACAACACCAAATTTTTCTTCCACCCTTACATAAATGCAGCCCCCCCCTCCATACTAACTTCTTACAAGTTTGAAAATCATACCAACTCATTAAAGTTGTCATATATTGTCTAATATATAAAAATATATAACATAAGCTACCCATTTTCACCTCATTTTTCAAGATCTAATCAAGATAGCTTTTTCTTTTTCTCTCCTTAGTGGTGCTCGGCCTAAGCAACAAGAACAAGCAAGAAACCTTAATTTTTCAAGATCTAGTGATTATCTAGTATATTTTGTACTCCTATAAGGGTTTTGTAATACAAACTCAAGGTTTACTTAGGTTTTCACCATCAAAAGCTCATTAATCTTTCAAGTAAGTGTATGAAACTCATCTTTATAATTTTACCAAGTTTTTACAAGGTTCATATGATATATATACAAGATCTACATGCATATGTTAGTTATACCACTCCATTTTATACATATCTAACTTTTGAGCCCTAGAAATGGATTATAGTTAGATCCTTGTTAGATCCACTTGATTCATGATGTTTAGGAACCCATGAAACCCTAAGAAGGTTTATGGTAAGATTAGACTAGATTTGTGGTGATTGAAAGTGATTTGGTTGAAGTTGGAACTAGATTGGAACCCTAGAAATGATTTTTGAAATATATATACCTACTGTCCATATTTTTAAAACGTGGGAAAATCAGTAGATGATGGGTAATTTTTGACCAAATATTTAGAAAATACTTTCAAAAACGAAGCCGTGGGCGAAAGAACGGATTAAAACGAGCTTATAACGAAGGAGTTATGATTTTTGCAAGTTTAATGACGAAAACTATTTTCTGAAAATATAACGTGCTGTTGGACGATTTTCGACGGACAAAGAGAGGTGTTAGACGTAATCTAATGGAGCCGAACTATCAAAAATATATTAATACATGTTAAGATGAATCCGTGGATATTAAGAACGAGGAAAATGAACTTAAAACGACGAAGATATACACGTTTTAAAATCGTCAAAACTATATATATATTTATTGTCACTAATAGAAATAATAAAACTACGTACTAAATACTATATTTTCTAGATTTCTTGTTCAAGAACTATATTCTTAACTAATGAAGTACGTACGACCCAAGGCTTATTTATACGACTACTAGACATTATTTCAAGGTTTTCAAAACGAGGAATATAACACTAACATTTTATATACGATATATTACGACAAGTTTCTATACTTATAGTTGGACTTATTTTTCCTAAGTATGGAAATTTCCTACTTTGACAATAACAAGTATTTTCAAGTTACAAGTGGTATAGGTATCATGTGCATGAACGTTCACTACATCAATTCGTGATCTAAAGTAGATCATACTCATTCATTTAGGTTGCGGCTAGTGTTCGCGCCTTGTTGTCCCGATCATTTCACCACATTGTACTATCACTTCAGGTAAGTTTTCATAGCCCCGTTTTCAATTACTTATTTGATTTCAAATCCCACGGGGGAGAATACATTGCATCAATTATTTTTGTACATGCCCAAGTATTAAATTCCATACATTGCTTAAGTTGCCTTACTACCAAGTTAAGTCTCCTTTATTATCATGGACCGTTAATTATAATGCCAAGCGAGAGTGAGTGGATAGATCTATCGAGGGTGACGTCTCCATCCGTGTTTGGGTTGCTCCAACGGAATTACGGATGCATTTCATGTCTAAACTATTTGAGTGTCTGGTAAACACTCCTTTGGGGCGAATACAATATTATGTCTAGCTTCGGGGTCATGAGCTTAAGAGACAATGTAGCATTTTGACATTTTGTTGGTTTACTTTATACTTGTGGCTAATGTACATACAATTTAACTTACAAACCTATGGAATTCACCAACATTCGTGTTGACGTTTTAGCAATGTATTTTCAGGTTATTAAGGTAGCTCCTGCTTGCATGCATTTGGACCTTCATGGAGTCGCGGAGTCGACGCGTCTCACATATATTTGTTTCCTGCACTTATGAAACATTTGATCTGGATTGAACTTGTTTTTCATAAACTTGCAACACCTTTTTGGGACCTATGTTTTGTAAACTCTGAATGTTTTAATGATCCAACAATGTATTTTTCCAAACGACACTTTAGGTCGTTCAATATAACTGTAACTGTGGTGCTATGGCAGTCACCCCCAGGTATTCCATTCCGTTGCCATTCAGGTATTTTGGGGGTGTGACATTTCGTGTACTAAAAATGAGTACAACGCTAATGGTGTGGGAAAAATTAATTGACTTAACTAGCCAAGTGATATGACTTACATGGTCAAGTAATTATGATACGGGTTTAACACAAGGGTGATCCTAATGCCTCTTATAATGTAGTAAATCCTACTACACGAATGTAGTCTCACTAGCGGTCTCGGGATGCATCACTAACGCAAGTTCTAGAATCTAAATGCTACCGGTACACTCATAAGCACTAATAGTAAATGCTTTTCCTATAAAATCTAAAGGTGAACCTCACATATTTGGGTGGAAAATTTTTCTGAATAGTACGGTTTTGTGCTAGTCATACAATCTCCTATCCATGAGACGCTTGCTATGGCTAAAGTTTCACTCCTAAATGTTGTAAAAAATTTTAAATTTGGCGCTAAAATTGCACTAACAAGTATTTCTCATAGTTTTATTACACATCTACCATCAAACAAACAAACTCAAGCGAAAGTGTATTTGTAAGGTATCATCATTTTACCCTCCCCTTACACTTAGGATGAACATTGTCCCCAATGTTCGAGTAAAGAATGTAAAAGTGAAATAAGTAAAAAGAATGAAATCAAATACTCCCCTGATTCGCTCGGTATGGATAATAAGGTGGTCAGGTTAGATCTTCCTCCAAGAAAATGAACAATCAAAGCTTCCCTTCCAGAATATAAATCATCTTCTTGTCATACATAACCTGTAGAACCTGAGAAAACAGACAAGGCAACCTCGCATAAAATCGGCGGCAATCTACATATGCTAATAAGACCTAGAAAACAAAATAAGATATAATGCTTGTGGAATGATGTTTGCAGATTTCCTGGAGATTATAAAACTAATAATTCAACAAAAACTTTAAGACTCTGTTAGAAAAACAAAACTGGTAAAATTTCCAGATTTTTACAAGTGACGCCGTCAAGAGTAAAACTCGTGACGCCGTCAGAAGTGACCTGTAGAAATTCTTATGTTAAGTTTCCGGAAAATTTCTGGAAAAACTTCGTCCTACTTCCTGGAAAATCCTGCAAAACATCATTATGACTCGATACAAGCATTTGACTCTAACGAATACGAATATACATGTTCACTTAATATTGTGGAGAATCATGATCTGTTTTGTTTCTTAAAAACATATTTGGGGTTTCCCCTTACACTTATATTTTGCAAAAATACCTTTGGATGAAGTTAAGACTAAGCTAAACAACAAAATAAAGTATTTTCATCATTTTAGTTTTGAAACATGATCTACCAACAATAAAAATAATGCATGCATACGGAAGCAAATAATTAACAAACAAAAATAAAAATCACACAAAGCATGGGTTGCCTCCCAAGAAGCGCTTTTCTTTATTTATGAGTCTTGTAGCTAGACTCAAGGTCATGGGTTACTACGTGACCTCATCCCTTGAGATGATGTACCCCATGTAGTTGCGGTCATTACTATCGTGGTGGTGATGTCTCAATCTGTCGATACTTGCAATCACCTTTCCTCCTACCTTACTTCTCAAGCTAGCCTTCCCATCTTGGCTTATGCTTTCAATTTTGAAGGGCCCATACCACCAAGGACTCGGTTTATCGGGAGGTATTGTTATCTCCAAGTGTCTTAAGAGTACTAAGTTCCCTTCCTCGAATTGTACATGGCTCCTCGTTGGTCGACTGTGTTCGAACTCGACATAAACTTCATTGCTTTTGCTTTTTTCATGTTTAGCCTCCTTGTAGCTTTTGATCCTTGCCTACCATGCAAGTATTTTCTCCTGAACACGAATAGGTGACGAGTTAATGTTGTTTTTGAGCTTTCTCCCCCTCAAACTCTCTTGCCCATATTACGGGGTCATGCGGAAGCTAATCTTTCTTTTTCCTGATTTAAGCTCAATCTTTCTACTGTCATACTTAATGACAGCTCTTGCGGTGGTGAGGAATGGTGCCCCAAGGATTATTGGCATGCATCCATCTCCCTTATCATCAATGATCATAAAATCAACGGGGTACATGAATCCTACGACGTTGACCAACGCATCTTCTGCGATTCCTAGGGGGTATACGTAAGAGTGTCCAGCGAAGGACAGTCTAACACGAGTGGGGGCTAGCATTTTTGACGTTAGTTGGGTGTAGATAGTTAAGGGCATAAGATTTACTTCCGATCCTTGGTCGGCGAAAGCACTTAGATATTTCAAATTCCCGATGCTGGCCGGTATCTCAAAGTTCCCACACGCCATTTGCTTAGTAGCTACTTTTTGTACCAATAGTTTCTCGAATATCGGCCCCTTAGGTAATGTATCATACTCATCTTTTCCCTCTTCCTCCTTCTCAGAACCCTGTTTGGAAGTTTGGTTACGCCCGTCACCCTTTATCCAATTTGTTATAGTGTTTTCGTTTATATCATGTTTCAGGTAGTAACTTAAGGATTGAGATTTTGGTGGCTCTTCTACGGTTTGTTCAGTAGGGGTTTCTACCTTCTCATTATCCGTGTGGACAATTGTGATGGAATTAACAAATTAGGTAGTGGGGATGACGCTTTCTTTCCTTAGTAACATCCTTTCGGGGGTTCTCTGGTTGACATACTCTTCCATCAGGCTCATCATCTCATTCATTTTCTCTTGCATCTCCTCTTTTTGTTTATAAATTTCTTCCTCAAATCTAGCAAGCCGATCTGAATGAGTTGCCATGCATTCTCTCATTCTGGCTTCAAATTCCGGGCTAAGTTTCTCAGGAGGGGAATAAGGTGGGGCATAGTTTTGAAAAGTCTCAACATTCTCTCTAGAGGGTGACTCAGATAATGGAGTTGAAGTCATTTTCGAGACAGAATTGACAGCAGCCCGTTTAGGACTTAAGGGTCTCTTTTGCCTTTCCTCAAAATAGTCAACTTTTGCCTCAAGTTTGCATAGGAGTTCATCGGAGATTTGGTTGGTCCCTCCAGGTGTCGAGATTGTGTTGATGGCCGCTTTTATAGTATGATTAAACTCCCATATCTCTTGATTATCGGTGGCAAGCTCTTCAATAATTGCCCAAGACTCCTCGGCGTCCTTATCACACAATCTACCTCCCGCGGCCCTATCGATTGTGCGTTTAGTGTGATAGTCAACATGATCATAGAAAATCCGAACTAATAACCAAAGGTTTATACCATGATGAGGGACTTTATGGAGGAGGTCCTTAAAACAAGCCCATGCTTCGTAGATAGTTTCACCCTGATGTTGTTCAAACATCAAAATGTCATTTCTAAGCATCGCAGTCTTCCCCGGTGGGAAGAATTGGGCAAGGAAGCGATTGGTGAGATCATCCCATGAGGTGATGGATCCTGCGGGTAAACGCTCAAGCCATTGACTAGCTTGATCACGTAGAGAGAATTGGAATAGGCGTAATCAGGTTGACTCTCTAGTTGTAACATCAAGGTCTATAGAATCTACAATTTTAAGGAAGTCCGTGAGATGTTGATTTGGATCTTCGGAACAAAGTCCATGGAATGCACATCCACTTTGCACCAACCGGATGGTGTCGGATCGCAAGGGTGTCACATTGGCTCCTTGGGTGAGGTCAATGGTGTTTCGGTAGCCTTGGTGGCTAGGTCAGGAGTACTCTCCTAAGGTTCGGGGCCTAAGAGGTTGGTTAGCAAGTGGTGGGTTTTGTTGGTGGTCTTGTCGTGGTGGGATGATGGGTTCAAAGATGTTACCATCGTCCATGATGTCGGATGGCGAAGAGTTACGAACAAAAAACATGAAGAAATAAGATAGACTAAAGAGAACCTAAAAAAAACTAAAAATAAAATCCTACTAGAAAGGAATCTAGCAAGTAGACCTAATAAAAAGAGATTCTAACCTAGACAATAACTATTCCCCGGGCTGCGGCGCCAAAAACTTGATGCGTGGGAATTGCACCATGCTTTACCTCTCGAGGGATCTCGAGAAGCTTACAACCCCCACCAGGCAGTGTACCTGATCGATGTAGTATAGTATAATGACAAGTACCGGGGGATTGATCATTCAACTAGGAATAGTGTCGCTAGGATTAGAAAACCTAAAGACTAGGTCTAGAGATGAGGGATGATTCTTTTTGTATTTTTATATTTTTATGAAAGCAATTAAAAATCTCGAGTTTGAAGGAGTTGGGCGGAATTAGTTGCTAGTCAACTAACCCAATTACTAAGATGCAATCAAAATAAAATACTAAAAATGAAAATAAACTAAATTATACTAAATGTGTGAGCAATATATGGGAGAATTGTGTGTACTTAGATTTCACTACTCCCTAGATATCTTTTACAGGTTAATTACTTGTTATAGTTGCGTGGATGACGGGTTGTATTCCTTAATACCATTCATTGGGTGGCGTACTTACTTCCCTAATCCTATAAGCGCCTACTTCACTCCTATGTCGAGCTGGCTAAGAAGCTCCTAACATGGGATCACTAGAATTTGCTCATGCATTAAATACAACCAATAAAACCTAGTACACATCGGTTCATGTTTCCTAAGACGTTCAAGCATGTTACACAATGGAGATCTGCCAGTTTTCTTAAGCCTAACTTTGAAATCATTCATCCATTACAACTATAAACAAGTAATCAACATATAATTAACATCTAGGTTTCATTACATCTAAGCAAACACATGATAGATCTAGCCTAGCATGTTGAAATCAAGACAAGCATAAGATATATTCAAACAACACATAGACATATTGAATGAATTGAAAGAGGACTTATCTCAATTGAACATGAAAGGATTCAAGGGGTGAAAACCCTTGAAAATACTGTAAAATACGACCTAGGGTTTACAAAGTTCGACCCTAGTTTTCTCCACACAAGTTCTTCTTTTAATGAATGAAAAATAGAAAAGTATATATAGATTCTGATAGGTGACAACGTCAAGAACAAATTTCTGTTGCTGTCATCTCGCCGCCAAATAATTTCTCGGACTGCCTAGATCTGGGTTTGACGCCTTCATGTGTACTCCAATTTCAGGACGTCACCATATTAACTCTTGACGCCCTTCTTGTGACGCCTTCAGGTTTTCACTGGGTCGTCACGGATTTTACGCTTGACGCCGTCACATTTTTCTTCTTGACGCCGTCAGGTACTGTTCTCAACATGGAAAATTAAGTCTTTGCCGTTTTCTTCACTTTTATGCTCCAAAAACGTCCAAAATGCTTCCTTTTCCAGAATTCACTCCCAAAGTACCTAAAATCACAAAAGGAACGATTTAGGGCAATATTGGATCAAATAAATTCAATTCCGGGCTTAAATGACCCCCTAAAAGTGGTTCATTTTTCGCCTCATCAAAAGACCACCACTTTTTGAAGCAAATGGTTTTATATATTGGAAAAACCGTTTTGAAACTTACGTGAAATCTAAAGATATAGATTTATGGTATATAATCATTGATGGTGAAATCTAAAATTAAAGATGATGATCAAAAAAAAAAAATTGATTGCTAAAAATAATGAAGCTAAGATGATGCTTTACAATGCTTTTCCTAAGAAAGAATATGAAAGAGTCTTTATGTGTAAAACCGCCAAAGATATTTGGCAATCTTTAATAGTCACTCATCAAGGAAACTCACAAGTTAAGGATAACAAAATTGATCTCCTTTGTTCAACAATATGAACAATTTATTATTCCCGAAGATGAGATTATTGATAATGCATTTGCTAGGTTTAACACTATTATTACTTCACTTAAAGCACTTGATGAATCTTTTTGTAATAAGAATTTTGTCAGGAAATTCCTTAGAGCACTCCATCCGAAGTGGAGAGCAAAAGTGACGGCAATTGAAGAATCCAAAGATCTTTCAAGCATGTCACTTGACGAGCTAATTGGAAACCTCAAAGTTCATGAAATGGTAATGGAAAAAGATTTGGAACTAGTTAGAGGCAAGAAAGAAAAAGTTAAGTTCATTGCCTTGAAAGCTAGAGTCCAATCAAGTGATGATGAAGAATCTACTTTGGATAGTGATGATGAGGAATATGCTATGGCCGTTAGAGACTTCAAGAAGTTCTTTCGTAGAAGAGAGAAGTTTGTAAGGCAACCTAAAGATGACAAGAAAACTTTCCGAAAAGATCGTGATGATAGGAAAGGAAAGGTTGAAAGGAAATGCTATAGGTGTGGAGACACAAGTCATTTAGTAGGAGAATGTCCAAAACCACCCAAGAGCAAACCTCAACAAGCTTTTGTGGGTGGTGCTTGGAGTGACTATGAAGGAGATGACGATGAGCCAAAGAATGATGATATTGCTCTCATGGCTCACGACTCAAATGAGGTGTGCCTCAAAGTTTGTTCGGAACCGGATGAATGGATTAAAGATAGCGGTTGTTCAAGGCACATGACGGGTAACAAAAGCCTCTTCACTACTTATCACAAATGTGATGGAGGTAATGTTACGTTTGGTAGTAAAGCTAAGAGCAAAATCATCGGAAAAGGTACAATCTCTCATGACTCCCTTTTTATAGATGATGTAGCTCATGTTGATAACTTAGGTTTTAATCTTCTTAGTATTAGTCATCTTTGTCGTAATAAGTATAATGTCCTTTTTAGTGAAAACGGAAGTAAAATACTTAAAGATGGTATAACCATAGCCAAAGGTGTTCTTAAGAACAATGTATACGTCATGAAGATGGATCCAACATCTAGAGACAAACTTTGTCTTACTTCATTAGATGAATCTTCAACTTTATGGCATAGACGTTTAGGATATGCTAACATGAGACTAATTCAAAACCTCTCCTCCAAAGACTTAGTTCGAAACCTACCTAAGTTGAAATATGACCAACACTTTTGTGAGGCTTGCAAAGTCGGTAAACAAGTCCATAGTAGCCATAAGGCTAAAAACTTGGTTTCTACATCTAGGTGTCTAGAACTTTTGCATATGGATTTATTTGGTCCATCCGCTATACAAAGTTATGGAGGTAACTTCTACACTTTGGTCATAGTTGATGATTACTCAAGATATACTTGGACAAAATTTTTGAAAAGTAAAAATGAAGCTTTTGATAAATTTGAGATTATAAGTAAGAAAATTCAAAATCAAGTAGGGTCTAATATTGTGTCTATTAGAACGGATCACGGTCGTGAATTTGATAATGAATTTCAATTTGGAAACTTTTGTGATATTAATGGTATTACTCATAACTTTTCGGCTCCACGTACCCCTCAATCTAATGGTGTAGTAGAACGTAAAAACCGTACATTACAAGAGATGAGTAGAACAATGCTTAATGAACAAAACATTCCACAAAAGTTTTGGTGTAATGCCGTTGACACATCAACGTACATTTTAAATCGAGTCTTAATTAGACCATTTTTGAATAAAACTCCTTATGAACTATATAAAGGTAAAAAGCCTACATTAGGATACTTTAGAGTGTTTGGAAGTAAATGCTTCATTCTTAACACCAAGGATTATCTCACCAAATTTGACCCAAAGTCTTATGAAGGTGTATTTCTTGGATATTCACAAAATAGTAAAGCTTACATTGTTTTGAACAAAGAAACCTTAAGAGTCGAGGAATTGTTGAAAGTAACATTTGACGAGAGTCCACCTCCCTCTAAGACATCACCTTTAGTAGATGATGACTTAGTTGAAAGCCAAGCAATAGAAAGTCAAGAGATCTTAGGTAATGACATGGAAGATGAACTATTAAACAAAGAACTTGTCAATGTCAAAGAATCTAAAAGTCATCCATTAGATAGTGTCATAGGCAACATTAACGAAAGAACACTAAGATCAAAAGTTCAAAATGAAAGCAACTACTTTTGTTTCGTGTCAACCATTGAACCGAAAAATATTAATGAAGCCATTAAGGATGAGTCTTAGGTAATTGCAATGCAAGAAGAGTTAAACCAATTTGTTAGGAATGATGTATGGACATTAGTTCCTCAACCAAAGAGTCAAACGATAATTGGAACAAAATGGGTCTTTCGTAATAAAATGGATGAAAATGGAATTGTGTCTAGAAACAAAGCTAGGATAGTTGCACAAGGATATAATCATCAAGAAGGCATTGACTACGATGAAACTTTTGCTCTGGTTGCTAGGCTTGAGTCAATTAGAATCTTACTTGCATATGCATGTGCACACAATTTTAAACTTTTTCAAATGGACTTCAAAAGTGAATTTCTAAACGGAGTCATTAATGAAGAAGTGTATGTTGCTCAACCACCGGGCTTCATCGATTTTGAAAAACCAAATCATGTTTACAAACTTAAAAAGGCTCTTTACGGACTTAAGCAAGCTCCAAAAGCATGGTATGATCGACTTAAAACCTTCCTAGTTGACCATAAGTATACCATGGGCTTAGTTGATAATACTCTCTTCACTGAGAAGAAAGATTCACATATTATCATAGTCCAAATCTATGTTGATGACATTATATTCGGATCAACTTGTCAAGAATTATGTGTGGATTTCTCAAAAATCATGCATGACGAGTTTGAAATGAGTATGATGGGAGAACTCAACTTTTTCCTAGGACTCCAAATTAAACAACTAGAAGATGGTATCTTCTTTAATCAATCTAAATATATTAAGGACATGCTTAAGAAATTTGGATTAGAAGATTCGAAACCAATCAAAACACCCATGTCCACAGAAACTAAACTCACCAAGGATGAGGAAAGTGAATCCGTAGATAGCACTAAATATAGAGGTATGATTGGTAGTCTACTTTACCTAACGGCTAGTAGACCCGACATTATGTTTAGTGTTTGTCTATGTGCTCGTTTTCAAGAAGATCCTAAGACTACTCATCTCGAAGCCGTTAAAAGGATTTTTAGGTATATTAAGGGCACTACACATTTAGGTTTATGGTATCCCAAAGGAACGGGAATAGACACCATAGTGTATGCCGACTCGGATCATGCCGGTGACTATGTTGTTAGAAAAAGTACGAGTGGTATTTGTACTTTTGTTGGACATTGTCTCACCTCATGGTTCTCTAAGAAGCAAACGGCTCTTGCTATCTCAACAACGGAAGCTGAGTACGTTTCGGCCGGAAAGGCATGTCAACAAGCTCTTTGGATGAAGCAAGCTCTTGTCGACTACGGAATTCAACTTAACGACATCACAATTCTTTGTGACAACAAAGGTGCCATTGATCTTAGTAAAAACCCGGTTCAACACGCTCGTACCAAACATATTGAAATCCGTGATCATTTCCTTCGTGACAATGTTCAAAAAGGAAATATCTCAATTGAGAAAGTTTCTTCTGGAGAAAACATAGCCGACATTCTCACAAAACCCCTTAAATGTGAACCTTTTAACCTTCTTAGGCTAGGCTTAGGACTCATGGAACCTACGTTGTAGTTCTGGACATTAGACAAAAATCACAAAAATCAAAACAAATCCATAACTCTTTTTCTCAGCAGGGTCGGCAGAACCCTCAGACACAACGGACGGAACCCAATTCAAGGGTCCGCCGTATCCGCCGACCTGCAGAACCATTTTTTTTGTTTATATTAAACCAAACACCCATTATCACATACCACCACTTCCAAACTGTTACTATTCACTTTACCATCCATCCATACCTACGATTTCTTGGTCTTCCTTTCACTCACATTGCAAATCAATCATCATTGTAAGTATTCTAAACTTGATTACAATCCTGATATGAGTCTAGGAATTCTATTTTTGCACAAAAACAAAAACTTGGGGTTATGCATTAACTTGAGAAACTCATGCATG
The DNA here is from genome assembly GCA_030686995.1 of Artemisia argyi. Classification (NCBI taxonomy): domain Eukaryota; kingdom Viridiplantae; phylum Streptophyta; class Magnoliopsida; order Asterales; family Asteraceae; genus Artemisia; species Artemisia argyi. The sequence goes on along the minus strand of CM060700.1, from coordinate 83,062,777 downwards.
AAATTAGGTGTTTAACAAAACTAATCATGTTCCCCATAGTTAGGAATTGCATTCTTACTAAGTGTAAACATGTTTGCTAAAACACCCCATGTCAAAATCTTCCAAAAATTTCTCACAAATAGGACAAATATTTTTTTGTCTCACATTGAGAATACAAAATCAAAACGTTATGTTTAAAACATCACTTGCATAATGTCTCTTGAATTCTAAAGGGAATACATAACCAATATGTATTTTCGGGTACATTCAAACGAAGCTACATTGAACTAGGAGCGCTTGGGTTATCTTTTGTTTTATAACAAACCTTGCATTATAAAACGTTTTTGAAGCATCAAAATGAGTTAAGATAACCGCACATCCACATTGTTTTCAGATAGGCACACACTAGAACATCGACATTATAATAGTCGCTTAATTAGACTAAAATGTGAAATTTTGTTTTTCTAGGAACCAACATGCCTTCTCTAACCCACTACGACCACAAGGACACCATTAAGTACCTACCCAAACATCACAAAACCAAAGGCCTTACCCAAAATCAAGTCGATGTTTTCAAAGCCTTAGAAAAACATTATGTTCATGAGGGTAGAACCATTGACCCGTCCTTCCTAGAAGGCACAAACCTCTACACCGAATTTGCCACAATCAACTTTGAATGTCTTTTAGATATCGACGAGCCTATTTGTCCTAGGTTCATTCTATAATTCTATGCATCCGTCAATTTCTCCACGGATGAGTATGGTCGCATGTCTATCAACTTTAGGGCTAGTAGTCATCAATACTCCTTCACTCTTGAGGAGTTTGCTCAAATCCTAGGTGTCCCAAACCGTGGTACTTGCATCTACTCCGATTTGCACTCCCTCTCAACTCTTGACACACTCTTTGACTGCATCCATCCATGTGACACCCCTCTTGTGTCAAAAGATGTACTTCGTGACCACCTCTTTGTTAGGACAACCAACACTAGGAGAACCCGTTCGGGAAATGAGGTCAAAAAGGACCCATATGGAATGTAAATGAATGAACTCAAGCCCCAATTCAAGAAATAGGAGGAAGTCCTTAGAGCAAATTTTATTAGCACCATAGGAAACCGAGATCACATAAATCATTGTCTTTGCTACATGCTCTACTCCTTGTCCATTAGGAAACCTTTCAACCTTGCCTACTACATGGCCAAGAGAATGGCCGACATTCCCGTGCATGGCACAACGGCTATGCCGTATGGAATGCTCTTGACCCGTCACTTTAGGTTCATCTCTCCTATTCCACCAACTCCTAACAGTCTTCGCCTTGACTACTCTCTCATTCCACACACCTTTGTCCCACTAAGTGATAAGAGAGTGTACAAAGCCCAAGGAAAACGTCCTCATCCTCCTACCTCCTCATCATCTTCCTCAATGAGTGAAGATGACTCTTTGCCCAACTCTAGGCTCCCACCTCTAGAATACCTATCCCAACTTCCGAATATTCCAAATGAGTCGGCGGAGTTCAAGCAAACAAAGGGGATGTTTAAGAATCTTGGAAGATTCCTTGGAAAGCTCAAGAACAAGATTGTCCATCAATGAGTGCGGGTGTGAAGGAGTGTTTGGCACTAGGTGCTATTTGAACAATTTGGTCTTTTAAACAATGTTTGTCATGTATTTGTGTGTTGGTACAATTTGTGATACTATTTGGAACATGTATTAACTAACAATGATGCAGGTAGACAACTTTTGGAAAGTTGTCAAATTTTCATGTTTATGAAATTTTCACTAAGTATAGTGAAATTCGCTACCCCCCGGTCAAAGTCCTATGGTATGCATGTTTACATGTCCATTTTTTGCATTGCCTAACCAGATATGCATTATATTTTTGATTTTAGGAGTTTTTGAAAAATTTGAAAATCATCTCGCGGGTCAAAATAGCGGACTGTATTGTTTTTCAGGTCTGGCGGATCTGGCGGCACCCTAGAATGGGTTCCGCCAGTGTAATTTCTGGGCAACCCAGAAATGGCCGAACGGATCGGACGGAACCCTCACACGGGTTCCACCTGTGTATTCTGAAGGTTCCGCCAGATTTCATGCAGATTTTTTTTTTTAGTTTTCAACATTTAAACATCCAATCAACAAAATACCATCCTTTTAGATAGAAACCAATTTCCTGCAATTTGTTAAGCACAATAGGGTAGTTCTCATTCCTTATAACCCAAAGAAAACCATTTCCCGCCAAATTTCAAAAATACCCATAACTACCTCAAGGAACTTTCACACATAAAGGAAGGAACCCTTCCAAAGGTTCCTTGAAATCCCTGAGACATATCCTTTAACAAATTTGCCAAAACCACTAATCATTTAGTGCAAATCTTTGTCTTCTTACTTCACCATTTTCATTGGATTGACTTCCATGATTTGACAACCCACAATTAGTCTTCCAAATCATTAGGAACCTCCATTTTTGTATGGCTAAACATCAAATCCAAACACTCCTTCCCACACTCCTTCATCACTATAAATTAAACCATCCTAAACACTATCAAATCACACCTTCTCCATCACAATTTCTGATCTTTTAAACCATTTTAACCATGACTAAGTCAACTATCACCTCTCAACCATCAAGACCCATCTGGAAAACTGCCCGGATAAGTGTCAAACCACTTTGGTCTAACCAATCCATCAACCTAAGCTCCTCATCCTTGGATGAATTCACCTCATCAATCAAAAATGAACATTTTCTAAACCTTGCATCTCCATCTCCATCACCCAATGAACCCAATGAGCTCACTCCACCACCAACAAAATCACCCATTGACCCAACTCCACCAAGTGCTCCAACTCAACCATCCAAAACTCCATCACCATCACCATTACCAAAACTTGAACATATGGAGTTATTTGGGTCTCCTCCAACCTCACCACATCCTTTTTTCCAAGATCTCAATGATCTTCCACCAAGACCAACACAACCACCAGCTTTTGCAAATGACCAAAATGAGCATTTTAACCACACCCAACCACCACAACAAGTGTACCACCAACCCAAACCATTGTTGTTTCACCCTATCTACCATGACATCCATGGTCCTCTTTATGGAGAACCAAATTTTGAAAACCATGATCACCCAACTCCACCACATTCTCAAGCCCAAACCTTTGAGTCTTTATTTCCTTCATATGAGGAAATTCAAAGCATGGTTGAGAATCATCTCCATCAAGCAATGGAATTTCAAACCACCTTGCTTGACTCTATACCAAACCCATCCTCCAACCAAGAACTAAAAACCAACCAACCCTCAAACCAAGAAACCAAAACCAACCCATTTCCACCCACTCATCCCCATGTTTGCTCAAATTGTTAGCAAATGGGTGAAAGCATCAAATTGTTGCTTCACCAATTCCAAGATGAAACCCGTTTTGCATTCCAACACGTCATAGAACGTTTGGATGCTCTTTCCCACCCAAACAAATCCTAGACAATATTTGGAGGCCTTTTGCCCCATTTAGGAAAGTAGGATTTGATTTTCTTTTATTTTCTTGGTTATTTTTAGTTTTTTTTAGAAGTAGGAGGATCTTTCCCATTTCTTGTCTTTGACTTGTAAAAGTCAAATTTTACTTGAAATGATATCTTTTTCTACTTACTTACTTGCATTGTTGGTTGATCATTTTTGAGTTTTTATTGTGGTTGCATTATGTGTGGTAATGTTGATCCCAGCTGAGAAAATGATCTTATATAGAAGTTGACTTAAATTAAACACTTAAACTTGAATGCGGAATGTAAAAGCTTAACTTAAGAAGAACAATTCACTATCAACAATTCAATATTATTAATACGAGCACTCGACAATGCTAGGGTTTTACAACCTTGAAGTGTAAACGAAAACTAAAACAATACGTACTTAATCTAACCCTAGGATCCTCCTTTTATAGGCCAAGGAGTCCTACTAGGTTTACAATAACTTTCTATGCAAGATAAGAATATTCTAAACGTATAAGATATACACACAATCTATTCTATAATTATCTACTTCGAATGCATGCTTATCACATTAGCAGTAGATTCCTTCAGCAGCATTTTCCCTTAGCAGCACTTTGTCATCAGCAGCAGAATCATTTACATTAGCAGCAGTTTCATCACAGCAGCAGTTTCACTCAGCAGTAGTTTCACTCAACAGCAGAATCCAAAACCCAACAATCCTCCCCTAAACTTAATATTTATTTCTAAATTATTAAGTTTCTTCAAAGCTCTATTAAACACCAGGAGGATGTTTCCAAACACTCAATTCTTGAGATGTCTGTTGATCAAGTATCTTCTTATACTTAGATATCAAATTGAATGCCTGATCATCAGTATCATAGTCTTTCTGCAAGTTGAGTAATCCAGCACCATTAACCATCTGATTGACAGTATTCCAGTATCTTACCACTGGGTAATCATTTTCAGCTAGCATATACAAAGTAATTGGTCCAATTTCTAGCATATGAACTCCAGAATCTTGAAAGAGTCTCCATTTTCTTACTTTGTATTCTACTATCTCTGTCCATTCAGAATCATCCATTGAAGGTTCATACATAAGTTTTAGAGCTCTCCAGAGAACATTATCAGACATAGTCTTGATGTGATCAATTTGATCTATTTCATACTTTTTACCATAACTTCTCAGCTCCAAACTTTGCTTTGTATAACTTCCACAAATCATCAACATCCTCTCTATCAAAGAAGTATAGCATCTGTTTAAATCTAAGAAACCTGTGAGTCTTTCCATCAGATCTCTCAACATCATGAAATGCTCCAATTTTAGTATCATATCCTGTAGTTACTTTGATAATAGGATATTTGATTCCTATTGGTATGGCATCAACTACTTCAGGATCTTCCATCTTGCCAACCATATTGTAAACCTTCAATTGTTCCTTTAAATGCTCAGGAGGAATATGATCACAATCATTCTTGAACTCATCTCCTTCTGACTTAGAACTGCTTCCTTCCCATGTTTTTCTCTTCTTCTTTGCAAATGATTTATGAACAACACCCTTTCTTTTACCACTTTGCACAGAGGAAGTAGTCTTATCTGCATCAAGCTGCTTAACAATATCTGTTTCTTGAACATGCTCTACTTCAGCTACTTTTTCAGGTACCAACTTTTTATTCATCTGAGCAATATGTTCTAAACCTTCAGCACAACCCATAGGATAGAAGGTATCTGTTTGTCTCTTAGCTTGTTGATACAAGTCAAAAACCTCTTTAATAGACTTTGATTTTAACTTCACCAATTTCCATCCCTTCATATTCTTCAGGTATCTTTCTTGCTCTTTTCTTTGTTGCAATGGAGTTGGACCTCTAAGTATCTTTTTCTTCCTTCTAGCAGCTGCATCTTCTTTCTTTTTCTTAGCAGTGAACTCCCTTACCCAAGATTGCACATCAAAAGTTGGAACTTCATTCTCTTCAATTTTGATCATCTTGTTGAGTTCAATATCAGCATCTATTCTTATCTTCTCATCAACCCATTCCTCATACCTCCTTAAATCTTCTGTTTCCTTTTCAACCCTTTCCTTTTCCTTCTGAGCCAACTGTTTTTCTTTTTGATCAAGCAATTCTTGTTCTTTCAATGCAACAGCTGAGTCATGTTCAACTTGTAATTCCTTAGGCCACATATGAAAAGGTATTTCAGAGTAGTCAAACCCTTTGTACATCCACTTAGGTTCTTCAACTTGCTTGCCCTTCCCTTTATCAGTAGATGATGATACAATCTTCTTTGGTTGAGCAGCAGGTTCTTTGAATACAACTTCTTTTAGAGGTATACTAGGTGTTGATGATGTGATTGTTGTTGTTGGTTGTTGTGCTAGTGATGGAGTTGGTAGTGGTGTATGTCTTGAAGATGATTCAAATGGAACTTCTGTAGTCTTCTTACTTAACAAAACCATTACCTCAGCCGCAACATTATCACTAGACCTAGCAGCAGAGTCTTGTGCATCAGCAGAATTCACTTTTCCACTAGCAGCAGGATCAGCAAGATCCTTAGCAGTAGAATCATGAGCAGCAGTAGAGTCATCAATCTTGTCAGCAATAGCAGCATTTTCAAGCTCTTTAACCATTGAATCTCCCAAATTCATTAAAGCTTAACCCATCAACCCTGTTGCCTTCACTAGTTGCTCAGGCTCCAAAGTCTTGAGTTTCTCCACCACCTTTTCTTGAGTAGCAATCACCTTTTCCATTACAACCTCATTCCCTGATTGATCAGCAATCACAAAGTTTTCATCTTGAGGACTTTCCACATCCATGTCCCCAATCTCTGGAACCTCCCCTGAAACCATTTCATCATTCATAACCTGAGCACTTTCAACCCTCTTCAAATTTGCCTCCCCGGAACCCATTACATCTTCATTCCTCTCCTGTTTGGAAGCATCCTTTTCCAAATGAGTAGAGAGTTTAGGTGAACTGATAACTTGAGAAGTGCCCACTTTCTTTAGCCTTTTCAAGGAGGTTGAAGATCTTGATTTCTTTAAGTTCTTAATATGTTTTCGTAATTTGGTAATGAGCTTGGCTTGTTCATCAACAACACTAGAAAGATTAAGAACTTTATCTTCTAATGTAGTACACTTCAACCCCAAATTGGTACAAGTAACCGTCAATTCCTTAATGAGTTGCATAGTAGTCTCATCACTTCGACCTGTGTAACCTGGTCCGAGAGGTGAATCATGGACATTGTCATCATGTACAAGATTTTCCGTCAATTCATTTGTCACTTGCCTGTCCTCATCACTTCGACCTGTGTGACCTGGTCCGAGAGGCGAATCTTGGGACATAAACTCAGTATCAAACCTAGTTTGATCATCTGAGCCCCCTATATTTTCCATTTGGCTAGGGTTACCATCCTGAGAAGTAGATTCAGAAGAATCCTTTTCTCTAGATGTTGCCTTGGTTTGGGTCTTATTTATGTTATCACTGTCCTGCTCTGCTGCTAATCTAGAAGCAGTAGTGATAGCCCTTACCAACATGTCCCCTCCATCAACTAGGACAACCTCATCTGGTACAGCCATACTAACACTATCCTGAGGTAGATCAGTGTTCTTTTAGGTTTTCCTACGGGTATAGTGTATTTTGGGTTGTGTAGCAGATGCAGTAAAATTGGGTGTGTGATGGGAATCAGTGGGATTTCCTGATCCTTCACCCTGAATATTTTGCACAAGTTGCACCATAGAAGGTGTAAGATTTGTATGTGTGCCTGAAAAACCTTTTCCATGCTTAATCAAGTAAGTAAAAGTTTTTGAAACCAATTTTGGAGCTTCATAAGTAGCAGCATGAGATCTAAAATTTGTAAGATGGTTTTCAATAAAGAGCTGGATAAATCTTGGATAAAGCAAATAAGAACCATACTCTTTAATACTTTTAACAATCCCCTCCAAGATCATATTTGAAAAATTAAATGGTTGACCTTTGCTTAGGCATACCATTGCAGAAGCAATAGTAGTACTAAACTCATGCCACCCAGAAGTTTTAGGACTCAAACAATGAAGGAGAAGGTGTACCAAAAACTTGTATTGAGGACAGAGGAGAGCCTTTTGAAATTTTAAATTTGTATGCTTTCCCTCATACCCCAAAGTATTTAAACCATCAAAAATAGCAGAATTGGCAAGACAAGTGGTCTCTGTTTCATCATTTAAGAGAATAGTTTCCCTTATAGATGATTCAGTTACACGAACCTTTTGCCCATCTACTAAAGCACTGACATATTTTTCCTCATTCATAGTTTTGACTTTAGCAGTACGCCAAAACTGTTTGATGTAGGAAACAAATATAGTAGGATTCACAGTGAGTGCATACCTAAGAGAAGTAGCATTCAAAAATTTAACCATATCTGTGAAACCTTCAGGAACCAACTCTTCATTCAAAACGACCAACATCATCAAGGCTAAGACCCAAGACATCAACGAATGCAAGAAAGGCAAACCCTCCTCTGCCAAAGGAGAGGGAGATTGTACTTGGGCTTCCATGCCCTAGAAATTGATGTTTTAAGTCTTTTGATTTTAGTTTGTTGTGTAGCAGTCTTTTGTTATTGCTGAACTTGATGTGGATGTACTTACGTTGAATGTACTCTTTTGGATAATGAATGAAAGTTGATTAATTTCTGTTTATGAACTTGCAAATCATCAATTCTCAGCTTATCCTGCCAAATGTTAGTCCAAACACCACAAAGTATACAAGAATATATACTAGCAGTAGAGTAAAATAGTAGTAGAGTACATTACAACTTAATCATAGGCTTCTTAAGAAGCAACAGAAACAGATTAAAAATCAGCACAAGAACTTTACACATTTTACAAAGACAATAAGAGATAAGATTCTCAAAGATTAATCATACCAATGTTTGCAATTAAGAATTGAAATCTCCCCACATCAAAGTGTTTAGTGAGAAGATCAGCAACATTGTTATCAATAAGAATTTTGACAATTTAAATTAACTTCTTTTCATAGCAATCCCTTATGAAATGATGTCTTATCTCAATATGTTTTGTTTTAGAATGAAAAACAACATTTTTAATTATGCAAAGTGTGCTGTTGTTATCAATATAAATTTTGGTGTTCATGAAATTGTACCCATAATCCAGTAGTTGATTTTGCATCCATAGCACTTGAACACAGCAACTTGAAGCAGCCACATACTCAGCTTCAGTTGTAGAATTTGTAACCACTGTCTATTTCTTGCATTGCCATGACACCAATCTGTTTCCAAGAAATTGACAACCTCCAGTTGTATACTTTCTATCCAAGCAAGTACCAGCATAGTCACTGTCTGAATATGCCACCAAATCAAAAGGTGAATCCTTAGGATACCATAGGCCCAATTTAGGTTGATGCCTTAGATACCTAAAAATCCTCTTCACTGCATTGAGATGTGATTCTTTGGGACATACTTGGAATCTTGCACAGGCACATACAGCAAACATAATATCAGGCCTTGATGCTGTAAGATACATCAATGAGCCAATCATGGACCTGTACAAGTGAACATCTACTTCTTTTCCATTTTCATCCTTCAACAAATGTTTGTTGGTATCCATGGTTGTCTTAGCAGGCTTAGCATCTTCAAATCCAAACTTCTTCAAAATGTCATTAACATACTTATCCTGACTAATAAATATGCCATCATTCTTTTGTACCACTTGTAGTCCCAAGAAGAAGTTGAGTTCTCCCATTGAACTCATTGCAAACTTATCCTTCATAAGCTTCTCAAAATCAACATACATTGCTCTGTTTGTTGAACCAAAGATGATGTCATCAACATAGATTTGAACCAGCAAAATATCATCTTTTTGTCTTTTGAGAAACAAAGTCTTGTCAATCTTTCCTCTACTGAACCTAGAGTCTAACAAATATGTTGACAAGGTATCAAACCAAGCTCTAGGAGCTTGATGTAAACCATACATTGCTCTATTCACCTTGTAAACTTTGTCAGGATAATCAGGGTCCTCAAAACTTGGTGGTTGAGACACATAAACTTCTTCTATAATGGTCCCATAAAGGAAAGCACTCTTTACATCCATCTGATACACCACAAAATCTTTGAATGAAGCATAAGCCAAGAATAGTCTAATAGCTTCTATTCTTGCCACTGGTGCAAACACCTCATCATAGTCAAGTCCCTCTTGTTGTGTGTATCCTTGAGCTACTAAGCTAGCTTTATTTTTGATGACTATCCCCCTTTCATCTCTTTTACATCTGAAAACCCATTTAGTGCCAATAACTCTTTTTCCATTTGGCAAATCAACCAAAGTCCATGCCTCTTGTAGTTTGAATTGTAGAAGCTCATCTTGCATTGCTTCCACCCAACTTGCTTCTTGTAGGGCTTTGTAAGTATTTTGGGTTCAATTTGAGACAGAAAACAGGCAAACAAGCAATTTTGTAGATCTTTATGACTGTTTCTTGGATGCAGAGATCTTGCAAAGAAACTTTGATGTTGTAGATCTTTGAGCTCTTTAGTCATTTTTCTTGTTTGTATAGATGTCACAACTCATCATTTCAGGTCATTTCAGGTCATTTCCCGAACTTTGGAAAAATACTATTCATAAATCACTATTCATTAAAACACTATTCATCGTTTTACTATTCATCATTTTCGAGGTCATTTTGATATTCTGAGAAACATTTGGGAAATTTACTATTCACTAAACACTATTCATTTCCGGAAAAGTTTTCACCATTCACTTGCATTACTCATTTCATCGTAAATTTAGTTTACGGGTATTCAAATTCGCGTAACCGGATTGGTTTAGGTGCGAATTCATTTCATTAGTGTTAAGTACACTGCATACGGACTGGGGATAGTCTGCATATCATTATAACAGCATTTTCATGTTATACCACTCTCAGGATTTTCAAATTTATACATTTGATACATTTAACGTTTTTACGTATAAGTAATTATAGTAAACGTTAACACCCGGTTTATACATGACGAATATATCTAAATATTCCCACGATGGTCCCGACATATTTTTATATCCATTTTAACATCATAAAACTTATAACATTCAGTTACCCAGTATTTTGGAAATTTATTTTATTTATAACGTACGCGTATGAATATAACGACGGTTTTCGTGAAAACTAAACAATAATCACCCGATCACTCAGTAAATGTACCCCACATATTTTTAATATGTTTTTAACATTATTATAACATTATTTTCATCCCGGTTAACTTTGTGAACGTTTATTGCTATTAAACCCGGTACCCGATTTTAACGAATAACACGTAATAACACTTAACGCTACACCAAATTCCTAATTAAATACCAAGTACCCTACCCCCCCCTTCTACCCTTGAAAAAACCAGCCCAAGACACACCCTTTTAACCCCTAGCATTAACTTATCATTATTTAACAAATAAACCTCTTATAACTTTACTAAATCAAAACCTAGAATCATAATCCATGCTTTTTAGAAAGAACAAAGTTCATCTTTTTCTTCTTCCTTGTTCAAAACCCACGACCCAAAAACCAATCCAAGATCCATCCATGGTTTTTGAAAAGTTAAAACACTAAACTTGTTCCTTTTACATGCCTAAACAAGAATCAAGCAACAAAAACACAAGAACATCAAGCATAATCATCATATAATCATCTCATTTTATCAAGTAAGTTTTCAACTTTATTTTTTTTCATGGATCATCTTATTTTTACTTGTATTACATGATTTCCATGCTAAAAACCATGTACAACTAGCTATACCACCACTTATTTTGTCAAAAATGAAACATACAAACCCTAACTTTTTAGTTATAAATCCCCTTGCTCTAATAACTTGGTTAGGAGTCCATGGCACCCTAAGAAGGTGTATGGTAGGATTAGATTAGTCATGTGGTGATTACAAGAGGTTTGGTGATGGTAGAAATTGATTTTTAATCTTGGAAACATGATTTGGAACCTATTTTAGACATGCTGTCCCGTTTTGTAAAAATCTGGAAAATCAGTAAACACCAAGGAAACTTTGGCAAAATTTTTAGAAAATACTTTCAAAAACGAATCCGTAGGCGAAAGAACGGATTAAAAAGAGCTTATAACGAAGAAGTTATGATTTTTGCAAGATTGTTGACGAAAAGTATTTTCTGGAAATTAGTTGCTGTTGGACGTTTTTCGTCGGTCAAAAAGAGGCTTTAGACTTAACCCGGAGGAGCCGAGCTTTCCAAAATATATTACTACATACTAAGACGTAACCGTGGACATAAAGAACAAGTAAAACGGACAAGAAACGACAAAGATATTCACGTTTGAATATCGGCTAAAACCATTTTATATTTGACAGCTTTTATATAAATTTGGCGCAAAAACTACGAAGTACATTTATAAGCTAGACATAATTTTAAGTACCGAGCTTTATAACTAATGTAGTATTAGTTATTACGAGTATGTTTTCATCATTTCAAGGATTACAACCCGAGTTTTTCAACGCTAACATGGAAACTTACGTTATATATATATATAAGTATATATATATTATAACTAGCTTATTATATTTTCTAATAGCAATATTTTTCCAAATTCTTGGATTATATATTTTTGACAACACAAGTGTTTTACCAAAGACTAGAGTGGTATAGAAACATGAGCATGGACATTCATAACATCATTTGGTGATCTAAATGAGATCATTCATCATTCATTTTAGGTTGCGGCAGATAACCGTGCATTGTTGTCCTTAACATTCCGTAGCATTGTACTATTACTTCGAGGTGAGTCATAGCCCCTACTCTTTTAATTGTTTTATCAACTCTTTGGGGGAGATACATGCTACTACTTGCTTACTTGTACAGATTCACATAACATTTATACTTGATTACATTACACTTGATGTCATACATACGAGATTGTGTTATACTTAACTGTGTTATACTAAACTGTGATGGATACATACATACATACTTCCAATGGCCCCAGATTTAGTTCTGGGCACTACCATGGAAACATATATACTTCTTATGGCCCCAGATTAAGGTTCTGGGCACAACCATGGAAGTATACATACTTAGGTGAGGTCTTCGGAGATGAAGTGTAGACTCACTACTAATTGCTAAACTGTTGTTATGAACTTATACATATCTTACTCATACTATACATTGTAGCAGTGGGTTGTGAACACACAGGTTACAAGTCTCTTATGACGGGACTTGCAACTGAGTGGATTTACGATGCCTTTGCTGTGTGAACATTCTTTATAAGCTTTTTCAACTGCATTAAGACAAACTCTATGAACTCACCAACCTTTGTGTTGACACTTTTAAGCATGTTTATCTCAGGTTAGAAAGGCGATAGCAGGTGTGTGGAGCTGAGAGTCTTAGGGCATGCTTTTGGAGACTTTCACTTTTATTGTTTACCATTCGATACACTTTAAAAACTTATGCATTATTCTACTTTCGGATCTTTGTTTTGTAAACTATGACTTTTATCTATTCGAATGGTAACTTTTCTAAAACGTCTCATTTAGAGGGCGTTTTCTATATCTTGTACTTTGTGCCCTGAAGTAGCATCCCTATGACACAGTCTTCCGCTGCGGTATTTTGGGGGTGTTACAGATTGGTACCAGAGCCTTGGTTATAGAGAACTAGGTTGTTTTAGAGTCTAGACTATAACTGCATACATGTAGACTCTCCTCCCTATCGCCTTGCACTTTACATACACATACGCTTGCTGGTAATTTATTTTTAGACCTACGCTATTAGATACTTTGTAGAAACCTTTAGAAACTAGACTTCCCGGTGACTTTAACACTTAAGGGAGAATCCTTTGTTCCTTTGTACTAAGCGTGACATTCCCTAGATGCCCATTTAAGCAACGTCTACCACTGAGATATGTGTGCCTGGTGATATGTACACTTGTGAAAGGAAACATTTATAATTGTGGTGGCCAACATAATTATAAGTGCTTCACGACACACGTGGACATATGACTATGCAGATGTAGATCGGTGTTGGCACAACTTAGGAAACAACTGGTAGCACGGTATTATATATGAGGAGGTAGAGGAGCTGCTAATGACACTAGTAACCCAAGTAACGATGGTGGAAATACTGATTTTGAAGCCATCATCGCTCGACAACTTGAAAACTTTCTCCCCACTATTGTCACTCAAGTTGGCGATCATATGAATAACTTGGCAAACCACGAAAGCGGAATTAACAACACCAATGGTATAGGCCAGAATGGTAATGGCAACAACAACATTAGGACCGGATGTACGTATAAGGAATTTACGTCATGTAAGCCAATTGATTTCGATGGTGTAGGAGGCGCGTTGGTGTATACTCGATGGGTTGAAAAGATGGAGTCGGTGATCGACATTAGTAACTGTGCAGCACATCAGATGGTGAAGTATTCCATGTGCTTACTATCAGGAAAGGCATTGACATGGTGGAATACGCAGATTCAAGCTAGGGGTAGAGCGGCAGCTGTAGGTATGACATGGGATGATTTTAAGGCATTACTGAAGGAGGAATACTGCCCGGACAACGAGATGCAAAAGCTGGAGGATGAACTCTATCATCTCTCTATGATAGGGGCTGGTCATGCAGCCTATACAGATCGATTCCATGAATTAGCCAGACTAGTTCCACACCTAGTTACCCCTGAGTCCAAGAGGATCGAGAGGTACATATATGGCCTTGTTCCAGAAATACGTGGGATTGTAAAAACAACTGAGCCTTCAACAATTCAGAGTGCAATATTGAGAGCAGGGACTCTGACAGATGAGATGGTTAGAAATGGAAGCTTGAGGGACAGTGATAAAAGGAAGGGAACAAGCGAGTCGAACAAGCAGACTGACAACAAAAGGGCAAGGACCTTTGCGGCGACTAATTCGGGTCAGAGAGAGTATTTAGGCCAGCATCCTAAATGTACGAAATGTAACTTTCATCACCAAAAGACTGTGCCCTGCCGTATGTGTGCAAATTGCAGACAGTCTGGTCATTATGCAAACCAGTGTACGAACCAAAAGACATGCTATGAGTGTAACAGCCCGGATCACTTTCGGAACACCTGTCCTAAGTTGAAAAGGAATCTTAACCAAGGGGGCAATCGTCCAAACTTAGCAGCAGCAATTGAAGGGCCACGAGATGAGGCCAATGAGATCCCACCCGCACTTGGCAGAGCTTACTTCCTAGGAAATCCTATCACCCAACATGTCCGCGATAGCACAACGGGTACATTCTCTTGAACAACTATTGTATTTTAGTAGCACTTAAGTCTTAATACAGGACCTATACACAACATTGACTAATCTGAGACCTAGCAGCATTAACCTTAGTCATACTAACATTAGAAATTTGATTAGTGTAAGCAATTCCAAAGTCGAGCAAATCTTTCAAAAGATCTTTTTCAAGGATGTTGAATCCAGACTTTGATTTTTAGCTTGGTTCTAGTGACTGTTCTTGTTTGATTGGGTTGCGAAAATCGAGCTAAAAGTTAAAGTCATCACTCAAACCGATTTAGCTTAATCTCATGACTGTTCTTGTTTGATTGGGTTGTGGGCTTAAGTGAAAATCGGTTACCTAAATGATTAACCTAAAAGAGGTCTTTTGAGGACTATGCTCGGGATTGGGAAGGTTTGCCTCATCAAGTCTGACCACGAGAACATACCTAGTTGGATAGGAAACCCACATACATAAGCTTTGACACATTTAACTGATTAACATTAACTGAACTTCGGGACGAAGTTCCTATTAGAGGGGAAGACTGTCACAACTCATCATTTCAGGTCATTTCAGGTCATTTCCCGAACTTTGGAAAAATACTATTCATAAATCACTATTCATTAAAACACTATTCATCGTTTTACTATTCATCATTTTCGAGGTCATTTTGATATTCTGAGAAACATTTGGGAAATTTACTATTCACTAAACACTATTCATTTCCGGAAAAGTTTTCACCATTCACTTGCATTACTCATTTCATCGTAAATTTAGTTTACGGGTATTCAAATTCGCGTAACCGGATTGGTTTAGGTGCGAATTCATTTCATTAGTGTTAAGTACACTGCATACGGACTGGGGATAGTCTGCATATCATTATAACAGCATTTTCATGTTATACCACTCTCAGGATTTTCAAATTTATACATTTGATACATTTAACGTTTTTACGTATAAGTAATTATAGTAAACGTTAACACCCGGTTTATACATGACGAATATATCTAAATATTCCCACGATGGTCCCGACATATTTTTATATCCATTTTAACATCATAAAACTTATAACATTCAGTTACCCAGTATTTTGGAAATTTATTTTATTTATAACGTACGCGTATGAATATAACGACGGTTTTCGTGAAAACTAAACAATAATCACCCGATCACTCAGTAAATGTACCCCACATATTTTTAATATGTTTTTAACATTATTATAACATTATTTTCATCCCGGTTAACTTTGTGAACGTTTATTGCTATTAAACCCGGTACCCGATTTTAACGAATAACACGTAATAACACTTAACGCTACACCAAATTCCTAATTAAATACCAAGTACCCTACCCCCCCCTTCTACCCTTGAAAAAACCAGCCCAAGACACACCCTTTTAACCCCTAGCATTAACTTATCATTATTTAACAAATAAACCTCTTATAACTTTACTAAATCAAAACCTAGAATCATAATCCATGCTTTTTAGAAAGAACAAAGTTCATCTTTTTCTTCTTCCTTGTTCAAAACCCACGACCCAAAAACCAATCCAAGATCCATCCATGGTTTTTGAAAAGTTAAAACACTAAACTTGTTCCTTTTACATGCCTAAACAAGAATCAAGCAACAAAAACACAAGAACATCAAGCATAATCATCATATAATCATCTCATTTTATCAAGTAAGTTTTCAACTTTATTTTTTTTCATGGATCATCTTATTTTTACTTGTATTACATGATTTCCATGCTAAAAACCATGTACAACTAGCTATACCACCACTTATTTTGTCAAAAATGAAACATACAAACCCTAACTTTTTAGTTATAAATCCCCTTGCTCTAATAACTTGGTTAGGAGTCCATGGCACCCTAAGAAGGTGTATGGTAGGATTAGATTAGTCATGTGGTGATTACAAGAGGTTTGGTGATGGTAGAAATTGATTTTTAATCTTGGAAACATGATTTGGAACCTATTTTAGACATGCTGTCCCGTTTTGTAAAAATCTGGAAAATCAGTAAACACCAAGGAAACTTTGGCAAAATTTTTAGAAAATACTTTCAAAAACGAATCCGTAGGCGAAAGAACGGATTAAAAAGAGCTTATAACGAAGAAGTTATGATTTTTGCAAGATTGTTGACGAAAAGTATTTTCTGGAAATTAGTTGCTGTTGGACGTTTTTCGTCGGTCAAAAAGAGGCTTTAGACTTAACCCGGAGGAGCCGAGCTTTCCAAAATATATTACTACATACTAAGACGTAACCGTGGACATAAAGAACAAGTAAAACGGACAAGAAACGACAAAGATATTCACGTTTGAATATCGGCTAAAACCATTTTATATTTGACAGCTTTTATATAAATTTGGCGCAAAAACTACGAAGTACATTTATAAGCTAGACATAATTTTAAGTACCGAGCTTTATAACTAATGTAGTATTAGTTATTACGAGTATGTTTTCATCATTTCAAGGATTACAACCCGAGTTTTTCAACGCTAACATGGAAACTTACGTTATATATATATATAAGTATATATATATTATAACTAGCTTATTATATTTTCTAATAGCAATATTTTTCCAAATTCTTGGATTATATATTTTTGACAACACAAGTGTTTTACCAAAGACTAGAGTGGTATAGAAACATGAGCATGGACATTCATAACATCATTTGGTGATCTAAATGAGATCATTCATCATTCATTTTAGGTTGCGGCAGATAACCGTGCATTGTTGTCCTTAACATTCCGTAGCATTGTACTATTACTTCGAGGTGAGTCATAGCCCCTACTCTTTTAATTGTTTTATCAACTCTTTGGGGGAGATACATGCTACTACTTGCTTACTTGTACAGATTCACATAACATTTATACTTGATTACATTACACTTGATGTCATACATACGAGATTGTGTTATACTTAACTGTGTTATACTAAACTGTGATGGATACATACATACATACTTCCAATGGCCCCAGATTTAGTTCTGGGCACTACCATGGAAACATATATACTTCTTATGGCCCCAGATTAAGGTTCTGGGCACAACCATGGAAGTATACATACTTAGGTGAGGTCTTCGGAGATGAAGTGTAGACTCACTACTAATTGCTAAACTGTTGTTATGAACTTATACATATCTTACTCATACTATACATTGTAGCAGTGGGTTGTGAACACACAGGTTACAAGTCTCTTATGACGGGACTTGCAACTGAGTGGATTTACGATGCCTTTGCTGTGTGAACATTCTTTATAAGCTTTTTCAACTGCATTAAGACAAACTCTATGAACTCACCAACCTTTGTGTTGACACTTTTAAGCATGTTTATCTCAGGTTAGAAAGGCGATAGCAGGTGTGTGGAGCTGAGAGTCTTAGGGCATGCTTTTGGAGACTTTCACTTTTATTGTTTACCATTCGATACACTTTAAAAACTTATGCATTATTCTACTTTCGGATCTTTGTTTTGTAAACTATGACTTTTATCTATTCGAATGGTAACTTTTCTAAAACGTCTCATTTAGAGGGCGTTTTCTATATCTTGTACTTTGTGCCCTGAAGTAGCATCCCTATGACACAGTCTTCCGCTGCGGTATTTTGGGGGTGTTACAATAGATGATTGAGGATCACTTAGAATTTGTTCTTTTGGATGATCCTTGTGTACTCTTGTAGTAGTAGTGGGACTAACAAGAATGTTGAGTTTCAAATTAGTATAGTCTACTTCAGCTCCAAATAATTTACCATCAAGAGCTTCATCATCTGTGTCATCATAGATATTCTCTAGAGGAGGCATATTTGGATCTTCAGGATAATTTGTATTAGCAAAAGGTCTATCCTGAGTATCCAATGAAGGAAAATGTGATGTAGAAGCAGAGTTAACAGGTTTAGCAGCATAATTGATTGAAGCAGTAGTTGCTTGTTTTGGTCTAGCAGTAGAGTCTTCTGAGTCAGCAGTAGAGTCTTCTGGCCTTGTAGGAGAGTCGGCAACAACGACTTTTGGAGCTTCATTGGGTATCTTTTCTGCATTAATTGAAGTTTCAACATCTGCTTGAGCTTCCTTAGGTTTCTCTGGAGGAACATCATCTTCTTGTGTATCTTGATCTTTCTGTAAAGGTATGAAAGTAGGACAAACCTTCAGTTTCTCAATCAAAACAATGTCTTCTTGTGGTTTGTTAGTGTCAACACTAGCAATAACAGGTACATAATTCATTGTCTTGGTCAGGATATCAACATCAAACATCCATTCAGGTCCTTTTCCTGCAGCATTAGATGTGTTCTCACTAAACTTGATATGCAAATTCTCCTCTACATGTTTGGTTCTCTTGTTATATACCCTGAAAGCTTTACTATGAACAGAGTAACCAACCAAATTTCCTTCATCAGCTTTCTCTTTAAACTTGCCTAACTGATCTTTAGTGTTCAAAATAGTGACAGGACATCCAAATGGCTTGAGAAAATCAGTCAATGGTTTCTTCCCATGAAAAAGCTCATATGGAGTTTTGTTGCGAGGCTTTACTACCTTACTCCTGTTTTGCACAAAACATGCAGTGTTTACAGCTTCAGCCCAAAAAGGTATAGGTAATTGAGAATCAGCTAACATTGTTCTTGCAGCCTCAATAAGTGTCCTATTTCTTCTCTCTGCAACACCATTCTGTTGTGGAGTTCTTGCAACACTGTACTGTCTTAGAATACCTTTTCCCTTACAGAATTGATTCATCACACTATTCTTGAACTAAGTACCATTGTCACATCTGATAATTTTCACTCTGTGGTTGTGCAGGTTTTTAACTCTTGTGATAAATTCCTTAAGGATCTCTGGGGTTTCATCTTTAGTGGCTAAGAAAAACACCCAAGTAATCCTGCTGTAGTCATCTGTGACAACTAGGCAATATGACTTCTTGTTTAAACTTTTCACAAAAACAGGCCCAAATAAATCCATGTGAAGCAAATGAAACGGCTCTATATTTGTGTTCACTGTCTTAGTCTTGAATGAAACTCTATGTTGTTTTCCCTTTTGACAAGCAATTCAAGTCTCACAATTTTCAAACAACTTTGTGGGCATGCCTCTCACAAGATTTCCTTTCACCAACTTGTTCATTGTCTTGTAGTTCAGGTGCCCAAGTCTTCTATGCCATAATTTGGACTCGTCAACAGTGGCTTTTGCAATCAGACAAGTTAAAGCTCTTTTGGGAACTATGTTCTTAATATGGTCACTGTATATATTTTCGTTTCTAGGGACCTTCAATAGCACAAATTTATCATTTGGCAACTGAAAATCAGGAGAAATGATCATACATTCAGTGTCTGTAAAAAGAACAAAGTTCCTTTTGTCACACATTTGTGAAACACTAAAGAGGTTAAACTTAAGTCCTTTCACAAGAAACACCTTCTCAAAGTCCAAACTTCCAGTTCTTAAAGTGCCTCTACCAACAATCTTTCCACCTTTTGGATCATTCCCAAAAGCAACATAACCACCTTCAAAAGCCTCAAAATCTTCAAGCTGAGACTTATCTCCTGTCATATGTCCAGAGCATCCACTCTCAACTATAACCATATCTTTAAGATCATCCAGTAGATTACCCTGCACATGAAAATAGAAAAATTAGTTTCTCTTGGGGACCCAAGCCATTACAGACTTGGATCTGCCTTGTGCATCAACATAGTTAAATTTCTTTAAATCACTTGATGCACTGTTGGTTTTGGAAACATTGTTTGTAATAGTTGATTTTGGTTTCTAAACCCAACAAGTTGAGGCCTTAACAGCATAAAAATGATTTCCAACAACTGTATTTGATAAAACTTTTGGCCCAGAAGTAGAAAGTTTTGTACTAGCAGCAGATTGCTTACTAGCAGCAGAATGCTTACTAGTAGCAGAGTGCTTACTAGCAGTAGAGCCAGCAACAGAACCAGTTGTGGTTTTAAAAGCACCATTTGATTTAGCAGCATAAATGGATCTAGTTACACCAGATCTTAACAACACAGCCCTAGGAATCATGTTTCTATTAGGATGAGGGTGAGTATTCTGATTAACATATTTGTGATTCACCCTAGTGTATTGATTCCAAACAGGTTTCTTGTGGTCAGGACAACTATTAATCAAATGTTCAAAGCTACTACACTTATAACAAGCCTTTTTCTTCAATTGAAACTCACTACCTAATTTGTTTGAAAATAGGTTATTAAAGTTTCTCTGATTTCCTCTTGGCTTATTATTGAAACCATTCATTCTTTCTTTAGAAATCTCTTTATACTCAACCATTTTCCTAGAGATACCCTTACCCAACACAGGTCTCACAAACTTCACCTGTTCAATTTTAGTTCAACTTTGGTAGGAATTTCTTCCTTTTCTCCACTTTGTTCTGATTCAACCTGTTCTTGTTCCTCATGACTATCTGAGTACCAATCTTCAATAATGGGAGCATCAGGAAATTTTCTGCCCTCTACCTTAGGTGTTTCTAAGACACTTGTACTAGACTCACCTATTGGGTTTACAATATTAAGCTCACTAATAAAGGACAATTCTTTTCCTGGTGAAGCAAAGGCACTCTTAGCAGGAGGAGCAACCTCTTTATAACCTATTCCACTTCCTTTCCTCATGATGGTACTCTCAATAGATTTATTAACCAAGTCAGAAGGATATTGTTGTTTGTTTACTCTTACTATATGGTTTTCTTTTTCAGCAAGAGCTGCATCCCTATCTCTTTTTGCTTCTTCTAATTTATTTTTAAGAAACTCAATTTCACTGTTTTTCTTAAAAATTTCAACATCTTGTTGGTTAATTCTATCTACATACTCTAGCTCACACTCTTTTAAGTACTCAAGTTTTCTTTCAACATTTTGAATACCTATTTTGTAACCTAGGTTATCAAGTTTTAAGTTTTCAACTTCTCTAATTAGACTCTCATTCCTAGACTTAAGTTCTTCTACAGTGTCAATACAAGACTTAAAAGAACACACAGATAAATCAGAATCATTAGATACCTCAGAGTCAGATCCAGAAGATGATGATGAATAAGCCATAAGTGCAAAGTTATGCACTTCAGGCTTGACTTGAGCCACCAAAGAATAATTTGGTTCTTCATCAGCCAAATCACTCCAATCATACTCTCCCAATCCATCACAAGATACCAATGAAGTAGTGGTATTCTTTGTTTCTTCAGTCTTCTTTGATGCTTCAGCATTTTTCTTTGGAGCTCTACACTCTTTGGCAAAGTGACCCTTCCTGTTATAGTTGTAGCACTCTATCTTTGACTTATCAAATCCAACATTCTCTTTAGGTCTATACTTGACCTCTCTTCCAGTTCTCTTCCAGAATTTTCTTGCCCTCAAGGTCAACATGGCCATTTGCCATTTAAGATCCATCTCTTCAAGATCATCAAGTTCAAGGTGATCCAGGTCTTGATTAAGTGCCTGTGACCTTATACTTGTAGTTAGATCAGCCAAGAATGTACATAAAGCAATATCACTAGTGGAATTATTATCATTAGAACTAGCAGCAGATCCATCAGCAGTAGATACTCCATAAGCAGCAGAGTGAGATTCTTTAGACCCCTTTGACTTTGAAGATACAAAGGCAAGATTTTGTGTACCAGAAGTAGATGAAGTAGTCAACTCTGGTTCATACACTCTTAAGTTGTTATAGAGACTTTCCAACTTCATAGTTTCAAAGTCAGGCTTATTCCTCCAAACAACAGTGTGCATACTCCATTCAGGTGCAAGACTTCTGAGAAACTTGAGATTTACATCTTCTTTTGGAACCACATAGCCAACAAGCTTTAAATGACTGACAAGTTGATTAAGCCTGTTGTAGGTGCCATTAATCTTCTCTCCACTTTCAGCAGTAAAGTTCTCAAACTGATGCTTCAACATGTTTTTCCTTGACTTCTTGGTAGCATCATTCCCTCCAAACCTGAATTCAATAGCATCCATTAACTCTTTAGCAGTTTCACAGCTATCAAAGTCCAACTGAAATTCATTAGGTATTCCCATTAAGAGAATACTGTGTGCCTTGATCTCCATCTTCCTTACTAAGTTCTCTTCAGCAGACTTGATTGGTATCTCTTTACCATTAGGACCTTTCTTTGGTAAAGAATCACCATTGATGATCACATTCCACATGTTAAAGTCAATCATGCGAATGTATTGTCGGATTCTCATCTTCT
This sequence comes from Artemisia argyi, assembly GCA_030686995.1. Lineage (NCBI taxonomy): Eukaryota > Viridiplantae > Streptophyta > Magnoliopsida > Asterales > Asteraceae > Artemisia > Artemisia argyi. The sequence continues at coordinate 83,039,952 of CM060700.1, read as the reverse complement.
ACAGCTCATATTCTCCAGGGTTGAGCATGGGAACCTTTGAAGCAGTCACCATATGTGTGTCATCACCCATCTTTAGCAGTTGATTAGTGATGAGGCAAAAAATGATCCGTTTTTAGGGGGTCATTTAAGCCCGGAATTGAATTTATTTGATCAAATATTGCCCTAAATCATTCCTTTTGTGATTTTAGGTACTTTGGGAGTGAAATCTGGAAAAGGAAGCAATTCGGACGTTTTTGGAGCATAAAAGTGAAGAAAATGCCATAGACTTAATTTTCCATGCTGGGAACAGTGTGTGATGGCGTCAAGAGTACTTTCCTGACGGCGTCAAGAGTAAATAACATGACGACCCAGTACATAAATGAAGGCATCACAAGTAGACCGTCAAGAGTTAAAAGTGTGACGGCCTGCAAAAATGGACAACATGACGGCGTCAGATGTAGATCAAGGCATTCCGGGGATTATTTTGGCGGCGAGATGACGGCGTCACCCATTTGTTCTTGACACCGTCAGCCTCTAATATCTATATATAGTTTTCTAATTTTCATTTATTAAAGAGGAAGAAGTTTGGAGAAACCCTAAGGCCGAACCATATACGAATTTTACAGCTTTTCAAGGGTTTTCAACCCTTGAAACCTTACATGTGTTATTAAGATAAGTCTTTTCTTAATTCAATCAATATGTCTATGTGTTGGTTGTCTATATCTTGTGCTTGTCTTAATTCCACCATGCTAGGCTAGATTTATTTTGTGTTTGCTTAGATCTAATGAAACCTAGATGTTGATTATGTGTTGATTACTTGTTTATGGTTGTATTGGATGAATGATTTCAATGTTAGGCTTAAGAAAACTGGCAGATCTCCATATGGTAACATGCTTGAACGTCTTAGGAAACATGAACCGATGTGTACTAGGTTTTATTGGTTGTATTTAATGCATGAGTAAATTCTAATGATCCCATGTTAGGAGCTTCTTGCAGGCTCGACATAGGAGTGAAGTAGGCACTCATAGGATTGGGGAAGTAAGTACGCCACCCCATGAATGGTATTAAGGAATACAATCCGTCATCCACGCAACTATAACAAGTAATTAACGTGTAAAAGATATCTAGGGAGTAGTGAAATCTAAGTAAACACATTTCTCCCACTTATTGCTCACAACCTTAGTTTAATATAGTTTATTTTCATTTTTAGTATTTTATTTTGATTGCATCTTAGTATTGGGTTAGTTGACTAGCAACTAATTCCGCCCAAAATCCTTCAAACCCGAGATTTTTAACTTGCTTTCTAAAAAAATATAAAAATACAAAAAGAATCATCCCTCCTCTCTAGAACTAGTATTTAGGTTTTCTAATCCTAGCGACACTATTCCTAGCTGAACGATCAATCCCCCGGTACTTGTCACTATACTATACTACAACGATCAGGTACACTGCTTGGTGGGGGTTGTAAGCTTCTCAAGATACCTTGAGAGGTAAAGCCTGGTGCGATCCCCACGTATCAATTAGGAACTGCAAACTTGCAAGGAACAGTTTCTTCTTGATTACAACTTCTAGATCACAAGCTCTGATACCACTTGTTGATCCCAGTTGAGCAAACGATCTTATTTAGAAGTTGACTTAATTTATGTTCCGTCGATATAATGGTGAATCTTTTTCCGATGCATGGACTCGTTTCAAATACTTACTAAAAAAGGTCCTTCATCATGGTCTTGACTTATTGTTTCCACTTCAAATCTTTTACACTCATATCGACTGCCAAACCCAAAAGCAGATTGAAGATATGGAAGATGGCAAAATGTGGGATTATGATGATGAAGAGGTATGGGAAATCTTTGAGATTCTCGCCCATAAAAGAAGTGGAACATGGCACCCAAAAATGGTAAGCTTAGACCTATTTGGTATTTGGATGGGTCAATCGGAAGGTTTGTTTAGAAATGAGGTGGGTAGAGTTGAGCCACCTAGCTGCATGTCATGGTTAGGCCCTACCATAATACAGGATGAACACATAGGTGACCTTGATGTGATGGAGGATGTAGCTGAACATGATCACATTGATCAAAAAGACCTAGGTTTTATGATCGATGATGATGAATCTCAAGAAACAGATGATGAATCTCTTGGGCAATTTGTATATAGCAGTCAGAATATTGAGGATGATCCTTATGATTCGGACATAGAAGTTGAGATGCCTAGAGAAGCACGTGAGATACTTAGGAGAATGCTTAGGATAGATTCTACAGAAAACATGATGAGGATATAGGTGATCGTGACATAGGGAATGATGAAGTAAATAACATAAGCTCACAAAGTACCCCACAAGTCTTACCATCATTTGAGGCACACACACCGCCCATGACTTACCCGGAAGAAGTAGAAGAGACTATAGGAACCCCAATAGAGGTAGAACCCTTGGACCAAGCACAACTAGAGAATATAGGTTTTAACACTTTTAGTGATGACCTTTCTTTTAGTTCTAAGGAAGTTCCTAGGTTTGATGAAACGGAGCCTCAACCAAAACCGTTACCTTATCTTCCATCATTGGATGAAAATTTAGGAAATGAAATAGGTCCCGATCCGCCCATCAAACCATATAGTCCAGGTAGTCTTAGGATAAAGGCAGTGGACTCTAAGCCTTGTAGAGAGGAAGCCAACACAGGAGTGGAAAATGACCTTACATGCTTACATCACCCATTTATGATTGATCATAAGAAACATTATGGGTTTAAACCGGATTTATTAGGTCAAGATGGATTCCCAACTAGGAGTCTCTTGAAGTTGATTGAAAATGATCCCTTTCTAGGAGAAAATCTTAATCCACCCATTAACCCAATTGAATTAGGTAAGGTTATGATGATAGGAGCACACCCGTTTGAGAATATAATTCATTCACCACTCTTCCCTCACGTGGCATATTTCCACCCTAAGGGTGTATATCGCTACTTTCACCCGCACTTAATCCTAAGTGTAGGGAAAACCTCCCCTATTTCCGTTAAATAAGGGTAGAGTCAGGCTCGTGACTCGAACAAGAACATGCACTTCTTGGGAGGCAACCCAAGCCCGTTTTATTTGTTTTATTTGTTTGATTGTTTGTTTTACCTTATTTGTTTCCGTATGCATGCTTTATTTTTATTGTTGGTAGATCATGTTTCAAAACTAAAATAGTGAAAATACTTTATTTTGTTGTTTGCTTAGTCTTAACTTCATCCAAAAGGTATTTTTGCAAAAGATAAGTGTAAGGGGAAACCCCAAATATGTTTTTAAGAAACAAACCGATCATGATTCTCCACAATATTAAGTGAACATGTATATTCGTATTTGTTAGAGTCAAATGCTTGTATCGAGTCATAATGAAGTTTTGCAGGATTCTCCAGGAAGTAGAACCAAGTTTTTCCAGAAATTTTCTGGAAACTTAACATAAGAATTTTTGCAGGTCACTTCTGACGGCGTCATGAGTTTGCTCTTGACGGCGTCACGTGTAAAAATCTGGAAATTTTACCAGTTTTGTTTTTCTAACGGAGTCTTAAAGTTTTTGTTGAATTATTAAGTTTTATAATCTCCAGGAAATCTGCAAACTTCATTCCACAAGCATTATATCTTACTTTGTTTTCTAGGATTTAGTAACTTATGTAGATTGCCGCCGATTTTATGCGAGGTTGCCTTGTCTGTTTTCTCAGGATTTACAGGTTATGTATGACAAGAAGATGATTATTTTTCTGGAAGGGAAGCTTTGATTGTTCATTTTCTTGGAGGAAGATTTAACCTGGCCACCTTATTATCCATACCGAGCGAATCAGGGGAGTATTTGATTTCATTCTTTTTACTTTTTCACTTTTACATTCTTTACTTGAACATTGGGGACAATGTTCATTTTAAGTGTAAGGGGAGGGTAAAATGATGATACCTTACAAATACACTTTCGCTTGAGTTTGTTTGTTTAATAGTAGATGTGTAATAAAACAATGAGAAATACTTATTAGTGCAATTTTAGCGCCAAATTTAATTTTTTTTACAACATTTAGGAATGAAACTTTAGCCATAGCAAGCGTCTCATGGATAGGAGATTGTATGACTAGCACAAAACCGTACTATTCAGAAAAATTTTCCACCCAAATATGTGAGGTTCGCCATTAGAATTGATAGGAAAAGCATTTACTATTAGTGCTTATGAGTGTACCGGTAGAATTTAGATTCTAGAACTTGCGTTAGTGATGCATTCCGAGACCGCTAGTGAGACTACATTCGTGTGGTAGGATTTACTACATGATAAGAGGCATTAGGATCACCCTTGTGTTAAACCCGTATCATAATTACTTGACCATTTAAGTCATATAACTTGGCTAGTTAAGTCAATTAATTTTTCCCACACCCTTAGCGTTGTACTCAATTTTAGTACACGAAACCCCTAGTACACCCCTCCGAGCCTATCTTTTCGTTTCTAACTTTAAGCATTTTACTTAAAGGAAGAATTTGTTACACCCCACTTAAATGTACACCCAAATCGCCTTAGCCTTCCGTGTATGCACTCATCTTTAGTGCATTATTGTTATTTGTTTAAACCCTAAGTTAACTATCTAATTGATTACATGGTTGCTAAGTCGAGTCATATCCTTGTACATATTGTTTTGGGACGATTGAGACTCATGGGTAAAGTACTTATTTTATGGAGTAATGGGGAAGAACATAATATTATTACCCCCGTATGTGCGTTAATCTTAAAAGTACTCCAAGTGTTTTGATTTTCTTAATTCGAGTCATTAGATTAGTTTATTGTAAAATATGTAAAAATTCAAGTGTCAGGGGAATTTCCATTCCCTATGATGTATTATTTTGGATGGTAGGGTAAGAGTGTAAGCAAAAAAAAAAAAAAAAAAAATCAAAAAAACAAGAAAAAGAAAAAGAAAAAATAGAAAAAGAAAAAGAGAAAAAAAAACATACGGACTACCATCCCTTTTTATTCTATGTTCATTCTATGTTTTTGTTATTTTTCATTTATTAGCTTAAGTCGAGTCTAGTCTTGGCTTAGCAACGCCATATTGTACATGTAATTAACCAAGATTGTTAACTCGCCACCAGTAAAGACTGCCTATATCTAACAAAACCGTGTATTTCATATCCCTATACCTAACGTTACAACCCTTTAAAAGACCTCTTTGATAGTTTATCCTAGGTGCTTACGCCATGTGGTGGAGGTTTGATCCTTTCCCAAGCCTATGGTAATCTATTTTGCTATGACAGGTAGTGAAAGATATCTTTCGTTTCCATATTGTAATTTATACTTTATTACACCCGAGAGATGTGAGTATCTAAACACTATTTGTGAGGTGCTAGTGTATGACCTCCGTGCTTGTCTTTGGTCTTTAGTGGAACGATTATTTGTTGTAATTACTTTTATATTAGTGTTAAATGACCCCTAACTTGTATTTTGATTAGAATAAAAGCGCATTTGCTTGAGGACAAGCAAATCTCAAGTGTAAGGGTATATGATGAGGCGAAAAATGATCCGTTTTTAGGGGGTCATTTAAGCCCGGAATTGAATTTATTTGATCAAATATTGCCCTAAATCGTTCCTTTTGTGATTTTAGGTACTTTGGGAGTGAAATCTGGAAAAGGAAGCAATTCGGACGTTTTTGGAGCATAAAAGTGAAGAAAACGCCAAAGACTTAATTTTCCATGCTGGGAACAGTGTGTGACGGCGTCAAGAGTACTTTCCTGACGGCGTCAAGAGTAAATACCATGATGACCCAGTACAGAAATGAAGGCGTCACAAGTAGAGCGTCAAGAGTTAAAAGTGTGACGGCCTGCAAAAATGGACAACATGACGGCATCAGATGTAGATCAAGGCAGTCCGAGGATTATTTTGGCGGCGAGATGATGGCGTCACCCATTTGTTCTTGACGCCGTCAGCCTCTAATATCTATATATAGTTTTCTAATTTTCATTTATTAAAGAGGAAGAAGTTTGGAGAAACCCTAGGGCCGAACCATATATGAATTTTACAGCTTTTCAAGGGTTTTCAACCCTTGAAACCTTACATGTGTTATTAAGATAAGTCTTTTCTTAATTCAATCAATATGTCTATGTGTTGGTTGTCTATATCTTGTGCTTGTCTTAATTCCACCATGCTAGGCTAGATTTATTTTGTGTTTGCTTAGATCTAATGAAACCTAGATGTTGATTATGTGTTGATTACTTGTTTATGGTTGTATTGGATGAATGATTTCAATGTTAGGCTTAAGAAAACTGGCAGATCTCCAAATGGTAACATGCTTGAACGTCTTAGGAAACATGAACCGATGTGTACTAGGTTTTATTGGTTGTATTTAATGCATGAGTAAATTCTAATGATCCCATGTTAGGAGCTTCTTGCAGGCTCGACATAGGAGTGAAGTAGGCACTCATAGGATTGGGGAAGTAAGTACGCCACCCCATGAATGGTATTAAGGAATACAATCCGTCATCTACGCAACTATAACAAGTAATTAACGTGTAAAAGATATCTAGGGAGTAGTGAAATCTAAGTAAACACATTTCTCCCACTTATTGCTCACAACCTTAGTTTAATATAGTTTATTTTCATTTTTAGTATTTTATTTTGATTGCATCTTAGTATTGGGTTAGTTGACTAGCAACTAATTCCGCCCAAAATCCTTCAAACCCGAGATTTTTAACTTGCTTTCTAAAAAAATATAAAAATACAAAAAGAATCATCCCTCATCTCTAGAACTAGTATTTAGGTTTTCTAATCCTAGCGACACTATTCCTAGCTGAACGATCGTACTTGTCACTATACTATACTACAACGATCAGGTACACTGCCTGGTGGGGGTTGTAAGCTTCTCAAGATCCCTTGAGAGGTAAAGCCTGGTGCGATCCCCACGTATCAATTAGGAACTGCAAACTTGCAAGGAACAGTTTCTTCTTGATTACAACTTCTAGATCACAAGCTCTGATACCACTTGTTGATCCCAGTTGAGCAAACGATCTTATATAGAAGTTGACTTAATTTAAACACTTAAGCTTGAATGCGGAATGTAAAAGCTTAACTTAAGAAGAACAATTCAGTATCAACACTTCAATATTATTAATACGAGCACTCGACAATGCTAGGGTTTTACAACATTGAAGTGTAAACAAAAACTAAAACAATACGTACTTAATCTAACCCTAGGATCCTCCTTTTATAGGCCAAAGAGTCCTACTAGGTTTACAATAACTTTCTATGCAAGATAAGAATATTCTAGACGTATAAGATATACACACAATCTATTCTATAATTATCTACTTCGAATACATGCTTATCACATTAGCAGTAGATTCCTTTAGCAGCATTTTCCCTTAGCAGCACTTTGTCATCAGCAGCAGAATCATTTACATTAGCAGCAGTTTCATCACAGCAGTAGTTTCACTCAGCAGTAGTTTCACTCAACAGCAGAATCCAAAACCCAACAGGTAACTACAAGCTTGATTATATATATCACCAACTAGCCATTTTTTTGTAGGATCAAAATCAATGTTTCCCATCTTGGCACTCCTTTTAGGGGGAGTAACAACCAAGGGGGAGCACGTGCATTATTCCGCTTCGCTACTCTACTTTTTGTTTCGACAAAAAGGGGGAGAAATATATTAAACCTTTAAACTTAATATGATTTTCATCACTTAAGTGAAACAAGTTTAATATAATTTTTTTAAAGTCTTAAACATTAAGATTTTGTGAGATTACTTAAAAACAAAGTTTATGTTTTGTCATCAACAAAAAGGGGGAGATTGTTAATACAAATATCGCCTAAAAACGTTATTTATAATTTACGATCTTTGCTAAGTTTTGTTAACGACAAAATGTAAACTTTAGTTTCTAAGTAAAACATAATCTTAGTTTTAAAGACTTACATAAACTAGACATTTGCTACATTTTACATTTCATAAAACACAACACTTTTTATTTTTTAAAATAGAAATGCCACATCACATTTATGGCAAGTTTTGTCAATATACATTTATGGAAAGAAAGTGTGTTTGACTAACCATATGTTTGCTTGCACAAGTTTTGTGTTTGACTAGGTGTAATGAGATGTGAAATTGTTTGGTTTGCAAGATTTATTGCAAAACCAGCTGGGCGGAACCCATCTGAGGGTTCCGCCGTATCCGCCAGGCCTGCAGTTTGATTTTTGGCTTATCACTCTACATCATATTTTCACACACATTCATTCATTCTTTCATCTAACCCTTTAACATCTCGTATGTGAAGTTTCTTTTTGTAGCAAAGAGATTCACAAGTTCATAAAAAGTTACAAGTATTCAACACGGTTGCAAGACTTGTTAGCTTAGCATTGTGTAGACTTGTGTAGTTTACACTTCATTTGATTGTGTATTTTCATTAGTGATTGGTTAGTATTTTAGTCCTCAAAATACAAAGTGTGACGGGAGTTGTTGTACCCTTGTAAAAGAACTAACGGGAGTGGTTGTACCCTTGTAAAAGAACTCGACATCTAGCTTAGTGTCGACAAACGTGTATAAGCGACGTGTAAGGTTTTCTCCGCTGGTGAAAGGAGCTTGTTGACTAGTGAAAGAAACTCTCGAGTTGGATACTCGGGGCGTTTAGGAGTGAAACTTTAGCCCTAGCAAGCGTTTCTTGGATAGGAGATTGTATGACTAGCACAAAACCGTACAATTCAGAAAAATTTTCCACCCAAATATGTGAGGTCCGCCTTTAGATTTGATAGGAAAAGCATTCATTATTAGTGCTTATGAGTGTACCGGTAGCATTAAGATTCTAGAACTTGCGTTAGTGATGCATCCCGAGACCGCTAGTGAGACTACATTCATGTAGTAGGATTTACTACATGATAAGAGGCATTAGGATCACCCTTGTGTTAAACCCGTATCATAATTACTTGACCATTTAAGTCATATTACTTGGCTAGTTAAGTCAATTAATTTTTCCCACACCCTTAGCGTTGTACTCATTTTTAGTACACGAAACCCCTAGTACACCCCTCCGAGCCTATCTTTTCGTTTCTAACTTTAAGCATCTTACTTAAAGGTAGAATTTGTTACACCACACTTAAATGTACAACCAAATCGCCTTAGCCTTCCATGTATGCACTCATCTTAGTGCATTATTGTTTTATGTTTAAACCCTTAGTTAATTATCTAATTGATTACATGGTTGCTAAGTCGAGTCATATCCTTGTACATATTGTTTTGGGATGATTGGGACTCATGGGTAAAGTACTAATGTTATGGAGTAATGGGGAAGAACATCATATTATTACCCCCATATGTACGTTAATCTTAAAAGTACTCCAAGTGTTTTGATTAACTTAATTCGAGTCATTAGATTAGTTTATTTTAAAATATGTAAAAATTCGAGTGTAAGGGGAATGTTCATTCCCTATGATGTATTATTTTGGATGGTAGGGTAAGAGTGTATGCAAAAAAAAAAAAAAAAAAAAAAAATCGAAAAAAAAAGAAAAGAGAAAAACATACGGACTACCATCCCGTTTCATTCTATGTTTATTTTATGTTTTTGTTATTTTTCATTTATTAGCTTAAGTCGAGTCTAGTCTTGGCTTAGCAACGCCATATTGTACATGTAATTAACCAAGATGATTAACTCGCCACCAGTAAAGATTGCCTATATCCAACAAAACCGTGTATTCCGTATACCTACACCTAACATTATAACCCTTTAAAAGACCTCTTTGATAGTTTATCCTAGGTGCTTACACCATGTGGTGGAGGTTTGATCCTTTCCCAAGCCTATGGTAATCTTTTTTGTTATGACAGGTAGTGAGAGATGTTTTCCATCTCCATATTGTGATATATACTTTATTACACCCGAGAGATGTGAGTATCTAAACACTATTTGTGAGGTACTAGTATATGACCTCCGTGCTTGTCTTTGGTCTTTAGTGGATCGATTATTTGTTGTAATTACTTTTATATTAGTGTTAAATGACCCCTAACTTGTATTTTGACTAGAATAAAAGCGCATTTGCTTGAGGACAAGCAAATCTCAAGTGTAAGGGTATATGATGAGGCGAAAAATGATCCGTTTTTAGGGGGTCATTTAAGCCGGAATTGGAATTTATTTGATCAAGTTTTGCCCTAAATCGTTCCTTTTGTGATTTTAGGTACTTTTGGAGTGAATTCTGGAAAAGGAAGCATTTTGGACATTTTTGGAGCATAAAAGTGAAGAAAACGGCAAAGTCTTAATTTTCCTTGCTCTGAACAATACCTGACGGCGTCAAGAGCAATTTGATGACGGCTTCAAGAGTAAAAATCGTGACGGCCCAGTGAAAACGTAATGGCGTCAAGGCAAGGCCGTCAAGAGTAAAAGTGGTGACGGCCCAAAATAACATTACACATGACGGCGTCAGATCTGGATCTAGGCAGTCTGAGAATATTATGGGCGGCGGGTTGACGGCGTCAGAACTTTCTTCTTGACGCCGTCACCTTAGGAAATCTATATATACTCTTTGTTATTTTCATTCTAAGAGAGGAGAATTTTTGGGTCGAACTTAATAAACCCTAGCACGAATTTTACAGTATTTTCAAGGGTTTTCACCCCTTGATACCTTTCATGTTCAATTAAGATAAGTATCCTTTCAATTCATTCAATATGTCTATGTGTTGTTTGAATATATCTTACGCTTGTCTTGATTTTAACATGCTAGGCTAGTTCTTTTGTATGTTTGCTTAGATGTAATGAAACCTAGATGTTGATTATAGGTTGATTGCTTGTTTATAGTTGTAATGGATGAATGATTTCGATGTTAGGCTTAAGAAAACTGGCATATCTCCATTGTGTAACTTGCTTGAACGTCTTAAGAAACATGAACCAATGCGTACTAAGGTTTTTATGGTTGTATTTAATGCATGAGCGAATTCTAGTGATCCCATGTTAGGAACTTCTTGCAGGCTCGACATAGGAGTGAAGTAGGAGCTTATAGAGTTGGGGAAGTACGTACGCCACCCCACGATTGGTATTAAGAAATATAACCCGTCATCAACGCAACTGTAACAAACAATTAACCTGTAAAAGATATCTAGGGAGTAGTGAAATCTAAGTAAACACAATTCTCCCATCTATTGTTCACACCACATTAGTTTAATTAGTTTTATTTACATTTCTGTTATTTTATTTTGATTGCATCTTAGTTATTGGGTTAGTTGACTAGCAACTAATTCCGCCCACTCTTCCAAAACACGAGATTTTTTATTTTCTTTTATAAAATATAAGAATACAAAAAGAATCATCCTTCACCTCTAGACCTAGTTTTTAGGCCTTCTAATCCTAACGACACTATTCCTAAGTTGAACGATCAATCCCCCGGTACTTGTCACTATACTATACTACAACGATCAGGTACACTGCCTGGTGGGGGTTGTAAGCTTCTCGAGATCCCTCGAGAGGTAAAGCCTGGTGCAAGTCCCACGCATCAGATACATCAATAAAGGTGATCCAGCCTTAATATGTGCAATCATACCATCAAGGATCATGTAGGAAAAGTTGAATGGCTGATTGGTAACTAGGCCAAATAATGCAGAAGCTATGGCATGTCCAAATTGATCCCAAGCAGTACTTTTGGGACTTAAGCAATGAAGCAAAACATGAATAAGATATTTCCAATGAGGACTTACCATTGCTTTCTGAAAAGTAATCCTGTTCAAAGGACCTTCATACCCAATATCTCTCAGTGCATCCCAAACCTCTTGTTTAGCAAACAAAACATAGCCTCCCTCATCATCAAACAACAAAACCTCCCTGATTGTTGCTTCAGTAATACGTATGGCTCTTCCAGCAACTGTAGCATGGATAACATCCTCTCCATCTTCTATCTCAGCCCTAGCCATGGCCCAAAACGCTTGTATCCAAGGTCCAATAATTTCTGGGTTTACGAAAAGCGAGTAATTGATGGTGGATCCGGTGAGAAAATCAATTATGCCATGTAAATCAATGTTCTTTTGTGTTTTCTCAAGGTTTGCAATCATATTGTGTTTGGTGATGGTTGGTCGGTGTGCCATTGCGAGTATGATTTTGAGAAAAGAATGATAATCGTTGATGAACTTGGTGGAATTGATGAGTGAATATGGGTATATAAAGATGAAAAAGATATGGGTATAGAGGGATAATATACAAAGAATCACGGTGAATTAATTATTTTACCGTTATTTTTGGAAGTTATCTTCCCCATATCTTTCGAAAGTTTGTTACCCGGATTTTTGACTGTTGTAACAGTATTCTGACACGTCAGCGTACCCTTCAGAACAACAAGCAGTACTTTCCATATAACATGGAGCAGTACTTTCATTTGTAAAACAAAGCAGTACGCTGGCAAAGTACTTTCCCATCAAAATATCTTTAGTATTGACTATTTGACCAAAATATCTGTTGAAAGTCAACCCGAGATAATTAATACCTTTCCAAATTAATTCCCAAAGCTACCAAGGCAAGTAGAATTGAATGAGCATCATTAATACCCCTTATAACTTTTCTTGCCTATAAAAGAAACTTTCCACCAACACATCTCTTCATCAATACTTGTAATACTCTCATAAAAACCCTAATCAACATCATGAGTCACTTCCCTTTAGTCTACATCTCATCTGATTCACATGGCTCCATTGATTCAGAGATAATCTATTACTCTGACTCTGACTTTGATGATGATGCAGGATGGAGTGGCTACTTTCCTCCTGATGTATCAACCTCTACCATTACTGATGCTGCAAGCTCTACCAACCTAAAACCTAAGAAAAAGGTGTTTGTTCCTGCTCCTAGTTCTTCTTTGGAAAATGAACTTCCACAGGCCTTGACACAGGCTCTTGAATCAGCCATAAAGAACATGAAGTGGTCTGCTCCAAGAAAAGAGAGACCTCCCAAGCAAGTACTTGGCCTGGCTTGCCCAAGGAAGCAAGCTTCTTTTGATGACAAAAGAAAGACTGCTCAAAAGGGAAAGCAAAGCTATCAGGGAAAAGGAAAAAGGCCAATGGAGTAGGGGTGTGTTGGGTAGGGTAGGTAGGTGTGGTGTAGGGTGTTTGTGGTAGTTCTCTGTTTGTCTTGGTTGTGTCTGTGTCATGGTTGTCTGTATCTCTTGGACTTATGAATGTAACCTCTGAATAATAATGAATAAAAATCTTTTCTTTTGAATGATACATGTAGCCTCCCCTCAATTAATGACTAACTACTAATGCCTCCCCTCAAGAATAGCTTAATTATTAATCATACCAATACTCACAACTAAGAAGGTAAATCTTGAAACATCAAAGCCCTTTGTGAGTAGATCTGCTACATTATCATCTGTATGGACTTTAACAACATTGATAAGCCTATGCTCATAGCAATCTCTGATAAAATGATGTCTAATTTGAATGTGCTCTGTTTTGGAGTGATAAACTGGATTCTTCACAATACAAATTGTACTCTCATTATCAATATTGATAGGAGTGTTCTTGAAGTTGAATCCATAATCCAAAAGCTGATTTTGAAACCAAAGTACTTGTGTACAACAACTTGCAGCAGCTACATATTCTGCTTCTGTGGAAGATGTTGCTGCAATTGTTTGCTTTTTGCATTGCCATGAGACTAATCTACTTCCAAGATAATGACACCCTCATGTTGTTGATCTTCTGTCATAGTTGTCACCAGCATAATCACTGTCTGAAAAAGCTTGTAGATGAAAAGGGGACTCCCTAGGATACCACAATCCTAGCTTAGGTTGTTGCCTAAGGTACCTAAAGATCCTTTTGACAGCATTCAAATGTGATACCTTGGGATGAACTTGATGTCTTGCACATAAACAAACATCAAAAGTAATGTTAGGCCTAGATGAAGTTAAGTACATTAGACATCCAATCATAGACCTGTATAATTTGACATCAACATCATCTCCATCTTCATCTTTTCCCAAAGGCTTGTTAGCATCAACAGGTGTGGATGCTGGCTTAACAGTTGTGAAGTTGAATCTCTTAAGAATGTCTGCAACATACTTATCTTGACTTATAAAAATTCCACTGCTTGATTGTTGCACTTGAAGTCCCAAGAAGAATGTTAATTCTCCCATTGAACTCATCTGAAATTCTTTTTGCATAAGATCTTCAAATTCCTTCACCATAGATTGCTTAGTAGCACCAAATATAATATCATCTACATAAACTTGGACAAGCATGATATCCTTCTTATCTCTTTTGATAAACAAAGTCTTGTCAATGGCACCTCTCCTGTAACCATGTTGCAATAGAAAATTGGAGAGTCTTTCATACCATGCTCTAGGGGCTTGATGAAGGCCATACATAGCCTTGATAACCTTGTAGAATTTGTTTGGATGTGCAGGATCTTCAAAACCAGGAGGTTGTTTAACATAAACTTCCTCTGTGATAGTGCCATATAGAAAAGCACATTTAACATCCATTTGATTTACAAGAAATCCCATATAAGATGCAAAAGCCAAAAATAGCCTTATGGCTTCAATCCTTGCTACAGGAGCAAATACTTCGTCATAGTCTACTCATTCTTCTTATCTATATTCTTGAGCTACTAACCTTGCTTTATTCTTGATTACATTCCCTCTTTCATCTCTTTTAACTCTGAAGACCCATTTTGTTCCAATCAGTCTCATACCATAAGGTAAATCACATAATACCCATACTTCTTGAAGTTTAAATTGTAAGAGTTCTTCTTGCATAGCTTCAACCCAACTATCCTTGGCTAATGCTCATTTTATTGTCTTAGGTTCTTCTTGAGATAGAAAGCAAGCAAATATACACAATTTCTTATCTTTGTGATTCACCCTATTTTGCTTGTAAATAAAGCTAAGTAGAGAAGTATGTTGTTGAGACATATTCTTAGCTTTAGTTCTTGTAAGTACTCCTGAATTAGAAGGTCCAATTATCTTACTGACAGGATGATCTTTGTGAATTCTTAGAGTAGGAGTTGGTGTTTCTTCAAGATTATCTTCCAAATTTGTGATGTCAGGGTCTTCATTAGAATCATAGAAAATTCCTTCTTGTTCCAATTCATCATCAGTGTCTTCTAAGGCACGCATGGTTGAATCAATTAAATCATCAGCATTCTTCCAATTTGAAGTATCTAAAATTTGAGAAGTACTTTTAAATGGATCAGCAGTACTTTGGGGCAAAGTACTGTTAGTGCCTTTAGCCTTCTTCTTTTCTGCTTCATAAGCTCTCCTTTGATCATCTTCATAGGATTTGGCAATTGTTTCTTGAAGAAGCATCCTATTAAGTTCATCTTGGATAGCTTGGTCTTCATTAGATACTGTAGTCTTTGGTGGAACAATACTTTGTGGATCAATAGTACCTTGAGGTGCAGTAGTACTCTTCTTCTCATCATTGGGTGCTTCATCAAAATCATCTTTAAATCTTATATTAACTCCATGAACAATGTACTGTGTTTCCTCTTCATTGTGAACAACTTGATTTTCTTCCCTCACAGGTATATAGTTCATAGATGAAGACATTAAATCAAGATCAAACATCCAATCAGGACCTTTACCTTTTTGATATTCTTGTTCTTCTAGGAATTCAACATGAAGACATTCTTGAACCTTCTTGGTAGCCCTGTTGTACACTCTGAATCCTTTGCTATTTGTACAATAATCCAATAAGTATCCTTCTTCTGATTTACCATCAAATTTTCCCAAATTATCAGCAATGTTCAAGATAGTCAGGGGACATCCAAAAGGTTTCATAAACTTAATGTTTGGCTTCTTTCCCATGAGTAACTCATAAGGTGTCTTCAGTTGAGATTTTTTCACTGATACTCTATTTAGCACATAACAAGCAGCACTTACAGCTTCAGCCCAAAATGGAACAGGTAATTGGGAGTCTACAAGCATTGTCCTTGCTGCTTCTATCAAAGTTCTGTTCTTCATTTTTGTAACTCCATTTTGTTGAGGAGTTCTAGCAATACTGAATTCTCTTTTAATCCCTTTCTTAGCACAAAATTCATCCATAAGCTGATTTTTGAATTCAGTCCCATTATCACATCTAATGCCTCTAACCTTGAGTCTTAACTGATTTTCAAGTGCTATTATAAGATCATGAATGATGCGTGGGAATCGCAACGGGTTTTACCTCTCGAGGGATCTCGAGAAGCTTACAACCCCCACCAGGCAGTGTACCTGATCGTTGTAGTATAGTATAGTGACAAGTACCGGGGGATTGATCGTTCAGCTTAGGAATAGTGTCGCTAGGATTAGAAAGCATAATTACTAGTTCTAAAGGTGAGGGATGATTATTTTTGTATTTTTATATTTTTTAGAAAGCAATTAAAATATCGGTTTTTGGAAGAGTGGGCGGAATTAGTTGCTATTCAACTAACCCAAAACTACGATGCAATCAAAATAAAATACTAAAAATGTAAATAAACTAATTTATACTGAGGTTGTGAGCAGTAATTGGCAGATCTCCAAAATAAAATACTAGTTGCTATTTACTTAGATTTCACTACTCCCTAGATATCTTTTACACGTTAATTACTTGTTATAATTGCATGGATGACGGATTGTATTCCTTAATACCATTCATGGGGTGGTATACATAACTCCCCAATTCTATGAGCTCTTATCTCCTCCTACACCATGCCCAGCACAACTATAGGGATTGTAAACAGTGGCTCATGCATTAAATACAACCAATAAAGACCTAGTACGCCTCGGTTCATGTTTCTTAAGACGTTCAAGCATGTTACCTTTTGGAGATCTGCCAGTTTTCTTAAGCCTAACATATAAAATCATTCATCCAAGACAAGAATAAACAAGTAATCAACACATAATCAATATCTAGGTTTCATTAGATCTAAGCAAACACAAAAGAGATCTAGCCTAGCATAATGGAATTGAGACAAGAACAAGATATAGACAACCAACACATAGACATACTGATTGAATTAGAAGAACACTTATCTCAATTACAATGCAAGGTATCAAGGTTTAAAACCCTTGAAAAACCTGTAAAAGTTACACCAAAATCGTCTTTAGGGTTTCTCCAAAACTTCTCTTTTTTAATGTGAAAAACTAGAAAACTATATATAGGAAAATCGGGGTGACGGCGTCAAGAACAAGGGTGTGACGCCGTCATCTCGCCGCCAAATACTTCCTCGGACGGCCTTGATCTACTTCTGACGGCCTGCGTGACGCCGTCATCAACTACGGATTTTTATTCTTAGGGTTTTGACGCCGTCAAGAACAACTCTTGACGCCTTCATGTACTGTTCCCAGCATGGAAAATAGAGACTTTGCCGTTTTCTTCACTTTTATGCTCCAAAAACGTCCAAAATGGCTTCTTTTCCAGAATTCACTCTCCAAGTACCTAAAATCATAAAAGGAACGATTTAGGGCAATATTTGATCAAATAAATTCGGATTCGGGCTTAAATGACCCCCTAAAAACGGATCATTTTTCGCCTCATCATATACCCTTACACTTGAGATTTGCTTGTCCTCAAGCAAATGCGCTTTTATTCTACTCAAAAGACAAGTTAGGGGTCATTTAACACTAATATAAAAGTAATTACAATAAATAATCGTTCCACTAAAGACCAATAGACAAGCACGGAGGTCGTACACTAGCACCTCACAAATAGTGTTTAGATACTCACATCTCTCGGGTGTAATAAAGTAATATAACATTATGGAAATGGAAGATATCTCTCACTACCTGTCATAGCAAAATAGATTACCATAGGCTTGGGAAAGGATCAAACCTCCACCACATGGCGTAAGCACCTAGGATAAACTATCAAAGAGGTCTTTTAAAGGGTTGTAACGTTAGGTATAGGGATATGAATTACACGGTTTTGTTGGATAAAGGGAGTTTTACTGGTGGCGAGTTAACAATCTTAGTTAATTACATGAACAATATGGCGTTGCTAAGCCAAGACTAGACTCGACTTAAGCTAATAAATGGAAAATAACTAAAAACATAAAATGAACATAGAATGAAAAGGGATGGTAGTCCGTATGTTTTTTTCTCTTTTTCTTTTTTCTATTTTTTTTTTTCTTTTTCTTGATTTTTCGATTTTTTTTTTATTATTATTATTTTTTTTTTTTTTTTTTTTTTTAGAGACACTCTTATCCTACCATCCAAAATAATACACCATAGGGGATGAGAATTCCCCTTACACTTGAATCTTTACATACTTTACATTAAACTAATCTAATGACTCGAATTAAGAAAATCAAAACACTTGGAGCACTTTTAAGATTAACGCACATATGGGGGTAATAAATGATGTTCTTCCCCATTACTCCATAAAATAAGTACTTACCCATGAGTCCCAATCGTCCCAAAACAATATGTACAAGGATATGACTCGACTTAGCAACCATGTAATCAATTAGAAAGTTAACTTAGGGTTTAACAAATAACAATAATGCACTAAAAATGAGCGCATACACGGAAGGCTAAGGGGATTTGGGTGTACATTTAAGTGGGGTGTAAGAAATTCTTCCTTTAAGTAAAATGCTTAAAGTTAGAAACGAAAAGATAGGCTCGGAGGGGTGTACTAGGGGTTTCGTGTACTAAAAATGAGTACAACGCTAAGGGTGTGGGAAAAATTAGTTGACTTAACTAGCCAAGTAATATGACTTAAATGGTCAAGTAATTATGATACAGGTTTAACACAAGGGTGATCCTAATGCCTCTTATCATGTAGTATATCCTACCACACGAATGTAGTCTCACTAGCGGTCTCGGGATGCATCACTAACGCAAGTTCTAGAATCTAAATGCTACCGGTACACTCATAAGCACTAATAGTAAATGCTTTTCCTATCAAATCTAAAGGCGAACCTTACAATTTTGGGTGGAAAATTTTTCTGAATATACGGTTATGTGCTAGTCATACAATCTCCTATCCATGAGACGCTTGCTATGGCTAAAGTTTCACTCCTAAATGTTGTATAAAATTTTAAATTTGGCGCTAAAATTGCACTAACAAGTATTTCTCATAGTTTTATTACACATCTACTATCAAACAAGACAAACTCAAGCGAAAGTGCATATGTAAGGTATCATCTTTTTACCCTCCCCTTACACTTAAGATGAACATTGTCCCCAATGTTCAAGTAAAGAATGTAAAAGTGAAAAAGTAAAGAGAATGAAATCAAATACTCCCCTGATTCGCTCGGTATGGATTATAGGATAGCCAGGTTAGATCTTCCTCCAAGAAAATGAACAATCAAAGCTTCCCTTCCAGAATATAAATCATCTTCTTGTCATACATAACCTATAAAACCTGACAAAAATAGACAAGACAACCTCGTGTAAAATCGGCGGCATCCTATATAAGTTACTAAATCCTAGAAAACAAAGTAAGATATAATGCTTGTGGAATGAAGTTTGCAGATTTCCTGGAGATTATAAAACTTAATAATTCACAAAAACCATAAGACTCCGTTAGAAAAAACAAAACCGGTAAAATTTCCAGATTTTAACTCCTGACGCTGTCAAGAGTAATCCTCTAACGCCGTCAGAATGGACCTGCAGAAATTCTTATGTTAAGTTTCCGGAAAATTTCTGGAAAAACTTGGTTCTACTTCCTGGAAAATCCTGCAAAACTTCATTATGACTCAATACAAGCATTTGACTCTAACAAATACGAATACACATGTTCATTTATTATTGTGGAGAATCATGATCGGTTTGTTTCTTAAAAACATATTTGGGGTTTCCCCTTACACTTATCTTTTGCAAAAATACTTCTAGGTGGAGTTAAGACTAGGCTAAACAACAAAGTAGAGTCTTTCCACATTTTAATCGAGAAACATGATCAACCAACAATAAAAATAAAACATGCATACAGAAGCAAATAACAAACAAACAATTAAAATCACACAAAACATGGGTTGCCTCCCAAGAAGCGCTTTTCTTTATTTACGAGTCTTGTAGCTAGACTCAAGGCTATGGGTTACTACGCGATTTCATCATTGGTTCCACTCTCTAGGTCATCTTCTAAACTAGTATCGCTTTCATAGTGCAAGTACTTCGGATCTTCGAATTCGAAAACATCTTGTCGATACTTAGAACCAAGCTTACTAACATTCTTAAAGAATCCACATGATAAATCAGAAATATTTCTACACCCTCTCCTAACATCTTCATCACACAAGATAAGTTGGGAGCTTATCATATCAAGCCCGTCACAATCTATTCCCTTAAGGTCTTTTCTCTTGTATGGCGTTTGGTATGAAATCCTCCTAATCCCATCAGTGAAGGTCATGATTCCGTTCAAGTCATCTACTATCAAATTAGTGATTTCACAAAAGGGTGCTCCAAAGACGACTTGTGATAACCTAGGGTCGACATAGTCCTCTATGTTGTCCACAATCGTGAATTCCATAGGGAATGCCATATTTCCTACGAACACCTGGATTTCATGATCTTTACCAACCACTTTCTCTCCTTTGTAAATCATTCCCCATCTGCAGATATTGTTGTAATGGAACAGGGACATAACATTCTTAGGCATGAATATGTTGATGTAGACGTTATCAAAATGCTTGAGACCGATCATGCATGGAATTTTGAGATTACTCGGATCACGCCTCCTTATCTTCCCCGATTCTCCATTCCTGGACCCGAATAGATTCCCCTCAAGGGAAGGACGATATTCGTAAACCTCTTCATTTCCCCCACAAAAATTTACCTTCCTAACACCATTGGTGAGTACTACACTACCATCTTCCTCATCAAGGATTGCTCCCGATTCATTGATAAATGGTATCCCAAGGACAAGGTGGGTAAACGTTTGATTGGTGAGAGGGTCCACGTCATCAACCACGGTGAGGTCAGTATTGTAAACAAGCTCTCCAATCCTAATTGATAAATTTTCTATTACTCTCTCGTACGCAATGTGCTCTGGGAAGGTTTTGTGGTATAGGGAAAGGGGGATTATGTTGACTGGGAAGCTAGGATCTATATGACTATCGGTTAAGAGCTTTTCCTTAATGGTACAGGGGATCTTGAAAACTTTATGGTTACTTTCCATAGTCTGATTGCTACCCACACTAATAACATCCTCCATTTTTCTCTTGGGTTCTTCTATAATAGATTTACCCAAAATGGTTGGATCATTCTCATGCTCTTCCGATTTCTCTTTCCTTTCATCCGGTTTGTCGGATTCTTGCGCGGTGTATTGCTTGGGTGAGTCGGTAGGTTTCCTTGCCGAAGCATGGTCAACCCTTGAGGTCTCATCTTTCGCTGTCTGACTGGATTTGTTAGTTTGTTGTTGGGTTGGGTTGGATGTTGAAGCAGATATTGTGGTGATGATGTTTACGAAGTGGATTGGTCCAGGGGAGTTGACAGGTTCTTTTCTGTTAGGAGATAGATGTTTGAATAACTTGCTAGGGCTTTTTATTTTTACAAGGGAGGCTGGTGGGCTCATGACGGTAGCAGATTTAACCTCATCAACGTGAATAGGCTTATTATCAATATGCTCTTTGATAGCAGTCAACAGATTACAAATCTTGTTGTTTACATCAGCCTGCTGTTGTTTAAATTTGGCCTCGAGCGTAGCGAGCTGTAGTTCTTGAGATAGAATGATTTTTTTTAAAGTATCTTCACAGCTTTGCCTAGGAATGCCTTGTGATGGAAAATGCTCGGACCAGGTGAGTGGTGAGGAGCCATTGAAGGATACGCTTCGCGTTTGGAACCCTCTAAAATTAGGTTTATCCTTCCATGCCTCATAGGCTTCAGCAGAAGTTCGAGGACCCTGACCTACGTGTGATGATGTGAATTCGTTATAAGCACGTTTTGGAAGTTCCATGAAGTTATGGGTCTCATGAGGGCCATTGCATAGTTTGCATGTAGAGGTGATTCTGCTTACTTGGCTTGAAGGTTTATGAGCTTCGTAAGATTTCATGAGAGACTTGACTCGACCTTCAAGTTCCATGATCCTACGGTTGGGAGTGCTAGAATTGTTCGAAGGCAAAGATATTGCCTTGACCGTTTCGTTCAAGTCACGGGGATCATTCCAACTTTCGTTGTCATAGAGAGCAAGATCTTCTATGAGTTCCCATGATTGTTCCGCACTAAGATCACGTAGCTTACCACCGGCCGATTGGTCAATGGTTCGCCTCGCGGAGATGTCGATATGGTCATAAAAAATTTGGACTTGGAGCCAAAGATCTATGCCATGATGAGGGACTTTTTGGAGTAAGTCCTTGAAACGAGTCCATGCTTCATAAAGAGATTCATTTTGACGTTGTTGGAACATCAAGATGTCATTTCTAAGCTTAGTAGTTCTCCTCGGTGGGAAAAATTGAGCAAGGAAACGAGTGGTGAGATCATCCCATGTGGTGATGGATCCCGCGGGTAAACGCTCAAGCCATTGACTAGCTTGATCCCGTAGAGAGAATTGGAATAGGCGTAAACGGGTAGTCTCTCTAGTTTCAACACCTAGGTCTATGGAATCTACGATTTTGAGAAAGTCCTTAAGATGTTGGTTTGGATCTTCGGAACGAAGTCCATGGAATGCACATCCGCTTTGCACGAACCGGATGGTGTCGGATCGCAAGGGGGTCACATTGGCTCCGGTGAGCTCAATGGTGTTTCGGTAGCCTTGGTGGCTAGGTCGGGAGTACTCTCCTAAGGTTCGGGGCCTAAGGGGTTCTAATGGTGGGTTTTGTTGTGGTGGGATGACGGGTTCAAAGATGTTACCACCTTCCATGATGTCGGATGGTAAAGAGTTACGAACAAAGGCACGAAGAAATAAGATAGACTAAAGAAAACCTAAAAATAAAAATAAAAATCTTACTAGAAAGGAATCTAGCAAGTAGACCTAATAAAAAGAAATTCTAACCTAGACAATAACTATTCCCCGGGCTGCGGCGCCAAAAACTTGATGCGTGGGAATCGCAACAGGTTTTACCTCTCGAGGGATCTCGAGAAGCTTACAACCCCCACCAGGCAGTGTACCTGATCGTTGCAGTATAGTATAGTGACAAGTACCGGGGGATTGATCGTTCAGCTTAGGAATAGTGTCGCTAGGATTAGAAAGCCTAATTACTAGTTCTAAAGGTGAGGGATGATTATTTTTGTATTTTTATATTTTTTAGAAAGCAATTAAAATATCGGCTTTTGGAAGAGTGGGCGGAATTAGTTGCTATTCAACTAACCCAAAACTACGATGCAATCAAAATAAAATACTAAAAATGTAAATAAACTAATTTATACTAAGGTTGTGAGCAGTAATTGGAGAAAATGTGTTTACTTAGATTTCACTACTCCCTAGATATCTTTTACACGTTAATTACTTGTTATAATTGCATGGATGACGGATTGTATTCCTTAATACCATTCATGGGGTGGCATACATAACTCCCCAATTCTATGAGCTCTTATCTCCTCCTACACCATGCCCAGCACAACTATAGGGATTGTAAACAGTGGCTCATGCATTAAATACAACCAATAAAGACCTAGTACGCCTCGGTTCATGTTTCTTAAGACGTTCAAGCATGTTACCATTTGGAGATCTGCCAGTTTTCTTAAGCCTAACATATAAAATCATTCATCCAAGACAAGAATAAACAAGTAATCAACACATAATCAATATCTAGGTTTCATTAGATCTAAGCAAACACAAAAGAGATCTAGGCTAGCATAATGGAATTGAGAACAAGATATAGACAACCAACACATAGACATATTGATTGAATTAGAAGAACACTTATCTCAATTACAATGCAAGGTATCAAGGGTTTGGAACCCTTGAAAAACCTGTAAAAGTTGCACCAAAATCGTCTTTAGGGTTTCTCCAAAACTTCTCTTTTTTAATGTGAAAAACTAGAAAACTATATATAGGAAAATCGGGGTGACGGCGTCAAGAACAAGGGTGTGACGCCGTCATCTCGCCGCCAAATACTTCCTCAGACGGCCTTGATCTACTTCTGACGGCCTGCGTGACGCCGTCATCAACTACGGATTTTTATTCTTAGGGTTTTGACGCCGTCAAGAACAACTCTTGACGCCTTCATGTACTGTTCCCAGCATGGAAAATAGAGACTTTGCCGTTTTCTTCACTTTTATGCTCCAAAAACGTCCAAAATGGCTTCTTTTCCAGAATTCACTCTCCAAGTACCTAAAATCACAAAAGGAACGATTTAGGGCAATATTTGATCAAATAAATTTGGATTCGGGCTTAAATGACCCCCTAAAAACGGATCATTTTTTGCCTCATCAATGAATAACATCAAAAGTTTCATCTTTGAATCCTAAGAAAAAGACCCAACTAAATCTGCTACAATCATCTGTTATAACCAAATAGTACTTCTTCTTGTTTAAGCTAACAACTGAAACAGGTCCAAACAGATCCATATGTAGCAACTCCAAAGGCTCCCTAATAGTTCTTTCTTCAATCTTTTTACATGAAGCCTTGTGTTGTTTACCCTTCTTGCAAGCCAGACATGAATGATCATGTTTGAATGTTTTAGAAGGTAAACCTCTAACTAAATTTCCTTTGACCAGCTTATTGATGTTTTTGAAATTCATATGCCCTAGTCTTTTGTGCCATTGATGTGCCTCCTCCATTGTTGCCCTTGTAATCAAGCATGTTGCTCTTTCAGCAGAATTGATGTTCTTCAAGTATATGCTATACACATCATTGGTTCTTGGTGCTCTCAGCATCACCAAGTTTTCATCTTCTAATCTAAACTCAGGGGAGAGAATAAGACATTCTGTGTCAAGAAACAACACAGGGTACTTCTTGTCACAGATCTGAGAGACTGACAAAAGGTTGAATTTAAGCTCCTTCACATATCTGACATTCTCAAAATCAATAGATCCTGCCTTAATGGTTCCTTTGCCAGTGATTCTCCCTCCATCAGGATCATTCTCAAATGCAACTCTTCCTCCAAAATAAGCCTTAAAATCTGACAAGAGCTCCTTTTCTCCTGTCATGCTTCTAGAGTAACCACTATCCACAATAAGATGATCTTTAAGCTCCTCTGATGGGTTTCCCTACATAAAAATGAAAAGGGTTAGTTTCTTTTAGGAACCCCAAGCCATTACTGACTTATGTTCCCCTTGTGGAGTAACATACTCAAATTCTTTGAGTATGTAATCACCGCTGTTTTTGAAAATACTATCAAGAACTACTGTTTTTGATTCCAAAACCTGTGTTGAATTGTTATCAACACTCCCTTTTTCACCCTTATTTTCTGAAAGTACTTTGTTATCCTCAGTAGTACTTTCTTTCTTAACCCACTTAGTTATAACCTTTGGTGTTGGGTTCTGTGTTCCAGCAGCTTTTCTTGGGTTGTAAGGCCTTCTAGGTTTGTAAGAATTGAATCTCCTAGGTCTTACAGTTGAGTTTTTGCTAGCAGTACATTGATTGGGAAACTTCCTAACAGTACTTTGAGGAAGTACTGCTTGACCAGTGCTTTGAGAAGGTACTGTGGGTTTGGAGAATGATCTTTTCTGATGAGGGTACCTATAGTCTTTTGAGAAATTACTATGGTTAACCTTATTTGTGTAATTCCAAACTGGTTTATTCTCCCTTGGTTTATTCTCTTTGTGCTTATGGTTTGCAGATGTGGTCTTTGGGTATTTGCTCAAGTATTCTGAATGATAATCACAGTCCTTGATCAAATGATGAGGACTATAACATACAAAGCATTAATTTGGACCCATCATCCCAAATCCATTTCCAAAAGGTTTTCTATGATAAGCAGTATTTTGAAAAGAGTTTCTTGTAGGTACTGCTGAATGATCAGCAGTACTTTGAGAAGTTTTTGGAAGTACTGCTTGTTTTGAAAAATCTTTTTCACATTCAGAAACCTTATTATTATCCCTAGGTATTTCAACAGATTCTCCTAAAGACTCAGGATTAGATTGACCTTTAAGCTTTTTCCTAAACTCTAGGTTGTCTACACCATAACAAGAAACATCTGTCCTAGGTGGTTGACAACTACCTGGGGGTGGAGGAACTTCATTGTATCCTTTGTTTTTCTTAAACTTAGGAGGTGTTGTACAAGGTGATTCCTCATCACTAGATGTGTTTCCTTCTAAACTTATGAATTCTTCATCACTAGTTGAGGTCTCTTGAGAAAAACTTAAATCTTGGTTCCTAGATGAAAGTACTTCTGAATTATTATCATAACCTAGGCCAGTTTTAATGTTTGCTGTTCTTTGTTTTTCAACAAAACTAACATGTGACAGACCTGATTCTTTCCAAACAGCAAGTTTTTCTAGCAACTTATCTCTTTCTTTGGTGACTTTTTCTAATTCAGAAACTTTACATCCTAACTTCCATTCACTTAGCTTTGATTGATAATCTTGTTGCTCATATTTTTCAGCCCAAGCTACTTCATTATTCTCATGAGTGATTATCTTAGCTTCCATGGATTCTAAAGTCAATTGGTAACCAGCTATCTCAGACCTAGCCCTTCTATAGTTATCTCTTTCTGTTTCATATTCTTTAAGCATCTTTTGATAAGAGTTACTACATTTGGAACATACCGCAGAGATAGTGGATGAAGTAGGTGAAGTAGCCATCATAGCAAGCTAAACAGGTTCTTCTTCACTTTCCATGCTCCAATCAAAGCTTCCTAGACCATCTCTTGACTCCAAAGCTTCATATCCTGGTTCCTAATCAAAAGCTGTGCTCCAATCAACCTCTTCCAATGCAACCATAGAATAGGTTACTGGTTCATCATCAAATTCTTTACTCCAGTCAACTTCTGACAAGTCTTCTTGAGCAACTAAAGCTTGTGACTTTGGCTCAGCAATAGGAACTTCTTTTCTTTCAACCTTGGGTTTAGGTTGTTCTATCATCCTATTTGCTTGATACTTTGCAAACTTGCATTCCCTTGCAAAGTGACCAGTTCTTTGACAATTAAAGCATTCAATCTTGGACTTGTCAAATGCTATACCCTGCTTATTCTTGAAATCAATACCTCTCCCTGTCTTGTTCATAAACTTCATGATCCTTGCATCAATCATAGCAACCTGCCATCTTATGTCAATTTCTTCCATAGCATCATTATCAATTTGCAAGAGATCTTCTTGATAAGTAACAGGTAGAGTAGCTTGTTGGGCAAACAATGAGCATAAAACATCATCTGAGTTGGGAGTATGTGATGGTGATGAAGTGGTACTGATCAAAGTTGTACATGGATTCTGTGTTTCTAAAACAGTACTTTGGACAGGATAAGCAGTATTTTTAGTGGAAGTACTGCTTCTATTTTCAGAAGAGACAAAGGCAATGTTGTGAGAACTTGAACCTTTATTACCCTTCATCTCATGCTTATACACCTTTAGATTGTTGTAAAGATCCTCAAAGTCCATAGTCTCCAAACTAGGTTGTCCTCTAATCATTGTAGCAACCACATGCCACGCAGAAGGAAAACTCCTCAAGAACTTCAAATTAATTAGCATCTTGAACTGTTGCCTCAGCTCCATATAACTCTAGCATGCTGAGTAGATTTTGATATCTATCATAAGCAGAGTTAATACTTTCTCTTTCACCAACAGTGAAGGTTTCAAACCGCTGCTTCAACAGGTTCTTGTGCATCTTCTTGGAAGCATCATTACCTCCAAATCTTGTTTTAATAGAAGTCCTTAATTGTTTTGCATCTGATGCGTGGGAATTGCACCAGGCTTTACCTCTCAAGGGATCTTGAGAAGCTTACAACCCCCACCAGGAAGTGTACCTGATCGTTGTAGTATAATATAGTGACAAGTACCGGGGGATTGATCGTTCAACTCAGGAATAGTGTCGCTAACATTAGATAACCTAAAAATTAAGTCTAGATGTGAGGGATGATTCTTTTAGTATTTTTATATTTTTATAAAAGCAAATAAAATCTCGGGTATTGGAAGAGTGGGCGGAATTAGTTGCTAGTCAACTAACCCAATAACTAAGATGCAATCAAAATAAAATAACAAAAATGTAAATAAATCTAATTAAACTAGTGGTGTGAACAATAAATGGGAAAATTGTGTTTACTTAGGTTTCATTACTCCCTAGATATCTTTTACAGGTTGATAGTTTGTTACAATTGCGTGGATGACGGGTTATATTCCTTAATACCATTCGTGGGGTGGCGTACGTACTTCCCCAACTCTATAAGCTCCTACTTCACTCCTATGTCGAGCCTGCAAGAAGCTCCTAACATGGGATCATTAGAATTCGCTCATGCATTAAATACAACCATAAAAACCTAGTACGCATTGGTTCATGCTTCTTAATACGTTCAAGCAAGTTACCATATGGAAGTCTGCCAGTTTTCTTAAGCCTAACATCGAAATCATTCATCCGTAACAACTATAAACAAGCAATCAACCCATAATCAACATTTAGGTTTCACTACATCTAAGCAAACACATAATAGATCTAGCCTAACATGTTAAAATCAAGACAAGCGTAAGATATATGAATGAATTGAAAGGATACTTATCTTAATTTAACATGAAAGGTTTCAAAGGGTAAAAACCCTTGAAAGTACAGGAAAAATCGTGCTAGGGTTTCACCAAGTTATCCCTCTAATTGTCCTCCCTTAATGAATGAAAATTACAAAACTATATATAGATTTTCCTACGTGACGGCGTCAAGAAGAAAAATCTAACGCCGTCAACTCGCCGCCCATAGTAATTTCGGATTGCCTAGATCCAGATCTGACGCCGTCAAGTGCAAATTTTCTCTGGGCCGTCACATGTAATGGGACCATGATGGCCTATGGTGACGCCGTCATGCCCCTAGTGTAAAAACTCTTTGGATCATCACGGACTCTATCCACTTCATTTCTTGTTTTACTCTTGACGCCGTCATGTAGAATTTCGTGACGCCGTCATGTACTGTTCCCAGCAAGGAAAATTAAGACTTTGCCGTTTTCTTCACTTTTATGCTCAAAAAACGTCCAAAATGCTTCCTTTTCCAGAATTCACTCCAAAAGTACCTAAAATCATAAAAGGAATGATTTAGGGCAATATTTGATCAAATAAATTCAATTCCGGGCTTAAATGATCCCCTAAAAATGGATCATTTTTTGCCTCATCAGCATCCTTGGCATCATGAAACTTCAATAATTGACCATCAGGAATGGCAGAGAGCAGTATGTTGAAAGTCTTGTCTTGATTTCTTTTGGTAGCAGCTGGCAAGGTTGGCTTAGGTGGTGTTGGTTGTCCTCGGATCTCTAATGGTTATTCAATTATCATATTACCATTGAGAATCACATCCCATAGTGCATGGTCTGTGATGGCAATGTACTGCCTCATCTTCATGGCCCATAAATCATATTCTCCCTTCTTGACAATAGGAATTCTAACAGCAGTGATGGATGGAGCAGCTGCAACATCTGTCGACATCTTTAAGGGTTTGTAGTAGAATCGATTTAAAAGGTTTTCTTCTTAATCAGAGTTTCCAACACAAGCTCTGATACCACTTGTAGGATCGATATAATTTGACCAAACTACTTTGTAGCTTGTAAGGTTTTAACAATCTTGAATGACTCAAAACAGTTAATATTGAAACACTGATATTACTTTGTAAAGTATGCGGAATCTACTAACACAAAGCTAAGAAGAACTTTGTTAATATTAAAACAACTCTTAAACCTGCTTATCTAAATACAGGTTTACTAACAATCCCTAACTTCTCTAAAATCGTTTTTGTAAAACTCTAAGACTCTTAGAAAACTTCGTCAGACTTCGTACCTCTAATACCATCATAAGGCTCCTTTTATAGATAACCTTAAGTCGGTTTACATTATCTACTTGAACGACAAGTAATTATCCCTAACTAATTCTAGAATATTCATATTATATTACATAGTAATCCTTTAATTAATATTGCACTTAAGTCCTTGTTCTTCGAAGTACTTTGAATAATCTTCAATAAGTAGCAGTACTTTGACCTTGATCAGCACGTTGACTATTGTCCAGTACTTTGACATAACAGTAGTTTGACTTTTCCAGTACTTTGACTTTTCCAGCGGTACTTAGATCTTCATATCCCAACAGTGAAGATTACCAATCCCAGTAGCACCCCGAAAGCTTGACAAGTCTTCTGCTGTACCAATTTTTGGGGGTGTTACAGATTGGTATCAAAGCCAAGGTTATAGAGAACTAGGTATTTTTTTCAAAAGCCTAACCTATAACCATTTTGATAAAAACGGATCCTCAACCAACACATGCCGCCTGCTAATTCGAAAAGCCTTTCGATGTTAAGTTGGAAATCATATAAGAACATTACATGATTGATATGATACAGTATATGGGAAGTTTTGGTTATATGATTGAATTAATATTATGATTTATGAGGCTTTTTGTTTAATCATGTTTTGAGTTATGCGGTTTTATAAATTTTGACTGTGATATTATTGATATTATGTGTTGAATATGGGATTATTTGTGAGACAAACTATTTTGAAAAGAGGTTTTGCCATTTTGAAACACTTATACCTACTCTACGCCGTTGTCACAGACCATGCCCTCGCTATCTATAGACGTGACTGAGGCCATCCTTGCTGGCGCATCTCGACTAGCACGGATTCCGATTTCTCCAGATCAGGACGATCCCTATATGATCGTCCGACACTCTGCTATTACTCCATCATCATCGGCCACCTCAGAGCCACATCCTTCACATTACATCAGGCGCTGACACGATCACAGACTTCACGATATCCTTATTGTACTACAGCTCGCATGTCAGTGCGACCCCCATCGCCACTTGTGCATTTTGCTGCTCACTATCATCTATCATCACCACCTCTACCACCATCTTGTCGGAGATCCAGATCACCTACTTTACCACCATATGGTTCACCTGCTCAGAGACGTAGACTCACGGACTCCTACTCAGAGGAGGAAGAGGAGGAGGATGAGGATGCAGACCCTCTAGAGGATGAGGAGGAGGATGAGGATGCAGACCCTCCAGAGGATGAGGAGGAGGACGTTCCTGATGAGGCTATCCAGCCAAATCAGAGTCCTTCACCATCAGCACATTCAGTTGGACCAGGCTTTCCCTTTCATTTTCCTGAGCCGGATTCCCCTCCACTTTTTCCTGGGCCAGATTCTTCTCCATATTCGCCTATACCCTTCGTCCCAAGACCGCCACCTGAGGTAGCTTCACCACGTCTCTCACCAGGATCAGACGTGCCATCGGAGGTAGCATCCGAGCCTGCCGACTATGGTGAGACGGGTCGGATTTGGCAGCGATTTCTTATCCTTGAGGTTAGGATCAGAGCATTGCTAGATCGATTAGAGGGTGTATCGACTGAGGGTTTTGAGGATTTGAGGAGTGATATGGGAGCATTGGTTGGTAGGCACGTGGCTTTGAGAGAGAGAGCATGATGGATTTTCGTGAGCAGTTAGAGGATCTTCAGAGAGGTCTCATGACCGCCCGGGATGCCAACCGCGTGCTTTGGCGCAAGGTTCATGAGCTCGAGCGAGAGGTCTTAGATCTATAGATCGATCGCACTAGCCACCGAATTGAGATTGCTTCAGTATGGAGGGAGATCGAGAGTCTCCAGAGAACTCTGAGATATGTTTGCAGAGATCATGGCTAGGCATAGCTAGACTCATGGTGTTGTTGTACCTATAAACTGAGAAGTTCTCAGTTGAGGGATATCAATTATCTTAGATTATTTTAGCTATCGTCTTTTATCCTTATCATTAGAATTGTTTGTAACAATTTTCCTATGGTTTCATGTTCATTGTACTTTGAAAACCTATGTATTGACATTATGGCTAACAGAAGTGCATTCTTGATTGTTGTGATTGGTATTCATGCGGTATTCGATCCTCTAGTAATCGTTCTCGAATCATGATGTATGACTGTTGGAATCTTAGGGAAATTTTAAGTCACGAATCAGATTGATGGCTCTAAGATGAAACCCACTCAGGACTACTCGCTCAGGGCCTGCTGTGGTCAACACCGGTCGTCGAGGACGACATTCGACTAGAGCTACTGGACCTCAGAATGCCGACCATCAGGATACCAATCACCGCTCCTCTGAAATTGCAAATGTTAACGAGGAAGGTGAGAATGGTCACGCTCCGCCAAACACCTCTAACATGGATCAAGCCATGATCAATCAAGTCGTGAACCAGCGTGTTGCTGAATTGCTAGCTGAGTCGAATCACTCTAATACTTCTGCTGGAACCCCTCCACCTAACCGAACTCGCGGGTGTTCTTACAAAGGGTTTAAGTTCTGTGGACCCACTGAGTATGGGGGGGGGGGACTGAAGGAGCAGTTTATTTGATGAGATGGATGGAGAAAATTGAATCTGTGTTTAACATCAGTAACTGTGATGAGGATGCTAAGGTGAAGTATGCTTCGTATACTCTGAAAGATGAGGTGTTGACTTGGTGGAATAACTAACACAAGTCAGTTGGAAGTGAGGCAGCCTATGCTATGACTTGGGATCAGTTCAAGGCCCTACTGGTCAAGACTTACTGCCCAAGGAACGAAGTTAAGAAGCTTGAGATTGCGTTTTGGAATCATAAGGTGAAGGGTACTGATTGCGTGTGAGGCGTATATCAAATAAATACAAAGTATGTGAGGAGAAATCACTAGTCAACCTTTGTTAAAAGGCCGACTTGCAAAACTCGTGAATACAATATATATATATATATATATATATATATATATATATATATATATATATATATATATATATATATATATATATATATATATATATATATATATATATATATATATTTGATACTGGGCAAGTGATTACCCGGGTCGTGTCCCAACGAGGTGTGAATGGGTAATATCAAGTGAGATTCGAGATTAAAATGCTTGTAAAGATGATTTTGATTATTTGGTGTTATGAAACTACGGTAAATTAACGAGTAACGAACGAGAAATAAAATAAATGCAACGAAAACATAAATTTAAATACGAGAGGCTAAGCAAAACTTAAAAAGTACCTAAAAGTCTACGGGAATGATAATCGGGAGCTAGGAAAATCCTAAAACGCAATCTAAATTAAAAAACATAAAAGTAATTTAAATAAAACGTAAGCACGCAAGATAAAACGTGATTTTTGAAAAATAAAAGTCCTACGGGCAAAAAAATGATTTTCCGACATTATATTTGAAAAAAGAAAATTTTGGAAAAAAGAAAAAAAAAATTTTGGACTTCCTAATAATTTTTTTATAATTAAAAGCTAAATAAAATAATTTAAATATTTAAAAATACTAGAGCTTTTGGGAAAAATCTGATTTTTTTAGAAACTAAATAATCCTAAAACTAACCTAGGAAAATATATAAGGAAGAGGAGGGGGGGGGGGGGCTAATAAGCAGTGAAATAAGAAAAACTAAACTGATTTATAATTAAACTAAGCAATTGACTACATAAAGAATTGATATTATAAACAATTAACAAGAAAACTAATTAGCTCACATGGTTGGGAGGTGTTTGTGTATGTCTGACTTTTTGCCTTTTTTACAAACATTTTTTTTAAAACTTTTTACACAAACTAGTTAAGCACATAAAGAAAATCACTTATTGTAACTAACACCTTTATTCAAAAGCAATAAATAAGCAGTTTCAAATGAAAAGTTGCAACAGTTGAGATATAAGCTTGGAAAAGAGATTTTGCAGAATTTAAAAGCTACTATCAAGCTTATACAAGCTAATCTAGGGGGAGTTAAGCTACAGGAAACTAAGGTGAACCTAAAAATCTAAAAGGGAAGGAAATAAGCAATATGAAGATCTTAATAAGCACTAAAAAAAACAATCCTAAACTAGGCTGTAACACTGAAAATAGGCCTAGGAGCTATGTTTAGAAGCCTAAAAAGCTAACAGAAAAAATTGTGAAAAATAAATAAAAAATATTAGCATGTAGACAAGCTGAAAAATAAGCTGACAACCAAATTTCAAAGTTTAAATCCTAATATTAAGAAAGCTAAAAATCCTACACTAAGGGCTGTTATAAAAGGGCAAAAACAGGCTGCTAAGAAAAATTTAAAGAATTTTCAAAAAAAATATGAGCAACTAGATTACCATCCAGTAAACTTGCAAACCAAATTTCAGGTAAAAAGGGCTTAAAATGAAGAAATGAAAAATCAAAAACCACTTCTGCTGTTGAAAACTTGTTTTTGCAGCCCAAAAATGGGGCTTAACCCCTATAAAAAAAACTAAAAATTAAAATAAAAATACCACTAATTCAATAATCTATCAGAGTACATTATCCATAAAATTTGTGAGATTTGATTGAAAATTGAAGAAATGAAAAATAAAAAACTAAAAATGTTGTTTGGAACTTTTTTGACTTTTTCTTGTTTTTAAAATATTGACTTTTATGAACTTTGATTGATCCTAGATGATTGAAAATGTTGTTATACGCTAAGATGAGACTAAAATAAGCTAGAGTACCTACTTATACAACTATAATGATGAGTACGCAACTTAAAATTTGGATAGTGAAGGCGAAAATGAGATCAAGAGTGGATTTTGACTTTTCACTAAATGAGTACTGATTTTTATGACTTGAGCATGCTATATGAACCCTAAATGAACTGTTTCAACCAATTACTACCACTGCAGAAGCCTAACACTCATTGAACCAGTCTAATCCAAACACCCCTTTATGTGACTATTATCAGGATTTATGAACCAAATTGATGATTTAACCCATGAAATCACATAACAAGCTTATATAATGATGTAACAAACTGATGGAAGCACAAAAACTCAGGTCTAATCCATAAAATAACCAGGTGTGTGGAACACTAGAAGGGGGGGGTTTGAATAGTTTTACGTCAATTTATTTTAAAAAAACTTTGTTTTCAAAAACTTCGATTCTTGTTTATGTAAAATTCAACACTTGCACTATATGAAAAATTTAATCTAACTAACTAAGCAAATATAATGTAAATATGAATGTAAAGAAAAGATAGGGTTAGAAAGATCAAACCACAGTACAAGGATTTATAGTGGTTCGGCTACGAAGCTCCTCTTCGGCCTACTCCACTCCCCAAGTCTCTTACTCGAGAGTTTTCTTCACTATGTCAACAAACTCCCTTGTGGCGGAGAAACCTTACACAACTTTTGCTTACACCAATTTACGACACTAAGCTAAATGTCGAGTTCTAATAGTACCTAGAATCAATCTCACAACTTCTTCACGACTTGGCACACCTTCTTCACAACTTGTACACACCACTAC
Source organism: Artemisia argyi (assembly GCA_030686995.1). NCBI lineage: Eukaryota > Viridiplantae > Streptophyta > Magnoliopsida > Asterales > Asteraceae > Artemisia > Artemisia argyi. The sequence goes on along the minus strand of CM060700.1, from coordinate 83,004,807 downwards.
TACTTCACAAATACTCACTACTTCACTACTTCTTCACACCACTACTTCTACTATACTTAATTACACACTCACCTAAAACTACTTATTAGAAGCACTACACAACTTTACAATTAATTTACACAAGATATACAACTAATCTTCAATACTTCTTGATTTGAAATGGAAGGAGTATTCTTGTCTTGCACTTTGAATGATGAGGGATTGGATCACTTGTAATAAGAACTAATAAACTTATGATCAAAGGTTTTAGGAAGATGATTTGAGAGGATTTGGACAGAAAGTTTTAGTGCAAAAAGTTTTGGAAAAAATGCATGATTGAACCAGTATTTATAGGCAAAAAATTCTTGTCACAGGAGCGTGCCGGCCCCCTTAAATGGTGGCCAGCCCCCTTAAAATTAAGGGGGCCGCCCTCCTGTAACGACCAGATCTTTTGTCTTTTTCTGGGAAAAGTTTATTTGGTGAAAATTTAACTGATTTTAGTTAAAAATTTGCATATATTTATTATGAATTAAACATTTTTCTTTAATTACCAAAAGTGTTTTTATAAATATATAAAATGTTTATACCATTTTGTATAATTTGTAATGATTAAATAAATCTTCCTTTGATCATAAAATGTATTAGGCAATTGTTTATTCATACCTTAAGTGATTAGGTTGGATATAATGATATTTTGTAACAAAATACTTGTTTACGTAATGATTTTACGTTTATTGATTTAACATTTTGTGGTCGTCAAAACATCGGGATATCGAGAAATATTAATAACGTTTTTACGCATTATTGATATCAACAATATCCCCCTTTTTGATGATTACAAAATCTAAACTCTTTAAATCAAAAATTATTATGTATACAAGTATTTAGTGAGTTTATATCATTTCTCCCTCTTTTTGTTACCATCAAAAAGGTTATCCCGACGATGTTAGAGCTCCCCCTCGACATGTACTCCCCCTCGTTTTAAGGTTATAAGACAAATCGAGATATGAAATGCTTGCAAAAATATTTAGAATACACAATATATATATATATATATATATATATATATATATATATATATATATATATATATATATATATATATATATATATATATATATATATATATATATATATATATATATATATATATATATATATGATGCATGGAACAAATGTATATAAGTATAACAAGCTATTAGAGCATGAAAGGATCATTTCTACTAAATGATAATATGGTTACAAGCAAAATGCATCCAAGATGCATAAATAAGTTACCCAATAAGCAAATGCCCTAAGGGCTTATAAGAAAACATAATAAAACAAACAAGCAACCAAAGCTCTAATAGAAATGTTTTTCCTAGAGCTTGCCACCAAAATGGTTGAAATAATTTTATTTTTCAAACATGAAACATGCTTAGTTGGAGGGAAGCAATGTTGTAGGTGGAGATGATGGTGTTGATAGAGGTGTGTTTGATGCTGGTGGAGGTGGAGGTGTGGTTGATGTTGGTGGTGGTGGAGGTGTGGATGTTGTTGGTGGAGGTTGAGGGAATAAGCTTTCAATATAAGAAAACATATAGTGAATTTCATCTCTTAGCCCAAAGATGATGGTGCGGTTATGGATGCAACAAAGGCAAGTATCCCCATTGGATGGGATTGAAGTTTGGTAGGTTGATTGGAGATGGTGAAAATTGTGCATCAAGAGGTGTGATGGGTGATAATGAAAGGGTGATGTCTAAAGATGCATTTTCAATAGGTGTTGGTGGTGGAATTCTTGGTGGAGGTGACAAGTGTGTGTTGATATAGTCATTGATTGATGATGATGATGGTATGGAGGAGGTAGAGGTTCCATGAGCTGATGGTGTTTTTGAGGGTGCATTTGGAGCACCAGGAGATGAACATTGAGGTGGTGGTGATGGAGTTGTGTTATCTTCATTAGTAAGGTCAATGAAGATTTGTTTTGGTGGTACGATGACAAGTTTTTGTTTCTTGGCTTTGTTGGAGATGGTGGTTTTTGGTGATGACATGGTGATTTGGCCAAGTTTGTTGAATGTGATGATGATTGATTGTGAATGAAAGGTGTATGGGGGTTATATAGCATGAAAATATGTTTAGAAAAGGAATTAATTTGAAAATACATGGTTAGATTCCAAATTCAGTTTAGTTTTTAAGGAAAATGGTAGCTGAGACTAGCAAAAAGAGTCACAAGGTGCACAAGAAAACAGTGTAAAAACTGTTCCAGATGGCCGTTCCCCTTAATTCTTGGCCGGCCCCCTTAAAATTAAAGGGGCCTCCCTTTATAATTAAGGGGGCCGCCCATCTGGTGAATTTCCAGGCGACCAAATTTCAAAATTTTTCTAAAAGTAGTTTATTTTTGTTTTGTGTTTGCAACAAGCTCTATTGGAACATTTCATATTATTCTTGGTTTATTAGAAAAGCAAGTAATTCATATATAATCATATATTAGTCATGCAAACATATAAAAGATTCAAAGAAACATACATGCATACTAGTTGAATAACTAATAATAATAAGTCATCAAAGTAATAGTTCTAAAGTACCATAATCCATATCAAGAAATAACTATTTCCGAATACATATCAGAAATATAGCACACAAGCAATAATTATTCAACTAACACAAAATACTAATTGTTCAACAAACATAAGCATCCAAAGCTAATACAACGCTCCCCATCACTTCTTCTTCTTTCGGAACAATCCTCCAACCATTTTGGAAATAGGCTTGAAGCCTCCTCGCATCTCCTCATGCATCCTTTGATTTTGGTTGAGCAACTTGGTTTGTCGCTCAAATAGTATTTGGTTGGTTTGAGAGGAAGGAGATGGGACTCGGTAATCGGTATAGTCTAGATCCTCCAAGTCATCAACAAACGTATCAGGAGAGGGGGCACGATGAATGTATTCATCCTCTTCGTCATCCTCTTGACGAGATGATGAGCCATGGAAACTATGACGATGAGATTTCCCTTATCACTACGAGGTTTACGGGCTTGTTTAAGAACGAGAGGACGCAAGGTTGGATAGATGGGTTGATTGATACTACCATCAAGATCAGGATAGTTTTGGAGGACATGATGATAGAGACGAGTGAGGAACATACCATACGGAAGATTTGCCTTAGGAGTAGCTCTTGCACATTCAATACGCTTGATAAAGAAATAAGCCAAATTGTAAGGTTGTTCGGCAACTACACAATACAACATGTGAGCGAGGCAAGTCGGTAGATGGTCACGGTGGCCTCCGGTACCGAACGCATTCTCGCGAATGAGTTATTCCCAACTCTTCATGTCGGGGCATAATTCTTTGAGTAGAATTTGGTTTTCAGAAATATCGACATTTTTGGACTTGATTTTGCGAGTGGTAGTTTCACGAGCTAACCCGAGCATTTGACGAATTTCTCCGGGAGAAGGATTTTTGGAGAAACAAGGACCAAAAGTTGGACGAAAACGTTGAAGGGCACCAAGATCCCATTCGTTGGTGAAAACGGATTGACCGGTAAAAGGAATTTGAAGGATTTGCCCAAATTGTGCAAGAGTTAGAGTAATGAATTCATGTTGGATCATGAATGAGATGAGAATGGAACCAAATTCATCAGTTTGGACCGTGACTTGGCTATAGAAGTCGAGAATGAAATGGGGGATGACGGGTTCATTGATTTGGTAAAGACATTCGAATCGAACATTTGAAAATAAACGTTCAATGAAATCGGATTGATAGTAAGCTTGTTCTACGACACGACCTTCATGAATGTTTCTATTCTCAATTTGACGATAGATACGAGCAATGAAAGGAGAGGTGGTGGGAAGTTGAGAGACTTTAGGAATATAGTTTTTGGTTTGGGAAATATCTTCGGTAATGACTTTGGGCATTTTTACCTAAACATGATAACAATAAGAAAAAAAAATTAAAATAAAGTTAACAAAAAAAAAAAGAATGCATATGTTATTATGACATATGTGGAACGTAAACATACTTCGACTCTAAGACCTTAAACTTAACAAGTATGTGGAAAACAAGAAGGGGGGTTGAATAGTTTATCGCTTTTTAACTTGGTTATCTTTAAAAAACTTTACGTTTGTTTAAAGATATAAACACAACTTTACATGTTCAATTCTTTGAAAAGCTTTACGTGTGAATAACAATCCTAACTTTACTTGTTTAGTTCTTTGAAAAGCTTTACGTTTGTTTAAAGATATAAACACAACTTTACTTGTTTAATTTTTTGAAAAGCTTTACGTGTGATTAGCAATTCTAACTAAAGACAATATGTAATAAGCAAAGATCAAGAAAGAAACGATCAAACCACAACACGATTGTTTATCGTGGTTCGGCTACAAGGACTCTTTTTCCTTGCCCTACATCCACGCCCCGAGTTTCCAACTCGAGAGTTATAAGCACTAATTAACAAGCTCCTTTCCCGGTGGAGAAATCTTTACAACGTTGCTTACACTTTTACCGACACTAAGCTAGATGTCGAGTTCTTTTACACGGGTACAACCACTCCCATCGTCGCTTACACTTTTACCGACACTAAGCTAGATGTCGAGTTCTTTACCAAGGGTACAACCACTCCCGTTAGTTCTTTTACAAGGGTACAACAACTCCCGACACACTATGTAGTTTGAGGCCTAAAATACTAACCGATCACTTCTATACACATGATACAAATGAAGTATAAACTACCAAAGCTTATACATAACAAAGCTAACAAGACTTGCAACTTTATAGTTGAAGCTTGTAACTTCTTAAATGATCTTGTGAAGTCCCTTGCTACATAAGAGGATCACACAAGTCAAATGTTACTGGGTTAGTTGAGAGAGTATATGAAAATATGTCCTAAAGGATTACACAAAACAAACAAGTGGCTTGGTATTTATAGTAAAACAAACAAGTCAAATGTTACTGGGTTAGTTGAGAGAGTATATGAAAATATGTTCGACTTAAAATTTTCAAATACTGGGAATAGTTGTACTAGGGTTATGTTCAGATTGATTTCCTACTTGAACTCGATAAACAACCAGAATTCTTTAAAACGATCTAGAGACACGATAGTGTCTTACCACTCAGCAAGATCTTAACACCTTATTTGTACTACCTAATTTCATTCTTGAAAGTTTTCATTTATAAGATAATCCGAACTACTATCTTGGGATAGTTATCAATTCTTCTCTTCATCCCGTAGAAGTACTATCCTGTTTAGGTCATAAGAATACATTCCGTCATAAACCTTTAAAATCTCTTAAGATTTTCAAAGCAAACTTGACATTTCTACCTAAGAATATTAATGTTAAGCATACACTACACACTTTTGTTCATCAACATATCACATCATTATCTTCACAACCGTTGGAACCACAAGCTTATTAACAGATCTTGATGCACTTCTAAAGCTCAAATCATCCTTAGTTACACCACAAGCACCCTCATCAGCTTTACAAGATTGAATATTCATCTTGTACTTTTGGAACACCAGTATCATCTCGTAATGCACTACCTTGTAACTCACCGGCTAAATATGAATGTTATGTTGGGAATTCTTAAGTAGGATGAGTTATAATTATTTGAATGGATTGGGATGCCTTTTCATTTAAATAAAGAAATTATAAATCACCGAACCATAAGTTTATATTCCCCTATTTACATTGTTTGGGATGCCTCTCTATGTAAATAAAGAATTATAAACAAGTGGGCTTATTTGTATCCGAAATAACATAAGTATGAAGTCAATAAACACTAGGTACAACAACAGATTACCTACTAGACTATGATTGCAACTACTATCCCAATTTCCATTGATATTCAACTACTATATCGATTACTAATGATATTCGACTACTATATCAATTTCCATTTATTGGATTCCTATGTCAATTGCTATTGTTGTTCAACTACTATATCAATTGCTATTGATACTTGACAACTATATCAATTTCTATTTGATATTCAACTATATCAATTTCTATTCAACTACTATATCAATTCCTATTAATATTCGACTGCTATATCAATTTCCTTTGATATTCGAATATTATATGAATCTCTAGTAACATTCAACTATGTTATCAATTTCTATTGACACACCATATTCTGAGACAAATCAAACTACATCACTGGTAATCACAGACTCTAGTCCTCATAAGTAACCACACCTCTTCATCGACACCACTCCAACATATAACACACATAGAACTTCGGGACGAAGTTCCCGTAAGGGGGGGGGAATACATGCTATTTTAATTTTACGCAACATATAACACACATAGAAAAATGAAGTTCCCGTAAGGGGGGGGAATACATGCTATTTTAAACCGAACACAATGCTTTTCAATTGTATGCTTGCCTGAGTGTTTTATTATCACTAAGTACCATCCTTGCTAAAACCAATATCCCTTATTATGAACCATTTAATCACTAGTAATAGTGAGCGCGAATATTGTGAATAGGCCTATTGGGATTGGTGAATCCCATTTGTATTGACTAAGTTCAAACAAATGCACTAATATTTGAGATTTAGGTATGTTAGCAAAGTACCTACCGGGATAACTCCGCTGATTGATATTTGTCACAACTCGTAATTTCCGGTCATTTTCCAAACCTCGACAATTTACTATTCACAAGTTACTATTCACCAATTACTATTCACCAATTACTATTCATCGATCACTATTCATCGTTTTTGAGGTCAATTTGACATTTCGCGAAACATTCGGAAATTTTACTATTCACTTGACACTATTCATTTCCGAGAGAAAACCACTATTCACGTGCATTACTCATTTCATCGTAAACTTAGTTTACGGGTATTCAAAATTCGCGTAACCGTATTGGTTCAGGAGCGAATTCATGCATTATCATTGGGACATCTCATACGGACTAGAAATAGTCTTCATATCATCATTGAGGCACTTGCATACTATTCCACTCGTAGGGTATTCAAATTATATTTTTAATATAATTAACGAATTACGTATGTTTATTTTAAACAAACACTAATACGCGAACTATAAACGAGAATAACACGTCCGACACTCCCGACTATGATCCAAATATATTTTTTTATATTCATTTTAACAATGTAAAAATTATAATATTAATTTACACAGTGTTTTCAAATCAATTGCTACGTTTTCCGGTCGAAGCCTATAACTCCGTCGGTTTACGATATTACAACCCGATCATTATTTTAACTTCCGATTCTCATCAGGAATATTATTTTACAATTTTTATGACTTTATTATGTCACGGTTAACTCCGTTAAAATTTATTTTTAGTTAACTCGGTACCCGGTATTACCTAAAACAATTAATAAACTCAAAATCTTACACCACTACACCAACTATCTTACAAATTGACCAAGTTTTCTTCTTTTCTTCCATGATTGCCGCCCCTCCCCTCCTAGCCTCCCTAAAAACATGGATCTTGTCTCATTTAAAAATATATACATACATTTACATACTAGTTTTCTCATTCTTACATTATACATTTCAAGTAACAAGCTAAAAAGCTCTCCTCTCTTTTTCTTCCTTTGGGGTTCACGGCAAAACAACAACAAGGATCTATTTTCATCAATATTTCCAAGATCAAGTAACAATCAAGGGTATTTAGTATTTCTTGTTAGAGTTTTGAAGTTAAAAACATAAGGTTTTGCAAGTTTTTCATCTCCACTAGTCCACTAATCTTCAAGTAAGTATATAAAACTCATTTCATAAATTTTTACAAGTTATTACTATGTTTATATATTTTTCTTACAAGAACTCATGCATATATTGACTTATACCACTTTATTTTTGTAAACTTTTGATCATACAAGTCCTAGAAGTGAATATAGTTAGATCCTTGTTAGATCCACTTGGTTTGTGATGTTTAGGAACCCATGACACCCTAAGAAGGTGTATGGTAGGGTTAGACTAGTTTTGTGGTGATTGAAAGTGGTTTGGATGAAGTTTGAAACTAGGAAAATGATTTTTGAAAATATACATATACCTACTGTTACTATTTTGAAAACGTGGGAGACTCAGGAACTCAAGGTTAACTTTTGACCAAAAATTTAGAAAATACTTTCCGATACGGAACTATGGCCAAAAACGGGGATAAAATCCGAGTTACGACGAAAAAGATATACTATTTTCAATTTTAACGACGAAAACTATTTTCTGAAAAATACCTTGCTGTCCCATGATTTTCATGGACTGTTTCGAGGCCTAAAACTTGATTTAGCCATCCCGATTTATCAAAAATATATTAGTATGCCATCCCACGATTCCGGGGATATAAAGAGCGTAGAAAACGAGCTTATAACGAAAAAGATACAAGCGTTTGAACTTAGACGATTTTTACAAATTTCCATCAGCTTTTCTATTATTATTTTGCCGTAAAACTGTCTTTGCGAGACACCACTTTCTCGGCTGTTTTTCTTTATGATCGGATCAGTTTGAGTCCGAGCCGTAGTTTTATGAAATCAAGACCTTCCAGCAAGCTTTTCAAATCAATTGGCCGTTCGTCGAATAGACTTATAACGAATAAACTACGACCTCATCTATATACCCGATAAACTATATATTTTTAACAGCTTTTACTATAATGAAATTTTCTAAGTGTTGAACATAATACTTTCAAGTAACAACAATAAGAGTCAATTTTCTCATCGATCGAGACCCGTATCGCCAAAGGTTAAATGACGCGACTTCTAGATATTGTTACAAGGTTTTCAAAACGAGGAATATAACACTAACATTTTTATACGATATACTACGACAAGTTTTTATAACTCCTATTGGACTTATTTTTCCTAAGTATGGAAACTATTATACTTTGACAATAACTAGTGTTTCCAAGTTACGAGTGGTATAGGCATCATGTGCACGTGCATTCATTTCATTATGTCGTGATCTAAGGTAGATCGTTATTACTCATATTAGGTTGCGGTTAGAGATCGTGCCTCATTTCAGTGTATCCATTCTTGTCATCGTAGCTATCGCTCCAGGTGAGTCATAGCCCCTACTTTTTCAATTGTTTTATCGACTCTTTGGGGGAGAATACATGCTCGTTTTACTTAAAACGCACTACTTGTTTTACCTGGTTGATTTATCAAATATTTCCAATGTTACCTAAACATATGTTTGATCACCTGCATTCATTTGTATGTTTGATCACCTGCATTCATTGGTATGTTTGATTTCCTGTATTTCATGGGATTGATTATCCTTGTTTATATGACCTCATAGTCACCAATTGTTCCTATATGCTCATTGTAATACTGTGGTATTCCCCACTTGGCTGTGATGTCAAAGGTAATATTGTGGTATTCCCCACTTGGCTGTGATGTCAAACGTATTGTGGTATTCCCCACTTGGCTGTGATGTCAAACGTAATATTGTGGTATTCCCCACTTGGCTGTGATGTCAAACGTAGTATTGCTGTTTCCCTACTTGATTGACCTATATGTTCATTGTAATATTGTGGTATTCCCCACTTGGCTGTGATGTCAAACGTATTGTGGTATTCCTCACTTGGCTGTGATGTCAAACGTAATATTACTGTTTCGTTACTTGACTGAATTGCCATGCCTTTGCATCAACCTTATTACGGGTTTTCCCGCTTGACTGATTTACCATATGGCCTCATTGACTGAATTATTTATATAGCCGTTTTGCTATATTGATCTGGGAATTTGGATACAAGTATTACTTTTGTTCACGTAGACTTTAACACTTTTGGCAGTGGGTTGTAAACACACAGGTTAAAAGTCTCTTATGGCGGGACTTGTAACTGAGTGGATTTACGATGCCTTTGCTGGGCGATCTTTTCTCTATAGGCATTTATTTGTTAAACAAACTCTATGAACTCACCAACCTCGTGTTGACACTTTAGCATGTATTTTCAGGTTTTTAGCGTATGGCACGCTACAGGAGGTTTTGGCAGGGCATGGCATGGTCATAGAAGACTCTGATTATTTATATGGGGACCGTTTTAAACTATTTTAAGGGCCTACTTCCGCATTACTTTTAACGATGTAAATTCAATATTTTTGGTTAAACGATTTTATTCTAAATGTTTAAAGTGAAAACCATTTTTGAACTAGTGTTGTAATACCAATTGAGTTACACCCCAGCTACACGTATGCTTCCGCTGGACCCGATCTTGGGGGTGTGACAATATTGGTACCCGTTAACGTTTTGGTGTCATAAGCTTAGTGTATAATACATTTTATGGGCGTATAATAACGTAGCTCATCATTTTGTTTTCCAACCATGAGTATGAGTCTAATTAACTCATAATACCAACATATTGTGTTCAACCATTAAACAAACTATATGAATATCATTCAACCTTTGTGTTGACCTCTTAAGCATGTATTTCAGGTCCATGATGATCAAGGATGGCATGGAAGGGCACGGATATTCAAGAGGGCTATAAATTCTATTATCATTCAAAAACTCGTTTAATGTAATTTGTAAACATGGAACCATCTGGTACCTCATTTTGTAATCTCTGATATTTATATAATTTGAATGATAAATCTTTTAAAACGACTCAATTAAAGTTCATTTTCTATTATTGTGACTATTGTGCCGTCGAGTAACACCCAGTTTGAATTCCGCTGCATCCATGAATTGGGGGTGCGCATTGTGTTCGGTTTAAAATAGCATGTATTTCCCCCAAGGGTTTGTAAAACATTGAAGTAATGTAAAGTGGGGCTATGAACTCACATATATGATTCAAACACATGTGTCCGTGAGAAAAGAATCGAGTATGCAACCAATATGCATTTGAATAATCAATCAAATATTCAGCAAAACAGTAGTGTTTGAGTAAACCATTGTGCATTGAAATAAAACAAGCATCGAGTTTAGTTAAAAACGAGCATGTATTCTCCCCCAAAATAGTTTAAAAACAAAAAGGTAGGGGTCATGCACTCACTTAATCACTAGTATTAGTGAGCGCGAGTATTGTGAATAGGCCTATTGGGATTGACGAATCCCATTTGTATTGAGCAGATTAGTTCAAACAAATGCACTATATTTGAAACATTAAGTATGACGGCAAAGTACTTACCGGGGCAACAAAACCGCCGATTGATATTGGTACTCGTTAACGTATTGGTTGCATGAGCTTAGTATATAATAACAACTGTTTTGTTTTCCAACCATAAGTATGAGTCTAATTAACTCATACTACCAACATATTGTGTTCAACCATTAAACAAACTCTATGAATATCACTCAAACTTTGTGTTGACCTATTAAGCATGTATTTCAGGTCCATGAAAATCAAGAATGGAGCGGAAGGGTACGGACTAAAGGAAGAAGGCTATAAACTACTTTGTCATTCGATAAAACATCAAAAGACTTTATATTGATGTATTTTGAAACATGGAACCTTTTTGGGACCTAACTATGTAAACTCTGATATATTTGAATAAATTCGAATGATAACTCTTTTTAAAGCGACTCAGTTAGAGATCGTTTTCTATTATTATGACTGTTGTGCCGTCGAGTAACACCCAAATTGAATTCCGCTGCATCATGAATTGGGGTTGTTACAGATTTTCGCCAGGCTTGCAGTAGGTTTTACAATAAATAACACAAACCAACCAAAGTCACATCAACAACAACTAGTCAAACACATTAAATCCAATTTGGAAAGCTTCCAAAAGTGTGTAAGATGTTATGGCAAGTCAAATACACAAGCTTGCCATAAATGAATGATGTGACAAGCCACTTTCTAATTAAAGAAATAAAAAAAATGTTTTGTTTAAAAGGAAATGTAAACCTTAGTTTAAACAAGACTTAAACACTTAAAGTGATGATTTACTCTTAGCTAAAGTTCATACTTTGTCATTAACAAAACTTAGCAAAGATCGTAAAATATAAATAACGTTTTTAGGCGATATTTGTATTAACAGTCTCCCCCTTTTTGTTGATGACAAAACATAAACTTTATTTATAAGTAAGTCACTAGTTTTAGTGTTAAGTCTTATAAAGTTAGTATAAAAACTTGTTTTTGCTATGATGATGTGATATGCAAAAAAAAAAAAAAAAAAAAAAAAAAGAAAAAAAAAAAAAAAAAAAAAAAAATTGAAACAAGTTTATATATAAATTCTACCCCTTTTTGTCAAAACAAAAAGAAGAGTAGCGAAGCGGAAGTATGCACTTGCTCCCCCTTGGACGATACTCCCCCTAAATGGAGTGCCAAGAGAGGAGACATGGATTTTGAACCTACAAGAAAAAAATGTTAGTTGCCGCACAAGACAAGTCATGAAAGCATTTCATGTCTAAAACACAACTAAGAGTTGTGAAGCGGAATAATGCAAAATTCATGCTCCCCCTTGAATATTACTCCCCTAAATGGAGTATCAAGGAAAGAAAACATGGATAATGATCCTACAAAAAGAAAGGTTAGTTTCTCAAACACAAGATATATGTAGGCTACCATAGCGAGGTATAGTTTACTCATAATACATAAATGGTCAACAAATAATACAAACCTTGTAGTAGAATGAAATTCATTTCATGTTAAAATTTTGACTTTTAGAAAGTCAAATACAAGAAATTAGGATGACATCATCCTACTTCTTAAACTAAAAATAAACTAAGAACATAAAAAGCTACAAGGAAATCATCATTATCCTTAATGAGAAACATTTTCCAAAAACAAGGCCAAGGTTGTTTAAGGATGAAAATGTGTGTTGGAGGTTGTAGCGGGCTTTATTTTGAAGGTTGAGAGGGTGACACGGTTTTGGTTTGTTGGTTTAAATGGGAAACATTTTCCAAAAGAAACAGTTTTGTTTCATTTTGGAGACTCTAAGGTTGAGGTGGGTGAGACAAGGATTGAAGACGATCCAAAATGTGGTTTAGTATAAACCTCATTTCTTCGGATAGCTCGCGAATTTCCCTTTGACACCCTTCACTAATGTGAGTGGTTCTTTCGCAATGTCCGCAATCATGGCGGGGAAAGTTTGGTGGAAGAGAGGTTTGATTTGTTGGTGGTGGATGGTTTGAACTTGAAGGAGAAAATGTGGATGGTTGAGAGGTGTTTTTGCTTCCTTCATTAGTTGAGTGTAGTGTTGTTTGTATAACCATAATATGGTTGATTTGAGAGTCAACCATACATTTGAAGGCATGAAGGTGGTTTAAATGAGTGTCAATCTCATCATTAAGGTTTGGAGGTTTTTCCCATATGGATGCTTCTATTTTCTTATAGGAAGAAAGTAGAGATTCAAATTGTTGGGAATGTTCTTGTAGTGATGGTTGTTGTTGTTGTGGTTGTTGGTTTTGAACAAAATGGCGGAAGCTTGGTTCACCGGAAGGATTACCATGAAGGTCTTTGTAAATTGGGTGAAACATAAATGATTGTGAGTGTGTATGACCTTGATCATTTGGAAAAATTGATGGTCTAGCATAACGGTAAGCCAACCATTCTACCAATGATGGTTGATGGGGTTCATCATCTAATTGCTCACTAGGTTGTTGTTGGGTTTCCATTTGAGCAAGTCAAAGAGTGACAAGGATGGTGGACTTGATGATTTGGGTGATAGGTCTTCTAATGTTTCCAAATAGGGTAGTGGTGATGTTGGTGGTGTATGGAAAAGTTCCATTGGTGTAAGTGTTGGTGATTGAGGTGATGGAGTTTTTGATGGTTGAGCTTGTTGAGAAGGTGATGTTGAATCACTTGAAGGTCTAGTTGGTGGAGGAATGGTGGCTATGTTGGTGTTGCAATGTGTTGGAGAGGGTTTTGGAGTAGCAAGATTAAGCAAATCTTGAATGGTGATTACATTGGTATTGCAATGTGTTGAGGATGGTGTTGAGGTAGTGAGGTTAAGGAAATCTTGGATAGGTGATGAGATGTTAAGTGAAGCATCACTTGAAGAGGATGAGCTTGACTTGACGGTTTTGTTGAAGCAACAAGGTTTAACACTAATCCTAGTGGTTTTTGAGAAGGATTTCGATGACTCGGATGAGGTGTTAGATTTAGTCAATTCAAAGGTGTGGTTTTGATGTTCTGAGAGAAGAAACTATGATTGTGTGATTTGAATTGTTGCAAAACTTTCAAATTTATAGGATGGAAAAGATGTTGAAATGGGTGTTTAGATTTGATGTTCTACCATTCAAAGATTGAGGTTTCAAATGATTTTTATGAACATGTCACATCATTTGATGTCAATCCAATGGAATAGGGTGGAGTGAAAGACCAACATATGCACTCAATGCTTTGTGATCATGGTATGTGATTTGGTTGAAAATGTTCCAATGGTTTGAATGATACTTTAAAAGGGTTCCTTGGGTTAGTTATGTTTGAATTTGAATTTTTGGAGGGAAGTGACTTCCTAATTGTTTTAGTGAGTAAGAGTTGTCCTAATATGGTTATTGGAGTTAATGGAAGATGTTTCTCACTTAGGATATGTAACAATTCGCAATTTCAGGTTAACTTTTATTCCCGAAAATTTCACTATTCACTTTTTACTATTCACTTTTACTATTCACTTTTCACTATTCATCTCAGAAATTTTTATTTCATATTCTCGTAAGTTAAACTATTTTAACGATAATCCGAGAGTTTGACGCTCGTCGGATCATTTCTGCAAAAATCACAAAGCCGTGTCCGAGATTTACTTTTAGGTTTAAACGTCCTTCCAGCATCCCGATATATCCATAAAACATTATAAACAATAGAAAAATGATTTTCTATCATTTTAGGACAATTCCAAAAGTTTCGGAATTTTACGTTTTTCAGTTCAGCGTTTTACGCAAATTGCGCGTTTTAGACCCGTGTTTCCAGTTTTTAGCAGGGTTTTCGCACCCGATAGAACCTACCACTCATTTTATATTTTATTATGGACTATATTGACATGTTTAACCATATTTATAAGTTTCATATTTTTAGGATAGCCGGTTTTACGTTTCGTGACTTAAAAACTTACGGTTAGCGATTTACGGAGTCAAAACTAGCTACATACTTAGGATATTATCATCCAAAGACCATGACTACTCATCCAGTCACCCTTATCCTTGGAAAAACGACTTAGGAGGGGGGGGGGGGGGAGTCACCATGTGTGGTTAAATCTTGACTTTAGCCATTAGATCTTACTTAATTACAACTTTGTCACCAAGTTATAGCACTTTCCTAGCAAGCTTCCTAACCTCCTCATTCATAGTATAAATACAAGCTCATTTGCTTCCTTTCTTCATCACCAAAAATGCCACAACATATGTACCTAGCACCATGATCCTTTGATCTTCAATATACAAGTTACACTACAAAGTTCAATGTCTTAGTATTCTCTACCTAGTTCTTAAGTTTGTTTGGTGATTCCATGGTTGAATTAAGAGCTACACAAGGTTACTAGGGCTGAAGTTAAATGGTTTTTACAAGGGTTAGATCAAGGCTAGCAAGGGTTACAAGAGTTATGGTGAAGGGTTTACAAGATTAGGTTTAGTGTCCTAGTTCTATACTTGACTTCCTTTCTTTAGAAAGCCAAAAGTTGTAAGAAACTCTTATACACTTTCTTGCTCAATATCATTTCATGCTTATTATGTTTCTTTCATGCTATATATGGTCTTTGTATTGTGTTCATGATGTTTAAAAATGGATAAAACGAGTATTGATATACATATGTTAACTTATGACAAGTAAACAAGCAAACTAGTTATTTTTATGGAAAACCACGACCACAATAGTATAACTTTGATATTTGACACTTACTTACTGTTAAATAGGACTTAACAAGGAAAACATAGCAATTTGAATCACCCAAAACGAGTACACGAGTCAAAAGTTATGACCATTTGAAGTTAGCGAAACCAAAACGGCAAAACTGCCTAAATAGCATTTCTGATCAAATTATGATTTTGAAAGTCCCACTTCTGGTCCGATTCATCAAAAAGTTAAAACACGAAAGTTGTCCGGAACGACGTTTTCGTTCAGGAACAAAGAAGCTCGAGCCCTGAAAAGGCTTTCCGGGTGATAATTTCTTCAAATTCTTAACAGCCCATTTTTAGACCAAAGTTACTATATAATAATTATATTTAGATAAGACCAAGAGGTCTAAAGACCTAAAGCCGAGACCACAACCATGGCTAAAGCCAAGGTTGAGTCTCAAGACCATGGTAACAATGACCAAGGTCACGGCAAAGCCACGGCTAAAGACCATATAACTTTTAAAGATCAAAAACTTATATATATGTTATCAAATACTACAATAGTAGGGAGCCTCATGTGAGGAGTTCATTAAGTAAGCCGTCGAGATGAGTTGTGGATTTACGAATTAAAGTGTCCTGGCTCCTCGAACGTTTACTCCATGACTTCTGAATTATGTCGGCCCGAACGGTAGTAAGAGATGTACAAACTATACATGTTTCATAAACGACTTATATTCAAAGACTTACACTATATACTAAGTACTACATCATGAACATTATGCAAGACATATATTGGCAATTCTTCGTATTCTTAGACGTTACTCCAAACCTAAGTTGCAACGTTCTATTATAGGCTGCTCTTAGAGACTTTCGCGATTCGACTACCACTTTCATTTCTCATTACATAGACTTAAGGTGAGTCATAGCCCCTACTCTTTTCATACTTGTTTTAACTCTTGGGGGGGATACATGCTCAACTACTTGCTTACATGTACAAATACTCTTAAACATTTATACTTGATTGTGTTATACTTGATTGGCATTATACTTGATTGCGTTATACATACTTGTTACACTATACTTGCTTAATTTAAATACAAGATTCGTATTTACAGGCATACATAATACTCTATTCTGTCAGAGAGGTATTGGTAGTACTCATGGGAAGATGCCCCCTACCCTTGTGTCTATACTTGACCTTGGATGACGTAGTACTATTTGGGAAGATGCCCCCGCCCTTGTGTCTATTCTTGACCTTGGGTGAATATAATCTGGTGCATTATGTAAACTATCTTTAGCAGTGGGTTGTGAACACACAGGTTACAAGTCTCTTATGGCGGGACTTGCAACTGAGTGGATTCTCAATGCCTTTGCTGTGTGAACATTCTTTTAAGACTTTTTCAACTGTTTTAAGACAAACTCTATGAACTCACCAACCATTGTGTTGACACTTTAGCATGTTTATCTCAGGTTAGTAAGGCGATAGCTAGTGCGTGGAACTTAGAGTCAAGCTGCATATTCTGAAGACTTACGCTTTTATGATTTACCATTCAAAACATTTTGTATACATTTATGTATCATACTTTGGAATCTCAAGTTTGTAACTCGGAATTTATTAATCGAATGGTAACTTTTCAAAACGTCTCATTTAGAGTTCGTTTTCTATACCTTGTACTTTGTATTATGAAGTAGCACCCCTATGACACAGTCTTCCGCTGCGGTATTTTGGGGGTGTTACAGGATAATGGTTTGACACTTTACAAGTTTTGAACTTAAGAAAAATGACAAAAATTTTCTGCAGGTGACTGGCGAAACCCTCGCGAAACACAGGCGGAACCCTGGTTTGGGTTCCGTCTGGTCCGTTGGGCCATTTCTGGGTTGCGCAAAAATTACACTGGCGTAACCTATTCTAGGGTGCCGCCAGATCCGCCAGACCTGAAAAACTATACAGTCCGCGATTTTGACCCGCGAGATGATTTTCAAATTTTTCGAAAACTCCTAAAATAAAAAATATAATGCATATCTGGTTAGGCAATGCAAAAAATGAACATGTAAACACTCATATCATATGACTTTGACCAGGGGCTAGCGATATTCACTAAACTTAGTGAAATTTACCATAAGCATAAAAATTGACAAACACCTCAAATATTGTCATTATGCATAAAAGCTCATACAAACATAATCCGACAAAGGTAATAAAGCATGAACGTGAAAAACAATACAAATCACATAGTTTAACACATACAAGGTTCTAAAACCTTCATAAGCCAAACACTCCTTAATCACGCTTCTCACAAACGGTCTATCTTCTTAATGAGCTTGCTTAAGTACCTTCCAAAGCACTTGAAAATTCCTTTGGTTTGCTTGAACTCTTTGGATGCATTGTCAATGACGGGGAGTTCTTGAAGGTATTCTAAAGGAGGTAACTTAGAGTTAGGAAGTTTATCGTCCTCGCTCATGTCGGATGATGATGATGATGGTGAAGGTGAGCGAGTACGTTTGCCCTTAGCTTTGAAAACTTGTTTATCACTTAGAGGGACGAAGATGTGAGGAACGAGAGAATAGTCAAGGCACATTCCATTATCGTTAGGAGGAATGGGTGAGATTGCTCTAAAGAGGCGGGTGAGAAGCATTCCATAAGGAAGAGCGGTTGTTCCTACCAAGGGTATGTCAGCCATTCTTTTGGCGAGGTAATAGGCTAAGTTAAAAGGTTGACCAGTGGAAATGCTATAGAGCATGTAGCTAAGACATGTGTTGACATGATCTCTATTTCCTATGGAACTTATAACTTTGGCTCTAAGAATTTCTTCCCATTTCTTAAATTGTGGTTTGAGCTCATTGATTTCCATACCAAAAGGGTCCTTTTCTACCTCTTTACCCGAATGATTCTTCCTAGTTGTTGAGGTTCTAACAAATAGATGCTCACGAATTGCTTCCTTATTCGCAAGAGGAGTGTCATATGGATGAAAACGCTCA
Organism: Artemisia argyi; assembly: GCA_030686995.1. NCBI lineage: Eukaryota > Viridiplantae > Streptophyta > Magnoliopsida > Asterales > Asteraceae > Artemisia > Artemisia argyi. The sequence continues at coordinate 82,986,191 of CM060700.1, read as the reverse complement.
ATGGAGTCAAGAATAGAAAGAGGCCACTTATCCTTATAGAGACATGTACCAACATTAGGAACACCAAAAATTGTTGCAAAATCCTTCAAGGATATGATGTTTGGTATTTGATTGGTTTTAAAGGTTAGTGAGAATTCACCATCGTCATCGAAGTAAAGGGTTAAGGTTGCATAGAATTCTAAGATGAACCTAGGGCAAATTTGCTCATCGATGTCTAGAAGGCAATCAAAGTTGATTGCGGCAAAGTTTTGGCGAATGGATGTTCCCTCTAGGAAGGATGGATCAATGGTTCTTCCTTCATGAACATAGCGTTTTTCTAGACTCTTAAAGGTTTCAACTTGATCTTTAGTAAGACCTTTGGTCCTATGGTGTTTGGGTAAGTACTTAAGGGTTTCCTTGTGATCGGAGTAATTTGCGGAGGCATGTTGATTCCAAGAAAACACAAAATTTTATGTTAATGACTTTTAACTATGTGGAGGTTCTAATGTGTTCCTATATGAAAACAATGTGGAGACTTGGTTATCTTGACTCATTTTGATGCCTAAGTTGTTTTGTTATGCAAATTTTGTTTTAAAAACAAAAGATAACCAAGACTCTCTTAATTGAATGTGTCTTCGATTGAATGTACCCGAAAATACATATTAGTTATGTATCCCCTTTAGCATTCAAGAGACAATATGCACGTGATGTTTCAATAATGTTTTTCATTTGTTTTAACAATGTGGTGAAGAGTTATGTTCAAGTTGTGGATTGTAATTTTTGAAAGACAATGCACTTGGTGTGTTTGGCAAATCAAAATAGCAACAAAAAGAATACAATTCTTAACTAATGGAAGACATGATTGGTTAGCAACCAAGTTTTTCATGAATCAAAAAGTTCTATGCATAAACCCTAAGATTCTAGTTAATGAATGTAAATGAGAATGTTATACTTGAATCAAAAATGCAATTATGATTAGAACACTTACAAAGTTGATTGGATTTGAAGAGGTTAGATTGAAAGCCCTAAATTTCGTATGGTTATGTGTTTTTGAGTGAGGAATGGCTGTTGGTAAGTTGGAGTTGTGAGTAAAGAGGTGTTTGGTTTTGAAATTAAAAATAAAACATCCTGCAAATTTGGCGGACCGGGCGGAACCAAAGGGAGGGTTCCGTGGGTACTGTAGGAAAATTCAAAAGGAATTTTCTTGATTTTTGTGGTTTTATCCTAATGTTCAAAACTAAGGTTTTAGGTCTTATGAGTCTTTGACTAAGCCTAGGGATGATGAATGCTTCTCATTCAAGAGGTTTTGTGAAAACGTTGATAGAATGGTTACCGTATAAGACTTTCTTAGTTAAGACGTTCCTCAATGAACATTCTTACCAAGGCGATGATGATGGATCACAATATGTCAATTAAGAACATAATGGATTGAATTGTCGCTGAAGTCGATGATTCCTTTGTTGAAGGGATAACAATGTTGATAAAAGAATTCCGTTGTTGACACGAATTTGCTTGTTCAAGCGGAGCTTGTTGATGTGATTCTCCATCCGATACTAATTTGAGAATCTTACACGTTTTGGAGAATCATTGGGTAAGTAAGTATAAAAGTGCAAGTACCACTTGGGCTTTTCTTATCAACTTATTACCGACATAATTCCATTTGGTCATACACTATGGTTTCTATTTCCGTTCTTTTGGGATACCATAATCCTAGTTGTGTAGTACCTTATGATGAATCCAAACAAGCTCTTTCGAGAGAGTTGTTTTAGGATCTTCTCTAAAAAGAACGAGCACATAGACAAGCACTAAACATAATGTTGGATTTATTCGTTGTGAGAATAAGTAAACTTCCAAGCATTTCTATATGTTTAGTTTTACCTACAAATTTACTAATCTCATTCTTGATAAGTCATAAAGGACCTAATCATTGTGAACATGTGAATAACTAGGAATGTCTTTGAGTGATTATCCTTTGCTTTTGGAGCTTGCATAAAAATAAAAAATCTTTCATAGATTTACATTAATTTCTATTTTAAAAGACTCATTTTATTTTATTGGTTGCTTTACTCTAATATCCAAAAATACTTTTTATCAAATTCATTTAAATCACAACTATGACTTATGAATCAAGTTTTTATGACCTTGTCAATATTGCTTGACTCATTGTTTGACACAAGACGAAAGAATATTGTTTTTCAATCTTAATAGTTCATCTTCCTTGTTATTGATTTTTACTTGTATTATCAATTTTGGACTTTCGACTAAGTCATCATCTACCAAAGATGATATCTTAGAAGGAGGTGGTCTTTCATCAAATGTTAAATTCAATGACTCCTCGACTCTTTGGGTTTATTTACTTAAAACACTATGAGTGTAAATGTCCAAGAGATGCAACATCATAAGACTATGGGTCAAATTTGATGTGCAAATCCTAGATGTTTATAAATCATTTTCTCCCAATCATCCTAATGAATGTAAATGATTTATTTTTCTTTGTGTGTCTTATATGAAATTTTAACAAAAGAACGGTAGAATTTAAGACACAATTGAAAATGTAAGGTATAATGTCAAAAGACGTTGTACTACAAATATCTATGAAATGTTGTGGTTCTGCTAGATTTGCAAGCATCACAAAAGTGTTGGTTGTCTCATCACTTAGGAGATTCTTAGTTAGTTCACTTGTAGACAAGTATTAAGTAAGACTCACTCAATAGTTACTCGTGTCTTTTCCTGAAGGTTAAAAGAAGTAAAACACCTTATATCTCCTACTAAAAGTAGTGTCTAAGTCCTTTAATCACAAAGGATCTAATCCTTATTTTTACTTACACAATATAACCATCTTAGAGTAAGAAACTACAAGTATCACTCATGATAGAACTTAATACTAATCAATATGAAACACTGAAAGGTAAGTTGAAGAGACGTGTACCTTTTAAGCTCCATAGATTAGCCATCAAGAAGATAATCGTAAAGCAAATAATCTTGACTCGTAGAAAAACTAAACTCAAATACTTATGAATCCAAGAAGGTTAGATAAACACATAAAAATATTTGAACATGATATCTTAATCCTTTTATCATGAGTTTCTATTAGAGATTGAATTATCTCTAACTCTCTTTTCTAGGTTTAACAAATTTTACTTGCTTAGTTTTACTAGTTGATGATGCTTTTGAGTTAAATCCTAATCCGGTTTTATCATTAAACAACCTTTGACTCCTCAAGAATCTTTCAAGAGATTTTGAGCTTTCATCAAATTTAGCTAACATTTTTCCTTTCTCATTTTGCTTTTTAATCTCATGTTTGTAATCTAGGCATCATTTACATTCTAGATCAATTTCAACTTTACTTTCAAGTCTAGACATTTTGTCTTCTAACAAGATTTCCTTTTCCAAGTTATTCACAAAAGATTTTGAAGACTCATTGTAAAAGATAGTTTTTAGGTTCATGTTACCTAAAAGTTTAGACTCATTTTCTAATTTAGAAAATTCTAAGATAAATGTGTCAAAGCAAAAATGTTTGGTTTCAACATGTACCTTGCTTGTTGTTTCAATAAATTTACAATCACCCACCGAATCATTGTCTTCGTCTACATCCGTTACATTCCATGATTCGCAAGCAAGTTCATCACGACACACATACTCATCTTCACTTGTACCTTCATTTAAAACATTTAAACTAGTAGCACATGTATTAACTTCTACTAAGTGTCTATCTTCTAATTCATATGTAAGATCAAATTGATCATCTTTGACTTGACATATTTCTTGATGAAAGTTGATTATATTTTTCAAAATATCATTAGCCGTTTTACAAAAATACATTCTTTCATATTTGGTACTTGATAAAGCTTTATAAATCATTATCTTAGCTTTAGTATTTTTATCAAGTTTAGAATAGTCAACTTGGTTTTCAAAACTTGTTTTCTTTGGTTTGAAATCACCAAAAGAAATAATATGCCAAAGATCTTGATCAATTGATTTCACATAGTTTTCAAAATTACTTTTCCATTCAAGGAAGTTTTCTTTTTCAAATAGCGGTGGGTTTTGAATAGGTTGCCCTTCTTTGAGATTTTCAAAATCCATGGATCGATTCAAGTTTTAAAATACACTATATTTTAAAGATCTTGAGTAACGTAGCTCCTGATGCCAATTGTGGAAAACTAGAAGGGGGGTTGAATAGTTTACCGCCTTTTAACTTGGTTATCTTTAAAAATCTTTACGTTTGTTTAAAGATATAAACACAACTTTACATGTTCAATTCTTTGAAAAGCTTTACGTGTGAATAACAATCCTAACTTTACTTGTTTAGTTTTTTGAAAAGCTTTACGTTTCTTTAAAGATATAAACACAACTTTACTTGTTTAATTTTTTTAAAAGCTTTACGTGTGATTAGCAATTCTAACTAAAGAGAATATGTAATAAGCAAAGATCAAGAAAGAAACGATCAAACCACAACACGATTGTTTATCGTGGTTCGGCTACAAGGACTCTTTTTCCTTACCCTACATCTACGCCCCGAGTTTCCAACTCGAGAGTTATAAGCACTAATCAACAAGCTCCTTTCCCGATGGAGAAACCTTTACAATGTTGCTTACACTTTTACCGACACTAAGCTAGATGTCGAGTTCTTTTACACGGGTACAACCACTCCCATCGTCGCTTACACTCTTACCGACACTAAGCTAGATGCCGAGTTCTTTACCAAGGGTACAACCACTCCCGTTAGTTCTTTTACAAGGGTACAACAATTCCCGACACACTACGTATTTTGAGGCCTAAAATACTAACCGATCACTTCTATACACATGATACAAATGAAGTATAAACTACCAAAGCTTATACATAACAAAGCTAACAAGACTTGTAACTTTAGAGTTGAAGCTTGTAATTTCTTAAATGATCTTGTGAAGTCCCTTGCTACATAAGAGGATCACACAAGTCAAATGTTACTGGGTTAGTTAAGAGGGTATATGAAAATATGTCCTAAAGTGATTACACAAAACAAACAAGTGGCTTGGTATTTATAGTAAAACAAACAGCAGGTCTGGCGGATACGGCGGAACCCTCAGATGGGTTCCGCCCGTGTACCCCCAGGGTTCCGCTAGGCTTGCAGTAGGTTTTACAATAAATAACACAAACCAACCAAAGTCACATCAACAACAACTAGTCAAACACATTAAATCCAATTTGGAAAGCTTTCAAAAGTGTGTAAGATGTTATGACAAGTCAAATACACAAGCTTGCCATAAATGAATGATGTGACAAGACACTTTCTAATTAAAGAAATAAAAACAATGTTTTGTTTAAAAGGAAATGTAAACCTTAGTTTAAACAAGACTTAAACACTTAAAGTGATGATTTACTCTTAGCTAAAGTTCATACTTTATCATTAACAAAACTTAGCAAAGATCGTAAAATATAAATAACGTTTTTAGGCGATATTTGTATTAACAAAGTAGTTTACTATGTTCCTTATTTTTATTTTTAACTCATTCTAGATATATATTACGATGTTTAGAAAGTGGTTATGGGATAAACCAAACACCTCTTTAAGCATCTTAATATATCTTGAAACTTTGCTACATATACATTAGATTGTATAACTAGCTATTTCTTACGAGTTTCTTATGCAAGAGATTTGTTTTGAAAAAGATGATTTAAATTTTGACTCAATAAAATGTAGTTATCTAAGTTGAATCAAACGCTCCCTTATTTAAAAAATTTGCTACTGGAATGTCAATATATATATAAATTATATATCTTGACGACTCTAAATTACTAGTTTTATGTTTATAATCTTGACATTGAGTCATAAAAATTATATAGACTTAATTTTGAAAACTTTTGGACATAATCCAAACACCCTCTTATCATATATAAAATTATTTTCAATGCATCAAAACTTATATTTTCATGATTAACAAGTTGTAAAAACACAATGTGATTAGTTTTAACAAGTTTTTATAGCATTATTCAACAATGTCTTTAAGAAAAATTTCAAAAAGTAGTGTATGAACGTTTTCAAAAATTTTAGTAAGAGGGTTTGTGATTATTGGGTTTTAATGTTAATTAAGCATTCTAATCCTATGGGGAGCATTTAGTAATGGAAATCCTAGACTCAATTGAAAGAAAAAAATGAAATTGAAGAAATTAAAATAAAATGCCTAATAGTGATTATGACCAAAATTTGATAAAATTAGATGAAATGTGTTATGAAGAACTTACAATACTTGTTGCTAATCATGTTATATGTATTTTCCCCTTGCGAATCAAGCTAAATTATGTGATTTGGAAGTGGATTTTTGATGGTTTTGGGTGTTGGTTTCGTTCACAGCAGTAGTAGGTGGAGAGGAGATGGAATTTTGAGTGTTTGGTAATGAGAATAAGTTGAAAAAACCAGGGAGAGAGAAACAGTTGGCCGGCCCCCTTAAACATTAAGGGGGCCGCCCCTTATTTGGCTGTCGGTCCCGTTAATTTTAAGGGGTCCGCCTGCCCAAAACTTGAATTATTTTTGGCGGCGTTGTTTCTGGTATATATATATATATATATATATATATATATATATATAGTATTCGCACGAAAGGAATTACATGACACTTTTACTTGACATTTCGTCAACTAAAATTTTCTTGATAATTTTGGATAAAAATTAACCAAGTCGTCAAGTCAATTAACCAAGCCGTCAAGTCGACGAGGGAATTGTGGAAGGTATATATCTATATATGTATATATATATATATATATATATATATATATATATATATATATATATATATATATATATATATATATATATATATGTATGTATATATATATATATATATATATATATATATATATATATATATATATATATATATATATATATATATATATATATATATATATATATAATATGTGTTTATAAGATGAGAATATGGGAGGGAGACGAGTGCAAAAGACGACGGGAGTTTGTTTCATCCATAGATTGATCAACTCACTTCTCTAAATCAACATGTGTATTTTGATCATCGAAGATTTTCAAGTTGAACGTTATAGTTCGAGAGGGCCAAAGGGGAAAAGAAAAGGTTCGTAAACGAGAAACTACAAAACAAGCCTTAACATATATAAACTAGATACTAAGCTAAGCATGCAATCTTGACGTAAAAGATAAAAGAGACGTGTACCTTTTTGTCTTCATTCTTCAATGTCTTCAAAAAGATTTCATGATCTTGTGGAAGCGAATAGATAACCAAGTTTTCCGAAGTATGACGAATTTATTTTGTTGGTCCCCATTGTCTCATTTGACCAAAGTTGTTTGGTCCAAACATGTTATGCATTTGACTTGGGTGTATAAATGGTGGAATCATTCCCCAAGGATTGCAGTTCCACATTTGATGATTATTGTGGAAGTTTCGTCTATTTTGGTTTACTCTAGGTTGAGGAGTTTTAGACCTAGGATGAGGACTACTTGGTTTTCTAGGTGGTGGAGTTTTAGATCCTAATTTTGGTTTAAGAGGTTCGACTTCGGGTTTCAAAGATGATTTATGAAAGATTTTAATTTCTTCATCACTTGCAATAGGTACTATCTATCTTTCAAATGTATATACTTTAGTTTTGACACTAAAGGTTTTAGTTCATTAGTTTCACCTTCAAACTTTACATTTTTAGCTTCAGTAGTTGACGCTTTGGTTGAATGATATCCTAAACCGGTTTTATTTCTGGATATTCTTTGAGTGCTAATTTTTTTACTAAGTGATTGACTACTATTTTCAAATTTCTCAAATCTAGTAATTTCTTCCTTAAGTTGTTCATTCTCATTTTTAACAACTAGACATTTTTTACATTCAATAAGACTTTCTTTACCTTTTTCTAAGTTATGTAGCTTAATTTTTAACTCAAGTATTTCATCTTTTAATTGGTTGTTAGTGCATTTTAGAAGTTTATTTTTAGCCATGACTTTTTGTCCTAGTTTACATAATCTACTATATTCGCTATCTAAATCTTTTTCATCTAACGATAAATTTTCATCACTATAGTATTCGGTTTCGGAACGTACCTCATCGGATGCCTTTGCTATAAGACAATTTTCTTCTCTTGTTGTCTCCTTTTCTTCATTGTCACTATCGCTCCATGCTCCTCCTATAAATGCCTTTTGGTTTTGACTTCTTGACAATTTCGGACATTCTCCAATAAAGTGATTTGGATCTCCACACTTGAAGCACTTTCTTTCATTCTTGCTACTCTTGTTGTCCTTGTTTCTTTGTGATGTTCTTCTTTCATCATATGGTTGTCTAACGTATCTTCCTCGTCTTTTAAAGAATTTCTTGAAGTCTCTTACGACCATGGCATATTCTTCATCGTCGCTTTCGTAGGTTGAGCATTCTTCGTCAGTAGAGTCCTTTTTAGCTTTCAACGCAATTGATTGGTTTGCTCTCTTTTTCCTTTGATCATTTCGGAGGTTTTCTTTATTATCACTTCATACACTTTCAAGTTTCCAATTAGCTCGTCAAGTTGTAGAGTTGATAGATTCTTTGACTCCTCAATAGCCGTCACTTTAGCGCGCCACTTCGGATGGAGAGCCCTAAGAAATTTCCTTACAAAATTTTTGCTAGAAAAGTTCTCATCAAGTGCTTTTAGACTTGTGATGATTGTGTTAAATCTAACAAAAGCATTATCTATTGATTCCTCTTCCAAAATCGTAAATTGTTCATATTGTTGTACAAGAAGATCTATTTTATTATCTTTGACTTGACTATTACCTTGATGAGTAATTAATAAAGAATTCCAAATTTCCTTTGCGGTTTTACACATAATTTTTTTTTCATATTCTTTGAGTGGTAACGCATTATAAATCACCATTTTAGCCTCATTATTTTTAGCAAGTTTCTTTTTCAAGTCATCGTTTTGTTTTTCAAAAGGTACAATTTCATCCCTTTTAGTTTCGGGATTATTTTGTATAGGAGGAAAATCACCATTAGTAATAACATGCCAAAAATCTAGATCCTTTGATTTCACATAAGTTTCGAATCGATTTTTCCAATAAAGAAAACCACCACTTTCTAATAGTGGTGTTCTTTGCATAGATTGCCCTTCTAAATATTTTTTAGATTCCATAGATTGTTTCAAGTTTTAAAATACAGTTTATTTTAAAAAATATTGTTTAACGTAGCTCTGATGCCAATTGTGGAAAATTAGAGGGGGGGGGGGGTTGAATAGTTTTACGTCAATTTATTTTATAAAAACTTTGTTTTCAAAAACTTCGATTATTGTTTATGTAAAATTCAACACTTGCACTATATGAAAAATTTAATCTAAGTAACTAAGCAAATATAATGTAAATATGAATGTAAAGAAAAGATAGGGTTAGAAAGATCAAACCACAACGCAAGGATTTATAGTGGTTCGGCTACGAAGCTCCTCTTCGCCCTACTCCACTCCCCGAGTCTCTTACTCGAGAGTTTTCTTCACTATGTCAACAAACTCGCTTGTGGCGGAGAAACCTTACACAACTTTTGCTTACACCAATTTACGACACTAAGCTAAATGTCGAGTTGTAATAGTAGCTAGAACCAATCTCACAACTTCTTCACGACTTGGCACACCTTCTTCACAACTTGTACACACCACTACTACTTCACAACTACTCACTACTTCACTACTTCTTCTTCACACCACTACTTCTACTATACTTAATTACACACCCACCTAAAACTACTTATTAGAAGCACTACACAACTTTACAATTAATTTACACAAGCTATACAAATAATCTTCAATACTTCTTGATTTGAAATGGAAGGAGTATTCTTCTCTTGCACTTTGAATGATGAGGGATAGGATCACTTGAAACAAGAACTAATAAACTTATGATCAAGGGTTTTAGGAAGATGATTTTAGAGGATTTGGACAAAAAGTTTTAGTGCAAAAAGGTGAGGAAAAAATGCAGGATTGAACCAGTATTTATAGGCAAAAGATTCTGGTCACAGGAGCGTGCCGACCCCCTTAAATGGTGGCCGGACCCCTTAAAATTAAGGGGGCCGCCCTCCTGTAACGGCCAGATCTTTTGTCTTTTTCTGGGGAAAGTTTATTTGGTGAAAATTTAACTGATTTTGGCTAAAAATTTGAATTCATATATTTATTATGAATTAAACATTTTTCTTCAATTACCAAAAGTGTTTTTCTAAATATATAAAATGTTTATACCATTTTATATAATTTGTAATGATTAAATAAACCTTCCTTTGATCAAAAAATATATTAGGCAATTGTTTATTCATACCTTAAGTGATTAGGTTGGATATAATGATATTTTGTAACAAAATACTTGTTTATGTAATGATTTTACATTTATTGATTTAACATTTTGTGATCGTCAAAACATAGGGATATCGAGAAATATTAATAATGTTTTTACGCATTATTGATATCAACAAGGTGATCACAACTTGCAAATATGACAGTTAGAATCCAAATTTGTAGAAAGTAATAAACAACCACAAGAATTGAGCTAAGTTGTATCTAATAAGCAATAAATGACTAGATTGAACAAAGTAAACTAGAAAATTAGCTCTAAAAAGCATACAGTAAATTACAAAAACTTGGAAAATTAATTTACAACAAGCTCAAGCTCAGAACAGAGGTACCAAGACAACTCATTACACATCCCTATGCTCCCCATGGAGCTTTAATACCAAGGCCATCCAAAATACACCTTGCTCCTTGCTTTTCTTCTTCTTCTTCTTCTTCTTCTTCTTCTTTTTTGATTTTTCAAGTATTTTCTTATTTTTGTGATTTTTGAGTTCTTGATTGAAAACTTGTTTTTATCCGAACTAAGCTTATGGAAACTGATCGATGAGCTATGGTGAGCTTATGGGACAATAAAACTAACATATCAATTACTAGTGAACTTGAATGAAGATTTGATGTAATTTCACAAATTCGTATTTGAACAAGAAAGCTTGAAAGTGATTGATTAAATTTTAGAAATACAATACTAAGGCTGAGAATACAAATTGCAATGATAATTTATAACTAGAAAAACTAGAATTACATTAATACGACATTGAAAATTATGCTAAAAAACTACTCTAACTACTAACTATTTTCAAATGTGAGTGAGGTTCCTTTTATAATCTTCCTGTGCTCCTGGTGTATTCCCACTTCAATTCTGAACCCTGGGATGAGTCAAAAGTGATATTGGCCCTTGAATGAGTTTTTGGCGGGAGAATAGCTATTTTGCAATTTGGCTCTGGTTAACTTGTGAGGGGAGGATATGCATTAATTACTTCTTGGTTTGTGGTATTTAGAAGGTATAAAGGAGGTGGTGGTGGTAGAGGTGCAGGGTGTGGGATTTGCAGGTTGTGTATAGTCCAACAAGGAAGGAAAAGGATGATGGGTTTGACTTGGGGGGTTTGACCAGGGTATTATATAACGTGGTGTTTGTGGGCTTGTGGAGTTGGGCCAGTAAATAAGGTGGGGTGGATTAGATTATGGAGTTGGGTTATTTATTTGTTGGGTTGGATTTCGTGTTAATTAAATAACATAAAGGGTCCGTTTGGTGTAGTAGCTAATTAAGCCCAAGGACCACTTTTGTAACTCTGAAATTGAAGGGACCAAACTTGCCAAGTTTCCAATTACCAAAGGACCTTAAATATTTATTTTCCAAAATTAAATTCCCAAGGACCAATTCTGCTAATTTTGAAACTTGAGGGACTAGATTTTCCAATTCTAGAAAATAAATATCCAAGGACCAATATTGACAACTTTTGATTTCCCCAGGACTTTAGATGTCATTTCTTCAAAATTTTGCTCCAGGACTATTTCTGGAATTCTGTGATTCACCAAGGTATATTTTAACAATTTGAGCTCAAAAATGGTAATTTGCTTCCCCGGCTCCGGCTTTTGACATGTTTTCCAATCTCGTGCTTGTTTTTCTCCCTTTTGGCTTGATTTATGCTTGTTTCTGAAATACCCGTACCTGCATGATCACAAACACAAAAGCACAATATCTTTGGCATTTATGGTTAGTTTGTGTCTGTTTTGTTCTTAATTTGGCTAGAAAAAGGTGTGTGAATAAGCACACACCAGGTACTGATATGACAACTTATAATCAGCGATATCGAGAGTTGTCATTGCTCTATCCCGAAATGGTTCACACTGAGGTACTCAAGATTGAGCAATATACTAATGGGTTGCTCTTGGCCACCAGAAACGATGTGATCGCTGCTAGGCCAACAAACCTCCATGACGCTATCTCCATAGCGCAGCAGCTAATGGATTCTTGATGCGTGAGATTGCGCCCTCGCAAAAGGTTTTACCTCTCAAGGGATCTCAAGAGGCTTGCAATCCCCACCAGGTAGTGTAACTGACCGATGTAGTATAGTGTAGTGGCAAGTACCGGGGGATTGATCGTTCTCTCGGGGAATAGTGTTGGTAGCATCAAAACTTAGAGGTGAGGGATCATTCTTTTTGTATTTTTATGGTTTTTTAGAAAGCAAATAAAATCTCGGGTTTTGGAAGAGTGGGCGGAATTAGTTGCTAGTCAACTAACCCAAATATCTACTAATGCAATAAAATAAAAGAACAAGAAAGTAAATGTGGAGAAAAACAATAATAAGAGAAAACATGTTTACTTAGATTTCACTACTCCCTAGGTATCTTTTACTAGTTTATTAGTTTGTTACAATTGCGTGGATGACGGGTTATATTCCTTAATACCATTCATAGGGCCGTGTATGATCTTCCCTAACTCTATAAGCTTCTACCTCTTCCTATGTCGAGCCGACTACTAGCTCCTAATATGGCCTCCTTAGTAGTTACTCATGCATTAAATACAACCAATTAATCGTAGTACACATCCGATTAATGTTTCTTAAAACGTTCAAGCATGTTACCAATTGGAAGTCTGCCAGTTTTCTTAAGCCTAACATCGATATCATTCATCCATTACAACTAATAACAAACAACCAACCAATAATCAATAGCTAGGTTTCATTACATCTAAGCAACCACAAAGAAAACCTAGCCTAGCATGTTAAAGTGAAGACAAGCATAAGATAAAATCAAATAACTCATAGACATATTGAATGATTATTAGAAGACTTATCTTTATTAGAATATGGATGATGAAAGGGTGAAAAACCCTATAAAATTCGACCTAGGGTTTCTCCACAAGTTCTTCCAAAAGTCTCCCTAAAATTCTCCTCTCAATACATGAAAATTAGAAAACTATATATAGATTTTAGTGTCTGACGGCGTCACGTTGTGAGTCTGACGCCGTCAACTTGCCGCTAAAGAAATCCTCGTATTTCCTAGATCCAGATCTAACACCGTCATGTGTTAATCTTCTCATGGCCGTCAAGAGCAAATTACACGTGATGGCCTTGGTGACTCCGTCATGTGTTAAATTCAAAAAACATTCTGGCGCGTTTCGTTATACTTTTTATCCACCTCTTTGCTGTAACACCCCCAAAATACCGCAGCGGAAGACTGTGTCATAGGGGTGCTACTTCATAATACAAAGTACAAGTTATAGAAAACGAACTCTAAATGAGACGTTTTGAAAAGTTACCATTCGATTAATAAATTCCGAGTTACAAACTTGAGATTCCAAAGTATGATACATAAATGTATACAAAATGTTGAATGGTAAATGATAAAAGCGTAAGTCTTCAGAATATGCAGCTTGACTCTAAGTTCCACGCACTAGCTATCGCCTTACTAACCTGAGATAACATGCTAAAGTGTCAACACAATGGTTGGTGAGTTCATAGAGTTTGTCTTAAAACAGTTGAAAAGCCTTAAAGAATGTTCACACAGCAAAGGCATTGAGAATCCACTCAGTTGCAAGTCCCGCCATAAGAGACTTGTAACCTGTGTGTCCACAACCCACTGCTAAAAGATAGTTTATACAATGCACCGGATTATATTCACCCAAGGTCAAGAATAGACACAAGGGCGGGGGCCTCTCCCCAAATAGTACTACGACATCCAAGGTCAAGTATAGACACAAGGGTAGGGGGCATCTTCCCATGAGTACTACCAATACCTCTCCGACAGAATAGAGTATTATGTATGCACGTAAATACGAATCTTGTATTTAAATTAAACAAGTATAGTGTAACAAGTATGTATAACGCAATCAAGTATAATGCCAATCAAGTATAACACAATCAAGTATAAAGCAATCAAGTATAACACAATCAAGTATAAAGCAATCAAGTATAAATGTTTTGAGTATTTGTACAAGTAAGCAAGTAGTTGAGCATGTATCCCCCCCAAGATTTAAAACAAGTATGAAAAGAGTAGGGGCTATGACTCACCTTAAGCTTATGTAATGAGAAATGAAAGTGGTAGTCGAATCGCGAAAGTCTCTAAGAGCAGCCTATAATAGAACGTTGCGACTTAGGTTTGGAGTAACGTCTAAGAATACGAAGAATTGCCTATATATGTCTTGCATAATGTTCATGATGTAGTACTTAGTATATAGTGTAAGTCTTTGAATATAAATGGTTTATGAAACATGTATAGGTTGTATATCTCTTACTACCGTTCAGGCCGACATAATTCAGAAGTCATGGAGTAAACGTTCGAGGAGCCAGGACACTTTAATTCGTAAATCCACAACTCATCTCGACGGCTTACTTAATGAACTCCTCACATGAGGCTCCCTACTATTGTAGTATTTGATAACATATATATATAAGCTTTTTGATCTTTAAAAGTTATATGGTCTTTAGCCGTGGCTTTGCCGTGACCTTGGTCATTGTTAACATGGTCTTGAGACTCAACCTTGGCTTTAGCCATGGTTGTGGTCTTGGCTTTAGGTCATTAGACCTCTTGGTCTCATCTAATTATAATGATTATATAGTAACTTTGGTCTAAAAATGGGCTGTTAAGAATTTGAAGAAAATTATCACTCAGAAAGCATTTTCAGGGCTCGAGCTTCTTTGTTCCTGAACGAAAACGTCGTTCCGGACAACTTTCATGTTTTAACTTTTTTATGAATCGGACCAGAAGGGTGACTTTCAAAATGGCAGAATGCAAACAGTAGGGTATTGGCAGTTTCGGCGTTTTGGTTTCGCTAACTTCTTATGGCCGTATCTTTTGACTCGTGTACTCGTTTTGGGTGATTCAAATTGCTATGTTTTCCTTTTGAAGTCCTTTATAACAGTAAGTAAGTGTTAAGTATCATAGTTATACTATTTTGGTCGTGGTTCTCCATAAAAATCACTAGTTTGCTTGTTTACTTGTTTGCTTGTCATAAGTTAACATATGTATACCAATACTTGTTTTATCCATTTTTAAACATCATGAACACAATAACAAGAACATATATAGCATGAAAGGAACACAAAGAGCATGAAAATGATAATTAAGCAAGGAGTATGTTAGGGTTTGCTTTCAACTTTTGGCTTTCTAAAGAAAGGAAGTCAAGTATAGAACTAGGACACTAAACCTATGCTTGCAAACCCTTCACCATAACTCTTGTAACTCTTGCTAGCCTTGATCTAACCCTTGTGAAAACCATTTAACTTCAGCCCTAGTAACCTTGTGTAGCTCCTAATTCAACCATGGAATCACTAAACAAACTTAAGAACTAGGTAGAGAATACTAAGACCTTGAACTTTGTAGTGTAACTTATAGTTTGAAGATCAAAGGATCATGGTGCTAGAGATTTGTTGTGTGGCGTTTTTGGTGATGAAGAAAGGAAGAAGAATGAGTTTGTATTTATACTATGAAGAGGAGGTTAGGAAGCTTACTAGGAAATTACAATAACTTGGTGACAAAGTTGTAATTAAGTAATGATCTAAAGAATCAATGGTCAAGATTTAACCTCACATGGTGACTCCCCCCCCCCCCCTAAGTCGGTTTGTATGTGGATAGGGTGACTAGATGAGTAGTCATGGTCTTTGGATGATAATATCCTAAGTATGTAGCTAGTTTTGACTCCGTAAGTTGCTAACCATAAGTTTTTAGGTCACGAAACGTAAAACCGGGTATCGTAAAAATATGAAACTTGAAAGTATGGTTAAACATGTCAATATAGTCCATAATAAAATATAAAATGAGTGGTAGGTTGTATCGGTTGCTAAAACCCTGCTAAAAACTGGAAGCACGGGTCTAAAACGCGTGATTCGCGTAAAACGCTGAACTGAAAAATGTAAAATTCCAAAACTTTTGGAATTGTCCTAAAATGAGAGAAAATCATATTTCTATTGTTTATAATGTTTTATGGGTATATCGGGATGCTGGAATGACGTTTAAACCTAAAAGTAAATCTCGGACACGGCTTCGTGATTTTTGCAGAAATGATCCGACGAGTATGAAATTCTCGGATTATCATTAAAATAGTTTAACTTATGAGAATATGAAATAAAAATTTCTGAGATGAATAGTGAAAGGTGAATAGTAAAAAGTGAATAGTGAAATTTTCGGGAATAAAAGTTAACCTGAAATTGCGAATTGTTACAGTCTCTACCCCTTAAGGAAACTTCGTCCCGAAGTTTAGTGTGTCTAGGAGAATTCAGGATCTCTAAAATAGTGGTGTTCACTCTGATTCGTCTAAGGTTCTGGTTAAGGAGTCGTATCGGCTACAATTAAGCCCACTTATTTATAACACATTACTTACATAAAGAAGCGTCCAAATTTATGTAAGTAAGGTCTCATAAACTTATGGTTCGGTGATTTACAATTTCTTTATTTAAATGAAGAGGCGTCCCAATCCATTTAAATAAGGAGATTCTAAAACATCCTACTTAAGAATTTCCGACACAAAATCTGCCTTCTGAGGCCGATAGTAAGATAATCAAGCCATCAAATCCCTAAAGCTAAGTAATAATATTATTTAACTCAAATCTTGTGTCTCATCAAACAAGAACTGTCACAAGATCAAGTTAACTAATTAGTTATTACTGAGCTCCATGTTTTTAATGACTCGACGAATCTCTGGGGCTCCTTATAATACTAAAGTCACATCATCTAACAGCGTGGAACTAAACCAATAACTAACAAAAAGCATATGTGTATGTAGTGTGTGTAAGGCAAATAAAGAGGAGAGTCTTAACGTATATAGCAGTTATAGTCTAGGCACTAAATGCAACCTAGTTCTCTATAACCAAGGCTCTGGTACCAATCTGTAACACCCCCAAAATACCGCAGCGGAAGACTGTGTCATAGGGGTGCTATTTCATAATACAAAGTACAAGTTATAGAAAACGAACTCTAAATGAGATGTTTTGAAAAGTTACCATTCGATTAATAAATCCCGAGTTACAAACTTGAGATTCCAAAGTATGATACATAAATGTATACAAAATGTTGAATGGTAAATGATAAAAGCGTAAGTCTTCAGAATATGCAGCTTGACTCTAAGTTCCACGCACTAGCTATCGCCTTACTAACCTGAGATAACATGCTAAAGTGTCAACACAATGGTTGGTGAGTTCATAGAGTTTGTCTTAAAACAGTTGAAAAGCCTTAAAGAATGTTCACACAGCAAAGGCATTGAGAATCCACTCAGTTGCAAGTCCCGCCATAAGAGACTTGTAACCTGTGTGTCCACAACCCACTGCTAAAAGATAGTTTATACAATGCACCGGATTATATTCACCCAAGGTCAAGAATAGACACAAGGGCGGGGGCCTCTCCCCAAATAGTACTACGACATCCAAGGTCAAGTATAGACACAAGGGTAGGGGGCATCTTCCCATGAGTACTACCAATACCTCTCCGACAGAATAGAGTATTATGTATGCACGTAAATACGAATCTTGTATTTAAATTAAGCAAGTATAGTGTAACAAGTATGTATAACGCAATCAAGTATAATGCCAATCAAGTATAACACAATCAAGTATAAAGCAATCAAGTATAACACAATCAAGTATAAAGCAATCAAGTACAAATGTTTTGAGTATTTGTACAAGTAAGCAAGTAGTTGAGCATGTATCCCCCCCAAGAGTTAAAACAAGTATGAAAAGAGTAGGGGCTATGACTCACCTTAAGCTTATGTAATGAGAAATGAAAGTGGTAGTCGAATCGTGAAAGTCTCTAAGAGCAGCCTATAATAGAACGTTGCGACTTAGGTTTGGAGTAACGTCTAAGAATATGAAGAATTGCCTATATATGTCTTGCATAATGTTCATGATGTAGTAATTAGTATATAGTGTAAGTCTTTGAATATAAATGGTTTATGAAACATGTATAGGTTGTATATCTCTTACTACCGTTCAGGCCGACATAATTCAGAAGTCATGGAGTAAACGTTCGAGGAGCCAGGACACTTTAATTTGTAAATCCACAACTCATCTCGACGGCTTACTTAATGAACTCCTCACATGAGGCTCCCTACTATTGTAGTATTTGATAACATATATATATAAGCTTTTTGATCTTTAAAAGTTATATGGTCTTTAGCCGTGGCTTTGCTGTGACCTTGGTCATTGTTAACATGGTCTTGAGACTTAACCTTGGATTTAGCCATGGTTGTGGTCTTGGCTTTAGGTCATTAGACCTCTTGGTCTCATCTAATTATAATGATTATATAGTAACTTTGGTCTAAAAATGGGCTGTTAAGAATTTGAAGAAAATTATCACTCAGAAAGCATTTTCAGGGCTCGAGCTTCTTTACTCCTGAACGAAAATGTCGTTCCGGACAACTTTCGTGTTTTAACTTTTTGATGAATCGGACCAGAAGGGTGACTTTCAAAATGGCAGAATGCAAACAGTAGGGTATTGGCAGTTTCGGCGTTTTGGTTTCGCTAACTTCTTATGGCCGTATCTTTTAACTCGTGTACTCGTTTTGGGTGATTCAAATTGCTATCTTTTCCTTTTGAAGTCCTTTATAACAGTAGTAAGTGTCAAGTATCATAGTTATACTATTTTGGTCATGGTTCTCCATAAAAATCACTAGTTTGCTTGTTTACTTGTTTGCTTGTCATAAGTTAACATATGTATACCAATACTTGTTTTATCCATTTTTAAACATCATGAACACAATAACAAGAACATATATAGCATGAAAGGAACACAAAGAGCATGAAAATGATAATTAAGCAAGGAGTATGTTAGGGTTTGCTTACAACTTTTGGCTTTCTAAAGAAAGGAAGTCAAGTATAGAACTAGGACACTAAACCTATGCTTGCAAACCCTTCACCATAACTCTTGTAACCCTTGCTAGCCTTGATCTAACCCTTGTGAAAACCATTTAACTTCAGCCCTAGTAACCTTGTGTAGCTCCTAATTCAACCATGGAATCACCAAACAAACTTAAGAACTAGGTAGAGAATACTAAGACCTTGAACTTTGTAGTGTAACTTATAGTTTGAAGATCAAAGGATCATGGTGCTAGAGATTTGTTGTGTGGCGTTTTTGGTGATGAAGAAAGGAAGAAGAATGAGTTTGTATTTATACTATGAAGAGGAGGTTAGGAAGCTTACTAGGAAATTACAATAACTTGGTGACAAAGTTGTAATTAAGTAATGATCTAAAGAATCAATGGTCAAGATTTAACCACACATGGTGACTCCCCCCCCCCTAAGTCGGTTTGTATATGGATAGGGTGACTAGATGAGTAGTCATGGTCTTTGGATGATAATATCCTAAGTATGTAGCTAGTTTTGACTCCGTAAGTTGCTAACCGTAAGTTTTTAGGTCACGAAACGTAAAACCGGGTATCGTAAAAGTATGAAACTTGAAAGTATGGTTAAACATGTCAATATAGTCCATAATAAAATATAAAATGAGTGGTAGGTTGTATCGGGTGCTAAAACCCTGCTAAAAACTGGAAGCACGGGTCTAAAACGCGTAATTCGCGTAAAACGCTGAACTGAAAAATGTAAATTTCCAAAACTTTTGGAATTGTCCTAAAATGAGAGAAAATCATATTTCTATTGTTTATAGTGTTTTATGGACATATCGGGATGCTGGAATGACGTTTAAACCTAAAAGTAAATCTCGAACACGGCTTCGTGATTTTTGCAGAAATGATCCGACGAGTGTGAAATTCTCGGATTATCATTAAAATAGTTTAACTTACGAGAATATGAAATAAAAATTTCTGAGATGAATAGTGAAAAGTGAATAGTAAAAAGTGAATAGTGAAATTTTCGGGAATAAAAGTTAACCTGAAATTGCGAATTGTTACATTTGCCATAATGTGACGCCGTCACATGCAATACGTGACGCAGTTAGGTACC
This sequence comes from Artemisia argyi, assembly GCA_030686995.1. NCBI lineage: Eukaryota > Viridiplantae > Streptophyta > Magnoliopsida > Asterales > Asteraceae > Artemisia > Artemisia argyi. The sequence goes on along the minus strand of CM060700.1, from coordinate 82,966,032 downwards.
ATTTCAAGCTTAATTTGGAGACTTTGCCGTTTTCTTCACTTTTCGCTCCAAAAACGTCCAAAATGCTTCTTTTTCTAGATTTCTTCTCCAAAGTACCTAAAATGACAAAAGAAACGATTTAGGGCAATATTTGATCAAATAATCTCGATTTTGGGCTTAAATGACCCCTTAAAAGCCCTTACACTTGAGATTTGCTTGTCCTCAAGCAAATGCGCTTTTATTCGAATCAAAATACAAGCTAGGGGTCATTTAACACTAATATAAAAGTAATTACAAAAATCATCATTCCACTTCACCCAAAACAAGCACGGAAATTATACACTAGCACCTCGCAAATAGTGTTTAGATACTCACATCTCTCGGGTGTAATAAAAGTATATATCACAATATGAAAATGGAAAATATCTCTCACTACCAGTCATAGCACATAGATTACCATAGGCTTGGGAAAGGATCAAACCTCCACCACTTGGCGTAAGCACCTAGGATAAACTATCAAAGAGGTCTTTTTAAAGAGTTATAACGTGAGGTGTAGGGATATGATAAACACAGTTTTGTTGGATAAAGGCAATCTTTACTGGTGGCGAGTTAATTATCTTGGTTAATTACATGTACAATGTGGCGTTGCTAAGCCAAGACTCGACTCGACTTAAGCTAATCATAAACTAATCAAAAATATAAAATAAACATAAAAGGAAACGGGATGGTAGTCCGTATGTTTTTTCTCTTTTTTTTTTTTCTTTTTCTTGATTTTTCGATTTTTATTTTTTTATTTATTATTTTTTTTGTTGCATACACTCTTACCCTACCATTGAAAATAATACATCATGGGGGATTTGCATTCCCCGTACACTTGAACTTTTACATACTTTACAATTAACTATTCTAATGACTCGAATTAAGATAATCAAAACACTTGGAGTACTTTTTAAATATTAACGCATATATAAGGGTAATCAATGATGTTCTTCCCCAATACTCCATAACACTAGTACTTTACCCATGAGTCTCAATTGTCCCAAAAGAATATGTAGAATATATGACTCGACTTAGCAACCATGTAATCAATTAGACAACTAACTAAAGGTTCAAACATATAACAATAATGCACTAAAGATGAGTGCATACAAGGAAGGCTAAGACGATTTGGATGTACCTTTGGGGTGGATTGTAAACAAATTCTTCCTTTAAGTAAAATGCTTAAAGTTAGAAACGAAAAAGATAGGCTCGGAGGGACGTACCTGGGGTATCGTGTACTAAAAATGAGTACAAGGCAAAGGTGTGGGAAAATTAATTGACTTTACTAGTCAAGTAATTATGACATCATTGGTCAAGTAATTATGATACGGGTTTAACACAATGGTGATCCTAATGCCTCTTATCATGTAGTAAATCCTACTATACAAATGTAGTCTCACTAGCGGTCTCGGGATGCATCACTAACGCAAGTTTTAGAATCTAAGTACTACCGGTTCACTCATAAGCATCTTTTCCTAACAAATCTAGGGGCGAACCTCACATATTTTGTGTGGAAATTTTTGAGTGGTACGGTTTTTGTGCTAGTCATACAACTCCTATCCATGAGACGCTCATTAAGGCTAAAGCTTCAATCCTAAATGTTGTAAAAAAATTTAAATTTCGTGCTAAAATTGCCCTAACAAGTATTTCTCTTAGTTTTATTACACACCTACTTTTAAACAAACAAACTCAAGTGCAATTGCATTCTTTAAGGTATCATCATTTACGCTCCTCTTACACTTAGGCTGAACATTGTCCCCAATGTTCAATAAAAAGGATGTAAAAGTAATGAAGGTAAAAGAATGAAACAAATACTCCCCTGATTCGTTCGGTGTGGATAATGTGGTAACAAGGTTAGATCCTCTTCCAAGAAAATGAACATTGAAAGCTTCCCTTCAGAAATATAAATCATCTTCTTGTCCAATATAACTTGGTAAACCTGAGAAAACAATCATGGCAAACCTCGCGTAAAATCGGCGGCAATCTATATATATTAAAATCCTAGAAAGCAAATTAAGATATAATGCTTGTGGAATGAATGTTTGCAGATTTCCTGGAGTTTATAAAACTAAAGAATTAACAAAAGTTTTAAGACTCCGGTAGAAAAACAAAACGCGCAAAACTTTTCAGAATTTTACACCTGACGCCGTCAGAGTGCTCTGACAGAAAGCTTATGTTAAGTTTCCAGAAAATTTATGGAAAAACTCACGCCTTAATTCTTGGAAATCCTGCAAAACATCATTATGACTCGATACAAGCATTTGACTCAAACAAATACTAATATGCACATTCATTTAATATTGTTGTGGTTCATGTCAAATCTCGTTCTTAAAAAAAAATTTGATTTTCCTTACACTTATCTTTTGCAAATACCTTTATATAAAGTTAAGACAAAGTTAAACAACAAAATAAAGTATTTTCACAATTTATTTTGAAACATGCACCACAAACAATAAAAATAAAACATGCATACAGAAACAAATAAAATCAAACAAACAAACAAACAAACAAATAAAGCTTGGGTTGCCTCCCAAGAAGCGTTTTTCTTTATTAACGAGTCTTGTAGCTAGACTCAAGGTCACGGGCTAACCTATATGGGTGAGTTCCTCATTGAGGACACCTTTGGGATCAAACTTGGGTTTTAATTTCCTATCGGTTCTCTTAGTTCGGTATGACTTCTCAAATTTTTCTCCATCCGGATCATAGAGAATCATCTTCATATGCCATGATCCGTCACCTTCCTTAAGTGGCTTGTCCTAATTCCATTTACATTTATCACCTTCCCTTTTCCATTTGTTCATTCCTAAGTTGATAGGCATCACTCCTAGGAATTCAAGCATTTTCCTAAAGACTAAGGGATCCTCAAAGGGGTTTAGTTCTTCATCCCTAGCTATGAGTTGCTCCACCGAATGCATTTTGTCTATAAATTCCTTCTCTAAATAAAATGGGCATTGAGGTCCTATGAAGTCTCTATTAACCCAAGGTCCGTATCTAGATGGTCTCCAATTCAAATCTACCCAATGAGGTGTTGGTTCCTCATTAGTATCATAGGCATGTTTCTTAACATCATAGACCGACCAAGTTTCTCATTCTCCTAGCGCTATTCTAGATTCCTTACAATCAATCATCACACTTGTGGTAGCTAAAAATCCTCTTCCTATTAATAAAGGGCATGTAGTGTCACTAACCATATCCAGGACGTGGAAATCGGCTAACAATGTCAACCTTCCTATATGCACTAACACATCCTTCACTACCTCAACCGGATACGCTACACTTCCATCCGCAAGCCCTGTGATTACCTTTGTTTCATCTAAGTTTCCTAGCTTAAGAGTGGTGTACAAAGATAATGGAAGCAAATTTAGGCTTGACCCAAGATCGGCCAATGTGTCAAAAGCCTCAGAATTTCCGATCTTATAGGGTAAAATGAATATGCCCGGATCATCTAATTTTTTTGGCAGTTTGTTTTGAACGAAGGCGGTCCATTCTTACCCAACTTAAGTTTCTCCTCATATTTCTCTAAAAGGACATTGTAGTAGGGAGATCGAGCTAAGACATCAATAACTTGACGTTCAAGGTGGAGTTCCTTGAATTCTTCGTCAAGGTTTTGTGTAGGAGGTGTTTCAACTATGCTTTTGTCCAGTTTAATATCGGCTGTTTTACTCAATTGGTCCTTTCTAAGAATTTGGGTTTGCTTGAAACACGTGCTCACAGCATTGAGCGGATAGTATTGTGGACAAGAAGTAGGAGACGAAATAGATGATATGGAGTTAACGTTTAGTTTTGGATTCTTGACCGTGTTACTTGGGAGTGCTCCCATTTCTCAGTCATTGAGATGCCATAAATTTGGATAGCAATCCTTCAAAATTATTGGTACTACAATAGTTGTTGGAAGGATTGTTATTGAAAGTACGGTTAGGGGGTGGACCGTTTGATTGGTAACGATTAGGTGGAGTGGAAAAATTATTTTGTGGTGCATTTTGGTTTTGTTTCCACCTAAGGTTCGGGTGATTTTTCCAAGAGGGGTTGTATGAATCACCGTAGCTTGCCACCGGCCGCTTGGTCAATGGTTTGCCTCGTGGAGAGATTAATGTGGTCTTAGAAGATTTGGACTTGGAGCTAAAGATCTATGCCATGATGAGGGACTTTTTGGAGTAAGTCCTTGAAACGAGTCCATGCTTCATAGAGAGTTTCACCTTGACATTGTTGGAACATCAATATGTCATTTCTTAGCTTGGTGGTTCTCCCGGTGGGAAAAATTGAGCAAGGAAACGAGTGGTGAGATCATCCGAAGAGGTGACGGATCCCGCGGGTAAACGCTTAAGCCATTGAATAGCTTGGTCACATAGAGAGAATTGGAAGAGACGCAATCGGTTCGTCTCTCTAGTTTCAACATCAAGATCTATGGAATCTATGATTTTTAGGAAATCATTGAGATGCTGATTAGGATCTTCGGAACAAAGTCCTTGGAATGCACATTTTCTTTACACCAACCGGATGGTGTCGGATCGCAAGGGAGACACATTGGCTCCTTGAGTGAGCTCAATGGTGTTTCGATAGCCTTGGTGGCTAGGACGGGAGTACTCACCTAAAGTGCGGGGTCTAGGAGGTTGATTTGGTTGTGGTGGGTTTTGTGGGTGGTTTTGTTGTGGTGGGTTAGCGGGGTCAAAGATATTACCACCTTCCATGATGGCGGATGGTGATGGTTAAGAACAAAGGAACAAAGAAATAAGATAGACTAAAGAAACCTATAAAAATAAAATAAAAATCTTACTAGAAAGGAATCTAGCAAGTAGATCTGATAAAAAGAAATTTCAACCTAAACAATAACTATTCCCCGGCAGCGGCGCCAAAAACTTGATGCGTGGGATTACGCCCTCGCAAAAGGTTTTACCTCTCAAGGGATCTCAAGAGGTTTGCAATCCCCACCAGACAGTGTACCTGACCGATGTAGTATAGTGTAGTGGCAAGTACCGGGGGATTGATCGTTCTCTCGGGGAATAGTGTCGTTAGGATCAAAACTTAATTAAACTAGGTATAGAGGTGAGGGATGATTCTTTTTGTATTTTTATGGTTTTTTAGAAAGCACGTAAAAATATCAGGTTTTGGAAGAGTGGGCGGAATTAGGTGCTAGTCAACTAACCCAAATATCTACTAATGCAATAAAATAAAATAACAAGAAACTAAATGTGTAGAAAAACAATAATAAGAAAAACGTGTTTACTTAGAGTTCACTACTCCCTAGCTATCTTTTACTAGTTTATTAGTTTGTTGCAATTGCGTGGATGACGGGTTATATTCCTTAATACCATTAGTAGGGCCGTGTACGATCTTCCCTAACTCTATAAGCTTCTACCTCTTCCTATGTCGAGCCGACTACTATCTCCTAACATGGCCTCCTTAGTAGTTACTCATGCATTAAATACAACCAATTAATCATAGTACACATCCGATTCATGTTTCTTAAGACGTTCAAGCATGTTACCAATTGGAAGTCTGCCAATTTTCTTAAGCCTAACATCGATATCATTCATCCATTACAATTAATAACAAACAACCAACCAATAATCAATAGCTAGGTTTTATTACATCTAAGAAAACACAAATAAAACCTAGCCTAGCATGTTAAAGTAAAGACAAGCATAAGATAGAATCAAACAACACATAGACATACTTAATGATTATTGGAAGACTTATCTTTATTAGAACATGGATGATAAAAGGGTGAAAAACCCTGTAAAATTTGACCTAGGGTTTCTCCATGTCACAACTCACCATTTCACGTCATTTACCATTTCAGGTCATTTTCCGAAACTTCGACTTTTTTTACTATTCATAAATCACTATTCATCAAAACACTATTCATCATTTTACTATTCATCGTTTTCGAGGTCAGTTTGATATTCTGAGAAACTTTTGGGAAATTTACTATTCACCAAACACTATTCATTTCCGGAAAAGTTTTCACCATTCACTTGCATTACTCATTTCATCGTAAATTTAGTTTACGGGTATTCAAATTCGCGTAACCGGATTGGTTTAGGTGCGAATTCATTTCATTAGTGTTAAGAACACTGCATACGGACTGGGGATAGTCTGCATATCATCATAACAGCATTTTCATGTTATACCACTCTCAGGATTTTCAAATTTTTACATTCAGTACATTTAACGTTTTTACGTATAAGTATTTATAGTAAACGTTAACACCCGGTTTATACACGACGAATATATCTAAATATTCCCACAATGGTCCCGACATATTTTTATATCCATTTTAACATCATAAAAGTTATAACATTCAGTTACCCAGTATTTTGGAAACTTATTTTATTTATAACGTACGCGTATGAATATAACGACGGTTTTCGTTAAAACTAAACAATAATCACCCGATCACTCAGTAAATGTACCCAACATATTTTTAATATGTTTTTAACATTTTTATAACTTTATTTCATCCCGGTATACTTCGTGAACATTTATTTCTAATAAAACCGGTACCCGATCGTAACTAAAAACCACAAACTAGCACAAATTCTTGCAAGTTTTCTAATTAAATCCCAAGTACCCTAACCCCCCCCCCCCCCCTCCTACCCTTGAAAAACCGGCCATGTGCCACCCCTTTTTAACCCTTAGCATTAACTCATCATTATTTAACAAATAAACTTCTTATAACCTAACTTTACTAAAATCACAAAATCATAATCCAACTTTTTAACTAAGAACAATTTTCATCTTTCTCTTCTTCCTTCTCTTCAAACCCACGACCCATAATTGATCTCCATGATCAAGTGATCATTTTCCATAAAGTAAAACACTAAACTTGTTCATTTTACAAGCCTAATCAAGAATCAAGCAACAAAAACACAAGAACATCAAGCATAATCATCCTATAATCATCTCATTTTGTCAAGTAAGTTTTCATCTTTATTTTTTCAAGGATCATCCTATTTTTACATGTATTTCATAAGAATCATGCTAAAAACCATGTACAAGTAGCTATACCACACTTTATTTTGTCTAAAAAGAAGCATACAAACCCTAACTTTTTAGTTATGAATCCCCTTGCTCTAATAACTTGGTTAGGAGTCCATGGCACCCTAAGAAGGTGTATGGTAAGATTAGATTAGCCATGTGGTGATTACAAGAGGTTTGGTGATGGTAGAAATTAGTTTTTAACCTTGGAAACTTGATTTGGAACCTATTTTAGACATGCTGTTCCGTTTTGTAAAAATCTGGAAAATCAGTAAACACCAAGGAAACTTTGGCAAAAATTTTAGAAAATACTTTCAAAAACGAATCCGTAGGCGAAAGAACGGATTAAAAAGAGTTTATAACGAAGGAGTTATGATTTTTGCAAGATTGTAGACGAAAAGTATTTTTTTCTGAAAATGTTTGCTGTTGGACGTTTTTCATTGGACAAAAAGGGACTTTAGACGTAACCCGGAGGAGCCGAGCTTTCCAAAATATATTACTACATGTTAAGACGTAACCGTGGATATAAAGAACAAGTAAAACGGGCTTATAACGACAAAGATATTCACGTTTGAATATCGGCAAAACTCATTTCATTTTGACAGCTTTTATAAATATTAACGCCAAAACTACGTAGTAACTCTAGATTTCTAAAATAATACCAAGTACCCAATTTTATAACTAATGAAGTATTAGTTATTACAAGTATATTTTTATCACTACAAGGCGTTATTTCAAGGATTTCAACCCGAGGATTTCAACACGAACATTGATACATACGATATATATATATAAGTATATATATATTGCAACTAGCTTTATTTTTCTAATAGCCATATTTTTCCTAAGTCTTGGAAATGTATATTTTTGATAACAACAAGTATTTTTCAAAGAGTAGAGTGGTATAGGAAACATGTGCATGGACATTCATAACATCATTTCATGATCTAAAGTAGATCGTTCATCATTCATATTAGGTTGCGGCTAGTGTGCGCGCCTTGTTTTTCAGCTCATTACATGTTCATGGAACCATCATATCAGGTGAGTCATAGCCCCTACTCTTTTAATTGTTTTGCAAACTCTTTGGGGGAGAATACATGCTCGTTTTACTTAAACGCATTACTTGCTTTACATGGTTGATTACTCAAACAATTTCAGCTTTATCAAAATACTTGTTTGATTATCCGAGTACAAAACAATTCACTTGCTATTTACTCATGGACATGAGTGCATAAAGTTAAACTATTTACCGATTTCCTAAGATTGCCTAAGTTAAGGACCGGTAGCTACAATTTCAACGGGTATAGATTTACCTGCATTGGGTATGTTTGATTACCTACAATTTCAACGGGTATAGATTTACCTGCATTGGGTATGTTTGATTACCTACAATTTCAACGGGTATAGATTTACCTGCATTGGGTATGTTTGATTACCTACAATTTCAACGGGTATAGATTTACCTGCATTGGGTATGTTTGATTACCTACAATTTCAACGGGTATGGATTTACCTGCATTGGGTATGGATTTACCTACAATTACTTGGGAGCGTAACCTCCTACAGATAGCTAGAAAACCTTTTCGGTGCCTTGAATTTAGTGCAATCAATATTCATTTTATGCGTTTTGCTTATGGTCAGATTCATTTTGTGGCGACATCGCCATGGCTATTGTACATACAAAAATTACTTACGGAATTACGATACTTTACCACCACTATTACTACAGAATTACGATGTCTTTGCAACAATCTTCTGACTGATTTATTACAAACATATTACATTTGGCAGTGGGTTGTAAACACACAGGTTGCAAGTCTCTTATGGCGGGACTTGGAACTGAGTGGATTTACGATGCCTTTGCTGGGAAATCTTCATTTCAATGCATTACATTCTTTTTCACAAGACTCTATGAACTCGCCAACCATTGTGTTGACACTTTAGCATGTATTTTCAGGTTATAACCAATGGCACGCTACTGGAGGTTTTGGCAGGGCATGGCATGGTCATAGAAGACTCTGATTATTCATTTGGGGACCGTTTTAAACTATTTTAAGGGCCTACTTCCGCACTACTTTTAACAATGTAAATTCAACATTTTTGATTAAACTATTTTATTCTAAATGATTCAAGTGAAAACCATTTTTGAACATGTGTTGTAATACCAATTGAGTTACACCCCAGCTACATGTATACTTCCGCTGGACCCGATTTTGGGGGTGTGACAGATTGGTATCAGAGCTTTGGCTATAGCGAACTAAGTGTTTTTAAAACCTAGACTATAGCTACTTTCAAGAAAACTTAACCCTATGACCGTCACATGCCTGCCTGCCAAGCTGAAGCCTCATTTGTGGTTAGTTGCTGACATAGGTGATGAGATTTATGTCTCATTATCTGATATATATTATATTCATTTATTATAGTTGATTACTATAATTGTCTTTCATATAAGCATGTTCACGTATCATATATGTCACCGCATTATGTTTTTCCTTGCATAGTTTCATCATTTGACCTCGAGTTTGGTCATTTGCTTTTGTCTTTCAGAACGTCTTGGTATTTGTGAAGGACATAGTCTTAGTATGACTGAGCTGAGTATTTCAAAATTCATGGAACCTCGGTGGAATATAGACTGGTCATCTATATTCAACCCGGGATAGTGAGATATAGGCTGACCACCTATGTCTGACTCAGAAATGAATTTTGCAACACTGAGAATGGTTATAATAAAATTCTGTCTGGATTGAATCCTTTACTCATTTTCCAAATATTTCATGCATGTGTGAGTATACCATCATTGTCAGAACATTCATACTTTTCATCACCTCGTGAACCGCCGCTTGGAAGCATGTCAATTGGTCATTTCATCTCATGAACATTCACGTCTATGCATGATACACTTACATCACGGTATTTTCTTTTATTACAATATCATTTTGTCGCAGTTGTCACAGTCTCTTCCCTTCTCACCATCACAATCATTACCTTTCCCCATCCCCATATATATATAAGGAATTAGCTGACACTTTACGGATTCCTATGCCACTTATCACTCACTACTCCCTATATTGATAAGTGGATATTATCAATGACCTCCCTAGGAAAGACTTTCCATACCATCTATAAGGAGAATCTCTCGGTACATTAAGACCATTTCAAAACTCAATAGAATTCTCAGGATATCACCAAACTATTCGAACCACTATCACTGGACCATGTAATATTTCAAACAGAGTAGGCCTACTGGCCGTCAGACTTGAGCCTTGTTAGAGAACAACAGCAACAGGATTACACAACCACGTATTATCAGCTTTTCAGAATTGTCACTCATAATTCCATTTGGAAAGGAATCCAACCCAAAGTCAAACATAAACCTTGCAGGAGAACAAGTACAAATCATGGACAGTTAGGTCAAACAGTTGAAGCAGAGTCGAATTCCTATCGTTAGAGTTCGCTGGAATTCTCGAATATCATCACCTTTTCACCAAACCTATTACCGAGACCAACACTAGCTGAATTCAGGGACTGAATTCCTATTTGGGTGGGCGGATGTCACAACTCACCATTTCACGTCATTTACCATTTCAGGTCATTTTCCGAAACTTCGACTTTTTTTACTATTCATAAATCACTATTCATCAAAACACTATTCATCATTTTACTATTCATCGTTTTCGAGGTCAGTTTGATATTCTGAGAAACTTTTGGGAAATTTACTATTCACCAAACACTATTCATTTCCGGAAAAGTTTTCACCATTCACTTGCATTACTCATTTTATCGTAAATTTAGTTTACGGGTATTCAAATTCGCGTAACCGGATTGGTTTAGGTGCGAATTCATTTCATTAGTGTTAAGAACACTGCATACGGACTGGGGATAGTCTGCATATCATCATAACAGCATTTTCATGTTATACCACTCTCAGGATTTTCAAATTTTTACATTCAGTACATTTAACGTTTTTACGTATAAGTATTTATAGTAAACGTTAACACCCGGTTTATACACGACGAATATATCTAAATATTCCCACAATGGTCCCGACATATTTTTATATCCATTTTAACATCATAAAAGTTATAACATTCAGTTACCCAGTATTTTGGAAACTTATTTTATTTATAACGTACGCGTATGAATATAACGACGGTTTTCGTTAAAACTAAACAATAATCACCCGATCACTCAGTAAATGTACCCAACATATTTTTAATATGTTTTTAACATTTTTATAACTTTATTTCATCCCGGTATACTTCGTGAACATTTATTTCTAATAAAACCGGTACCCGATCGTAACTAAAAACCACAAACTAGCACAAATTCTTGCAAGTTTTCTAATTAAATCCCAAGTACCCTAACCCCCCCCCCCCCCTCCTACCCTTGAAAAACCGGCCATGTGCCACCCCTTTTTAACCCTTAGCATTAACTCATCATTATTTAACAAATAAACTTCTTATAACCTAACTTTACTAAAATCACAAAATCATAATCCAACTTTTTAACTAAGAACAATTTTCATCTTTCTCTTCTTCCTTCTCTTCAAACCCACGACCCATAATTGATCTCCATGATCAAGTGATCATTTTCCATAAAGTAAAACACTAAACTTGTTCATTTTACAAGCCTAATCAAGAATCAAGCAACAAAAACACAAGAACATCAAGCATAATCATCCTATAATCATCTCATTTTGTCAAGTAAGTTTTCATCTTTATTTTTTCAAGGATCATCCTATTTTTACATGTATTTCATAAGAATCATGCTAAAAACCATGTACAAGTAGCTATACCACACTTTATTTTGTCTAAAAAGAAGCATACAAACCCTAACTTTTTAGTTATGAATCCCCTTGCTCTAATAACTTGGTTAGGAGTCCATGGCACCCTAAGAAGGTGTATGGTAAGATTAGATTAGCCATGTGGTGATTACAAGAGGTTTGGTGATGGTAGAAATTAGTTTTTAACCTTGGAAACTTGATTTGGAACCTATTTTAGACATGCTGTTCCGTTTTGTAAAAATCTGGAAAATCAGTAAACACCAAGGAAACTTTGGCAAAAATTTTAGAAAATACTTTCAAAAACGAATCCGTAGGCGAAAGAACGGATTAAAAAGAGTTTATAACGAAGGAGTTATGATTTTTGCAAGATTGTAGACGAAAAGTATTTTTTTCTGAAAATGTTTGCTGTTGGACGTTTTTCATTGGACAAAAAGGGACTTTAGACGTAACCCGGAGGAGCCGAGCTTTCCAAAATATATTACTACATGTTAAGACGTAACCGTGGATATAAAGAACAAGTAAAACGGGCTTATAACGACAAAGATATTCACGTTTGAATATCGGCAAAACTCATTTCATTTTGACAGCTTTTATAAATATTAACGCCAAAACTACGTAGTAACTCTAGATTTCTAAAATAATACCAAGTACCCAATTTTATAACTAATGAAGTATTAGTTATTACAAGTATATTTTTATCACTACAAGGCGTTATTTCAAGGATTTCAACCCGAGGATTTCAACACGAACATTGATACATACGATATATATATATAAGTATATATATATTGCAACTAGCTTTATTTTTCTAATAGCCATATTTTTCCTAAGTCTTGGAAATGTATATTTTTGATAACAACAAGTATTTTTCAAAGAGTAGAGTGGTATAGGAAACATGTGCATGGACATTCATAACATCATTTCATGATCTAAAGTAGATCGTTCATCATTCATATTAGGTTGCGGCTAGTGTGCGCGCCTTGTTTTTCAGCTCATTACATGTTCATGGAACCATCATATCAGGTGAGTCATAGCCCCTACTCTTTTAATTGTTTTGCAAACTCTTTGGGGGAGAATACATGCTCGTTTTACTTAAACGCATTACTTGCTTTACATGGTTGATTACTCAAACAATTTCAGCTTTATCAAAATACTTGTTTGATTATCCGAGTACAAAACAATTCACTTGCTATTTACTCATGGACATGAGTGCATAAAGTTAAACTATTTACCGATTTCCTAAGATTGCCTAAGTTAAGGACCGGTAGCTACAATTTCAACGGGTATAGATTTACCTGCATTGGGTATGTTTGATTACCTACAATTTCAACGGGTATAGATTTACCTGCATTGGGTATGTTTGATTACCTACAATTTCAACGGGTATAGATTTACCTGCATTGGTTATGTTTGATTACCTACAATTTCAACGGGTATAGATTTACCTGCATTGGGTATGTTTGATTACCTACAATTTCAACGGGTATGGATTTACCTGCATTGGGTATGGATTTACCTACAATTACTTGGGAGCGTAACCTCCTACAGATAGCTAGAAAACCTTTTCGGTGCCTTGAACTTAGTGCAATCAATATTCATTTTATGCGTTTTGCTTATGGTCAGATTCATTTTGTGGCGACATCGCCATGGCTATTGTACATACAAAAATTACTTACGGAATTACGATACTTTTCCACCACTATTACTACAGAATTACGATGTCTTTGCAACAATCTTATGACTGATTTATTACAAACATATTACATTTGGCAGTGGGTTGTAAACACACAGGTTGCAAGTCTCTTATGGCGGGACTTGGAACTGAGTGGATTTACGATGCCTTTGCTGGGAAATCTTCATTTCAATGCATTACATTCTTTTTCACAAGACTCTATGAACTCACCAACCATTGTGTTGACACTTTAGCATGTATTTTCAGGTTATAACCAATGGCACGCTACTGGAGGTTTTGGCAGGGCATGGCATGGTCATAGAAGACTCTGATTATTCATTTGGGGACCGTTTTAAACTATTTTAAGGGCCTACTTCCGCACTACTTTTAACAATGTAAATTCAACATTTTTGATTAAACTATTTTATTCTAAATGATTCAAGTGAAAACCATTTTTGAACATGTGTTGTAATACCAATTGAGTTACACCCCAGCTACATGTATACTTCCGCTGGACCCGATTTTGGGGGTGTGACACTCCACAATTTCTCCCAAAAGTCTCTCTAAAATTCTCCTCTCAATACATGAAAATAAGAAAACTATATATAGAATTTAGGGTCTAACGGCGTCACATTGTGAGTCTGATGCCGTCAACTCGCCGCCAAAGAAATCCTCATATTGCCTAGATCTAGATCTGACGCCGTCATGTGTTAATCTTCTCATGGTCGTCAAGAGCAAATTACACGTGACGGCCTTGGTGACGCCATCACGTGTTAAATTCCAAAAACATTCTGGCGTGTCTCGTTATGCTTTTTATCCACCTCTTTGCCATAACGTGACGCCGTCACATGCAATACGTGACGCTGTCAGGTACTATTTCCAGCTTGATTTGGAGACTTTGCCGTTTTCTTCACTTTTCGCTCCAAAATGCTTCCTTTTCCAGATTTCTTCTCCAAAGTACCTAAAATGACAAAATGAACGATTTAGGGCAATATTTGATAAAATAATATTGATTTAGGGCAATATGCAGGGCGTGTAACAAGGTTGGCCACATGGCTAGAGATTGTTGGTCCCGTCCACTATTGGTAGCTCAAACCACTCAGGGAGACGACTGGAAGGCGAATATCACCTGGTTTGGTTATGGAAAGAAGGGGCACTACAAGTCTGAGTGTCGTGAGCCATGGAACAGGGGAAGTAATGGGAATGGAGGAAATCAGGGGAACCGAAGTGTAGGAGATAATGGGCATAATCAGGGAAATCGAGGAACGAAAGGAAACTGAGGAAACCCGAGCACTGGAAGTCAGTAGGTAGAGGTGGGAGCAATTCATGGAAGGGTGTATGTCCTTGGAAAAGAGATTAAGGAGGATCCGAACGTCGTCATAGTTACGTTCCACTTCAATAACCACTATGCTTCCGTCCTGTTTGATACTGGTGCCGATAGGAGTTTTGTATCCACTACTTTTTTGCCTTTTCTTGAAATTTCCCTGACGTCACTAGGAATTGTTACGATGTAGAATTAGCTAATGGGAACGTTGAAAGGATAAACACCATTGTTCAAGGTTATACATTGAACTTCTTAAACCATCCTTTCAACATAGACCTCCTACCTGTCACTTTAGGAAGTTTTGATGTCATCATCGGTATGGATTGGTTGTCGAAGTACAGAGCGAACATTATCTGTGATAAAAATATTGTTCGTGTGCCTTATGGTTGAGAAGTCCTAAACAAACAAAGAGATCAAGGCGACCGTGGAGATCCCTCAAGGTTGAATATCATCTCTTCTACCAAGGCACAGAAGCTAATAGAGAAAGGATGCTACCTTTTCTTAGCTCAAATCTCTGGGAAGAAGGGGGACGAGAAGAAGGAGAAACGATTGGAGGATGTACCCATCATTAGAGACTTCCCAGATGTGTTCCCAGACGACTTATCAGGAATCCCACCTATTAGAAAAGTTGAGTTTCAGATAGAGTTGACACCCGGAACTGCACCCGTAGCCCGAGCACCTTATCGACTTGCTCCGTCGGAACTAGAGGAACTGTCAAAACAGTTGGCAGAAATGTTAGAGAAGGGATTCATACGTCCGAGTTCGTCACCATGGGGAGCTCCGATCTTGTTTATGAAGAAGAAATACGGATCTTTTCGCATGTGCATTGACTACAGGGATTTGAATAAGTTGACCGTGAAGAATAAATATCCCTTGCCTAGAATCGACGATCTATTCGACCAGCTCTAAGGATCGAGCATCTATTTAAGGATTGATCTGAGATCGGGATATCTCCAACTCAGGGTTTGAGAGGAGGACATACCGAAGACAGCCTTTAGGACTCGGTATGGGCACTTTGAATATCAAGTGATGCCATTTGGTTTAATCAACGCTCCAGCAGTATTCATGGATCTTATGAACCGAGTGTGTAAACCGTACCTGGATAAGTTTGTGATTGTATTCATAGACGACATCCTAATCTACTCTAAGAGTAAGGAGGAACACAAAGAGCATTTGAGGCTCATCCCAGAGTTACTCAAACAGGAGAGACTGTATGCCAAGTTCTCTAAGTTTGAATTTTGGATCCAAACCGTATAGTTCTTGGGCCACGTAATTGATAGTTAGGGAGTTCATGTGGATCCTGCCAAGATTGAGTCCATCAAGGAATGCACCACACCTAAAACCCATCAGAAGTTCATCAATTCTTAGGTTTAACAGGTTATTATCGGAGATTCATCGAGGGATTCTCCAAAATAGCCAAGTCGCTAACTAAGTTAACTCAGAAGAACATCAAGTACGAATGGGGAGAAAAAGAAGAGGAAGCATTTCAATGGTTGAAGGAAAAGTTGTGTAGTGCACCTATTTTAGCCCTACCCAAAGGTAACGAGGACTTCGTCGTGTACTGCGACACTTCGCATAAAGGGTTGGGGGATGTCTTGATGCAAAGGGAGAAGGTGATAGTGTATGCCTCCCAATAGCTCAAGAAGCATGAGAAAAACTACACCACTTACGATCTGGAATTAGGAGCCGTTGTGTTCGCACTCCGGATTTGGAGGCATTATTTGTATGGCACGAAGTGTGTGGTATTGATACGTGGGAATTGCGCCCTCTGATTGGCTCTAAACCGTCAACTTATATTGACCAAAGAATGGTTAACAAAGTCAAAGATCCTAGACCAATGCTCCGTGGAAGTATAGTGTTTCCCCGGGTCGTTATGTCCCGACGAGGTGTGATGGTTATTAAACGGGTTTGTGATCGGGTGAATTTGGACAGGAAAAGGGTTTGTGAGTAATTAAACTAAGGAATATACGAAGAAATAGCTTAAACAAACTATATGAATAAGACTGGAAAGTTAGAAATACCATAAACGTGAAAAACCTAAAAACGCGTACGTTCACGTTTAAAATAACATACACGTACAAAATAAAACGTGAAAACTGAAATCTGAAAACACCCAGGGGGTGAAAATGACTTTTTTACAAACTAAAAGATAAAAGAAAATTTTTAGAAAAAGAGAATTAATTTTTACACTAATTAATTATTTATTATTAATTAAATACTATTTAATACTAATTATTAATACTTAATTAACTTAAATACAATATAATATTATTTAAGTACTAGAAAAAGGAAAATAAAATTTCTAAAATTATAAAATAACTAAAAACAAGTTGTAAAATTAAAAATAAGTATTTTTGTCTTTTTGTGATTTTTATATTAATTAATTATTAATTAATTATTAATTACCTAATTAAACTATTTTAAATTATAAAAAATAGCAAATGAACAGTAAAAATTCTAGAAAAATTCATAAAATTATATTTTATTATATAAAAGCTAGGAAAAATATAAAAACTAGGTTTTACTTAATAAAAACTAATTATGCTATTTAAAACTTAATTATTAATTAATTACTAATAAAACTAATATTAAATGTAATAAATACCAAATGATTATATAAAAATCTGATAAAATTACTATAAATACTTTAATATAAGAGGAATTTAAGAAAAATATAAAAAAGCTAAGTACTTAATAAAAATCTAAAAATGAAAAATAAAATTTAAATTACATTAAATAGAAACTATCACTTAAAAATAAATTGGTTTTTCTTGGCTTTTCTTTTACAAACTTACTTTACACCTAAAAACAACAAACTTTTGTAAAAACAAACTTTGTAGAGCTTAAAAATAAGCACTGTGGAAGCTTTTTGGCTCCACAGTTGAATTTTGTTGACCAAGGATGAAAATGAGCTCAAATGAGATCAAGTGGGACCCACTCTTGATAATTCTGATCTAAATAAGTTATTTGAACATGTCTGAGCAGGAATAAGCACTAGTGGTCCACTGGATAAGTAAATAAGCTAAATGAAGTTGGAACTCAACTGAAAATGGGACAGAAATTTGGGCTTAATTCAAGTGGGGTCCACAGGGTCCTTGGTCAAAACAATGGTCAAAGGTTGAACCCTGCCAGGAGGGGAGTTGAATGAACCAATAAATGAGCATATAGGACCGCTACGGTGGGCTGCAGCCACCACCAAAGGTGGTGGTTGTGATGGTGGCCTGCTGATGCAGGGGAACCACCTTCCCTGCAGGTGTGTTTGGAGCTCAGTGGGGCCCAGAAGTAAAATCACAAAAATGGAAGGAGGCTGGGAACATAAAATTCAGCTGATAGACTTTAACTACAACAAGTTTCAGAGCCTAACTCTAATCACATAAATCATAAAAATTCCTTGAATATTTGGAAAAATCTGAGATACAAACTTTTGACTTTTTGATTGAACTACTAATTTGACTTCCTTGAACTTTAATCTAACAAGCTTGGTAACATGTAATAAGATAAAATCAAGTTAAACTCACCTAGAACTACAAGTTACAAGCTCAGTTTAAAGGTTTATGGGCTTAATTACCACCACAGTTAACTGTCACACCCCCAAAGTCGGGTCTAGCGGAAGCATACATGTAGCTGGGGTGTAACTCAATTGGTATTACAAAACAAGTGTAAAATGGTATTCATTTCAATCGTTTAGAATAAAATCTTTTAACCAAAAATGTTGAATTTACATTGTTAAAAGTAGTGCGGAAATAGGACCTTAACATAGTTTAAAACGGTCACCAAATGAATAATCAAAGTCTTCTATGACCATGCCATGCCCTGCCAAAACCTCCTGTAGTGTGCCATTGCTTAAATCCTGAAAATACATGCTAAAGTGTCAACACGAGGTTGGTGAGTTCATAGAGTCTTGTGAAAAAGAATGTAATGCATATGAATGAAGATTTCCCAGCAAAGGCATCGTAAATCCACTCAGTTACAAGTCCCGCCATAAGAGACTTGTAACCCGTGTGTTTACGACCCACTGCCAAATGTAATATGTATACGTGAACAAATGTAATACTTGTATCCAAATTCCATGATAAATATAGCAAACGGCTATATAAATAATTCAGTCCATGAGGCCATATGATAAATCAGTCAAGTAGGAAAATCTGTAATAAGGTTGATGCAAAAGCATCGTAATTCAGTCAAGTAGGGAAACAGCAATATTACGTTTGACATCACAGCCAAGTGGGGAGTACCACAATATTACGTTTGACATCACAGCCAAGTGGGGAATACCACAATACGTTTGACATCACAGCCAAGTGGGGAATACCACAATATTACGTTTGACATCACAGCCAAGTGGGGAATACCACAATATTACAATGAACATATGGGAACAATTTGTGACCATGAAGTCATGTAAACAAGGATGACAAATCCCATGAAATGCAGTAATCAACATACCAATGAAATGCAGGTAATCAAACATATGTATAGGTAAAGCTGAAAATGTTTGAGTAATCAACCATGTATAGCAAGTAATGCGTTTAAGTAAAACGAGCATGTATTCTCCCCCAAAGAGTTTACAAACAATTAAAAGAGTAGGGGCTATGACTCACCTAATATGATGGTATCATGAACATGTAATGAGCCGAAAAACAAGGCGCGCACACTAGCCGTAACCTAATATGAATGATGAATGATCTACTTTAGATCATGAAATGATGTTATGAATGTCCGTGCACATGTTTCCTATACCACTCTACTCTTTGAAAAATACTTGTTGTTATCAAAAATATACATTTCCAAGACTTAGGAAAAATATGGCTATTAGAAAAATAAAGCTAGTTGCAATATATATACTTATATATATATATCGTATGTTTCCATGTTAGTGTTGAAATCCTTGAAATAACGCCTTGTAGTGATAAAAATATACTTGTAATAACTAATACTTCATTAGTTATGAATTTGGGTACTTGGTTAATATTTCTAGAAAATCTAGAATTTAGTACTACGTAGTGTTAATATTATTATTTCTAAAAGCTGCCAATTATAGAGGATTTTTGCCGATATTGAAACGTGAATATCTTTGTCGTTATAAGTCCATTTTACTTGTTCTTTATATCCACGGTTACGTCTTAGTATGTAGTAATATATTTTGGAAAGCTAGACTCCTCCGGGTTACGTCTAAAGCCTCTTTTTGTCCGACGAAAAATGTCCAACAGCATGTATTTTTCCGGAAAATAGTTTTCGTCAATAAACTTGCAAAAATCATAACTTCTTCGTTATAAACTCTTTTTAATCCGTTCTTTCGCCTACGGATTCGTTTTTCAAAGTATTTTCTAAAAATTTTGCCAAAGTTTCCTTTGTATTTACTGATTTTCCAGAATTTAACAAAATGGGACAGTAGGTATTTTTACTTGTTACAAAACCATTTCCAAGGTTCAAAACTAGTTTCTACATCAACCAAAACTCTTGCAAACTCCACAAATCTATACTAATCCTACCATACACCTTCTTAGGGTGCCATGGGTTCCTAATGACTAGTAATCAAGTTAATTTAACAAGGGAACACCTAAATCACAATCTAGGGTTTGTATGTTCAAAAAGTATACAAAAATAAAGTGGTATAACTAGTTTGTGCATGAAATTAAGCATGAATACCATAAGATACATATGTTAATTAGATGAAAACATGAAAATAAATTTGAATACTCACTTTGAAATAATAGGTGGTGAGATGATGAGAAACCTTAGATTACTTGTGTTTTTGTGTTATGATTCTTGATTAGAATGATGAAATGAACAACTTTGATGCTTTGATCTTTGAAAAATAACCACTTGATCATGTATATTGAGTTTGGGTCGTGGTTTATGGTGAAAGAGATGGAAAGGATGAAGATTTTGAGTTTATGATTTCAAGAAATATGTAAGATTATGTTTTTGAGGTTTTTGGAAGATATTTGTATAATTTCAATGGTATACTTGTAATTATATGGTCAATGTGAAGACTAATGAAGGGGGGCTGCACATGTTAGTTAAATGTGTGTGGGAAGCTTGGTAATCTAGTTCACGGAGTCGATTTTGGTTCCGTTAATCGCAAAACGTAAAGTTTTAAACCGCGAAACGTAAATTCGGGCATCGTAAAAATATGAAACTTGAAAGAATGACTAAACTTGTCAAAATACTCCATAATAAAATAAAAATGAATGGTAAGTTCCATCGGGTTGCTTGAACGTTGTTAAAACTGGAAACGCGGGTTAAAAACGCGTAATTCGCGTAAAACGCAGAACTGGAAAACGTAAAATTCCAAAATACTGGGTAAATGAATGTAATAACTTTTATGATGATATAATGGATATAAAAATATGTCGGGACCATTGTGGGAATATTTAGATATATTCGTCGTGTTTATAAACCGGGTGTTAACGTTTATTATAAATACTTATACGTAAAACGTTAAATGTATCAAATATATAATTTGAAAATCCTAAGAGTGGTATAACATGAAAATGATGTTATGATGATATGCAGACTGTCTCTAGTCCGTATGCAGTGTCCTTAGCACTAATGAAATGAATTCGCACCTAAACCAATCCGGTTACGCGAATTTGAATACCCGTAAACTAAATTTACGATGAAATGTGTAATGCACGTGAATGATGAAATCTTTTCCCGCAATGAATAGTGTTCAATGAATAGTAAAATTTCTGAATGCTTCTCGAAATGTCAAACTGACACCAAAAATGATGAATAGTAAACTGATGAATAGTGTTTTGATGAATAGTGTTTGATGAATAGTGTTTTTCCAAAGTTCGTGAAATGACCTGAAATGGTGAGTTGTGACAGTCTTCCCCTCTAAAAGGAACTTCGTCCCGAAGTTTAGTTTGTGTTGGTCTCTGAAAACATATTGGTGAAAAGTGATGATATTTGAGAATTCCAGCGGACTCTAATGATAGGAATTCGACTCTACTTCTACTGTTTGACCTAACTATCCATGATTTTTACTTGTTCTCCTGCAAGGTTTATGTTTGACTTTGGGTTGGATTCCTTTCCAAATGGGATTATGAGTGACTAATCTGAAAAGATGATAATACATGGTTGTGTAGTCCTGTTGTTCTCTAACAAGGCTCAAGTCTGACGGCCACTAGGCCTACTCTGTTTGAAATATTACATGGTCCAGTGTATATCGGGTTTAACTTTCCAAGTTTTCTGAATGGTATCATGCCTTTCCTAGGCAGAACTTTCTGTATAACTCTGCTTACCAACTTGAAGTTTTAATGGCTTACAACCTTATCGAACTTGTAACTGATTCTTGATTTGTAGGAAGTTCCTGGTTATTTCATGAATACTTACTGGACTAGTGAGTTGGGCTTTTCCAAATTTCGATCCGTCAATGAATGTTGGCACATCGACCATAGAGTGCCTCAAATGGTGTAGTCTCTACGCTCGCATGATACTATAGTTGCAACTGAATTTGATTTATGGTAATTGGTTAGTCCAACCATTTCTTGAGTCAATCACTCATGCTCTGAGCATACTTTCCTATGTTTGAATTGTTTTCCCGCTTTGACCATCGGTCTGAGGATGATAGGTGATATTTACATCTAATTGGGTTTCTGAAGGAAATTCTGAAATGATTGCTTGAAGTCCACGGTGAATTCGGTTTCCTTAACAGGAAATAACTGAAATGGGTACAATAAACCTTTGTGACTAATTCCACAACGTTCGGTCCTTCGAACTTGGCGTTATCTGAAAGGGACAGAATATAGGTAACAATTTGATTCCTTGTGTTTTGTTCATAAACCTTCCCCGAATAAATGAATCTACAAGTTTAAGCAAACGGCTTTCCAAGTAACATTTTTCTTGATGTTTCAAACAAAGGCATAGGTGTCTAGCATGTTTGGATAAAGTCTATTGGTGAGGACATGTTCAATCTATAGTCTCGGTTAAGAGGTTGGATTTATCTCTATGGTGTTGCTTAGTGAGCACTCGTATCAAAAATAATCCTGTAATTCAGTCAAGCCAATACTTACTAGATGATGGAATTTTGGTGACCAGGCCAATGATAGTGTTTTGAATAGTTTTGCGATATCTTGATATTTCTGTTGAGTTTTGAATGGTCTTAATGTACCGAGAGATTCTCCTTATAGATGGTATGGAAAGTCTTTCCTAGGGAGGTCATTGATAATATCCACTTATCACTATAGGGAGTAGTGTGCTATGAGTGGCATAGGAATCCATAAAGTGTCAGCTAATTCTATATATATATGGGGATAGGGAAAGGAAATGATAGTGATGGTGAGAAGGGAAGAGACTGTGACAACTGCGACAAAATGATATTGTGATAAAAGAAAATACTGTGATGTAAATGTATCGTGCATAGACGTGAATGTTCATGAGATGAAATGATCAATTGACATGCTTCCAAGCGGCGGTTCACGAGGTGATGAAAAGTATGAATATTCTGACAATAAAGGTATACACACACATGCATGAAACATTTGGAAAATGAGTAAAGGATTCAATCCAGACAGAATTTTATTATAACCATTCTCAGTGTTACAAAATTCATTTCTGAGTCGGATATAGGTAGTCAGCCTATGTCCCACTATCCCGGGTTGAATATAGATGACTAGTCTATATTCCACCGAGGTTCCATGAATTTTGAAATACTCAGCTCAGTTATACTAAGACTATGTCCTTCACAAATACCAAGACGTTCTGAAATACAAAAGCAAGTGACCAAACTCCAGGTCAAATGATGAAACTATGCAAGGAAAAACATAATGCGGTGACATATATGATACGTGAACATGCTTATATGAAAGACAATTATAGAAATCAACTATAATAAATGAATATAATGTAGCAGATAATGAGACACAAATCTCATCACCTATGTCAGCAACTAAAGGCATCATCTTGGCAGGCAGGCACGTGACGGTCATAGGGTTAAGTTTTCTTGAAAGTAGCTATAGTCTAGGTTTTAAAAACACTTAGTTCACTATAGCCAAAGCTCTGATACCAATCTGTCACACCCCCAAAGTCGGGTCCAGCGGAAGCATACATGTAGCTGGGGTGTAACTCAATTGGTATTACAAAACAAGTGTAAAATGGTATTTATTTCAATCGTTTAGAATAAAATCTTTTAACCAAAAATGTTGAATTTACATTGTTAAAAGTAGTGCGGAAATAGGCCCTTAACATAGTTTAAAACGGTCACCAAATGAATAATTAGAGTCTTCTATGACCATGCCATGCCCTGCCAAAACCTCCTGTAGCGTGCCATTGCTTAAATCCTGAAAATACATGCTAAAGTGTCAACACGAGGTTGGTGAGTTCATAGAGTCTTGTGAAAAAGAATGTAATGCATATGAATGAAGATTTCCCAGCAAAGGCATCGTAAATCCACTCAGTTACAAGTCCCGCCATAAGAGACTTGTAACCTGTGTGTTTACGACCCACTGCCAAATGTAATATGTATACGTGAACAAATGTAATACTTGTATCCAAATTCCATGATAAATATAGCAAACGGCTATATAAATAATTCAGTCCATGAGGCCATATGATAAATCAGTCAAGTGGGAAAATCTGTAATAAGATTGATGCAAAAGCATCGTAATTCAGTCAAGTAGGGAAACAGCAATATTACGTTTGACATCACAGCCAAGTGGGGAGTACCACAATATTCCGTTTGACATCACAGCCAAGTGGGGAATACCACAATACGTTTGACATCACAGCCAAGTGGGGAATACCACAATATTACGTTTGACATCACAGCCAAGTGGGGAATACCACAATATTACAATGAACATATGGGAACAATTTGTGACCATGAAGTCATGTAAACAAGGATGACAAATCCCATGAAATGCAGTAATCAACATACCAATGAAATGCAGGTAATCAAACATATGTATAGGTAAAGCTGAAAATGTTTGAGTAATCAACCATGTATAGCAAGTAATGCGTTTAAGTAAAACGAGCATGTATTCTCCCCCAAAGAGTTTACAAACAATTAAAAGAGTAGGGGCTATGACTCACCTGATATGATGGTATCATGAACATGTAATGAGCCGAAAAACAAGGCGCGCACACTAGCCGCAACCTAATATGAATGATGAACGATCTACTTTAGATCATGAAATGATGTTATGAATGTCCGTGCACATGTTTCCTATACCACTCTACTCTTTGAAAAATACTTGTTGTTATCAAAAATATAAATTTCCAAGACTTAGGAAAAATATGGCTATTAGAAAAATAAAGCTAGTTGCAATATATATACTTATATATATATATATATATCGTATGTTTCCATGTTAGTGTTGAAATCCTCGGGTTGAAATCCTTGAAATAACGCCTTGTAGTGATAAAAATATACTTGTAATAACTAATACTTCATTAGTTATGAATTTGGGTACTTGGTTAATATTTCTAGAAAATCTAGAATTTAGTACTACGTAGTGTTAATATTATTATTTCTAAAAGCTGCCAATTATAGAGGATTTTTGCCGATATTGAAACGTGAATATCTTTGTCGTTATAAGTCCATTTTACTTGTTCTTTATATCCACGGTTACTTCTTAGTATGTAGTAATATATTTTGGAAAGCTAGACTCCTCCGGGTTACGTCTAAAGCCTCTTTTTGTCCGATGAAAAACGTCCAACATCATGTATTTTTCCGGAAAATAGTTTTCGTCAATAAACTTGCAAAAATCATAACTTCTTCGTTATAAACTCTTTTTAATCCGTTCTTTCGCCTACGGATTCGTTTTTCAAAGTATTTTCTAAAAATTTTGCCAAAGTTTCCTTTGTATTTACTGATTTTCCAGAATTTAACAAAATGGGACAGTAGGTATTTTTACTTGTTACAAAACCATTTCCAAGGTTCAAAACTAGTTTCTACATCAACCAAAACTCTTGTAAACTCCACAAATCTATACTAATCCTACCATACACCTTCTTAGGGTGCCATGGGTTCCTAATGACTAGTAATCAAGTTAATTTAACAAGGGAACACCTAAATCACAATCTAGGGTTTGTATGTTCAAAAAGTATACAAAAATAAAGTGGTATAACTAGTTTGTGCATGAAATTAAGCATGAATACCATAAGATACATATGTTAATTAGATGAAAACATGAAAATAAATTTGAATACTCACTTTGAAATAATAGGTGGTGAGATGATGAGAAACCTTGGATTACTTGTGTTTTTGTGTTATGATTCTTGATTAGAATGATGAAATGAACAACTTTGATGCTTTGATCTTTGAAAAATAACCACTTGATCATGTATATTGAGTTTGGGTCGTGGTTTATGGTGAAAGAGATGGAAAGGATGAAGATTTTGAGTTTATGATTTCAAGAAATATGTAAGATTATGTTTTTGAGGTTTTTGGAAGATATTTGTATAATTTCAATGGTATACTTGTAATTATATGGTCAATGTGAAGACTAATGAAGGGGGGCTGCACATGTTAGTTAAATGTGTGTGGGAAGCTTGGTAATCTAGTTCACGGAGTCGATTTTGGTTCCGTTAATCGCAAAACGTAAAGTTTTAAACCGCGAAACGTAAATTCGGGCATCGTAAAAATATGAAACTTGAAAGAATGACTAAACTTGTCAAAATACTCCATAATAAAATAAAAATGAATGGTAAGTTCCATCGGGTTGCTTGAACGTTGTTAAAACTGGAAACGCGGGTTAAAAACGCGTAATTCGCGTAAAACGCAGAACTGGAAAACGTAAAATTCCAAAATACTGGGTAAATGAATGTAATAACTTTTATGATGATATAATGGATATAAAAATATGTCGGGACCATTGTGGGAATATTTAGATATATTCGTCGTGTTTATAAACCGGGTGTTAACGTTTATTATAAATACTTATACGTAAAACGTTAAATGTATCAAATATATAATTTGAAAATCCTAAGAGTGGTATAACATGAAAATGATGTTATGATGATATGCAGACTGTCTCTAGTCCGTATGCAGTGTCCTTAGCACTAATGAAATGAATTCGCACCTAAACCAATCCGGTTACGCGAATTTGAATACCCGTAAACTAAATTTACGATGAAATGTGTAATGCACGTGAATGATGAAATCTTTTCCCGCAATGAATAGTGTTCAATGAATAGTAAAATTTCTGAATGCTTCTCGAAATGTCAAACTGACACCAAAAATGATGAATAGTAAACTGATGAATAGTGTTTTGATGAATAGTGTTTGATGAATAGTGTTTTTCCAAAGTTCGTGAAATGACCTGAAATGGTGAGTTGTGACAGTCTTCCCCTCTAAAAGGAACTTCGTCCCGAAGTTTAGTTTGTGTTGGTCTCTGAAAACATATTGGTGAAAAGTGATGATATTTGAGAATTCCAGCGGACTCTAATGATAGGAATTCGACTCTACTTCTACTGTTTGACCTAACTATCCATGATTTTTACTTGTTCTCCTGCAAGGTTTATGTTTGACTTTGGGTTGGATTCCTTTCCAAATGGGATTATGAGTGACTAATCTGAAAAGATGATAATACATGGTTGTGTAGTCCTGTTGTTCTCTAACAAGGCTCAAGTCTGACGGCCACTAGGCCTACTCTGTTTGAAATATTACATGGTCCAGTGTATATCGGGTTTAACTTTCCAAGTTTTCTGAATGGTATCATGCCTTTCCTAGGCAGAACTTTCTGTATAACTCTGCTTACCAACTTGAAGTTTTAATGGCTTACAACCTTATCGAACTTGTAACTGATTCTTGATTTGTAGGAAGTTCCTGGTTATTTCATGAATACTTACTGGACTAGTGAGTTGGGCTTTTCCAAATTTCGATCCGTCAATGAATGTTGGCACATCGACCATAGAGTGCCTCAAATGGTGTAGTCTCTACGCTCGCATGATACTATAGTTGCAACTGAATTTGATTTATGGTAATTGGTTAGTCCAACCATTTCTTGAGTCAATCACTCATGCTCTGAGCATACTTTCCTATGTTTGAATTGTTTTCCCGCTTTGACCATCGGTCTGAGGATGATAGGTGATATTTACATCTAATTGGGTTTCTGAAGGAAATTCTGAAATGATTGCTTGAAGTCCACGGTGAATTCGGTTTCCTTAACAGGAAATAACTGAAATGGGTACAATAAACCTTTGTGACTAATTCCACAACGTTCGGTCCTTCGAACTTGGCGTTATCTGAAAGGGACAGAATATAGGTAACAATTTGATTCCTTGTGTTTTGTTCATAAACCTTCCCCGAATAAATGAATCTACAAGTTTAAGCAAACGGCTTTCCAAGTAACATTTTTCTTGATGTTTCAAACAAAGGCATAGGTGTCTAGCATGTTTGGATAAAGTCTATTGGTGAGGACATGTTCAATCTATAGTCTCGGTTAAGAGGTTGGATTTATCTCTATGGTGTTGCTTAGTGAGCACTCGTATCAAAAATAATCCTGTAATTCAGTCAAGCCAATACTTACTAGATGATGGAATTTTGGTGACCAGGCCAATGATAGTGTTTTGAATAGTTTTGCGATATCTTGATATTTCTGTTGAGTTTTGAATGGTCTTAATGTACCGAGAGATTCTCCTTATAGATGGTATGGAAAGTCTTTCCTAGGGAGGTCATTGATAATATCCACTTATCACTATAGGGAGTAGTGTGCTATGAGTGGCATAGGAATCCATAAAGTGTCAGCTAATTCTATATATATATGGGGATAGGGAAAGGAAATGATAGTGATGGTGAGAAGGGAAGAGACTGTGACAACTGCGACAAAATGATATTGTGATAAAAGAAAATACTGTGATGTAAATGTATCGTGCATAGACGTGAATGTTCATGAGATGAAATGATCAATTGACATGCTTCCAAGCGGCGGTTCACGAGGTGATGAAAAGTATGAATATTCTGACAATAAAGGTATACACACACATGCATGAAACATTTGGAAAATGAGTAAAGGATTCAATCCAGACAGAATTTTATTATAACCATTCTCAGTGTTACAAAATTCATTTCTGAGTCGGATATAGGTAGTCAGCCTATGTCCCACTATCCCGGGTTGAATATAGATGACTAGTCTATATTCCACCGAGGTTCCATGAATTTTGAAATACTCAGCTCAGTTATACTAAGACTATGTCCTTCACAAATACCAAGACGTTCTGAAATACAAAAGCAAGTGACCAAACTCCAGGTCAAATGATGAAACTATGCAAGGAAAAACATAATGCGGTGACATATATGATACGTGAACATGCTTATATGAAAGACAATTATAGAAATCAACTATAATAAATGAATATAATGTAACAGATAATGAGACACAAATCTCATCACCTATGTCAGCAACTAAAGGCATCATCTTGGCAGGCAGGCACGTGACGGTCATAGGGTTAAGTTTTCTTGAAAGTAGCTATAGTCTAGGTTTTAAAAACACTTAGTTCACTATAGCCAAAGCTCTGATACCAATCTGTCACACCCCCAAAGTCGGGTCCAGCGGAAGCATACATGTAGCTGGGGTGTAACTCAATTGGTATTACAAAACAAGTGTAAAATGGTATTTATTTCAATCGTTTAGAATAAAATCTTTTAACCAAAAATGTTGAATTTACATTGTTAAAAGTAGTGCGGAAATAGGCCCTTAACATAGTTTAAAACGGTCACCAAATGAATAATCAGAGTCTTCTATGACCATGCCATGCCCTGCCAAAACCTCCTGTAGCGTGCCATTGCTTAAATCCTGAAAATACATGCTAAAGTGTCAACACGAGGTTGGTGAGTTCATAGAGTCTTGTGAAAAAGAATGTAATGCATATGAATGAAGATTTCCCAGCAAAGGCATCGTAAATCCACTCAGTTACAAGTCCCGCCATAAGAGACTTGTAACCTGTGTGTTTACGACCCACTGCCAAATGTAATATGTATACGTGAACAAATGTAATACTTGTATCCAAATTCCATGATAAATATAGCAAACGGCTATATAAATAATTCAGTCCATGAGGCCATATGATAAATCAGTCAAGTGGGAAAATCTGTAATAAGGTTGATGCAAAAGCATCGTAATTCAGTCAAGTAGGGAAACAGCAATATTACGTTTGACATCACAGCCAAGTGGGGAGTACCACAATATTCCGTTTGACATCACAGCCAAGTGGGGAATACCACAATACGTTTGACATCACAGCCAAGTGGGGAATACCACAATATTACGTTTGACATCACAGCCAAGTGGGGAATACCACAATATTACAATGAACATATGGGAACAATTTGTGACCATGAAGTCATGTAAACAAGGATGACAAATCCCATGAAATGCAGTAATCAACATACCAATGAAATGCAGATAATCAAACATATGTATAGGTAAAGCTGAAAATGTTTGAGTAATCAACCATGTATAGCAAGTAATGCGTTTAAGTAAAACGAGCATGTATTCTCCCCCAAAGAGTTTACAAACAATTAAAAGAGTAGGGGCTATGACTCACCTGATATGATGGTATCATGAACATGTAATGAGCCGAAAAACAAGGCGCGCACACTAGCCGCAACCTAATATGAATGATGAATGATCTACTTTAGATCATGAAATGATGTTATGAATGTCCGTGCACATGTTTCCTATACCACTCTACTCTTTGAAAAATACTTGTTGTTATCAAAAATATACATTTCCAAGACTTAGGAAAAATATGGCTATTAGAAAAATAAAGCTAGTTGCAATATATATACTTATATATATATATATATATATCGTATGTTTCCATGTTAGTGTTGAAATCCTCGGGTTGAAATCCTTGAAATAACGCCTTGTAGTGATAAAAATATACTTGTAATAACTAATACTTCATTAGTTATGAATTTGGGTACTTGGTTAATATTTCTAGAAAATCTAGAATTTAGTACTACGTAGTGTTAATATTATTATTTCTAAAAGCTGCCAATTATAGAGGATTTTTGCCGATATTGAAACGTGAATATCTTTGTCGTTATAAGTCCATTTTACTTGTTCTTTATATCCACGGTTACGTCTTAGTATGTAGTAATATATTTTGGAAAGCTAGACTCCTCCGGGTTACGTCTAAAGCCTCTTTTTGTCCGATGAAAAACGTCCAACAGCATGTATTTTTCCGGAAAATAGTTTTCGTCAATAAACTTGCAAAAATCATAACTTCTTCGTTATAAACTCTTTTTAATCCGTTCTTTCGCCTACGGATTCGTTTTTCAAAGTATTTTCTAAAAATTTTGCCAAAGTTTCCTTTGTATTTACTGATTTTCCAGAATTTAACAAAATGGGACAGTAGGTATTTTTACTTGTTACAAAACCATTTCCAAGGTTCAAAACTAGTTTCTACATCAACCAAAACTCTTGCAAACTCCACAAATCTATACTAATCCTACCATACACCTTCTTAGGGTGCCATGGGTTCCTAATGACTAGTAATCAAGTTAATTTAACAAGGGAACACCTAAATCACAATCTAGGGTTTGTATGTTCAAAAAGTATACAAAAATAAAGTGGTATAACTAGTTTGTGCATGAAATTAAGCATGAATACCATAAGATACATATGTTAATTAGATGAAAACATGAAAATAAATTTGAATACTCACTTTGAAATAATAGGTGGTGAGATGATGAGAAACCTTGGATTACTTGTGTTTTTGTGTTATGATTCTTGATTAGAATGATGAAATGAACAACTTTGATGCTTTGATCTTTGAAAAATAACCACTTGATCATGTATATTGAGTTTGGGTCGTGGTTTATGGTGAAAGAGATGGAAAGGATGAAGATTTTGAGTTTATGATTTCAAGAAATATGTAAGATTATGTTTTTGAGGTTTTTGGAAGATATTTGTATAATTTCAATGGTATACTTGTAATTATATGGTCAATGTGAAGACTAATGAAGGGGGGCTGCACATGTTAGTTAAATGTGTGTGGGAAGCTTGGTAATCTAGTTCACGGAGTCGATTTTGGTTCCGTTAATCGCAAAACGTAAAGTTTTAAACCGCGAAACGTAAATTCGGGCATCGTAAAAATATGAAACTTGAAAGAATGACTAAACTTGTCAAAATACTCCATAATAAAATAAAAATGAATGGTAAGTTCCATCGGGTTGCTTGAACGTTGTTAAAACTGGAAACGCGGGTTAAAAACGCGTAATTCGCGTAAAACGCAGAACTGGAAAACGTAAAATTCCAAAATACTGGGTAAATGAATGTAATAACTTTTATGATGATATAATGGATATAAAAATATGTCGGGACCATTGTGGGAATATTTAGATATATTCGTCGTGTTTATAAACCGGGTGTTAACGTTTATTATAAATACTTATACGTAAAACGTTAAATGTATCAAATATATAATTTGAAAATCCTAAGAGTGGTATAACATGAAAATGATGTTATGATGATATGCAGACTGTCTCTAGTCCGTATGCAGTGTCCTTAGCACTAATGAAATGAATTTGCACCTAAACCAATCCGGTTACGCGAATTTGAATACCCGTAAACTAAATTTACGATGAAATGGGTAATGCACGTGAATGATGAAATCTTTTCCCGCAATGAATAGTGTTCAGTGAATAGTAAAATTTCTGAATGCTTCTCGAAATGTCAAACTGACACCAAAAATGATGAATAGTAAACTGATGATTAGTGTTTTGATGAATAGTGTTTTTCCAAAGTTCGTGAAATGACCTGAAATGGTGAGTTGTGACATTAACTGTGGTGGTGTGATTTTGGTGATGTTAACTTTTTTGTACAAGAGACCTAATATTGAGACTTACTATGACCTAATATAACCTGAATGAATATGACCAAACCATAATTTTCCAACAGAACACTCCTTAACCTATCTAAACTAGTAAATCCAAACACCCCTTAAAAAGTCTAAATACACTACCTATTACCAGTTTAAAGCTCTAAATTGCAAATCAGTGATTACAATGTGATCCTTAACTGTATTTAAGTCTATTTGAACCATAAAATGCTGCTACTAATAATGAGAAAACAGAAATTCAATAAAGGCTAAACTAAGGCAGTGAGATAAGTAAACTAGAACTACAACACCTAAATCTCAAACTAGAGTACGATAATGACTCAATAAGCAATCAACAAACACCAATAATCTATGAACTAAAGTAAATAAGCTAATCTAAATGAAGATTCAGAAAATTAATTGGAGACTTACTAACTGAGATACTAAATGGAGTAGGGTAAAAGCTCAACAAAGCCTGTCTTTGGCTAGGCTTAATCAACACCAGAGAACATGGATTCAGTCACTAGTCATTATAACTACTATAAGCACCATCCTTCACAGGTTGACTTTTTGTTGACCAATTGAGTTTTTGGAACAACACAATGATATCAGAACCAAATAACTTGCAATACTCACAGGAACTATGAGAAAACTTATATGAGCTTTTGAAATTAAATAAACAACTTTTGCATAGAGCTTTGAACATACAAGAGATTTGAACATTAAACTTGAACTTTTCATTAAGTTTAAATTCCGGAAAACAACTGAGAATTTGAGTACAATAAACTTAAATTAACTTAAAAACTTAAATTAACTGAGCTAGAGAGATTGAATTACATTAATTTAACCACTACTAATTTCTACTCTATTACTAAACACCTACTAAATTAACTAACTCTTTTCTTACTGCTTCTCACTTCCTTTTATACTATCTAATTAGGGTTTAACTCTTTTCTTACTGCTTCTCACTTCCTTTTATACTATCTAATTAGGGTTTTGAGACCCACAAAGCATTTCCCAGCACCTTTCTTAACCACAGGATCAATAGAAGTCATCTTGGCCGTTCTTTAATTTTTGGCGCCAAATTGATTTTGGAGTTTTCCTCAAATTATTGAAGCCAGAGGTGTATTTTAGATTGTAGCTTTTGGAGGATTAGCCAAGGGGGGAGTTTGGAGTGTTGCAGAGGAGGGGGGTTGGGTTTGTGATGATGGTGTTTGTAGCAGGCCTAGGGAGGTAGGGGTGAGGTGGATGTTGTGTTTGACTTGGGTTGACTGGAGGGAGTATTAAAATGGACGGGGGTGTTATTTATTTTAGGGATGGGCTTTAGTTGGTGGTGGGCTGAGAAAGGGGTAAGGGTGGAGTGAATGGGCCTGGGTGGATTTGGATTTGGTTTGGGTTTAATTTTTGGATTTAGGGAGTAATAATAGGGTACGGTTTGGTTTGTAATTTGTAAAACACAAGGACCAATTTGCAATTAATCCAAAACTTAGGGACTGAAGTGGCAATTTTTCCAAATATAATATAAGGACCAAACTTGCCATTTGTGAATAGTACATGGGTTTTGAAACTAATTTTCCAATTTTTAAAATACCCAGGGACTAATTTTGCCAATTTAGAAAGTATAGGGACCAAACATGTAATTTTCTCAAACTTTTTACCCAAGGATCAAATTTGATAACTTTTGACTTTTCAATGCCTTGGGTTGACTTTTCTTATGTTTTAAACCTTCAGGGACTACTTTTGTCAATTTTTGAAACTAGAGGGACTGAAATTGCCAATTATGCAAACTTTGTTCGTTTTTCATTTGTTTTTAAACATTTCCCATCTAAAACATATAAAAACACACTTTTGGAATAATTTCTGTATTTTGATGCGTATTTGAGTATTTTTGGATGTTTTGGCAGTTCAGATACGATAAAAATGATGAGTATTTACACACTCATCAATCCCCCACACTAAACTATTGCTAGTCCCTAGCAATCTTTTGAGAGAAACTTAATGGATTTGAAACTCTTTTCCAAAAGCCATTACTTCTGGAGTAGCCAAATGTATCAGTTCGAGTAAGAACTGTGGTCCACTTGATAACCATGTGATTTTGAGCAAACCACCAGCTGTCAACGGATTTGATTCGTCTTTACCAAAAGCCGTTTGCTTCGGGACTAGCCAACTCTTGATGGACAAGTCAACATCTTGGTGAGCTGATTACCAATTATGGATTTTCCACTGCCTTTACCACAAGCCATAATCTTGCAGGCTAGCCAACTCCTTCGCGTTTTAGGATATGGCGAGTTGAGGTACCATACAATTTTGGGCAAATTGCAAGCCATAAACGGATTTGATATATCTTTACCAAGAGCCGTTTTCTCCTGGATTAGCCAATCCCTTTGTCGGTTAGACATGGCGGACTGATTACCACAAAAATTTTGAAGCACCAGTGAAAAATTTTTAAAATTTTTGAAATTTTGGCCAAAACCGGGGGTATAAGATAGTAAAATGTGATGAAATTCGCTAGAATAGCGAAATACCCCCCACACTTAGGATGAATATTGTCCTCAATATTCAAAGTCCCGGCTATTATGCTGACTCTTTGAACGTAAAAGGGCAACATTACAAGCTAAGCGTGGAAAACACCATTTTGTTTTTCACTTTTGTAATCATAGCATGGGTGACTCCCCCACACTTAGGGTGAAAACCCTATAAGCATGCTACTGTTTTTGTTTACCGAGTCGCTAGCTTGACTCAACCCCGAATTCATTTGTCCTTGGGGAAGCATGATGTGGAACAAAACAATCTCAATCGGACTTTCATTCAAGATGTTTGGAAAAACATTTGAAGCACGTGAAAGTTCCACACCGATGAGATGTAATCCCGGCTCAAGATAATGATACATGAAAATGCCGGGGTCAAAGATGGTATCTTCATTCCCGAAGGAGTGAAGAAGAGAGGAAGGCACCTCGAGAGAAGGCTCATTAGCCTGAGTTTGGATTTCAAGGGTTAAGCTCAAAAACATCCCGGGAGGGTGGGTGGGAATTTGCAAATCCTCTTGATTGAGTGCATCTCCCCCTGGGCTATCATACTCTGGAGGAGTCATGATAAGGTGATCAATGATGGGCTCAGAAGGTATTTCATCAACGTCACTGATTTCTCCATAAGATAAAGACTTTTCATCAGTGTGTGAATCACTATGCCCGGTGTTGAGATAGGAATTGAGTGATGTATCATCATTCAATAAGCTTTCAAGGAAAAGAATATCCCCCTCAGAATCAAGATAGTTATCATCAACTTCATACGAAGTTGAACTATCTAGGGCAAGGAATGCTTCGACTTCTTCCAGATCATCTTTGAAATCAAAGAGATCATCATCACATCCTGATGGAAGTGGATTGGAGTGAGTGAGTTCATCAGCGAACTCCTCGAGAAGAAAGTCAACATTAGAGTGGGGAAGGGATGCATCAACATACTCAATGTCTCCGTAAGATAAACAATCATCACTGGAATCAGAGACAGTCTCAATTTGATCATTTGGATTATTATGGGTGGAAGGAACATCACACACTTGATCAAAAGTTCCCTGTGACTCTCTCGGGATTGGGACAAGGATCTCAACACTAAACTTTATTAATTCGTCCGATTCCTTATTGGGAACAGTGCTAAGATGCTCATCCCCCATGTTTAGAGAGTGAGTGTGAACTTCGGGTGTGATAACAACAGATTGAGGGAGATGAGAGGAGCTAGCATTCATGGATTGTACAAGTTCCATTTGATCCTCTGCTAGTAATTTCTCCGTCACAATATTTTCTCCCTGATTTTCAATGGGAGGAATCACAAATGATGAATCTGACGAACCCTTATAAATTTGAAGGATATCAAGGGTGTCTTCATTATCACTATCATCATCACAGTCTAGAAGAGCAGCTTTACGAAATTTGGCACGTGTTACAGCTGCTTGTTCTAAGACTAGCAATTCTTCCATGCTCAATTTGTTTCTAGCCTCTCGTTCTTCAGCAAGTAATTCTGCCATAGATTTTTCACGAGAGTCTTGAAACGATGTAGTAACCAACTCTTCCTTAAGTTCTTTCAATATATCAAGAGCCTTTAGTAAAAGGTCTTGCTCAGTATCATGAGGATTTGTGTAAATCATATGGTACTGTGGAGGTGGGTCTGAAAACGAATAGTCGTAATTGTTACAAGGAAATGGATTCCTTGTTTGACAATCCGAGCTAGAGTGTGGACCTCCACAGTAATCACAACAGTAAAACTGATATGGCTGTGAATCGTATGTGCTAGAGTTATAATTGTTATCAGGAAATTGCTCATAGACAAGCGCGCTTCCTGATTGACAATCAAAACTGTAGTGTGAACCACCACAGTACTCACAACAGTAAAACTGCTGAGTATCATGGTGTGGTAGCTGGTGGAATAAATCAGTCGTGTCATGGTAGGAATAGGGATCTTGGTTATAGACAGACCCGTTTCCCGACTCTACCATGCCACAACTGGGGCAATTGCCACCATTATAAGGATTACCACACCAATGGCAAATAAGAAGGTGTGGATGAGAAATAGAAAGAATCAAAAGGTGAATATTTTTGGATTTTTGGATAAACATTTTGTACAAATGAGAAAGAAAATCTTTTTGGGTTTTTTGTGTTCGTTGAAAACTGGTTTTAAAAAGTTTTCGGGAACGGTTTTTGTTTTGCTAATAAAAAAAATATGAACAAAGGATGGATAAATGTACAATGGAACGAATTCCAAAATCACTAATCAGAAAAACCGTTTTAGAATAACGCGCACGACCTCCCCGACAGCGGCGCCAAAATTTGATTGGCTCTAAACCGTCAACTTATATTGACCAAAGAATGGTCAACAAAGTCAAAGAGCCTAGACCAATGCTCCGTGGAAGTATAGTGTTTCCCCGGGTCGTTATGTCCCGACGAGGTGTGATGGTTATTAAACGGGTTTGTGATCGGGTGAATTTGGACAGGAAAAGGGTTTGTGAGTAATTAAACTAAGGAATATACGAATAAATAGCTTAAAAAAGCTATATGAATAAGACTGGAAAGTTTGAAATACCAGAAACGCGTAAAACCTAAAAAAGCGTACGTTTACGTTTAAAATAACATACACGTACAAAATAAAACGTGAAAACTGAAATCTGAAAACACCCAGGGGGTGAAAATGACTTTTTTACAAACTAAAAGATAAAAGAAAATTTTTAGAAAAAGAAAATTAATTTTTACACTAATTAATTATTTATTATTAATTAAATACAATTTAATACTAATTATTAATACTTAATTAACTTAAATACAATATAATATTATCTAAGTACTAGAAAAAGGAAAATAAAATTTCTAAAATTATAAAATAACTATAAACAAGTTTTAAAATCAAAAATAAGTATTTTTGTCTTTTTGTGATTTTTATATTAATTAATTACTAATTAATTATTAATTACCTAATTAAAGTATTTTAAATTATAAAAAATAGCAAATGAACAGTAAAAATTCTAGAAAAATTCATAAAATTATATTTTATTATATAAAAGCTAGGAAAAATATAAAAACTAGGTTTTACTTAATAAAAACTAATTATGCTATTTAAAACTTAATTATTAATTAATTACTAATAAAACTAATACTAAATGTAATAAATACCAAATGATTATATAAAAATCTGATAAAATTACTATAAATACTTTAATATAAGAGGAATTTAATAAAAATATAAAAAAGCTAAGTACTTAATAAAAATCTAAAAATGAAAAATAAAATTTAAATTACATTAAATAGAAACTATCACTTAAAAATAAATTGGTTTTTCTTGGCCTTTCTTTTACAAACTTACTTTACACCTAAAAACAACAAACTTTTGTAAAAACAAACTTTGTAGAGCTTAAAAATAAGCACTGTGGAAGCTTTTTGGCTCCACAGTTGACTTTTGTTGACCAAGGATGAAAATGAGCTCAAATGAGATCAAGTGGGACCCACTCTTGATAATTATGATCTAAATAAGTTATTCGAACATGTCTGAGCAGGAATAAGCACTAGTGGTCCACTGGATAAGTAAATAAGCTAAATGAAGTTGGAACTCAACTGAAAATGGGACAGAAATTTGGGCTTAATTCAAGTGGGGTCCATAGGGTCCTAGGTCAAAACAATGGTCAAAGGTTGAACCCTGCCAGGAGGGGAGTTGAATGAACCAAGAAATGAGCATGTAGGACCACTATGGTGGGCTGCAGCCACCACCAAAGGTGGTGGTTGTGATGGTGGCCTGCTGATGCAGGGGAACCACCTTCCCTGCAGGTGTGTTTGGAGCTCAGTGGGGCCCAGAAGTAAAATCACAAAAATGGAAGGAGGCTGGGAACATAAAATTGAGCTGATAGACTTTAACTATAACAAGTTTCAGAGCCTAATTCTAATCACATAAATCATAAAAATTCCTTGAATATTTGGAAAAATCTGAGATACAAACTTTTCACTTTTTGATTGAACTACTAATTTGACTTCCTTGAACTTTAATCTAATCTAACAAGCTTGGTAACATGTAATAAGCTAAAATCAAGTTAAACTCACCTAGAACTACAAGTTACAAGCTCAGTTTAAAGGTTTATGGGCTTAGTTACCACCACAGTTAACTGTGGTGGTGTGATTTTGGTGATGTTGACTTTTTTGTACAAGAGACCTAATATTGAGACTTACTATGACCTAATATAACCTGAATGAATATGACCAAACCATAATTTTCCAACAGAACACTCCTTAACCTATCTAAACTAGTAAATCCAAACACCCCTTAAAAGTCTGAATACACTACCTGTTACCAGTTTAAAGCTCTAAATTGCAAATCAGTGATTACAATGTGATCCTTAACTGTATTTAAGTCTATTTGAACCATAAAATGCTGCTACTAATAATGAGAAAACAGAAATTCAATAAAGGCTAAACTGAGGCAGTGAGATAAGTAAACTAGAACTACAACACCTAAATCTCAAACTAGAGTACGATAATGACTCAATAAGCAATCAACAAACACCAATAATCTATGAACTAAAGTAAATAAGCTAATCTAAATGAAGATTCAGAAAATTAATTGGAGACTTACTAACTGAGATACTAAATGGAGTAGGGTAAAAGCTCAACAAAGCCTGTCTTTGGCTAGGCTTAATCAACACCAGAGAACATGGATTCAATCACCAGTCATTATAACTACTATAAGCACCATCCTTCACAGGTTGACTTTTTGTTGACCAATTGAGTTTTTGGAACAACACAATGATATCAGAACCAAATAACTTGCAATACTCACGGGAACTATGAGAAAACTTATATGAGCTTTTGAAATTAAATAAACAACTTTTGCATAGAGCTTTGAACATACAAGAGATTTGAACATTAAACTTGAACTTTTCATTAAGTTTAAATTCTAGAAAACAACTGAGAATTTGAGTACAATAAACTTAAATTAACTGAAAAACTTAAATTAACTGAGCTAGAGAGATTGAATTACATTAATTTAACCACTACTAATTTCTACTCTATTACTAAAAACCTACTAAATTAACTAACTCTTTTCTTCCTGCTTCTCACTTCCTTTTATACTATCCAATTAGGGTTTTGAGACCCACAAAGCATTTCCCAACTCCTTTCTTAACCACAAGATCAATAGAAGTCATCTTGGCCGTTCTTCAATTTTTGGCGCCAAATTGATTTTGGAGTTTTCCTCAAATTATTGAAGCCAAAGGTGTATTTTGGATTGTAGCTTTTGGAGGATTAGCCAAGGGGGGAGTTTGGAGTGTTGCAGAGGAGGGGGGTTGGGTTTGTGATGATGGTGTTTGTAGCAGGCCTAGGGAGGTAGGGGGTGAGGTGGATGTTGTGTTTGACTTGGGTTGACTGGAGGGAGTATTAAAATGGACGGGGATGTTATTTATTTTAGGGATGGGCTTTAGTTGGTGGTGGGCTGAGAAAGGGGTAAGGGTGGAGTGATTGGGTTTGGGTGGATTTGGATTTGGTTTAGGTTTAATTTTTGGATTTAGGGAGTAATAATAGGGTACGGTTTGGTTTGTAATTTGTAAAACACAAGGACCAATTTGCAATTAATCCAAAACTTAGGGACTGAAGTGGCAATTTTTCCAAATATAATATAAGGACCAAACTTGCCATTTGTGAATAGTACATGGGTTTTCAAAAGTAATTTTCCAATTTTGAAAATACCCAGGGACTAATTTTGCCAATTTAGAAAGTACAGGGACCAAACATGTAATTTTTTCAAACTTTTTACCCAAGGATCAAATTTGATAACTTTTGACTTTTCAATGCCTTGGGTTGACTTTTCTTTCGTTTTAAACCTTCAGGGACTAGTTTTGTCAAATTTTGAAACTTGAGGGACTGAAACTGCCAATTATGCAAACTTTGTTCGTTTTTCATTTGTTTTTAAACATTTCGCATCTAAAACATATAAAAACACATTTTGGAATAATTTCTGTATTTTGATGCGTATTTGAGTGTTTTTTGATGTTTTGGCAGTTCAGATACGATAAAAATGATGAGTATTTACACACTCATCACCCTCGCAGCAGGTTTTACCTCTCAAGGGATCTTAAGAAGCTTACAACCCCCACTAGGCAGTGTACCTGATCGTTGTAGTATAGTATAGTGACAAGTACCGGGGGATTGATCGTTCAACTCAGGAATAGTGTTGTTAGGATTGAAATTAATCTAACTAGGTCTAAAGGTGAAGGATGATTCTTTTTGTGTTTTTATATTTTATGAAAAGCAAGTAAAAATCTTAGGTTTTGGAAGAAGGGGCGGAATTAGTTGTTTATCAACTAACCCAAAAGCTACTACT
This sequence comes from Artemisia argyi, assembly GCA_030686995.1. Classification (NCBI taxonomy): domain Eukaryota; kingdom Viridiplantae; phylum Streptophyta; class Magnoliopsida; order Asterales; family Asteraceae; genus Artemisia; species Artemisia argyi. The sequence continues at coordinate 82,924,635 of CM060700.1, read as the reverse complement.
TAAACTAATGTGTAGTAAACTTGGGTTCTACAAGGTAAGTGAAGCATGTCTACCTATGATATGTTACTCCTTGCTAGCTATCCAATTATACCTATTGAATTGTCACACCTTGTTTTAATTGACGGGTTGTATTCCTTAATACCATTCGTAGGGCCGTGTACGATCTTCCCTAACTCTATAAGATCCTAATTCACTCATGTGTCAAGCCGTTAAAAGCTCCTAACATGGGATCATTAGAATTCACTTATGCTTTAAATACAACCAAAAATCGTAGTACACCTCCGATCATGTTTCTTAAGACGTTCAAGCAAGTTACCAATTGGAAGTCTGCCAGTTTTCTTAAGCCTAACATCGATACCATTCAATTAAAAAAGAGACAATAGGAAACAAGAATTATAAGATAAATCAACTATACCTATTGAGGTGTCACACCTTAATTGATGAAGATAGACACAAACATCAACAAGGAATCAATAAGATCAAATCAATTATATACAAGTTTCACATAAACATAAGTAGACACAATGTGAATTAGTAAAACATCATCAAAGAAGAGCAAGCAACAACGATAATGGAAAACATAATTAAGATAGAATCAACAAACCAATATAAGAGGTTTATGGAGTGATTGAAACCCTCTAAGTTACTGGAAAAACACCTACCTAAACCCAGGAATCCACCTTAGGGTTTTGGGCTTACAAAAAGTGAAGTAATAAGGTTATATTTATAGGCAGATTTTCTGTCGGCCCGATCTGACGGCGTCCGCTCTAACAAGTGATGGCGTCACGACCATTTTTTCACCAAATCGATGATTTTTTTTCCTAATCGTTTCCTTTTTTGAATCGCTCAAATCCGAGTTCGTATGCAAAAGTTATGGCCAAAACAGTGTCAGCTACTCCGCGCGTAAGTTATAATTGTCTTGATCATCATGTGACGGTTTTACTAAGGTTTCTTCTTGTGTAAGCCTTCTTCCTGACGTCGTCACTCTAAATCATCTGACGTCGTCAGGTTCAACCCTGACGCCGTCAGGTTCAACCCTGACGCCGTCAGGTTCAACCCTGACGCCATCACTCTTTAAGTCCTCTGGGACGTCTTTCTTTAAGTTGATACATGATGGCCTACCTCCATTAACACGTGACGCCGTCTCGAACTCCTTCAAAAACCTTCTAGATCGTCACGTGTATTTTATTTATCCAACCCTTTTCCAAGTCGTGACTTCTTCAAGAGCAATTCTTGACGCCGTCAAGTACTGTTTCCAGCATATTTTAGAGACTTTGCCATTTTCTTCACTTTTTCGCTCCAAAACGTCCAAAATGCTTCCTTTTGTAAAATTCTTCTCAAAAGTACCTTAAATGACAAAAGGAACGGTTTAGGGCAATATGTGATCAAATAATCACGATTTAGGGCTTAAATGACCCCCTAAAAGCGGTACACTTTTCGCTTCATCAAATATCCCTACACTTGGGATTTGCTTGTCCTCAAGCAAATGAGCTTTTCCACCAATAAAAATACAAGTTAGGGGTCATTTAACACTAATATAAAAGTAATTACAACAAATGATCGTTCCGCCTTAATCAAAACAAGCACGGAAATTATACACTAGCACCTCACATTAAGTATTTGGATACTCTCATCTCTCGGGTGTTGTAAATTTATATATCATAATTGGAAATGGAGAAATATCACTCATTACCTGTCATAGCAAATAGATTACCATAGGCTTGGGAAAGGATCAAAAACCTCCACCACTTGGCGTAAGCACCTAGGAAAACTGTCAAAGAGGTCTTTTTAAAGGGTTATAACGTTAGGTGTAGGGGATATGAAAAACATGGTTTTGTTGGATAAACGGATATTTTACTGGTGGCAAGTCAATTATCTTAGTTGACTACATGTACAATGAGGCGTTGCTAAGCCAAGACTCGACTCAACTTGAACTAACTACGACTCTTTATGGATTTTTTTCAAGACACTATTTGACTTAAACATAAATAAAAGAAACGGATGGTAGCCCGTATGTTTTTCTCTTTCCTTTTTTTATTTTTATTTATTTATTTATTTATTATTATTATTTTTTTGCATACACTTTTACTCTACCATCCAAAATAATACATCAAAGGGAGCTCGTTTCCTCCCTACACTTGAGCTTTTACATACTTCACAATCAACTATTCTAATGATTCGAATCAAAATAATCAAAACACTTGGAGTACTTTTAAATATTATGGGGGTAATAATTGACGTCATCCCCATTACTCCATTACAATAGTACTTTACCCATGAGTCCCAATCGTCCCAAAACAATATGTACAAGATATGACTCGACTTAGCAACTGTGTAATCAATTAGATAATTAACTAAGGGTTTAACATGTAACAATAATGCACTAAAGATGAGTGTATACACGGAAGGCTAAGGCGATTTGGTTGCACATTAGGTGGGTTGTAACAAATTCTTCCTTTAAGTAAGATGCTTAAAGTTAGAAACGAAAAGATAGGCTCGGAGGGGTGTACTAGGGGTTTCGTGTACTAAAAATGAGTACAACGCTAAGGTGTGGGGAAAATTAATTGACTTTACTAGCCAAGTAATATGACTTAATTGGTCAAGTAATTATGTTACGGGTTTAACACAAGGGTGATCCTAATGCCTCTTATCATGTAGTAAATCCTACTACACGAATGTAGTCTCACTAGCGGTCTCGGGATGCATCACTAACGCAAGTTCGAGAATCTAAATGCTACCGGTACACTCATAAGCACTAATAATGAATGCTTTTCCTATCAAATCTAAAGGCGAACCCCACATATTTGGGTGGAAAATTTTTCTGAATGGTACGGTTTTGTGCTAGTCATACAACTCCTATCCATGAGACGCTTGCTAAGGCTAAAGTTTCACTCCTAAATGTTGTTAAAAATTTTAAATTTGGCGCTAAAATTACACTAACAAGTATTTCTCTTAGTTTTATTACACACCTACCATCAAACAAACAAACTCAAGTGCAATTGTATCCTATAAGGTATCATCATTTACCCTCCCCTTACACTTAGGATGAACATTGTCCCCAATGTTCAATTAAAGGATGTAAAAGTGAAACAGGTAAAAGAATGAAAAAAATACTCCCCTGATTCGTTCGGTGTGGATAGTGTGTCAACAAGTTAAGATCTTTTTCCAAGAAAATGAACATTCAAAGCTTCCCTTCCAGAAAAATAAATCATCTTCTTGTCATATATAACCTGTTAAACCTGAGAAAACAATCAAGGCAACCTCGCGTAAAATTGGCGGCAATCTATATATACTAACAAATCCTAGAAAAACAATGTAAGATATAATGCTTGTGGAATGAATGTTTGCAGATTTCCTGGAGTTTATAAAACTAAAGAATTAACAAAAACTTTAAGACTCCGTTAGAAAAACCAAACTCACAAAATTTCCAGAATTTTACACATGACGCCGTCAGGTGTTAATTCCTGACGTCGTCAGAAGTGACCTGCAGAAATCTTTACATTAAGTTTCCGGAAAATTTCTGGAAAAACTTATGTCCTACTTCCTAGAAAATCCTGCAAAACATCATTATAACTAGATACAAGCATTTGACTCTAACAAATACTAATACACATGTTCATTTAATATTGTGGCAAATCATGATCAATTTCGTTCTTAGAAACAAATTTGGGGTTTCCCCTTACACTTAGCTTTTGCAAAATACCTTTATATGAAGTTAAGACGAGGTTAAACAACAAAATAAAACATTTTCACAATTTTAGTTTGAAACATGATCTACCAACAATAAAAATAAAGCATGCATACGGAAGCAAATAACAATCAAACAAATAAAAATCACACAAAGCATGGGTTGCCACCCAAGAAGCGCTTTTCTTTATTTACGAGTCTTGTAGCTAGACTCAAGGTCATGGGCTATTACGTGACCTCATCATTGGTCTCATTCTCTAGGTCATCTCCAATCTTAGTTTTGTATTCCGGACCTAGTTGCAAACATTCCTTGTAGAAACCAAGTATTTTATTCATGACATGATCTACCCCTCTACGTCTATCCTCATCATTCCTATAATAAACCGCTTGCTTGTGTTCCTTTTCTATGTTTGATAGGAGGCAGTATTGTTCAATCTTATAGGGCATTTGGTAAGCAATCTCATCATTCTCTTCCTTGAATCTAACTATCCCTAGAGACGGGTCATAACTCATCTTAGAGGCCTCAACAAACGGTTTTCCGAACACTACTTGACTTAGGCAACCATCTATTACTGGACGAGTATCCTCTACTCTCACAAAGTCGGTAACATAAGTGAAGTTTCCTACAAAGACATGCAACCCTTTCACTCTTCCTACAAAGTTGCTCATCTAATTCGTGTTGGGCATCATCCTATACCCAAGTTGCTTCTTCATTTCCCAATTATAATAGGTCCTAGTCATGATGTTTATAGGAGATCTAGGATCGATATAAGCTTTCCACATATGCATATGCCCAATGCTGCATGGTATGTTTATGTTAGAGGGATCACCTACTTTAATAAGGGGTGAACCAAGGATGTATGGTGTCTTGGGATCATCGAATAAATCCTTGTGATATTCCCGTTCTTCCTTGGTGGGTAACTTATCAAAGTATTCTTCTATGTTTTCTACTTCCTCTAACTTTTCTCCCTTATTATCCTCAACTTCCTTAATCTCATCCCTAGTCCCGGTTTCTATTCCAACTTCATCCTTGTCACTTTCTTCTATATTCTTATCTATTGGCTTAATAGTGACGACATTGACAAAGTGGACGTGTTTGGATGATGAGGGGTCCTTAACTTGGTTTCCGCTACTAGTGTCCCTAGTGTCCTTCCTAGGAGTAGTTAGCACTTGGTTGTTGAGGGCTTTCAACAAGTTGTCAATCTTATTGGTCATCTCCGTTTGTTGTTGATTGAATTCGGTTTCAAACTTAGCTATGCGAGCTTCTTGAGATGCCATAAACTTGGACATCAACCCTTCAAGATTGTTGGTCCTACCATAGTTATTGGAAGGATTGTTGTTGAAAGTACGGGTAGTGGGTGGACAGGTTGAATCGTAATGATTAGGTGGATTGGAAGAATTGTTTTGGGGACATGTTTTGGTTTTGTTTCCACCTAAGGTTCGGGTGATTTTTCCAAGATGGGTTGTAGGAATCACCTTAAGGGTTTGGCACGGGTTTGAAAGTGTACCACTTCTCTCCTGCTTCATCGGTACACGAGGATGCATAATCCGTAAAAGCTTGTCCGGGGAGTTCCACGCAATCACGAGTGTTATGGGGACCACTACATAATTCGCATGAAGAAGTGATTTTGTTCACTTGGCTTGAAGGCTTAGCAGCTTCATAAGATTTCATGAGAAACTTGACTTGGTCCTCAAGTTCCATGATCCCACGGTCGGGAGTGCTAGAATTGTTAGAAGGCAAAGATATTGCCTTGACCATTTTGTTCAAATCACGGGGATCATTCCAACTTTCGTTGTCATAGAGAGCAAGATATTCTATAAGTTCCCATGATTCTTCCACACTTAGATCACGTAGCTTGCCATCGGCCGATTGGTCAATGGTTCGCCTTGTGGAGAGATCGATATGGTCATAGAAAATTTAGACTTGGACCAAAAGATCTATGCCATGATGAGGGACTTTTTGGAGTAATTCCTTGAAACGAGTCCATGCTTCATATAGAATTTCACCTTGATGTTGTTGGAACATCAAGATATCATTTCTAAGCTTGGTAGTTCTCCCCGGTGGGAAAAATTAAGCAAGGAATCGAGTGGTGAGATCATCCCATGAGAGTATGGATCCCGCGGGTAAACGTTCAAGCCATTGACTAGCTTGATCACGTAGAGAGAATTGGAATAGGCATAATCGGGTCAACTCTCTAGTTGTAACATCAAGGTCTATGGAATCTACGCTTTTAAGGAAATCCTTGAGATGTTGATTAGGATCTTCGGAAAGAAGTCAATGGAATGCACATCCGCTTTGCACCAACCAGATGGTGTCGGATCGCAAGGGGGACACAATGGCTCCTTAAGTGAGCTCAATAGTGTTTCATTAGCCTTGGTGGCATGGACGGGAATACTCTCCTAAAGTTCGGGGCCTAGGAGGTGGGTTTGGTAGTGGTAGGTTTTGTCGGTGGTTTTGTTGTAGTGGGTTGATGGGTTCAAAGATGTTACCACCTTCCATGATGTCGGATGGTAAAGGTTACGAACAAAGACACGAAGAAATGAGATAGACTAAAGAAAACCTAGAAAATAAAAATAAAATCTTACTAGAAAGGAATCTAGAAAGTAGACCTAATAAAAAGAAATCCTAACCTAGACAATAACTATTCCCCGGGCTGCGGCGCCAAAAACATGATACGTGAGAATTGCGCCCTCGCAACAGGTTTTACCTCTCAAGGGATCTTGAGAAGCTTACAACCCCCACCAGGCAGTGTACCTGATCGTTTTAGTATAGTATAGTGACAAGTACCGGGGGATTGATCGTTCAACTTAGGAATAGTGTCGTTAGGATTGAAATTAATCTAACTAGGTCTTAATGTGAAGGATGATTCTTTTTGTCTTTTTATATTTTATGAAAAGCAAGTAAAAATCTCGGGTTTTGGAAGAAGGGGCGGAATTAGTTGTTAATCAACTAATCCAAAAGCTACTACTTAAACTAATGTGTAGGAAAATAAACTAGGGTTCTACAAGGTAAGTGAAGCATGTCTACCTATGATGTGTTACTCCTTGCTAGCTATCCAATTCTACCTATTGAATTGTCACACCTTGTTTTAATTGACGGGTTATATTCCTTAATACCATTCGTAGGGCCGTGTATGATCTTCCCTAACTCTATAAGATCCTACTTCACTCCTATGTCAAGCCGTTAAAAGCTCCTAACATGGGATCATTAGAATTCAATTATGGTTTAAATACAACCAAAGATCGTAGTACCCCTCCAATCATGTTTCTTAAGACGTTCAAGCAAGTTACCAATTGGAAGCCTGCCAGTTTTCTTAAGCCTAACATCGATATCATTCAATTAAACAAGAGACATAGGAAACAAGAATTATAAGCTAAATCAACTAGACCTATTGAAGTGTCACACCTTAATTGATTAAGATAGACCCAAACATCAACAAGGAATCAATAAGATCTAATCAATTATATACAAGTTTCACGTAAACATAAGTAGACACAAGGTGAATTAGCAATACATCATCAAAGAAGAGCAAGCAACAATGATAATGGAAAACATAATTAAGATAGAATCAGAAAACTAATATAAGATGTTTATGGAGTGATTGAAACCCTCTAAGTTTCTAGAAAAACACCTACCTAAACCCAGGAATCGACCTTAGGGTTTTGGGCTTACAAAAAGTGAAGTAATAACGTTATATTTATAGGCAGATTTTCTGTGGGCCTGATCTGATGGCGTCAGCTCTATCAAATGATGGCGTCATGACCAATTTTTCACAAAATCAAAGATTTTTTCGTCCTGATCGTTTCCTTTTTTTAATCGCTCAAATCCGAGTTCGTATACAAAAGTTATGGCCAAAACAGTGTCAGCTACTCCGCGCGTAAGTTATAATTGTCTTGATCATCATGCGACAGTTTTACTAAGGTTTCTTCTTGTGTAAGCCTTCTTCCTGACGTCGTCACTCTAAATCATCTGACGTCGTCAGGTTCAACCCTGACCCCGTCACTCTTTAAGTCCTCTGGGCCGTCTCTCTTTAAGTTGATACGTGATGGCCTACCTCAATTAACACGTGATGCCGATCGTCACGTGTATTTTATTTATCCAACCCTTTTCCAAGTCATGACGTCTTCAAGAGCAATTCTTGACGCAGTCAGGTACTGTTTCTAGCATATTTTGGAGACTTTGCCATTTTCTTCACTTTTTCGCTCCAAAACGTCCAAAATGCTTCCTTTTGTAAAATTCTTCTCAAAAGTACCTAAAATGACAAAAGGAATGGTTTAGGGCAATATTTGATCAAATAATCACGATTTAGGGCTTAAATGACCCCCTAAAAGCGGTACACTTTTCGCTTCATCAGGTATATACCGACCATAAGAGTTTACAACACATTTTAGACCAGAAGGAGCTGAACATGAGACTGCGATGCTGGTTGGAATTACTTAGTGATTACGACTGTGAGATTCGTTATCACCCAAGTAAGGCAATTGTGGTTGCTGACGCTCTTAGTCAGAAGGAAAGGATACCACCACTGCGAGTTCGATCATTGGGAATGACGATTAGCTCACCATTGCCGACTCAAATACTAGAGGATCAAGTCGAGTCGTTAAGAGAAGAAAACCGACCGTCTGAGAAGATTTATGGAATGGTGGAAAACAAGAATAGATTTGTGAACCGTTCGGATGGAACATTGTGTTTCGGAGATAGAAGCTGGATCCCACTTTATAGAGGAATCCGTGATTTGATTATGCACGAATCGCATAAGTCAAAGTATTTTATTCATCCCAGTTCTGATAAGATGTACCATGACTTGAAGAAGTTATACTAGTGGCCTAACATGAAAGTTGACATAGCCCTGTATGTCGGTAAATGCTTAACATGTTCCAAGGTAATGCCCGAACACCAGAAACCCTCAGGATTACTGATTCAGCCTGAACTCCCAGTTTGGAAATGGGAGCGTATCACGATGGACTTCATCACCAAGTTACCAAGAACAACTAGTGGGTGTGACACTATCTGGGTAATTGTTGATCGACTGACTAAGTCTGCCAATTTTCTTGCTATCAGCGAGAAGGACGATGTCAGCAAACTTGCTCGGCTCTACGTGGAGGAGATTGTTTCTCGTCACGGAGTGCCTGTATCGATTATCTTTGATCGTGATAGCCTCTTTATGTCAAACTTCTGGCAAGCACTCCAGAATGCCCTAGGGAAAAAGTGTAACACCCCGAAATTTGATAAGCAGCGGAAGTCTAATCGGGGTCATTACAGTTTAGAACACAGTCATACTTATAGAAAACAATTCAAAAGATAAGTTACTATCATTCCATGAAAACTCAAAGTATTCAGAGTTACAAACATTTTTCCAAATGTTACTTGTTTCGCAAAAGAGGTGATGAGTTTGAAAAGAATGATATAATTTTTGAAATAAAAGGGAGGTCCCGTGCGCCCTTTTTGCCAGCTCCGTGCCATCATGCAGCTAATTTCTTGAGATAAACATGCTAAAAAGTCAACACAACGGTTGAGTGAATCCATAGTAGTTTAAATATGTAATAGTGTGAACACAAGTCAAATATTTTGTAATAAACAAGCCAAGATGATAGGTCTTGACTAAACTGGTGTCATATTGCTCCTAAGCCTCACGAAGCTCAAGCCTTAACATTGTATTGAAATATCATAAAGACAAAATCACCTACACCATGGGGGATGTAGATAACAAAGGGGCCCTCGGTGATGGAAATGTACTCGGTTTCCATGGTACTTCGAATATAGCACATCTCCTGCCAAATGATCACTTTGACAGAGATGGGCTGCCGTTCCAATAGATCTATTAGCTATATTCGCGTTCACTCGCAAGTGATTAAGGTTCGTGATATGAGGGACTTGTAGTACGGGTGTCAACTTAGGCAATATCAGATAGTAATAGCATATTGAAAAATACTTGTGTTCGGTTTATAGCATGTATCTCCCCACGGGGTTTAAAAACAATTAAAAATGTGGGACCATGAACTCACCTGACGGGTGTGAGGAAAACTCAACGGTGCTCAAAGGTGATGGTGTATTGCTACGACTAGCAATGAATAACCTCCGACTTGCGACCTATATTAATGTGATATATATTACTATCGGTGTTTCAGATTCGATGCGTGAATGACATGTGATATGTCTCGAGTACAGTGATACCGATTTCAGGTGTCTTAAAATATTCCGAAATAACTTTACATAGTTATTTATAACGTTGATACGAATAGGTGATCAATGAGTGTTAATTTATCCGTTATAATAATAACGTTAATAAAAATATTTATTTTAAATATTTTTAGTAATAGTGTTTATTATTTAAAGTTATAACATATATATATATATATATATATATATATATATATATATATATATATATATATATATATATATATATATATATATATGAAAACAAATGTATAAACAAATAATTTAATAATAAAATACCATTGTCAAAGTTTACCCTTATTTTTAAGAAAGTTACATCTTTTACCCTTGGGTTAAAAGCAATTACATTTTTAGTCCTCTTTAATCTTTTTACACATTAGGCCTTGAGTTTTAAAGTATTTACAGCTTCGACCCCTTTAGTTTTTATAAAATTAACTGTTTTAGTTTTTCGTCCGAAAGTTTAATAGTTTTGGCATTTTTGGTCCTTTAACGAGAGTTTTTGCAAAAATGGTCCTTAGTTAAGTTTTGAAAAATGATCTTTTGCACAAATGAAGTAAACATTTTAATCTTATAAGAGCTTTATGAAAACCGTTTTTGAATCATTATGGTGTCGAGTTTCTTGCTAGATCATGAATCGAAAATAATAAGAAAGTTTTTCATTGGGCCTCCTTAGCCCAAGTCAGGCCCAAACGAGTTCTTAGTTAGTTATAGGGGTGTTCGTACATGACTACGAACTAGTTCATTTTACATAGCATACGATCTCGTATTTCATGCATGTTAGGCTAGTTTGATTTAGTTTGGTTCGAAGAATAGGTTATCGAAATATATATATATATACACACACACACACACACTAGTGTCAAAGCCCGCCCAATGGGCGGGAATGACTTATAATTATCGTTGACATATTTTACTAAAGTGAAGGTTAGCTTCATTATATTACTTGACGAATTTAATTGAACGTACATAAATAATGAATAACGGCAAATATGTTATTAATATAAATATTGTAGTAATAAAATAAAAAATTATCAAGATGAATGATGAAATAGAGAAGATGTCTACCATTAGTATGTGAGGAAGGTAATTTACATGATATTTTACCATTGGGGTTTAATACCCGTGCACGCACGGAGTTTTTTCCAAAATTTTAATTATGTGTTATAATTGATTAAAGTAGGGTTAATTGTCTGAGAATGTGTTTAACTTACTTTTTTTTTTATAGTTTTGTGTAGCGGAATTTTTTTCTAATACATCACAAAACTTTTGAATTTATGCTTCTCTGTATATTGTATGACCATTTTACCCCTCGGTATCAAGATAAATATATTAATACAGAGGGTTTGAATTTAAAAGTTTTGTGATTTAAAATGGAAAAGAATCTACTGAAACTATTAAAAAATGATAAGTTATGTACATTCTCAGACAATTTAAAATATAAACAAACTAACATATCTTATATGCTTTACTTGTTGGACAAAATAGGATATATTATGTAAATACTCAGAATCTCTTTAATCCATAACTTTTGATTTATAGTATCATTTGCATTTGTGAAAGCCCTTTTAAAATGGTAAAGTCTAATTTTTTTATATATAGCGTGATAGAGTAAGTTGGTTAAAGGGGTAAATAGAAAGAGTATTAATGTTGCACATAGCATCCAAAATCTATCTTTAATTTTATAATTTAAGATATCTTGATAGATATTCGAATTCCGATAACAAGGGAGCTTTATACATCCAAAATGAAAATCTGTATTAAACATATAAAATGATATATTATTTTCACAAAATGATATGCTAATGACTGTTGTTATAGTATCCTTGTTGGTAAGACTTCAAACCCCGTTTCAAATAAAGTACATCAGCAGTTCACGGTCTTTTCTCAAGTTGGTAAGTGTCATGCTATACTTACGATCCACATAGAATGGTTAAGAGTTACTCGATCTTTGCTTTGATCGATAGACTTGTTGAATCATGTATCAATAAAGTCAAAGTAATAGTATATCACCTCCAATCTATCTTTAGTGTGAAGTTAAATCAATTTAGAATGTGTTGCCTTTGTGTATTACTCGTCAAAAGATCAAAAACCATGAATGTCATTTAAAAAAAAAAATTGTTTGGCTTGATATTGTAATTAGACTTAAATTTTGGGTTGATAATACTTATATTAAAGCCTTAAGTCCATACCAAGTTGCACACATCCGCAACACTGCAAGTACTAATATAAAAAGTTCGGCTAAAGTTCATGACTTGCTAAATGTCAACTCCTAAGATAATGTGTATACTTTTATGAAATAGTTTAACTCATTGTAACAAGACGTGATCTATAAAACAATGGGTGATATATTAAGTCAGATAGAATTCAGTTAGTTTAGTTTTAAGCTTTAAGCTAGGTTAGTTAGAAGAAAGTTGACTTTAATATGTTGATTTTGTCTGTGTAAAACCACCACAGTATACTTATTTGATGAAGGAACATTCTCGATCGATAAAACTATGTAAACTCCTCCTTGAACTCATGTAATAAAAAAGTCCCACAAATTACCAACAATGAATAAATTATACTTCAAACCTTGCAGCAAGAACATTAATAAACGTATGAATCGTTCATAAAGTCCCACAAATCATTTGGTTCATTACAATACTTCCACAAATAAGCAGATGGCAAAAATTTTGCCTTGGACTTGACAGCTTTCTAAAATGCAACTTTATGGTACATCTTGAAATGAAAACTCACTTGGGAGAACTTAGATATCATGTTGCCAACATGTCATATACTCGATCTATCCATCTTTATATTCTTGAATCACCTCCACATATAAAAACCACGATAAGTTAACGATTCATCATCCTAGCTTTCTAATCATTCATCATTTTTAAATTTTGTTTATATGCAATGTGTCGTCAGTATATGGAAACGAAATATTAATAGTTAAACATATGAATTCCCAGAAGAAGGAAAAAAATCTTTGATTATAACCCAACTCGGTTGGATATAACTACTTCAAGTTGAAGAACACACTAAACAAAGAAGTTCCAAAAATTAGTTTTGCTTAGAGACTCTTCTTCTTGCTTCACCATCAGGTAGTTCATCTTCATAGACACTTCACATATTCTACTCTTCTCATGTGCATCTCCATCATGACGCTCTCTGCTGAGCTCAACCTCAAGCTGTAAAAAGACATCATGTTGTTAATGATTAGTAACTACATAAGCGTAAAGTAAGAAACCACATCAGTGACAATGAAAAATAAAGTATTCAGTTGAAGGCGAGCAGCATATGGTTGCTAAAGTTGGAAAAGGTGAACATGAGGAAGAGACTCAAGTTGAGAAAGTTTATGAGACGAAAAGCTCGGGTTATTATGGTGTCATTAAGGAAGCATCTGAAGAAGCTTAAGGAGAGTCAAGCACATTTTGGTGATTTGTTTGCTTGTAACTGTTTGTTCTTGCATGTCAATCCTACAGTTGTGATATCATCATCTTCACATAAATGCTAGATTTATTAATAAATCGTAATCTGTTAGACCTTCCTAATAAATCGTAGTTATTTTACTCGAGTTCTATTTGATTTTTTAGCCTTTAACTAAAACTATATCAAACTCTTGAGTTGAACTCACATTGAGGGTGCTTAATTACAAGATTTCTCATTGATAATTTCATGTTATTTCAGCCCTCGAGGTATCCTCGAATGGCCATTGCGCTTGCAATCTTGCATTATATAGGCCTACTAAACTATTGACTCATGTTAAAGTTTTGGATATTGTCATACAATTGAACTCAAGCTCGTCTTACAGTTTGACTTTAAATTTTAAACAGAAGGCGATGGGCTGTAAAGAAGGAACCGATAAGACATTGGTGATGAACTATAATAATAAATAAAAGGGATTAGGTATATACTATATACATACCTCGAGTTATCTTGTCTTAAGGGAGGTAGATGCAGAAGAGGTCCTGTTGAGAGACCATTAGCATACATTTTGGACATTCGGGTCTATTAAAAGCTGCAAGTTGTATGTACTCTTCACAAAAAATATGAACACAATTAGTAGCGGTTACATCAACCACCTGTCTCAAGAAAATTGGACAAAGGAAGGTGGGTAGCTGTGGTCGTGGTAGTGGTAGAAGCCTAACAGGGAAATAGACCCGGATGAGATCCTGGTGTGTGAGCTCGTTCCTGCATGTTGGGCATCTCAGTTGATCTGTAATTGATCTTTCTATGCAACGTTGACCAAAAACATGTCTGAATTTAGTGTCCGTTTGATTGACTAACACTCTACTTTATGGTTTCATTTAAACTCCATATATGAAAGAACTAAACATACCTTTGCGATTAAATCTAAGGCTACCAACTTCCACTGTTGTCTAGTTTTCATTTGTGCAGCTTTCCCATCCTTTGATACTTTACCAAAAGCTCTATTCAACCAAGTTTCCCCACCAGTCACATACCTAAACAAATCCTTACCAAACCATCAAAAGATTACGAAACTCATTACAAAAAATAAACAAACAAACTGTCAAGTACCAACTTATATCTACTACTAAATTTTTGTGCATAAATAACAAAAACTATATAAAGCATGAATAAACAATTAAGCAAATATGAATATGAATCATGAGAACGTATATAAGTATGTTATATAAAGCATTCAGGATCAACTGAGGTGGGCCAATTAAAGCTATTTGTGTTTCGGAGAGTAGTCACTATTGCCTTAATATGTAATTTTGTAAAGATAAAAAACCAAGTATAATTCCATTTTTCATTAGAAAATGCGATAGGAAAAGATATCATGAGAAAGAGTACCTCGTCAAACTGCATAATGCACTGTGATTCCCCGGCGTACACGTATCATCTAGCTGGTGAGACATCCGTGTGTCTCCAAGTGTTTAAAAGTAACATTTCTTTGATTAGGTCTCCGCTGCTGTCCCAAAGTCAACCAATTCAGCACCCAAACGTACCAATCTCAGCCCCCATTTCACTTCCCAACCCCACACCCATTGCAAGCAGGTTAGGTTTCATTAAACTGGTACATAAACAATTAACAAACAAATATATTTTAAGAGCTACTGAAAAGAACATTTAGGATTTTAGGTGCTTGGAATTGCATATTTGAGAGGGTGTTTGGGATTACTTCAGCCCGCAAACATACCCGTTCACTTTTCCTTTTTCAGTTTCTTGGCAACCGGGTTGTCTCCAGATTTTTGGGTATGTTGAAACTCTTTTAATGGGTAACTTCGCCTATTTATGCTCAACATCTTCCTTTTCTCTCGTAGTGATTTACTCTTTATGAGGAGGTGCCGATACTTGAAGTGATTGTTGGCCGCTTTGAGTTCCAGCATATATGGCATGTACTGCGATCGGTGATGTCAATATTTTCCTGCAAAAAAATACACCAACACCAATCAACAAACCCACATGCTATATCTGCTACATCCTCTGAGAAAATTGTGCCAACATTAATATTTACAGATACGCTGATACAAGTCTGCAATTTGTTTTAAAAATATAATGTAAGTTACCTCCCCGAGATTCTACTCCATGTTCACTTGACTTTGATTCCTTAGGGTCCAGTGGACCTCCTTCCTCGTTCTACTGACGAATCACAATGAAGGGTTGTCTCCAATGCATTGGAGCACTTGAGACCACCTGGGTCACCCTTTGATGTTTGTTCCCTTGAGCTCGCATTCAAGTTTCCAACAGGAGGTTCCTCTGCTGTTTGTTCAGTTATGCTTGGATTCAAGTTTTCAACTGGAGGAGGATCACAATGACCAGATAGATCGTTTACAACATGTTCAGCACCATCAGACTCTACACCTTTTTCAGCCACCGACAATGGATCATCCAACATAATATCTGTTGTACTATCAGCTTCTGGGGTCATTTTTTGGGAACTTCCCTCGTCGGATAATCCTGCTACCCCTTTTTCTTTGCTATCAATATCCACAAAACTCACCCCAAGTGAAGGTGATCTTGGCAGGTCTTCATTGTCATCCATGGCAACAATTCCAGTAGATGTCTGCACAGCGCCCGCTAAGTCAGGAGAGGATAATTAACTTGATTCCGCTGCAGCAACTGATTATGCAAAATTAAATAGAAATTAGTTCATACACAGGGAGAATAAGAACTCAAAATAAAGACCTAAATAATTTATAATCACAAGTCTAATATACTTTGTAGCAGCCATATTAGAATCGGATTGTTGAGCATCAACATCCTTTTGGTTATCAGGAGCTCCAGCGTCATCCACGTCGATATCTCTTAAATCAGAAGGCAATTTTACATCCCGGCCCTCATTGAGAGAAACATCTTGATCCATAGCAACACCATCTGGATGCCACATTCTTAGTGGATAGTGGTGGTCGTTCATGTTGGTTCTTTTTGGTCTATTGGGTGGAACGGTAACTAAGAGCCACACGAATCCCAGTGGCTAAGTAACATTGGTGGTAATATTAGTATGGTGTCATTTGAAAAAAGTTACTTGGACTTTAAAAACTACTAAGTTATAAAGTTCCTACACAAGAATCAGATTGTGTATGTACCTCGTAGTTTTTCAAACGAAACCGCAGTTTCAGCTTTAGCTGGCGTCTTCTCTTTCTGGTCAGTCACGAGTTCAATGCCAACCATCAATCCCCTCCCTCTCACATCTCCAATTACTAAAATAAAAAATATCTAACAATAAGATTCGGTAAAAAAAAAGTTCCAATAATGCCAGAGTTTAACATAAAATTACTGTCATGTTTTTGTTGAAGATCTTTCAGTCTTCCGATCAAATGAGAGCCAACATGAGCACAATGTTTTTGACGGTTTTCTTTATCAAGAACTATGAATACGACAAGTCCACCAGTTGAGCAAACAGGGTTCCCTCTCTATGATCACTGGATCTTCAACAGTAAGCTTATAGCTCCGGCACTCGATCCGTGCCTTATTAATGAGAACGCGAGCATTTGTTTTAAGTCCAGCACATGCCAATGTAATCAAGATTACAAAATTCCTAACTGATCTGCAACCACATGAAACAAAAGATTCAGAAAATAATAAACACATATTAAATATTAGCCAATGGTATAAACTTAGTAAAGGTTATAAAAACAGTCCCACAATTATATAGTTTAGGCTGTGATAGTAGTGGGGGTTGAAGTGGCATCTGAGGCATGCTACTCATATGAAAAGGCTGCTGCAATGGGGTGCTTGCACCAGACATTGTGGGTTGAACCACTTTTGGTGGTTGGCTAGAATAATGAGGCGGAAGAGCAGACATATTTGAGGTCTGTGGAGATGGCGTTGATGCTGTCTGAGTCGGGTTACATCATTGTGGCCATGAACCTTAGGAGGAGCAACATATGGTTCCCGTGTCAAAATCCCCCACAACTGGTCCGCGACTCGTATGTGAACCTATTGCAGACACAAAGTGTCTTTAACCAAATTGTCAGGGAGTTATAATGTCTGGTCCTTTGGAGCAGAAGGTCGCTGTTGCTGCTGCTTTAGTATCCTAGGCGTAAAGTTCCTAAGATTATGATAAAGAAAAAGATCATTTAGAAAGTCAATTTTCAGTGTTCATGTGCATCAAGCTTCAGGTTTGCCCAAGCTAATTAATTTTATCACAATTCCACATGCTATTATCATGTGTCGTAACATTATAGAAAAAGTGACTCTAAAGGGAACCAAAATAAAGTCTGTATTTTTACCAAATTTTCATCTCGTCAAACCAGAGTACCACGATTAACTCTAGCAGCCACTTCTCTCAATGGGAGCACATCACTATGATCCCTGTCATTTAATAACCCCAATCTAATACCTCTCACCTTACAAATTACCTGCACGTGAACAATAATATTTCAACTTGAAGATACATAAAGACGGTGTGGCAGATCGAACGTGGTCATGTATACTGCATGAACACCGCACTGAAGACACTGTTACTTGAACAACGTATACCCATTGCTTATGCTTACATAGTGTTACAGATACGTGAAAGCTGATCAGGGGACTTGAATTCAGTCCAGTATGCTGAATAAGCCAGTCCCGAATTCACTTGTAAATTGCCCACCTAAATAATCAGCTTTACTGAATCTACACCTAAACCGATTACGCAACTCCTAAGGTACCTAGATTTATGATAAGGTAACGAATCGGAATGTAATTCATAAAAATAATAATACCTGCAGCTTTAAGAAGCAAAACTGAAGCAGTAGGCATACAGACACAAGCGTAAAAGTCTGATCCTACAAAACCAAAACCACCACACAATCCTTTTACAAAAGGTACCCAAAAATGGAAACGAACGGAGATAAAAGAAAGCAGAAGCTAACATCATAGATCTTGGTCATACGAATCATTTGTTCCTGCATGTTTATTTCAAACGTGGCATAATCCCATGTATCAGAAACGTGACAGATGCATAAGAGTGTGTGACCTAAAGTCATACTTTTAAGAAAAGATCAAAAACACATATTGCCAAAAAAAATAATAAATAAAATAAATAAATAAATAATGAAACATAAATAATAAATTAACTAAACAATACCTAGAAAAGATTTACAAAATATGAAAATATACGCGTGCATGACAGATCATAAATGAACACTTTTTTACACTATAAAAGTGTAAAAAATATAGGAGTGTTTGGCACTGTGTTTTGAAAACATATTAGGCATAATCAAAACTGAGTTTTTTCAAATAGTTTGTTTGTTTCTTCTTTACCAAACTAAATGTGACCGATTCCAGCAACTGTTTGCTATTCGATATATAATTAGAATTAGACAAATGTAAGTATTCCATTCATGTAAATCAAGCACATACTAAAACCATAATGATTAAAACACAAATTCAATTCGATTGATTTTTTACAATTGAGAGTGGCACATACTAAAACCCTAATGATTGACATACATGTTTATCTCAAAATCTTTGCCTATATACAAATAGATAGAAACCTATAAATCATTCAAAATAAAAAATTGAAACTGAACTTATAATCACATACCTTCATAACTTAGCACATACTAATAAAAACCGTAAATTACCAAAAAAACAAATTTTGATTTTTCATACCTGGTTCATGCATGAATCAATGTATTAAACTGTAGGTACAATAATCAAAACCCAAATTTAATATGCAAATAAAAACTGCTCGTTCATACCTTAAAATTATATTTAGTTGTGAATCATTAAGTCGAACTATGAATCATCAATCTGACAATTGTTATTTGAAATCCACATACAAACACAAATGAAAATACCTTTTGTAGACAACCTGAAAGATGCGTATATTTGATATTAGTAAGTTTATGAGCTAGATAAGTGGTTTTGTGGTTATTGATAGATGGAAAATACCTTTTGTATTACATTACTTATAAACTTTCTGTAGTCAATCTGCAAAATTAGATCATAGACAAAATAAACAAATCAAAGCATCCATTAAACATGCAAAATTATTATGAGTTCTAAAGAGACTTACATGTTATTTTAAGATTCATTACAACAACATGTGTTCAAAGAAGGCTACTAACATGCAAAGAAAACGTCTAACATGCAAACACCTGCAAAGAAACCAGCATATGCATATTCAGTAACAAAGTTTCATCATTAGGGTTTTGAGGGAAAAGAAAAGAGGCGTACTTTTTTTCAACAAACCGTAATAAAGAGAAGATAAATATGGGTTTTATATTAGGGTCTTATTTATTTAAATGGTGTAATCCAGATTCTCTTGAGTATTATATATTTGGTTTTGGAAGATATAACCAAAAAATTAAGTGGATCAGTTGGTAAGATTACTTATTAATTCATATACAAATCCAGGGTTCGAATCCTACATATTAACTTTTTAAAAAATTAATTTTCCGCCTAAATATAAAAAATGAATTTTCCGCCTAAATCTAAAATACGAATTTTAATAAAAATAATGCTTAGATGGCACACTAACATGATGACATGGCACAGAATACTGATGACATGGCGCTCAAAACTTGATGACTGGGCATTGACCATGCTTATTTGACATAAAATGGTCAAACGCCTCCAGTTATATATATATATATATATATATATATATATATATATATATATATATATATATATATATATATATATATATATATATATATATATTGTACGTGAGAAAATGAGATTACGAGCCCTTTCCTAAGGGTGTGTCGAGGTGTCACAAGTGTTAGTGCTATATATGAAGTAATGTTTTCAAAGTGTTATACAAAGGTGTAATGTGTGCTATGCATGAACATGAATAACGTATGAATTGAATAAGAGGAATAGCAACTTACAACAGCTAACAAGGTGGTGAAGTGTTCGAGTAGTATGAGTGATGGAACGGAGGTACACGAACAACGAGCAAACCTTGCAAAACTTTAACCCACGTTCACAATAGTTACCCCAAATAGTTAATCCCTTGACCCGATTCTTGAGTAGTTCCTTCTCGTACTTGAATATGGTGAGACAAAGAGAAATTTGCTTGTGGTTTTGTGAGTTGCGAAAGTGTGTGAAGATGTGCATTAAATGTGGGTATTTATAGGGAGATTAAGGTAGTTAGTAAGGCTCACATGTGAGTCGTGTCCTTGGAGGTGTCATTCGGACAGAGACAAGCATAGTCAAAAGCTTTCTTGTGGCGTAAAGTCGAGTAGGATTAGGACTAAGTGCTATGATGGTTCTTTGAATTTGTTTAAGGCTAGGTGAAATGACTTGGTACAAAAAGGGTCTTGTACCCTTCGATTTAATAATTTGGGTGAGAAGAAAACATGTGAAGCATGTTGGGGGTAATGAAACATTAGAACCATTGGTTAATGATGATTTAGAAAAAGGTTGGGGCTAAAACATTTGTTTAATGTTAGCATGTAGGGATTAGGACGGCTTGGTGTTGGTGTTTAGTTATTCTCGTACGCAAAGGGAGAAAGGGAGGTAAGATGGTTTAGCTTGTGTCGAGTTGTGGGGGAACCAAAGGAGAAAAAGGAAGAAATGGATATACTAGTGTGAAGGTTGGATGTGACTAATGCTTGCAAGGGTCTTACCCTTTGGGTGTTTGTGTCGATTTGCACAAGGAGCAAAAGAATAAAGGAAATAGTCAATGGTGTTGACATGGTTGTGTTGTGTGGTTATTGTGGTGTCGAGTTGTGCATGGGAACAAGGAATTGAGCATGTTCTATGGTGTTGCAAGGTTGGGTCGCGTGGTGTCGAGTAGTAAAAGAAGGGAAACAATTGTGTTACCATGTATCGAAATTATGTAAACATGCTGAGCTTATTGTGCATCTTCGGTCCAAGCAACAAAACAATCCATGGGCTGTGGTGGTGTTCAGCCCAAACAGAAAAAGAAGGAAAGAAAACATTTTGGGCTTTGGTGTGTCGCTCGGCCCAAAACAGAAAAGAAATGGGGTGTATTGGGCTTAAGGTGATGTATCAAAGCCCAAGAAAGAGGGAAATGTGTTAGTGTAAGATATGGGCTTAATGAGATCACAGGCCCAATACAATAACAAGGTGTTGGTGACTAATACGTTCGTAAATTTATTTTTCGGGGTCGGTGTCGGTTAGTGTAAACCTTCAAAAAGAGTCCCTACGCATTTATTTTGAAAGAAAAGTCAACCCAAGCCTTTTGAAAATCAAATACCACAAAATATGATACTTGGGTCATAAGTTTCCAAATTTACATGTTTGGTCCCTAAGATTTCAAAAATCGCAGAAAAGGTCCCTCGGAATTTTGAAAAGTGGAAAATGAAAAATTGGTTCTTGGATTTTTTATTTGTGGCATGATTGGTCCTTGGTAGCACTTTGGAAAATCTACAACATCAGTCCTTAAGTTTTTGCAAATTACAAAAATGGTCCTTGTGATACAATTAACCAAACGGACCCTTTTTATTATCAAAACCAAACCAAAACAACCCAGTCCAAACACAAGCCCAATCCCAACATAACCCGGCCCATTTCCCTTTTAATAAAAAACACAGGGTCAACCCATGGTCAAACCATCTTCCCCGTACCTCCCTTTCCCCCATTTCCCTCCTCCCTGTCTCCCCCCTCCTCGCCTTTTTCCAACCATTAGCCCCCCACAATAAATGAAACTCACCAACCAAACCAACCCCCACCATCCCCCATTAATTACCCAAACCCGTCCCACTTATATTTGCCATTTCATTCTTGGCGGGAAAAATTCAATCAAGGGTCAGGATAAGAGAAGTATCAAATTGATGGTAAGGATTTGGTCAAAGGTCTTCATAGAAGCTATTGGGACAGAAAAAGCAGAGAGGAAGTGCACATGGGCAAAGGAAAGCTTTATTTTCCATTTTTAGTATAAATATGAGCGAATTGTAAGCCTTAAGGGCAGAGTAGTTGTAACTTAGTTTAATTTAGCATTTAAATTCTCAGTTGTAATCTTTTTTTCAAGTTAATGAAAGTTCTCATGTTTTAAAACATCAAGTGACATTTTTAGTTTCATCAAGTTCTTTTCAAGTTATATTTCCAAGTTAATTATTGAATAAAAGCTCTATATAAGTACTCAAAATCCAACCTAGTATCTAAAAGTATAAAAAGAAAACAGAAAAAGAACCAAAATCAGTAACAAATAAGTCACAGGGTACGTTTGCATTTTTGTGGAAAGCTTAAGGAAGTTGCCAGTTTTGGAAATGGCAAGATGGACAATTACCAGCTTATTCTTTGAATAAGCTGGAGCTTGTAGCTGATTCAAGAACCATTGGTTTAGCCATGGTTAAGGTTTTATGTTTTTGATTTGTGATTATCAGTTTTTAGAATAGAATTGCATAATTTAACTTGTTTGATTATAACTGTTTTTATTTGTTGATTTTTGTTCATTTAAGCTCACTTTAACCTTATATAAGCTTGTGAATCTTTTTTGTGGCTTGAGTCATCATACTACTTAGAAAACTTTGAAAACAGATTATTAAGGTAGTGTTTGGAAGAAGAGTTTATGTCTAGTTGTTGTGATTATTACGGGTTAAGTTTGACTTACCTACTGTCCTTAGGCTCATAACAGGCCATCTCAACCTTTGCATTGGTCACTTATTCAAGCAAAAAGTCAAAATCACCTTCAATTACCTTTAACTGTTAACTGTGGTGGTTTTGAGACCCAAATTCCATCATATCAATGCATAAGTAATTGTTGTAGCTTAATTTGGTCAATTTGTAGCTTAATATAACATGTTTAATCAGTAGAAGTGATTTAAAGTTCATAAAAGTCAAAACTCAAAGTTTTCATAAAAAAGTCAAAAAGACTCTTTAGCAGAAATCCATTTCTGGGAGGATTTTTCTAGAATTTTGTGTTTGGATTGGGAAAGTGAAAATTGTTATGCTTATAGTATCTCAGCTAATCTATAAAATCCCATGGTCAGCTTAATTTTGTGATTTTTTTTGGTGGCTTGTGCACAAGCTCAAAGTGAGCAGCAGGGGAAGCACCTCCCATGTGCACTGAATTCAGGACTACTCACCCAACTTAAATAGACCCCACAGGGATAGCCAGTGGGCCTCAGACCCTGCTTTTTGGCTTATTAGAAAGCTAATAAGCCAGGCTTCTTAGCTCTGTACTTATTTTGTGAATCAGACCCCAACTGATAGGGCTGCAAGTGCCTTCAAGTTGACCCCCTTTTCTGACTTAAGCTGAGGAATCAGCTTTTGTACCAACATACCAACCCCCCTCCTGATCTCATTTGTGGGACCCAGAGGGTGAGACCTAGTTTTTTAGAAAGCCAATAAGCTCAGCTTATTGGCTTATCTCTTTGTTTGGACTTCCGGAGTCCCTAGTAGACCCCACAGGGTCTCAAAAGTGACCCTTTGAACCTGTGTTGGACTGTTTGGTGTTTAGATTGCTTATTGCTATTTTATTGCTTATTACTTGTGCTTATTGTCTTAATTTGGGTTGATTTAAGTTTTTATCAATCTGTTTGTGGTTTATTTGTGTTCATTACATCATTTGGTAGCTTTTCAATTCAATCAAAGTCCTAATAAGCTTAAAAAGCTTAACTGTCTTCATAATAAGCTCATCAAATTGCTTATTTTTTAGTTCCAAGCAAAGTACCTTCACAAAAGTTGCTTAAAAGCATTCAATAAGCAACTTTGAAACAGAAAAGTCCAAAAAAGCCAACTTTAATAGAAGTGATAACTTCTATTTAAGTCAATTGGCTTATTACCTCAGCTTATTTATAAGCTATTCTCAATTTTATATTTTTCCTAGGCTTCTGGTATATAAAAATAATTTTTGTAATTTTCTCAGATTTTTCTTGCATCATTTAATATTTTTCTTAATTAGTAATTATTAAATAGTTAATAATTAATATTAATTAATTAGAAAATCAGAAAAATATAAATTTAATTTTAAAATTAGTTTTTAGTTATTTTTAATTTTTCCAAATTTTATTTTCAATTTTCTAGTGTAATTTCCTAATTAATTAGAATTTAGGTTAATTTAAATAATTAAAAAGTAATTAATAAATAGTTAATAATTAGTAGTAATTAATTAAAAAGTCTTAAAAATATATTTCCAGTTCTAAAATTAATTTTATAGTATTTTAGATTTTTCTATGTTTAAATTTTATTTTTTTAGGTTAATTTCATAATTATTTGTATTTTAGGTTAATTTAATTAATTAAAATTAAATGGGAAATTAGTATTTAATTAATAGTAATTATAAAAATAGTGTAAAAATTAATTTTAATTTTCCAAAAATTTTCTTTAATTATTAGGTTTGTAAAAATATCATTTTTATACCAGTAGCCTTCTCAGATCACCTCACTCACTTTTATTTTTCGTACGTTTGTTCCCGTTTTCAGCAAACGTACGGTTTTTAGGTTTTAGTTAACTTCTTCTTAATATAAATTCCAGTAATTAATCACGTAGCTTTCCTAAGCTATTTATGTTCATAATTTACAAATAATTCTCATTACCACCCTTTTTTGTGAATAATCACCCGATCACAAACACGCTTAGATACAATTCACACCTCGTCGGGATATAACGACCTGGTGATTTCCTATATTACCCGGAGATTGACTCTAGGCTATTTGACTTTGTTGACTATTCCTTGGTCAATATAAGTTGACTGTTTATGGCAAATCAAAATTTGGCGCCGCTGCCAGGGAGGTGTGCGCGTTTCTGCAGCGTATTTTGAGATTAGTGTTATTTCACCACAATCACTGTACAAATACCACCACTTTTGTAAATTTTGAAATCAAAACACAAAAAAGTCATTAACACTTTTCCTAAAGTGTTAAAACACAAAAAAAAAAAAAATTAAAAACAACAAAACAGATCATAACGTTTTCTGAATCGGTTTTCTTTTAAGGTGATTCTTAAAGAGAAACGATTTTAGATTACGAGACGATACCAAAAATATTGTCCAAAAGTTTTTCACCCATACACAAAACCCAATAACATCCGTCTTTTCTTGTGAATAATAATTATACATAAAAACTAACCGTCGCAAACCAAGACAGAACACCTACTAACTGGGGGTGTGGACATAATAAGTTCCCAAACCAAAGATTTAAAACTTACCTTTGTATCCCTGTGAGTGGTGTACCTTTCTTAAAGAAGCCACTTGCTTGTGATTATTGGTTTAAGTTCACTGTGGATTTGCCTCGATTTTGTTTTGATTGGTTTTTATCCCTAGTGCATGCGCACTCGTTCTTCAAGGTCCACTAGCCCATTACATGAGCTTGTCAGGAAACCTCGAAGACCTCGTAGACGTTCTGCACCAACAGTTGGATCTGAGATCCGTACTATTGCCACACCCACTGTCACCATGGCGAAAGACCGCCCTATGTGTGAGCTTCTCCAAGCACCCATCGAGGGTTACGGAGATGCCATTGTTGTTCCAGCCATCATGGCTGATAATTTTGAGCTCAAAACTGGGTTACTCAATCTTGTAACCTCAAGTCAATTCTACGGTTTTGAGAGGGACGATCCTCATGCTCACATTCGATGGTTCAATAAAATCACATCGACCATCAAGTACAAGAATGTCCCTTGTGAAGCAATCAAACTTCTTCTCTTCCCATTCTCACTGGAGGGACAAGCCTGGATTTGGCTTGAAAAACAACCTCCTCGATCTATTGAGACATGGGAAGATCTTGTGAAAAAATTTGTGAATGAATTCTTCCCACCTTCCAAGACCACGAGTCTTAAGAACGAAATCACCAAGTTCACTCAGAAATATGATGAATCTTTTGGTGAAGCGTGGGATCTTTTCAAAGAATTACTTCGCAAGTGTCCACATCATGGTTTCTCAGAGTTGATGCAACTCGATACTTTCTACAATGGCGTGAGCCATGCTGATCAGGATTCTCTCAATGCCTCCGCGGGAAGTAATTTCTTGAGTAGAACCACAAAAGAAGCTTTGCAAATCATAGAAAACAAATCCAAGTTCCGCTCTATACGAAGCAAACCGATTGTTTCTCAAATCAATGCGGGTCCTTCCACTTCATCTTCTGTGGGTCAATATAGCACGGATGATAAGCTTGACAAGCTCACTGAAGCAATTCAAGCTTTGGTTCTTGCCCAAACAAAGAAAGTTTCATTTCCGCAACATCCTCCACCTACTGAGGTTAAAAAAGTGGAAGTCTGTGTGACTTGTGGTGGGCCGCATGCCTACTACAATTACACAGCTACTGATGGTACTCCATATGAAGCTCATGCTGTTGTCGGGTCCCAAAATCAAGGAGGTAATCAATACCGCCCTCCTATGGACGACTATCGTCCTCACCATTATCTTAGACCTCCCGGTTTTAATCAAAACCAAAATGTCAAAAACCGTGGCCAAAATAAAAATAGAGTGAACCAAGGTTTTCAAAACCAAGGTAACTTCAATCAAGGTCACGGTTTCCAAAATCAAAACCAAGGTTTCCAAAATGAAGGTTTCCAACACCAAAATCAAGGAAACTTTAACCGGAACCAAGGTCAGGGTAATTTCAACCCCGGGAACTTTCATGGAAACAATCACCAGAATCAAGGGAATTTCCATCATCAAAACCAAGGAAATTTCAATCAAGGTCCCAATCCGAACAATCGAGCTCAAAATCTTCCTAATCCGAATCAAGCCATTGTTCCAACCGGGCCTTCATCTGATGAGTTGTTAAAACAATTCATGAAGTCCCAAGAAGAGTTGAACAAGTTGCTGGTCAGCCAGATTTCTGATATCAAAAAGTCTTTAAATGATCGACCCTCGGGCTCAGGTACTACTTTACCGAGCAACACGATCGCTAACCCGAGGGGCGATGCTAAGGCGATCACAACACGAAGTGGTGCTTCATATGATGAACCCGCGATTCCTACTACCTCTTCTTCCTCTCCTCCAAAGGTAGTGGAACGTTAACCTGAGGTGACAAAGGACAAGGTGCAAACTCCTAGCTCACGAAGTACAGCACACGTCCAACCTTAGATTATTCTAGAAACCAGATGTAAGCCTGGAGTTGTCTTTGAACCACCAGAAACTCCAGTGGACAACCTTAAATCCAAAACTTCTATCCCTTATCCATCACGTCTCAATGAACAAAAGCTCCGCGAAAAGGCTAGTCACCAAATGGATAAATTTTTTCAAATCTTTCAAGACTTGCACTTTGACATTAGCTTCGCGGATGCTATTCTCTTGATGCCCAAGTTTGCATCAATAATCAAGAATCTGTTAAGTAATAAGGAAAAACTTTTCGAGATGGCAAGAACTCCTTTGAATGAGAACTGCTCAGCAGTTCTATTGAAAAAGCTTCCCGAGAAGCTTGGAGACCACGGGAAATTTCTCATTCCTTGTACTTTCCCGGGTATGGTTGAATGCTTCTCCTTGGCCGATCTAGGTGCTAGCATTAACCTGATGCCATATTCTGTGTGGAAGAAACTCTCTTCCCGAACTCACTCCCACCTGCATGACTTTAGAGCTTGTCGATCGTTCGATTTCTCGTCCCCTCGGCATTGCCGAGGACGTATTCGTTAAAGTGGGAAAGTTCCAGTTTCCAGCAAATTTTGTGATTGTTGACTTTGATGCCGATTCAAGGGTCCCTCTCATTCTTGGAAGGGGATTCCTTAGAACTGGGCGTGCTCTTATCGATGTATTTGAGCAAGAGATCACATTGCGTGTTGGAACGGAAGCCATTACCTTCAACCTCGATCAAACTTCGAGGTACTCCTCTAATTATGACTCTGAATCGGTAAACCAAATAGATGTCATCGATGTAGCTGCTGAGGAGTATGCTCAAGAGATTTTAGGTTTCTTTGATGATTCTTTGAGTGAAAACCTTACTCAATCTTCTCATCCCATCATTGCCAATTCTTCTCCTTCCCTCACTCCGTTTGAGGGAAGTGACTTCATCTTAGAAGAAATTCAGGCCTTTCTCAAAAGTGATTCGATTCCTGATGGAATCGATAACCAAGAGATTGATCCCGAGAGGGATATTCTCCTGCTTGAGAAGTTATTAAACAAAGATCCCTCTCCTCTTCCTGTTCTACCACAAACACTTCATAAAGAGGAAGTCAAAAATGTTGAGAAAACTGATGACTTCCCTGAGGTTGAACTTAAGGACTTGCCGCCTCATCTTGAATATCCATTTCTGGAGGGTGATGATAAATTACCCGTCATAATTGCTAAAGATTTAAGTGTTGAGGAAAAGGCTGCTCTCATAAAGGTTTTGAAGTCACATAACAAGCAATTGCTTGGCGACTCTCTGACATCAAGGGCATTGACCCTGAATTTTGTACCCACAAGATTTTAATGGAGGATGACTTCAAACCAGCAGTCCAACAACAAAGAAGGGTGAATCCAAAAATTCATGAGGTAATCAAACAAGAAGTCTGAAAACTTCTTGATGCCAGATTGATTTACCCTATCTCGGACAGTCCTTGGGTTAGCCCAATTCATTGTGTTCCAAAAAAGGGTGGCATTACTGTTGTCACAAACGAGGAAAATGAGTTGATTCCAACTCGATTGGTTACGGGTTGGCGTGTCTGCATTGACTATCTTAAGTTAAATGACGCCACCCGTAAAGACCATTTTCCTCTGCCCTTTATGGATCAGATGCTCGAGAGATTAGCGGGGAATGAGTACTATTGCTTCCTCGATTGTTTCTCGGGTTACTTTTAGATTCCCATTGATCCGCAAGATCAGGAAAAGACCACTTTCACGTGCCCCTATGGAACTTTTGCTTATAAACGTATGCCATTTGGCCTATGTAATGCTCCGGGCACGTTTCAAAGATGTATGATGGCCATATTTTCCGACATGATCGGGAAAACTATGGAGGTCTTTATGGACGATTTTTCTGTCATTGGGGATTCGTTTCAATCATGTCTCTCCCATTTAGACAACATGCTCAAACGTTGTGAAGACACAAAGTTGTGTCTAAATTGGGAGAAGAGTCACTTTATGGTCAAAGAGGGCATTGTCCTCGGCCATAAAATTTCAAAGAACGGGATTGAGGTTGACAGAGCCAAAGTGGACGTCATTGCAAAATTACCTCATCCCACAACCGTAAAAGGTGTTAGGAGCTTTTTGGGTCATGCCGGTTTCTATCGTAGGTTTATTCAAGATTTTTCTAAAATCGCCCGGCCTATGACCCATCTCCTCGAAAAGGATGCTCCTTTTATCTTCTCCCCCGAGTGTATCTGATGTGCGTTTTATTAGTACAAGTTTTAAAATGTATAAACACGAATTATCCGATTATTATCTAGCACATACGAGCAAGTATACTCGTCCGGTGTAATAAATGTGGGTAAGTCGAGATCGTCCCAAGGGATTTGGTGGTTTTAGTAATAAGAAAAACGTTTGTTAAATAAGGGTTGTCAATCCAAATTTATGTAAAATCTTAATTTAAAAGAAACTCAATAAAAACTAAACATGTACTTGTGTATAATTCCTTGATTGGTAATTAGGAGTATTATAACAATTTGAGTACAAAGTTTGGTGTAAAACTTGTTATGATGCGCAACTAAAAATGAGTAGTTATACAATCTATGATGTGTGTCATGTTTTCACTACTACTAAGAATTCTATCACCTAAATGACTCCTTTCGGACATATCAAATTAGTATGACAATCCAATAAACACATGGTTGTTTAGAAAATCAACTCTTTTCTTATGAATTCCTACGAATCCTTTCGGTCCTTTTTCGTGATGAAATCGTCTCAAATCTATTTTAACAAGTAAATAAGATGGTTGTCAAGCATCCTATTTCATACTAATTTGGTGCATTAATATTTTGGAATAAAAACAAGTTGAAAATCCTTTCGGACCTATTTTTCAAGAAATTGTTTTTACCGACAAATTAAGCAAGAAAAGATGTTATATCAACAAACTCATAAAATAGATATGTTTTTCATGCATCACTTTTTTCATAAAATAATACTCCAATAACCAATAACATCATATACACAAGTATATCACAAATTACTCCATAGCAATCATATTAAAACACAAGTAAATAAGAAAACTTTCATAAAACTTAAAGTAACAATTGTTCATTATAAGTATCAAGGTGTACCTAGTCTTGAAAATTACAATGAGTAAACTTGTGGAACTATAGCAACCACACTCCTCCAATTGCTCACCAATGTAAGTAAACAACTCCACACTCGAACCGAAGCTTGAGACTTTAACTCAACACGTTCTGGACATTTTTACAACACTTAGTAAACTTTCAGGCAATATAAGAAAAGCTAACAAGATTTGGTGTAATACTAAGTTAGATAATGGTGGTACAAGTATCTCTAGGCCCTTAGTGCTCATTATATAGCTTAATGACACTTATGCTTCAAGTAAAAACGTCCCTCCTCAGTATATAAGCAGAAATGGTCAGCCATACATGATTATGAGGAGTAAATTCGCCAATTAATGCAAAACTTGTAACTTCAGTTCTCGCCATCCGATCGGATGATCAATTCTGGCATGTTTCCAGCTGATCCGGTTGCGGGTTGCAACCGATCGGTTGGATTAAGTCTGAACATGTTTCCATGTCTTTTCTTCGTCCTTTTACGTTGCATGCAATATTTTTCTTCGTGGCATGATTTTGTCCATTAGAACTTGATATTTCCTTGATAATTTTGTGTAGTAAACTTGTCTTTATCAAATCCTTTTATCCATACAACGTTTCTTTCTTCCATGATCCTCTTGAAACTCTCCAAAAATGCATGTCCACTTCATTTCTTCATCTTTTAATCATTTTTACCTGCTTTTGGCTATATTTGCATGTATAAACACTTTTCCACGATTAAATAACAAATATATACAAATATGACCAATTTCCACTCATAAATCAAACAATAACGCGACTAAAAATATGTTAAATTTGAGCGTTATCAGCATCGAACCTTTTGAAACATTAAAGAAAAAGCTTACTGAGGCACCGATTCTTGTTGCCCCTGATTGGGACTTGCCCTTCGAGCTCATGTGTGATGCTAGTGATTATGCGATAGGGGCATTCTTGGGGCAACGTAAAACAAAACATTTTTAGCCTATACACTATGCCAGCAAAACTATGACCGAGGCTCAAAGCCATTACACCACCACTGAAAAAGAATTATTAGCTGTGGTGTATGCTTTTGAAAAATTCCGGCCATACTTGATATTGACCAAGAGCATAGTGTATACTGATCACTCGGCTTTGAAGTACCTCTTTGCAAAACAAGATGCAAAGCCGAGACTACTCTGTTGGGTTCTCCTCCTGCAAGAATTTGATATCATAATTCGTGATAAAAAAGGAGCTGAGAACCTAGCCGCTGATCATATCTCTCGTCTTGAAAACCCTCACCAAGATGCTTTCGAGAAAAAGGAAATAAATGAAACATTTCCTCTCGAAAGCCTCAATGCGGTTTCTTTTCGTGGAGACTCGATTACCCCATGGTTTGCCGACTTTGCAAATTACCATGCGGGTAACTTTGTTGTGAAAGGGATGTCGTCCCAACAAAAAAATAAATTCTTCAAGGATGTAAAATATTACTTCTGGGACGACCCCTACCTGTTCAAAATCTGTGCGGATCAAGTCATCCGGCGGTGTGTGTATGGTCAGGAAGCCACTGAAATTTTAAAGGCTTGCCATGCTGGTTCCACGGGGGGCCACCACAATCCCAACTACACCGCTAAAAAGGTGTTTGATTCCGGCTTTTATTGGCCCACAATCTACAAGGATGCCCAAGAATTAGTCAAATCCTGTGACGCTTGTCAACGTCACGGGAATATTTCACAAAAGAATGAAATGCCTCAAAATGCAATTCAAGTTTGTGAAATCTTTGACGTCTGGGGCATCGATTTTATGGGGCCATTTCCGTCTTCTCATGGCAACAAATACATACTCGTGGCTGTTGACTATTTGTCAAAATGGGTTGAAGCGAAAGCTTTACCCACTAATGATGCCCGAGTAGTTGTGAAATTTTTGAAAGCTCTTTTTGCCGGATTCGGAACTCCACGTGCTATTATTAGCGATCGTGGTACGCACTTCTATAATGACAAATTCGACAAAGTCATGAAAAAGTATGGTGTAACTCACCGTCTTTCTACTGCGTACCACCCTCAAACGAGTGGACAAGTAGAAGTTTCCAATCGAGGCATTAAAAGAATTTTAGAAAGAACCGTAGGTGAAAATCATGCATCGTGGTCGGATAAATTAGATGATGCACTTTGGGCTTTCCGTATGGCTTACAAAACACCCATTGGGTGTACGCCTTACAAACTTGTGTACGGGAAAGCGTGCCATCTTCCGATCGAGCTTGAGCACAAAGCCTATTGGGCCCTCAAGCATGCAAATTTTGACCTCAAAACTGCGGGTGATCATAGGAAAGTTCAACTGAATGAATTAAATGAACTTCGTGATCAAGCTTACGAGAACTCTTTGATCTATAAAGAAAAGACAAAGAAGATACATGACTCCAAAATCAAGAACCGCATTTTTAACGTTGGTGATCGAGTCCTTCTTTTCAACTCTAGACTCACGATCTTCTCGGGCAAGCTAAAGACCCGTTGGACTGGTCCATTCACTATCGCAAAGGTTTATCCTTATGGCACCATCAAATTATCTCAAAATGATGGTCCGAATTTCAAAGTGAATGGACATCGGTTGAAACATAACTTTGGAGAGGACATACCATCAATGGTTCTCCCGGATCTCCAAACTTTCCCCAAGGACAATTGAATTCGGGGATCGAGTCAAGCTAGCGACTCGATGAAAAAAAACAATAGCACAATACGGGTTTTCACCCGTATCTCTGATTTCTTTTTACTTTCTACCATCTAAGTGTGGGGGAATGGCCAACCCCCTGCTGTTTGAAATGTATATATGTATATAAGTTCCAAAAAAAAAGTGTGTATGTATAGAAATAAAGTGAAATATGGTGTTTCCACAGTTAGGTTCGAATATTAGCTTTTTCCGTTCAAAGAGTCGGCATAATAGCCAGGACTTTGAATATTGAGGACAATATTCATTTCTAAGTGTGGGGGGGGGGGGGGGGGGGGGGAAGAATTTTAGCGAATTTTATCATAATATATCTTCTAGTACCCCCGTTTTTGGCCAAAATTTTTAAAATTTTTTCACTTTATTTCAAAAATTTTGTGGTTATCAGTCCGCCATGTCTAACCGACAAAGGGATTGGCTAATCCAGGAGCAAACGGCTCTTGGTAAAGATAACTCAAATCCGTTGACGGCTTGCAATTTGCCTAAAATTGTATGGTATCTCAACTCGCCATATCCTAAAAAGTGAAAGAGTTGGCTAGCCCGCAAGATTATGGCTTGTGGTAAAGGCAGTGGAAAAACCATAATTGGTAATCAGCTCACCAAGATGTCGACTGTGTCCATCAAGAGTTGGCTAGTCCAGGAGCAAACGACTCTTGGTAAAGACAAATCAAAACCGTTGAAAGCTGGTGGTTTGCTAAAAATCACATGGTTATCAGGTGGACCATAGTTCTTACTTGAACCGAAACATTTGGCTACTCCAGAAGTGATGGCTTTTGGTAAAGAGATTTCAAATCCATCAAGTTTTCTAAAAAGATTGCTAGGGACTAGCAATAGTTTAGTGTGGGGGAATGATGAGTGCTCAAACACTCATCATTTTTGTCGTATTTAAACTGCCAAAACATACAAAAACAATCAAAAAGTCATCAAAATACTTAAATTATCCCAGGGATTGTGTTTTATATGTTTTAAAAGCAAAATAAGCAAAAAATGAAAAACGATCAAAGCTTGCAATATTGGCAGTTTTAGTCCCCCAAGTTTCAAAACTTGTCAAAAAGAGTCCTTATGCATTTATTTTGAAAGAAAAGTCAACCCAAGCCTTTTGAAAATCAAATACCACAAAATATGATACTTGGGTCATAAGTTTCCAAATTTACATGTTTGGTCCCTAAGATTTCAAAAATGGCAGAAAAGGTCCCTAGGAATTTTTAAAAGTGGAAAATGAAAAATTGGTTCTTGGATTTTTTATTTGTGGCATGATTGGTCCTTGGTAGCACTTTGGGAAATCTACAACATCAGTCCCTAAGTTTTTGCAAATTACAAAAATGGTCCTTGTGATACAATTAACCAAACGGACCCTTTTTATTATCAAAACCAAACCAAAACAACCCAGTCCAAACACAAGCCCAATCCCAACATAACCCGGCCCATTTCCCTTTTAATAAAAAACACAGGGTCAACCCATGGTCAAACCATCTTCCCCGTACCTCCCTTTCCCCTATTTCCCTCCTCCCTGTCTCCCCCTCCTCGCCTTTTTCCAACCATTAGCCCCCCACAATAAATGAAACTCACCAACCAAACCAACCCCCACCATCCTTCATTAATTACCCAAACCCGTCCCACTTATATTTGCCATTTCATTCTTGGCGGCAAAAATTCAATCAAGGGTCAGGATAAGAGAAGTATCAAATTGATGGTAAGGATTTGGTCAAAGGTCTTCATAGAAGCCATTGGGACAGAAAAAGCAGAGAGGAAGTGCACATGGGCAAAGGAAAGCTTTATTTTCCATTTTTATTATAAATATGAGCGAATTGTATGCCTTAAGGGCAGAGTAGTTGTAACTTAGTTTAATTTAGCATTTAAATTCTCAGTTGTAATCTTTTTTTCAAGTTAATGAAAGTTCTCATGTTTTAAAACATCAAGTGACATTTTCAGTTTCATCAAGTTCTTTTCAAGTTATATTTCCAAGTTAATTATTGAATATAAGCTCTATATAAGTACTCAAAATGTAACCTTGTATCTAAAAGTATAAAAAGAAAACAGAAAAAGAACCAAAATCAGTAACAAATAAGTCACAGGGTACGTTTGCATTTTTGTGGAAAGCTTAAGGAAGTTGCCAGTTTTGGAAATGGCAAGATGGACAATTACCAGCTTATTCTTTGAATAAGCTGGAGCTTGTAGCTGATTCAAGAACCATTGGTTTAGCCATGGTTAAGGTTTTATGTTTTTGATTTGTGATTTTCAGTTTTTAGAATAGAATTGCATAATTTAACTTGTTTGATTATAACTGTTTTTATTTGTTGATTTTTGTTCATTTAAGCTCACTTTAACCTTATATAAGCTTCTGAATCTTTTTTGTGGCTTGAGTCATCATACTACTTAGAAAACTTTGAAAACAGATTATTAAGGTAGTGTTTGGAAGAAGAGTTTATGTCTAGTTGTTGTGATTATTAGGGGTTAAGTTTGACTTACCTACTGTCCTTAGGCTCATAACAGGCCATCTCAACCTTTGCATTGGTCACTTATTCAAGCAAAAAGTCAAAATCACCTTCAATTACCTTTAACTGTTAACTGTGGTGGTTTTGAGACCCAAATTCCATCATATCAATGCATAAGTAATTGTTGTAGCTTAATTTGGTCAATTTGTAGCTTAATATAACATGTTTAATCAGTAGAAGTGATTTAAAGTTCATAAAAGTCAAAACTCAAAGTTTTCATAAAAAAGTCAAAAAGACTCTTTGGTAGAAATCAATTTCTGGGAGGATTTTTCTAGAATTTTGTGTTTGGATTGGGAAAGTGAAAATTTTTGTACTTATAGTATCTCAGCTAATCTATAAAATCCCATGGTCAGCTTAATTTTGTGATTTTTTTTGGTGGCTTGTGCACAAGCTCAAAGTGAGCTGCAGGGGAAGCACCTCCCCTGTGCACTGAATTCAGTTCTACTCACCCAACTTAAGTGGACCCCACAGGGCTAGCCAGTGGGCCTCAGACCCGGATTTTTGGCTTGTTAGAAAGCTAATAAGCCAGGCTTCTTAGCTCTGTGCTTATTTTGTGAATCAGACCCCAATTGATAGCGCTGCAAGTGCCCTCAAGTTGACCCCCTTTTCTGACTTAAGCTGAGGAATCAGCTTTTGTACCAACATACCAACCCCCTCATGATCTCATTTGTGGGACCCAGAGGGTGAGACCTAGTTTTTTAGAAAGCCAATAAGCTCAGCTTATTGGCTTATCTCTTTGTTTGGACTTCCAGAGTCCCTAGTGGACCCCACAGGAACTCAAAAGTGACCCTTTGAACCTGTGTTGGACTGTTTGGTGTTTAGATTGCTTATTGCTATTTTAGTGCTTATTACTTGTGCTTATTGTCTTAATTTGGGTTGATTTAAGTTTTTATCAATCTGTTTGTGGTTTATTTGTGTTCATTACATCATTTGGTAGCTTTTCAATTCAATCAAAGTCCTAATAAGCTTAAAAAGCTCAATTGTCTTCATAATAAGCTCATCAAATTGCTTATTTTTTAGTTCCAAGCAAAGTACCTTCACAAAAGTTGCTTAAAACATTCAATAAGCAAGTTTGAAACAGAAAAGTCCAAAAAAGCCAACTTTAATAGAAGTGATAGCTTCTATTTAAGCCAATTGGCTTATTACCTCAGCTTATTTATAAGCTATTCTCAATTTTATATTTTTCCTAGGCTTCTGGTATATAAAAATAATTTTTGTAATTTTCTCAGATTTTTCTTGCATCATTTAGTATTTTTCTTAATTAGTAATTATTAAATAGTTAATAATTAATATTAATTAATTAGAAAATCAGAAAAATATAAATTTAATTTTAAAATTAGGTTTTAGTTATTTTTAATTTTTCCAAATTTTATTTTCAATTTTTTAGTGTAATTTCCTAATTAATTAGAATTTAGGTTAATTTAAATAATTAAAAAGTAATTAATAAATAGTTAATAATTAGTAGTAATTAATTTAAAAGTCTTAAAAATATATTTCCAGTTCTAAAATTAATTTTATAGTATTTTAGATTTTTCTAAGTTTAAATTTTATTTTTCTAGGTTAATTTCATAATTATTTGTATTTTAGGTTAATTTAATTAATTAAAATTAAATAGGAAATTAGTATTTAATTAATAGTAACTATAAAAATAGTGTAAAAATTAATTTTAATTTTCCAAAAATTTTCTTTAATTATTAGGTTTGTAAAAATATCATTTTTATACCAGTTGCCTTCTTAGATCACCTCACTCACTTTTATTTTACATACGTTTGTTCCCGTTTTCAGCAAACATACGATTTTTAGGTTTTAGTTAACTTCATCTTAATCTAAATTCCAGTAATTAATTACGTAGCTTTCCTAAGCTATTTCTGTTCATAATTTCCAAATAGTTCTCATTACCACCCTTTTCTGTGAATAATCACCCGATCACAAAGACGCTCAGATACAATTCACACCTCGTCGGGATATAACGACCTGGTGATTTCCTATATTACCCAGAGATTGACTCTAGGCTATTTGACTTTGTTAACCATTCCTTGGTCAATATAAGTTGACTGTTTAGGGCAAATCATCCCCCTTATGCAAATCCCTATTTATCATTCCCTTGTCACCATTTAGGATATAAACACCATCACCCAATTCTCCCTTTACTAGAATATCTTAGGTCATCCTGAAACCTATTGTAGCCCTAGAGATTAAGTTAAGTTACTATGAAATCCAACAAGTTGGATACTTGTTATAGCCTATCTTAGATTCCGTCCTATTCCACAAGGTAATACTAAAGGATATGTATTACCTACGACCCTTAGGTATCTATGCTAGATAGTTTCAATACCGTAAACCTTAGAGAACGTTCCCATAGGAATACTAGCTTTTTAACTTTAAGAATTTTAAGGATAAACCTAGGATATCACCCTTAGATACTTAGTAAGCGCTGATAAAGTGGGTTCCCTATTTCTCCTTCTCCACTAAAACCTTCCTTTATACACCCAGAAATTTGCCTAAAAATCCTTATCCTTTTCGGTCTCCGTGTCAAAATCCAAAGACGAGACATGTGGCATAAATAGGGACACTTGTTAAACTTTGAGTATGACAAGTTATTTATGACCTCATGTAGTTGTGATTTAATCTCTCGTTGTTTCATGACATCATATGTCGTGTATAACAACTTCTCTCTAAACTATTCTTTCCCCAAATCTAATTCTCACTTCTCCTAAACCTCTTAATTGCCCCAGTTAGAGAACCTTTCCCTAACTATTCCTATATGCAAGTATATAACGGTTATATACAAGCATACTCCTATTCTTCCCTCTTCAATTCCCACTCATTACTATGATTTATGAAGTAGTTTCCCCTCTTAGTAAAACCCGTACTACACTCTCTATGTTTCCCTATATTCGAGTTTATAAATAGTTTTTTATGGGACACCCTTAGGAAAAACATAAGAATATATAGTGGATACCTTGAATCACCTAGATATGACATCCCTGAGAAATTAACGAGGAAATAGAAAATAAGATTAGGAATCTTCGAGGTTTTATAGGACATTAGAGTTAGGAGCCTTTTAGATGCAATCTAGGAAACTTTAGAATAACAAAGGATTAGACTAGTGAACTACCGACCTAGAATTTTAAGCTTTTAGTACTTAGTCTAGTTGCAGGATATGGGTATTAGTCAAGTTTTCACCCTATAAGTTAGATGAATAAACCATTTTGTGGTTATAGTTTGCCTATACCTAGTTTCTTAGGTTGCCTATCCCGTATTAAGATTTCCCACCATACCTTTGAGAATTTAGGAAATTACTAGGAATATTACATCATTAGGTTATCCCGAGCCTACCCTAAGTTTTATAAACCCATACCTAGAACTCGAGGTTACTAGTTATAACTTGGAAATGACTTCACCTAGGAACACTAAAACTTATGACGATGTTCCATCATCAATCACTAGTTAAACTAATTATACCACCCCAAGAGTTTGAGTCTATCTATAGGAAACTAGATAATCTACAATAGATCATACCGAGACCTTTAGGTTGGGAAACAAACTTCTAAGGAGTCTAGTAAATCTTATCCCTATTAGTACCTCCATCCTCCTAAGTTTTAGGTAATCATATTCTTACTCCTTAGTCATTTTTCACTCTTCTCACTCCTTCACTATTTTTCCCTCTTCCAAAAATTTATTATTTCCCTCTTACTTTTCACTCTTGCATCATTTTCCACTCCTCCATAAATTCATACTCCTCTACTCTTCTATTCTTTCCCACTCTTCCATTACTTCCTACTCTTTTGTTACTTCTTTCTCTTCCATCTAAACCTACCCTTCCAACTTTACCCTACTTTCCCGTTTAAACCTACTGTCCTGTCCTTTGTTACTCTTCCGTTCCTTCCTATTCCTCCGATACTCCGTTCTCTACCATCATACAATGTTCTAAGTGTTAGAACTTGTATTCTCAAATCTTCCATCACTCTGCAAGTTTCTATTAGTTAGAAACTTGTAAAAATATCTAAGCCGGATATTTCATAATCCTCATTATGACCGACTTATGATATTATCCTTTTAATCCCCTGTTATCCTGCAAAGCCATGACTCAGGGTGCTATCCGGCAACTAGTTGTTGACAGTAGTACTGCAAAACTAGAAACCCGAGTTACTAACATGGCTAATGCCGATAACCTACGTCAAGCCATTGGCCCGTAACCCACAGGTTCCCATGATCTCTAAATCTTTCCTCAAGACATTGTAAGCCTCACAATGTTTTTCTCAACTTCATGGGTCTATCCCATAAAGTTTCCAAAATTTTGAGTCAAAACACTCGTTCACCCTCACAAAACATTCCCGTACCACACCTCCTTAAGTGTGGTTAACACTCTCTTCATTTTTTGCCAATATTACTTAAGGATGATTTATAATTATCTTATTGAAATGAATCAAGGCGCTCATTCATTTTGATAAAAATTTATAAATCAGCAGACCATGAATTTATAAACTCTTACATACAAGAATTGGGACGCCTCTGATTGTAAGTAATGGGATATAAATAAATGAGTCTGAGTATTTGGCACGTGTACAAACACTTCCTAATCTGTTTGTACGAAACAATTCCTTTCCTCTGTTAATATCACCCTTTCCTCCGAATCATAACTCGTTCTCCTATCCCTACCTCTACTCTTACTAAATCTCGGGACGAGATTTTCTCTTAGGGGGTACGACTGTAATAACCCATAAAATTTCATCA
This sequence comes from Artemisia argyi, assembly GCA_030686995.1. NCBI lineage: Eukaryota > Viridiplantae > Streptophyta > Magnoliopsida > Asterales > Asteraceae > Artemisia > Artemisia argyi. The sequence continues at coordinate 82,884,384 of CM060700.1, read as the reverse complement.
ATATCATTTCCACCACAAGGTAATTTCACAGGTAAATTTTTACCTTTCAATACATGCATGACTCTTTAGACCTGCTCACGTATCCACCTATGCCCAACACCACTATGTTTACCTCCTGCAAACATCCCGGTATGTCAAGTCTAGGTTCTAAACATCATTACACTAAGTAAACTATCACTCTAGTACACTATACTAAACAGAAAACCCTAATTGCACCTATGTGTTTCAGGTTAGCTTAAAAATCCTAATTGCTTATCTGAACTAGCTTGAAAGTTTTCAAGGCTTAGGTATGAGTTACATTAGAAAATTTAGGATATATTAGACTTCCTAGATCATAGTACACCCCCTAGAACCTAGGTACAAGTCCCTTAAGCACAAAACCCTAACTAGGTCATAACTTCCCGGAATTAGGTCTAAACTATCCCAAAACTTCACTATAAGATACCACCACTTAGTATAAGCCTCCTAAGACTTAATGTTAGTCACTAAGAACTCATAGGACCCTAATCTAGGCACTAAACCCAAGGCTAGACCCAAATCCCTCACTAGACAAAACTAGGCTAAAACTAAACCTAACACCTAAACCAAGCTACTATAGTACCTCAAACCACCCAAGCAAGCATCCTAGCACCTTAGTCATACCAATTAGTCACCCTATCACCTCCCAAGCTAGCAAAAATTGAGGTGCATCACCTCCTTGTTTCTGCGGCTTAATCACCACCATAAACACCCTATAACCGCCATTCCAACCCCTAGCTGGTATATAGCTACTCCTAGCCACCATATAGGTTCACCACATCGATCCCTAGCTGCCATGAGTTGACCTACCCCCTCCTTGACACCTAACGACCCATTTTGGCACCTATACACCTCGTTACCCTATAAATAGCAGCCCTCCCACATTCCTTTCACTTCACACCTCTCCTCTCTTCTATATCCCTCATATTCTGTAGTAATAAGTCCCTAATACCAGTAGGAGTCGAGTACAATAGCCCTAGTACTAGTCTAGTTGTAGTTTTGGCCTAGAAAACCCTAATCTTCATGTTACACCTCATACGACCTAGGTAAGCCTTATTTCATGTTCTAATAGCCTTAGTACTGATATTGGACTCCTAGGATATGCCTTAAAACATTTAGATAAGCCTTGATCATTTTCATTTAAAAGTTTTCATTTTAAAACCCTAATTATAGGTAAATACATGTTTATGTGCTAAATTGCCTTATTATCCAATTTAGAAGACTTAGTTGAGTATAGATTAGCTTAACATAAGCTAGGAAACTTAGTTGTTTCATAAAAATATAATTTACTTAAATTTAGGACTAGTTTTGGAATAGTTTTCATGCATAGGGGTATATAATGTAACTTTCTGAAAATATAAAGTTTAGGGAATGTTTTTGACATTTCTTAGAAGTTATAAATATAAGGACACTTTTTTGTAAAGTTCTATAGCCTTAGGATAGAAAGTAAAATAAGGTATAAACTTAAAAGGACTAGTTTTGCAAATATTGTTAAGTTAAGGGTATAAAATGTAAATATTGAAAGTTAGTGTAGTTTAAGGACCATTTCTGCCATTTCTTTCAAATATATTAGTATAGGGACTAATTGCGTAAAAGATAGCAAGTTAATATGCTTAAATGTTATAAGTTTATAAGTTTAGGGTAGAGAGTGTAAATATATAAACTTGAAGGGTTTAAATGGAATATTTTCATATAAAATATAAAACCCTATTTTGAGTTAGAAATATAACACAATACTAGGGAGCTTCATGTGAGGAGTACCATGTGGATATTTCATTTTAACGAGTTTGCTGGGTTTACGAATTAAAGTGCCCTGGCTCCTCAAACGATTATTGCATGTACTTCTGAATTATGATGGCCCGAACGGTGTTATGCTATAACTAAAACTTAATAATAACATAACTCAATAATAGGGAGCTTCATGTAAGTAGTATTAACTTCTGAATTATGATGGCCCGAACGGTATTATGTTGATAACATAATACAATAGTATGGAGCTTCATGTGATGAGTCGTATACTTCTAAATTATGATGGCCCGAATGGTGTTATGTTATATCTAGAAACCTTAAGAGTGATTACTTAAAAACCTAGACTAAGACTTGACATACATACACACACACACCAAACCCTACTCCCAGGATACGTGAGTCAGCAGTCTAATCCCTGAGTCACTTTTCACATCAATCACGTCATCCTTAAGCCCAGGTGAGTTCATAGCCTCACTCTTTTAAATACAATACAAACCCTGTGAGGGGGATACATGCTACTTGCATTTCTTTAAACCGAATACAAGTCTTTTTCTTTGGTTATTGCACAAGTAAACACTATCTGCCACCATTACATAACTAAAATTCATGAACCATAATCACTTGTGCAAGGGTAACCGAGTGAACCCGAGTATAGTTGATAGATCTATTAGAGTTTGACAACTCCCGTTGGTTTGCCTGTGTCTTGGGCACCAAGAAGTACTGTACTTGAAACCTCTAAGGATTAACTTTGGCCAGTTATCCTTCTCGTCCCCTCGTAGTTTGGTCTACAGACCCCATGACCCGGACTGTTAGTACGGTTTCATGAGCTTAGTGTAATAACCCTCTCTCTTCAGTATTGTACCGATCATACAATACTGACACAAACTGTTTAAATGCGGTTTCTACTACTTTACAATGGGTATATAACAACGTAACCCATTGCTTACTAAACTCGTATTCGACTATTTTCAACTAAAACCTATGATTATCACTCAACCTTTGGGTTGACTTTTTAAGCATGTATCTTAGGTAACTGAACAACTTATGGCACGGAGTAGCATTGAACTTGGAGGACTTTCAAACCGGTTATCATTCAAACATAACATTTCAAACTTAGATTCACGGGACCTCTCCTTTAGTAAATGTATATCTTTTACTGTAAAAACTTTGATATTTTAATGAATGATAAGTCATTTTCTAAAAACGTCTCTTTTCGAGTCGTTTTCTATTACTGTGACTGTGATTCCATGAAGTAATACGCTAGACCTAACATCCGCTGCGGTCTGTAAAAATGGGGGTGTTACAAGGTAATTCGAAGTGAAACCCGGGACGGGTTTCTTCTGAGGTTGGGAGGCTGCGACAACTGGCAAATTAGGAAATCGTTTTAAGTACCGCATTGCTTTAAAATGTAACAATGGAAGGTATTTGGTAACTATCTTTTGGAATTGTATTGAAATTGATTCGAGTTATGGATTTTGTTTTAGTATACCGTGTTATTGGATCATGTTCTGTGGCAATAATTAGGCACTACTTTCACTTTCGCACTAGAAAACCTAATAAGTGGAAAATTTTCAAGAATGGTTATGTTTTATTTTTATAAACGTATTTATTATAAAAGTTATCGAAAAAACGTATTTAAAATGAACGGTGACGAGTATAAGTTACGTTGGCGACGTTTAATATTTTCATGAATTAATATTCGTGTTTTCGGGAAAGTTTAATAAATATTGCACCGATAGTCCTTGTTTTGGGTTCTTGGGGGGAAAAATAGAAACATGAGGGACTTAATTACAATTTTCGGGTTATATACCCTTAACCCTTACCCTACCCACTCATAATTTCATTTCCCACTTCATCTTCAACCTCCTACTCCCTCTTCACTCTTAGCCGCCGCCGCCTAACTCCCCAAAGCTGCCACCATCGCGTCTCCACCTACACCGCCACCACCAAAACCCTCCCAACCACCTCCTTGTTCTTATTTGCTACCACACGCGTGACAAAGATCAACCCACACCATTTTTCTTGTTGTCCGCTGCCAGTAAACATCACCACCACCAAGACTTTTCCGATTTGAGTACAAGAAAGGTGAGACTCGCGTTTATACGCGAGGGTTTGACAAAACCAAGTCAAACTCGGTTGTTTTCTTGATTCTTGGGTCGAAAATAAAAAGGGTTAAAGGTTTTGATAAAAGAAAAAGATGGTATCCGTGTTGTGTCGAATTTGGGTTGAATTTTGTGATGGTTTTGATGTTTCGATGGTCTTGTTCGATTAGATTTTGTCACGGGTTAGCCGAAACCCAAAAGGGTTCAACCGGCTTGTGATTTGGCTCGGTACGAGCAAAACCGTGACCCCTAAGGTCCGGTTGGTTGTGTTTGTGTTGGATACGGCTCGGTTTGAGCTAGCCGTGACCCTTTGGGTCCGTTTGGTTGTTATTTATTTTGTTAGTTTGGTTTTGGTTGTGATTTTTTGGACAAGCCTAGACCCAAGGGGGTCCGATTTGGCTTGAGTTGTGCTCCGTATAGACTAGCCAAGACCCTTTGGTCTTTGTGCTCATATTGTGTGGCTCAAATGGCTGAGCCAAGACCCTTTGGTTCCGGCGACAACCTCGGTGCTATTTCTCTTGATGTTGTTATTATTGTGTTGTTATTGTTGTTGCGTTGTTTGTTTCAGCCGAATGGGTAAAAAGAAATCCAAGACCAAATCCAAGACCATTGTGGTCTCGGCAAGGTATTTTTGAGGTTCAATTGTTTGTGGATAAAGTGGATAAGTGGGAACCGATTGTGAGACGGTTTAGGTTGACAAAGATAGGTTAGTCGAGCGCCATAGTCGGCCTAGTATTGTTGAAGTTGTGATGAAGGGGATTGAGACTTAGACTTGGTCATTATAATATTGATTGTCATTATGACATTAAGAATTGGAGCGAAATCGAGATCGGCTTGACTTATTAGTCAACGGCCGGCTTCAACAAACGGCGTGACACTAGACTTGGAAATTATAAGCCGGGACTTAATTACTCGGACTCGAACAAATAATAACTCGCTATATATATAAATATATATATATATATATATATATATATATATATATATATATATATATATATATATATATATATATATATATATATACACTATCAGTAATAACTTGTTACAGCAGTAGTAACTCTGCTCTAGCAGCAGCAATACAAACATTATTGATCACTCTTTGTTTAATTCGATGTGTGACTAAATATCACAAAGTGCCATACAAACTAAAAATTTATGTCACCATTTGATGAACAATAGTCACCCAAAAAACACATTTCTTCACTTTAAACAGCATATGGTCACACTTATTAAGACTTTTGGTCACTGTTTGCTTAATTGTATGACTAAATACCCAAAACAAACATGATTTGTGTGACTAAATATTACAAAAGGCCACACATACATAAAATTCACGTGGCCATTGGATGATCTTGGTCGAAGAAAGAAGAAGGTGAGCAATTTAACTACCTTAGCTTGTAGATATGACCAAATAGGAAACATGATATGGAGAATGATTGGGTTACAGAGATCAAGATCTTCCATGGCCTTTTTTTTCTTTCCCTTAACAATTATGGACTATTCAGTGCTTAGTTGTCCAACATTTGAGCTTGTTACAGTAAAAAATTCTTCCCTTTTATTAAATAAGAAGATATGAAAATGTTTTGCTAAATGTTGCAATTGTAGATAGAATGAAAGATGATCTGCAATTGCGTATGTTTTGGAAAAAGGCAACTTCAGGTTAAAAAAAATTTACTACCCAATACTAAAGACAACACATATACCAGTTGATGCAGTTTCATCCACGTAATAGTGATCCTAAAAAAATCAGTAAAGCAAGGTAAAAGACTGAAACTAAATCAAAAGTAAAAATGGCCAACGTTTGTATAATTTTATGTGACTAAATACCCAAAACAAACATGCTTTGTGTGACTAGATATTACAAAAGGCCACACAAACATAAAATTCATGTGGCCATTGGATGATCATAGTCACACAAAATACACATTTCTTCATTTTAAACAGCATATGGTCACACTTATTTACACTTTTGGCCACTGTTTGCTTAATTGTATGTGACTATATACCCAAAACAAGCATGCTTTGTGTGATTAAATATTACAAAAGGCCACACAAACATAAAATTCACGTGGCCATTGGATGATCAATAGTCACACAAAATACACATTTCTTCACTTTAAACAACATATGGTCACACTTATTAACACTTTTGGCCACTGTTTCCTTAATTGTATGTGACTAAATACCTAAAACAAACATGCCTAGTGTGACTAAATATTACAAAAGGCCACACAAACATAAAATTCATGTGGCCATTGGATGATCAATAGTCATACAAAATACACATTTCTTCATTTTAAACACCATATGGTCACACTTATTAACACTTTTGGCCACTGTTTCCTTAATTGTATGTGACTAACTCCAAAAAACAACACCCGTTGTGTGACTAAATCATTACAAATGTCACATTTATTATATATTCATGTGGCCACACGACGGGAAATAGTCACACAAAATACACATTTAATAGAATAAATCATCTCAAATGTCACATATATCATATATTTATGTGGCCAAAGGACGAACAATATTTACTCCCAAAAAACATTCGTTTTACTACAAAGTGTTTACGGTCACTGATAACGACTAATCTAACAAAACTTGTGCCTAATTTGTCACACATATTCGGGGTTTTGGTCACTCTTTTTTATGGAAAATGCCACGACCTCAACAATGTGACTATATGCCACCTATGGTGGCAAGACCTTTGGTGACACACAACGAAAAAAACGTGTGTCACTATATGCATATGGTCACAAATTTTTGGCATGACCAATAGTAGTTTCTGTACCAGTGGTTCATAGTTGATTACAACAACTAATAGATTAGTTATTATAGTGGAGGAGGAATTTGTGATTTAGAATGGGAGTTGTGGTTCTGTATGATTATTCTGTATAGGAGAGTTTGACGTCTTGGCATTTAAGGAAATTTTGGTTCGCGACACGTTAGATCTTGGATTCATTCTTATCCGTACGATTATTCTACCTATTCTGTTATGCCTTCTGATACGTTTTGGATACTCTGATTTGTGCTTTGTTGATTGTCAGTACGAATATGTTACCCACCTCTTGGTGAAAGTCTTGATACGTTTGATATTCGGTATGTGCTTCGCTGATTATAAGCAAGTTCCTTTGTCCGTTCAGAATCTGGATAGAGTTAATGAAGTTTAACCGATTAGCATTATCTTAGCGTATGCCTTGTAGGTATATGTGTTTCATGTATCTCCTTGTGAGATTTCAGCTATCATCTGTCATCTGTTACGTATTTGTTTCATATTCGCTTGATCAGATTTCTTATGATTTGTGTTCTGTGGAGAGCCTAGGGCTATCCGAGTTGTCGGGATCGAGTCATGAGAAAATATTCTGTTCGCGAAGATTCTGTTAGAAGGACTGTAGAAACTAGAAGGGGTTGAATAGTTTCACTGCTTCTTTTAAACTTTCTAAAGCGTTTCACCGTTTTAGGTCCGGTTAATTTACTTTTGCAAACTTGTTAAATTCTACTGGTTATGTGATATCAATTTAGCTAATAGCAAATATAATAAAACAAGTATTATAAATAGTAAGGAAACAACACAACCAAAGAGACGCAGCAATTTATAGTGGTTCGGCACGAAGCTCACTCCTCCGTCCTACTCCACTCCCCGAGTACCACACTCGAGAGTTATCAATCACTATATCAACACACTCCTTCAGGCAGAGCAATCCATACGTAAGCTTACACAAGGTTTAACGATACTAAGCGGAATGTCGAGTTCTAATCCTAGCTAGAACCAATCTATTCCAAGGCCAACATGGCCACACGAACAAGCACTCTTTTCCCACTTAGATCGACACACGATCTAAGCCTTCACATGAACGAGCACTCCCGTTCACAAGAATCTTCACACTTAGATACACTTGGATTATCACCCAATCCATGTCTTCACACACAACACACATAGACACACTTGGATCCTATCCCGATCCAAGCCTTCACAAAATACACACTTGGATCCTATCCCGATCCAAGCCTAAGTCCTAACCTAACCACTAGGACTTCACTCTCCTCACAACAAATACATAAACTAATCTAGTTACAAGACTTCTTGGATATTCATCTTCTCCAAGTTCAAACACATATATCTCCATCCTCGACTCACACACAAGTCGGTATTACTACAATGATTACAAAGTCTATACCGTAACACTTGTTACGTTTGTGTATGGACACCCATAACATCTCGAATCTTCATCTTCGTCGAGAGTTCTTCTCTTGCACATTGGCGGAAGAGGAAATCACTTATAAACATATATCGAGATGTTATCGTAATCAAAGATAAAATGAACATAGACCAGAAAGTTTTTGTATGTTTGGAAGGACTTTTTCTGAAAGAGAACAATACAGTATTTATAGACATTAAAAACGAGCAGACAGTCCTTTAAATAGGTGACAGTCCTTTATTACTAAGGGACCGTCCACCACTTTAAGGGACTGTCCCGACAAACGCTCTCATTTTTGTCCAGACGTGGTGAAAACTTATCTGGTGCAGGCTGAACTGATTTAGGGGGAAAACTAGTTGTTGTAAGGTTTGAATTTGAATTTATTTTCTTAACAAAACATTTCTTTAAAAAAAAAAAAACACTTTTATGAAAATGTTTTGTCAACCTTAAAAATGTAAGTTTAGGAGAAAATAAAACTCTTTGATCACTTAACTAATGACGCTATAATGTTTGTTCATACCTGAAGTGATGTTGTAGCAGCTACGTAGAAGAAACGAGCTTCCTCGATTAAAAACTTATAAACCGTAACTTTACGTAACATGTCTTTATATTTTGTTATTACCAAAACACGAGAAGACCGAATAATACGAATAACGTTTTTGACATTATTTGTTTTAACAATCTCCCACTTTTTGATGATTACAAAATGTAAACTCATGTTAGGTAAAATTATGCGTTGATAAATTTTTAATGAGTTTTCCTGTTACTTCTCCCCCTTTTTGTAAAATCAAAAAGGTGTCATCGACGTTGAGGAGAGGAGACAAGAGCATCCTTGAAAGGGAATCGTTGAAGAGATCAACGGAATACAAGCTCCCCCTAGCTAAGTGCTTGTAACACCCCCAATTTACCTGAATGGCAGCGGAATGGAATACCTGGGGGTGACTGTCATAGCACCATAGTTACAGTTATATTGAACGACCTAAAGTGTCGTTTAGAAAATACAGCGTTTGATCATTAAAACATTCAGAGTTTACAAAGCTTAGGTCCCAAAAGAGTTTGCCAATACAGTTAAAATAAGTTCAACAAGATCAAACGTTTCATAAGTGCAGAAAATATAGTGAGACGCGTCGACTCCGCGACTCCATGAAGGTCCAAATGTATGCACATGAGCTACCTTAATAACCTGAGAAATACATTGCGAAAAACGGTCAACATAAAGTTGGTGAATAATCATAGGTTTATAAGTAAAATCTAGTGTACAAATGCCATAAGTAATGCCAAGAAATAGGATGTCCGGAAAGTATATACATTGGCTCTTAAGCTCATGACCCCGAAGCTAGACGATACTTGGCCCCAATGAGTGTTTACCAGACACTCTAATAATAAAGACATGAAATGCATTCGTTCCATTTGGAGCAACCCAAACACGAATGGAGGCGTCACCCTCGATAGATCTATCCACTCACTCCCGCTTAGTACCAGAAATTAACGGTCCATGATAATAAAAGGGGACTTTTCAAGACGTGGTAATAAGGAAACTTAAGCAATGTATGAATTTTATACTTAGGCATGTACACAAAAATAAGTAATGCAATGTATTCTCCCCCGTGGGATTTGAAATCAAAATATAGAATTAAAACGGGGCTATGAAAACTCACCTCGAAATGATGATACAACAATGGTACAATGATGTAAAAGTAGTCGGGACAATGAGGCGCGCACACTAGCCGCAACCTAAATGAATAATCATGATCTAACTTAGATCAAGCCGTAATGAAGTGAATGCACATGCACATGATACTCATACCACTCGTAATTTGAAATTACTAGTTATCGTCGTAGAAAATAGTTTCCATACTTAGGAAAATAATTCCATTTAGAGAAGTATATAACTTGTCATATTAACTCGTACGAAAAAGTTAGCGTTATAATCCTTGTATCAAAACCTTAGAATGACGTCGTCATGTCGTATAAATATTCCCTCGAGTTGTACGTATTCGTTCGTTAAGAAAATAGTCATTAGTACGTTGCTAGAAAATATACCATTTTAGTACATACGTTATTATTTTTATTTGTGACTATATATATAAATATAGTTTTGACAATGTTAAAACGGGTATAACTCGGTCGTTTTAGGCTCGTTTTCCTTGTTCTTTATGTCCACGGATTCGTCTTTGTGTATACTAGTATATTTTAGATAACTCGGCTCCTCTAGGTTACGTTTAATGCCTCAAAATACCCGTCGTATTCTGCCAATCAGCAAGCAGTTTTCTAAGAAATAGTTTTCGTCGTTAATTTTGCAAAAATCATAACTCCTTCGTTATAAACTCGTTTTAATCCGTTCTTTCGCCTAAAGTTTCGTTTTTGAATGTATTTTCTAAATTTTTGGTCAAAAATTAGCCATCAACCACTGATTTTCCCACGAAATTAAAATAGGGACAGTAGGTATATCAAAAGTTTCAAAAACCATTTTCAAGTCTCCAAACTAGTTCCATCCTCCATCAAACTACTTTCAAACACCACAAAACTAATCTAATCCTACCATACACCTTCTTAGGGTGTCATGGGTTCCTAATCACCAAAACCAAGTAGATCAAACAAGGATCTAATCAAAAATCACTCTAGGGCTTGTATGATCAAAAGTTACAAAAATAAAGTGGTATAAGTTAATGCATGTATGAGATCTTGCAAGAATCATGTATAATCATAGTAATAACTTTGTAAAAATTATGAAATGAGTTTAGTAAACTTACTTGTAAGATTAGTGGAGTTAATGATGATTAAAACCTAATAATCCTTGAGTTTTTATTTCAAAACTCAAACAAGGATACAATAAACACTAGATAAACACTTTGATCTTTGAAAAATTTTGGTTCTTCCTTCCTTTTGTTTCTTGGCCGTGTATATGAGAAGAGAAAGAGAGAATATGAGCTTTTGATGGAATGAAAGAAATGAGGTAAAAATTGGTAAAGTTAGTATGTATTATTGAAAATATATTATAAATAAAATGGTTAGTAACTAGCATTTATGAACAAAGTGTATGTAAGTGAAAATTGTAAGAGATTGGAGAGGGGGGGGGGGGGGGGCGGCAAAGTCAGGGGGGGGGGGGGATGAATGTAGTATTTTGAAATTAAGTGTATTATTGGTTGATTTGTGTAGTTTTAAATTGTACCGGGTACCGGGTTAACTAAAAATAAATTTTAACGAAGTTAACCGGGTCATAATAAAGTTATAAAAATTATAAAAATAGGTTGGATAAAATTATTGGGTGTTTAGATAATTATAGTTTAATTTCCACGAAAACCGTCGTAGTTTTAATAAACTTAAGTTAATAATTAAAATAAATATCCAAAATACCGGGTAAATTAATATTATAATTTTTATATTATAAAAATGAATATAAAAATATATTGGGATCATAGTCGGGAGTGTTGGACGTGTTAGTCACATTTATAGTTCGCGTATTAGTGTTTATTTAAAATAAACGTACGTAATTTGTTAATTATATTAAAATTATAATTTGAATACCCTACGAGTGGAATAGTATGCAAGTGCCCTAATAATGACATGTCGACTATTTCTAGTCCGTATGAAATGTCCCTGAAGTAATGCATGAATTCGCTTCTGAACCAATACGGTTACGCGAATTTGAACACTCGTAAACTAAATTTACGATGACATGAATAATGCACGTGAATAGTGGTTTCCTCTCGGAAATGAATAGTGTCAAGTGAATAGTAAAATTTCTGAATATGTCTCGGAATGTCAAATTGACCTCGAAAACGATGAATAGTGACCGATGAATAGTAACTTGTGAATAGTAAATTGTCGAGGTTTGGAAAATGACCGGAAATTACGAGTTGTGACAGTCTTCCCTACTAACAGGAACTTCGTCCCGAAGTTCAGTTTTGGTTGGTCTCTGGAGTATATTTGGTAAAAAGACGTGGATACTTGAGTTGCATTCGGTCCTCTCGTTCCCAAGTAAATTCGGGTCCTTTTCAAGAATTCCAGCGAACTTTCACGATAGGAATTTGACTTGCTTCAACCGTTCGACCTCACGGTCCATGATTTCTATTGGTCCTCTTACCCAGTTTACGTTTGTCTCAAGGTTGGATTCCCTTCCAAATGGGATTATGAGTGACTAATCTGATGTCATTTCCTGGGATTTGCATAGGAAAAACATAGTTGTGTGATCCGGCTGTTCCTTAACAAGGCTCAAGTCTGACGGCCACTAGGCCTACTCTGTCTGAACTATTAAGTGTTCCAGTGTATATCGGTTTTAACTTTCCAAATCTCTCCGAACAATATCATGCCTTTCCTAGGCAGAACTTTCAACGTGATCTGGCTACCAACTTGAAGTTTTAGTGATTTACAACTTGTAGAATTTGTAATTGATTCTCGACTTGTAGGAAAATTCTGGTTATTTCATGAATGCCTATTAGAATAGTGAGTTTGGCTTTTTCCGAGTTTGGTTCGTCAATAGATGATCAGTGCTTCTTCAGGTTTATAATGTAATATGGATAATATATGTTGCTGAACTCTGTCAGAACTCAAATCTTATATGTCAGTTGGTCGATTCTAAAATGAATCTGAAATGGTCCAATATACTTAAAAGTTCAATCCTTCGTGTTGCCAAAATCGTATCATGCCTCTCCAAGGCAAAGCTTTCAATTTAGTTCGTTCTTTCACGTGAATCTAGTAAATTTGCTTGTTCAAGGATACCCAATCCGTATGATGTGCGTCATGTACCAACCTGACTTCTACCAGTTTCTCGTTGCTTGTAACCGGTTCTTGACTTGTGAAATTTCCTTTGTTGTTCCATGGTTTAGTTCTAGACCAGTGAATTTAACTTTCCAATTTCGGTTGGTAAACGGGTAATTGGTACTTCGTCCATAAAGTGCCTCAATTGATGTAGTCTCTATGCTCGCGCGATAACTATGGTTGTAAAAGAATCCAATTTATGGTAAATGGTTAGTCCAACCATTTCTAGAGTCAATTGCTCACTCTTTTGAGCACAACTTTCCTATGTTTGAATCGTTCTCTCGTTATGACCATCGATCTGAGGATGATAGGCGGTGTTCACATCTTAATGAGGTTCCGAAGGAAATCTTAGAATGATTGTTAGAAATCTGAGGTGATTCGATCACCTTTATCAGGAACAATTGAAATAGGTACAATAAATCTTGTGACTAATTCCACAATGTTACGTCTTTCGAACACGGCGTTATACGAAGAAGATAGAATATGGGTAACAATGTTTGATTCTTTGTGTTTTGGTCTAATGGATTGCTAAGACATGTGTCATTCTTTGCCTACTATGCTTGGTTTCCATTAATGACGTTTGTAATCGTTCTATGGTGTTCCTCCTAGTTTCCTTCATCACATATTCCAATATTCCTTATTGTCAAATCACAAAGCCCTAAATGCATAAGCGACGTAGCATGGTGATTAGTTTTCAAAATTTATCTCGCGATTTTTGAGTTTTTGGTCGAAATCTTTTTCTGTATAAACGAATTTAGAAAATGGAGCAAATGGTTTACTAAATAACATCTTTCTTGATGATTCAAAATTCAATAGTTAGGAAATGGGATGCGGTTTTCAAACAGGTGGTGAATAGGACTGTTTACCAAAGTTTGATATTTAAACATTTCTCATTGTATAATGGTTCAAGTAAATACTGGCTAAAAAGGGTCGTATTTATTCAAAATAGGCAATTCAAAATTATTTTCCACGAGATATGTGATTTGTATGGACACAATTTTGAAATCAACTTTATTTAAAAGTAAAAATACTAACAAGGATAAAATAGTAGGATAGGTAGTGTTCGCATAATGCAATAGATGTCTAACGTTCGGTTCCTGATATTGGATGGTGCCTATTGGTGGGTATCTGGTAAAACTACAAGCCTAGGTATTCAACCAGCTTAAGTCTTGAGATGTTTTATCGTTGAAATTGTCATCATGTTGGCAATATGAGGGTTTCAATTGATACTATGTCGATGAATTTCCGTATTGTCTTCACATGTAGCTGGGGAGATATTCTTGAGTCTGATGCCTTTCTCGATGTATAGGTGAGGTTATCCAGAAGTTCTAGAGAACATAATGCTTTAGAGGAATCTATATCGATATCCATAATCCGAATCAATCATTCTTGTCGTAAACTCACTGCAGGAAAGTTTGCGTATGGATGAGACCATGTTAACTCAAAACACTTTACAGTATCGGTTAGGAGACTTGGTTTATTCCCATGATGTTGCTTAGCGTACCTTCACAATGTGTTTGATCCTGTAGATCAGTCTAACTAGTACCTTTGAATAATAAATTGGACAACTAGGTCAGAGATGGTGAGTCGGATGGTCCAGTGGCATTTCAGAACTGTTATTGAGCTATAAATCGCCTTGGTGTATACTTCTATTCTAGGTTAGTAGTTTCGTAACCCTTTTATTGTTTTTCTTGTATCGAGGAATCCTCCTAGTACTTAATATGGGAAGTCTCTCCGAAAGAAGTCAATGGAAAGTCTAACTTAATGACTAAGTGTGTGACAGGTGGGGTAAGTATCCAAGGGAAAGTTTGTCAGAAAGAGACATTTATAAAAGAGTTTATTTGTTTAAAACGCTTTTGGATGAAGATTGTTATTAACAATACTTTATAAAGTAACTATTTCCTTCATGGCATAATCTTTCCTGAAGTATACATAGGTGATCAGGCTATGTATAGTTGAGGACTAATGATGCGATGCTTGATTTAATCAAAATAATATTATTTTTCTCAAAAGCTTTAGATGGTGTTCAACGTTTTGTTTCGAAGAATGGTATTCTAGTCATTTCCTTTCAAAGTAATATAAAAATTGTTTCGCGTAATAATAGTAAATATTTGGCGTAATATCGGAAAAATCAGTTTATAGTAAGGTAACAAAACGGCTTATTTTAGAAATTTGGTAAAAACAATTTCCCCAATAGGTAGTAAAATAGTTTGAAATAAAACTCGTTGAATGGTTTATTGGATACATGGGCAAATACTATGGATTGGTAATAATCTACTAATCCGTCAATTACGAAATCGGTCAAATCCTTAATAAGACAATGGTATAATGTTGCTAAACGATTGGAAATTGCGCAATTGCAATATGATATGGAATAAACGAAGGTTACGATTATCGCTGAGATAACAAAGATAGTCATTACATTAGATAGGAAAGTGCTTAATACAACTAGGTTACACCGACGTACTTATGGAAAGTACCAACAGAAAGTACAACCCTAGAGGGCTCAAACTATGGTTCACATAACTAAAACATAAACTTCTTCCTCCAATTCTGGTTTCCCAACTCCGGGCATTCACTCCTGAAGTGTCCCACTACTCCACACTCGCGGCAGGTTACCGAGAGTTTCTGATGCTTTGCGAGGGTGGGAGCCTTGCAATCCTTGGTTTCATGTCCAAGCTTTTGGCAGTTCTTACATTGAGAGGGGCAAGATCCTTTGTGATGAAACTGACACTTGTTACACTCGGGTAAATTACCAACATACCTTTTCTTTTGGCTTGACCCAGCAGTAAAGGTCTCCACCACTTGTTGTATCTTAAATGGTCGTTGAGTAGCATTAGCATCCTGATTACCGACCTCTTTTCTCTTGTTGTTATTATCGTCTCCCGATGTCTTGTCGCGAACTATGAGTTCCTTTGTTTCGATTGCCATCTGGATAGCTTCAGACATGGTATTGGGTTCACATGCGATGACCATCCTACGAATTTCAGGAGAAAGTCCTCCGACGTACCTTTCAAGTCTCTTGCTTTCCGATTCATCCATTGTAGAGCCTAGTCGAGCAAAATCATAAAAATAAGTAGTATACTTGACAACATCATCTCCTTCCATGGTAAGGTTTAGTGTTTCTTGTTCAATTGCTTGTAATTCGCTTTTCACACAGAACTTCAAACTCATCATCCTTTTTAGTTTCTCCCAAGAGTGTGAGTAAGCAGCATCAACTCCTACTACCTGGACATACTTAGTCCACCATTTCTGGGCATGCTTCTGAAAAGTGCAAGTGGCGAACTTAACTTTGTCTTCCTTACGACAGTCACCACTCTGAAAGATTGTTTCTAATTCTTCGAACCATTTGAGAAATTCTCTTGTGTCTACATTTCCGCTAAAGAAGGAGGGATTACAACCCATAAATTCCACGTGAGTAAGTTCCTTGGTGAGGGCGGTAGTTGCGTTCCTGGCAATGAATTGTCCAACAGCGGCTTGCGTCATGCTTGGAGTGGTTTGCTTAAATCTATCTCCATCAAAACATACGAGTCCATGAGAATCTATAGGTAATAAGAATCATCGTATTCATAACACATGAATATAATACATGAAGGTTTCGGTCTATATGGGCCAATATCATAGATGGCACAACCATTCCCCTATAGTAGAGTCAATACTTGGTGATTCCGTTTGTACATAAATCAAAATACTACAAGTTTCTTCGAACTATGCCACACCTCTCGTGGCTAGGATAATAGCAAAAGCTAGTAAAGATATAAGTCTAGTCTAAAGACTTCCTGTAATCCTTCGAGGTGAAATCAGGTTTATGGCATCATAAGGTCGAGATAGTCCTGAAGTAGTGTCTGAAGTTGTGCATCGATCAATTCCTCGATAGTGTAGATTCTAAGCCATTCTTGAGGAACCTGCAGATGTTCCTGTTGAGTCCGTATTCTTGGTATTATCCACAAGGCGTTATCTAATTCGTGGAAAATGGAAATGGAAAAGGGAAATGACAATGGTGGTATTCTAAAGGATGAGAATAACATTGATGACGATGAAATCCCAGTGATGAGTTAGGAGATAATGGTGATAATAGTGAATGGGATACTACCCTCTTTCGCGCTATCTCGCGATATCCAAGAGGTAAAGTTGAAGTACGCACTATGGGACGACCAATAGTGAAATAAGTAACTGACGGTGGTGGTAGTACCTGAGTAGTAAGCGTCCTACTAGTGGAGGAAAGAAAACATGCTATCTCCCTTGTAATAAGCATCCCAATAAGTCCATTAGAATTAAGTCTGAATACTCTACCAAACGGCATTCTATGTATAGGCTGAATGATAGGAAAACCTTATTCCTATAACAATTCAATAGTGCTAACGGTGGTATACGTGCAACTGGTGGTATAATGGTAGTGGAAGATGACAAGGCATCTTCAATGTCGGAATCCGACGAAAGGATAACAGCGTGGGTATCTGAAGACATGTCACTTGTGAACCAGGTCAATATAATCATATATATATATATATGAGTATGGGTATGAATAACTTGCACAGTGTGTGCGTAAAACAACATGTATAGTGAATATGCACCTATGATGAAATGATGAGATGCTATGATGATGTGGTTATAGTCTAGGGTCCAAGATACATCCTAGTTCGCTATAACCTTAGCTCTGATGCCAATCTGTAACACCCCCAATTTACCTGAATGGCAGCGGAATGGAATACCTGGGGGTGACTGTCATAGCACCATAGTTACAGTTATATTGAACGACCTAAAGTGTCATTTAGAAAATACAGCGTTTGATCATTAAAACATTCAGAGTTTACAAAGCTTTGGTCCCAAAAGAGTTTGCCAATACAGTTAAAATAAGTTCAACAAGATCAAACGTTTCATAAGTGCAGAAAATATAGTGAGACGCGTCGACTCCGCGACTCCATGAAGGTCCAAATGTATGCACATGAGCTACCTTAATAACCTGAGAAATACATTGCGAAAAACGGTCAACATAAAGTTGGTGAATAATCATAGGTTTATAAGTAAAATCTAGTGTACAAATGCCATAAGTAATGCCAAGAAATAGGATGTCCGGAAAGTATATACATTGGCTCTTAAGCTCATGACCCCGAAGCTAGACGATACTTGGCCCCAATGAGTGTTTACCAGACACTCTAATAATAAAGACATGAAATGCATTCGTTCCATTTGGAGCAACCCAAACACGAATGGAGGCGTCACCCTCGATAGATCTATCCACTCACTCCCGCTTAGTACCAGAAATTAACGGTCCATGATAATAAAAGGGGACTTTTCAAGACGTGGTAATAAGGAAACTTAAGCAATGTATGAATTTTATACTTAGGCATGTACACAAAAATAAGTAATGCAATGTATTCTCCCCCGTGGGATTTGAAATCAAAATATAGAATTAAAACGGGGCTATGAAAACTCACCTCGAAATGATGATACAACAATGGTACAATGATGTAAAAGTAGTCGGGACAATGAGGCGCGCACACTAGCCGCAACCTAAATGAATAATCATGATCTAACTTAGATCAAGCCGTAATGAAGTGAATGCACATGCACATGATACTCATACCACTCGTAATTTGAAAATACTAGTTATCGTCGTAGAAAATAGTTTCCATACTTAGGAAAATAATTCCATTTAGAGAAGTATATAACTTGTCATATTAACTCGTACGAAAAAGTTAGCGTTATAATCCTTGTATCAAAACCTTAGAATGACGTCGTCATGTCGTATAAATATTCCCTCGAGTTGTACGTATTCGTTCGTTAAGAAAATAGTCATTAGTACGTTGCTAGAAAATATACCATTTTAGTACATACGTTATTATTTTTATTTGTGACTATATATATAAATATAGTTTTGACAATGTTAAAACGGGTATAACTCGGTCGTTTTAGGCTCGTTTTCCTTGTTCTTTATGTCCACGGATTCGTCTTTGTGTATACTAGTATATTTTAGATAACTCGGCTCCTCTAGGTTACGTTTAATGCCTCAAAATACCCGTCGTATTCTGCCAATCAGCAAGCAGTTTTCTAAGAAATAGTTTTCGTCGTTAATTTTGCAAAAATCATAACTCCTTCGTTATAAACTCGTTTTAATCCGTTCTTTCGCCTAAAGTTTCGTTTTTGAATGTATTTTCTAAATTTTTGGTCAAAAATTAGCCATCAACCACTGATTTTCCCACGAAATTAAAATAGGGACAGTAGGTATATCAAAAATTTCAAAAACCATTTTCAAGTCTCCAAACTAGTTCCATCCTCCATCAAACTACTTTCAAACACCACAAAACTAATCTAATCCTACCATACACCTTCTTAGGGTGTCATGGGTTCCTAATCACCAAAACCAAGTAGATCAAACAAGGATCTAATCAAAAATCACTCTAGGGCTTGTATGATCAAAAGTTACAAAAATAAAGTGGTATAAGTTAATGCATGTATGAGATCTTGCAAGAATCATGTATAATCATAGTAATAACTTTGTAAAAATTATGAAATGAGTTTAGTAAACTTACTTGTAAGATTAGTGGAGTTAATGATGATTAAAACCTAATAATCCTTGAGTTTTTATTTCAAAACTCAAACAAGGATACAATAAACACTAGATAAACACTTTGATCTTTGAAAAATTTTGGTTCTTCCTTCCTTTTGTTTCTTGGCCGTGTATATGAGAAGAGAAAGAGAGAATATGAGCTTTTGATGGAATGAAAGAAATGAGGTAAAAATTGGTAAAGTTAGTATGTATTATTGAAAATATATTATAAATAAAATGGTTAGTAACTAGCATTTATGAACAAAGTGTATGTAAGTGAAAATTGTAAGAGATTGGAGAGGGGGGGGGGGGGCGGCAAAGTCAAGGGGGGGGGGGATGAATGTAGTATTTTGAAATTAAGTGTATTATTGGTTGATTTGTGTAGTTTTAAATTGTACCGGGTACCGGGTTAACTAAAAATAAATTTTAACGAAGTTAACCGGGTCATAATAAAGTTATAAAAATTATAAAAATAGGTTGGATAAAATTATTGGGTGTTTAGATAATTATAGTTTAATTTCCACGAAAACCGTCGTAGTTTTAATAAACTTAAGTTAATAATTAAAATAAATATCCAAAATACCGGGTAAATTAATATTATAATTTTTATATTATAAAAATGAATATAAAAATATATTGGGATCATAGTCGGGAGTGTTGGACGTGTTAGTCACATTTATAGTTCGCGTATTAGTGTTTATTTAAAATAAACGTACGTAATTTGTTAATTATATTAAAATTATAATTTGAATACCCTACGAGTGGAATAGTATGCAAGTGCCCTAATAATGACATGTCGACTATTTCTAGTCCGTATGAAATGTCCCTGAAGTAATGCATGAATTCGCTTCTGAACCAATACGGTTACGCGAATTTGAACACTCGTAAACTAAATTTACGATGACATGAATAATGCACGTGAATAGTGGTTTCCTCTCGGAAATGAATAGTGTCAAGTGAATAGTAAAATTTCTGAATATGTCTCGGAATGTCAAATTGACCTCGAAAACGATGAATAGTGACCGATGAATAGTAAACGATGAATAGTAACTTGTGAATAGTAAATTGTCGAGGTTTGGAAAATGACCGGAAATTACGAGTTGTGACAGTGCTCCCCCTTAATGAGGGAACCGGGGAATCGTGCTATGGTGATGTGCTATAAAACCAAGTTAGAAACAAAGCACATACATACATATATATATATAGACGAATATGGAGAAATAAGATGAATGTAAATGTGAAATCAAGTAGGCAGAACATGAATCAGATAGACAGTTAGAGAAAAATTATCTAATTTTGATTCCTACTAGGGACGGTCCCGTAAATAGGGAGACGGTCCCTTAATGCTTATGGGACCGCCGGTCCAATAAAGGACCGCCACCAGAAGGTGACTAGGTTCGCATATGTGTTGTGATTTCAGCAAGTTCCCATTTTTAAGGTTGTATAATTTTAGTCCATTTTCTAATTAAACTATGACTAAGATCACAACATATTATCATAACTCAAAGCATAATAATTCATTCATTTCATGCATGAGAAGCATACAATGACAACCATAATAATTCCATAACTAACACATCATTAAACAACAACATTAATCATTAACTAATACAACAAGTTATCTCCCATTGCATGCTTGGTCCAAAACATAACTTCCAATTGATTATTTGTAACTAGACTTTCGAGAATATCTAGTCGAAGGGTAGAGTGGATGATGGTAAGATGAAGGTGGAGCCGAAGGTGGCATGGTGGAAATGGGAGTTGGTTGCTCATTTTGTTGAGCAAGAAGAAACTCAATGTAACCAAACATGGTGTGGAGTTCATCTCTTAGAGTAGAGATGAGATGGAAATTGTGATAACAACATGCACATCCCATGGTGTGGTTGTTAACAAAGTAGTAGGGAACGGGATTGCCAAGATTTGGAGATGATGGTGGAGTGAGAGGAGTGTTTTCCAAAGGCCCGTTTGGTGATGTGGTGATATGATTTGGTGAGTTTGTTGGAAGGTGATGTGAGTGTCTTAGTGGAGAGCAAGAGAGGGTAGGAGATGATGGCTGATTACTCACAAATGGAGTGTAAGCACCCAAGCTAGATTGGGTGAGCAAGGGTAACAAGTTTTTGATGAATGATGAGAAAGGTGATGTGGCTGGCTTTGAGCTAGATGATGGCTTTGATGAAGAGTAGGATGTTCCATTTGTGGATGGTGTTTTGAGTGGTGCACTTGGTGCTTGAGGTGATGATGGTGTTGTCTTTGGAGAAGGAGTTGTGTCACAAAGAGTGAGATCAATAAAATTGGTTTGTGGTGGAATGATTTTGATCTTAGGCCTTTTGTTTGGTGGTTATGAATTAAGTGAGGTTATGAGTCCTTTGTTTGATTTTGGTAAGGAGATAGAGGATGATGCCATTTTAGGGGATGGAGGTGAAATGAGAGGGGATTGTAATGAGTTTGTAGATGAGGAGAGGTGATTAAATAATCAAGTCGTTTATCTAAACATGGTAAGGTGATGATAATCATGCAATAGGTTTAGAATTCCAGGAAAGAAGAAAACAGTGCAAAAATCCGTGATCCCAGAGGGACGGTCCTTTAAATCATCGACGGTCCTTTATCACTGGAGGACCGCCAGTTAGATAAAGGACCATCGGCAGTGGGTTCCCAGATTTTTATCAGGCTTCTCATTTCTGCAACCTGCATATAACTTAACACATTCTGAATAATAGTCGAACTGAAACATAAGAGAATAGTGCTAAAAACAAACATGCAAATTTAAGGCAAGTTTAAGTAAGTATTCACGGATTACAACAATCAATATTTAATAAATCCTAATGATAAGGGCACATAAGTAACATTGCAATTCAGTACTTCATAATAAATCTTCATGGTACAACCTTGTCAATGGTGTTTGTGACAGGTTCTTGTTGCGTGACTTTCTTGACTCTAGCTTGTTCCTCATTCTCGAGTGTGGGATCATCATAGATGTCATAGTCGAAAGATGCTGAGGAGATAAAGATAGAGGAGATATGGAGATCATTGATGGATTCCATGACAGGCTCAATGAGAGAGTATTGAGGACCACGAAGATAGGGTTGAAAGTTCATCATGTAGTGATAGAGACGAGTTAGGAACATCTGGTAGGGTATCAATTTAGTTTTATTCCCCTTAAGATGTAAAATTCGCTTAGCGAAGTGATAGGCCAGATTGTAGGGTTGATGGGTGTGTAAACAATACATCATGTGAGCACAACACGCCGAAAGTTGCTCACGAATCCCTTTGAGACCAAGAGTGTTCTCTTTTAGGATGACAACCCAAGGAATTAGTTCATCGCGAACCTCTATCATATGAATTTTTGGTTGATCAATTTAAGGGAAGTTCCTATAGGTGCGAATAAGTTTGGTAATTTCACAAGGACGAGGTATGTAGGAGCAGTAGGGACTATTTTCTTCTCTATAGTTGAAAAATGATTCGAGACACTAATCTTCAGTATAGGCCCATTGCCCATGATTGGGAATAAAAAGAATTTGAGCAAATTTATCAAGAGTAAGGACAAATTTGAAGTTCCTAATCCAAAACCAAAGTCACAAAGATTGATTCTCGTTACGTACAAGTTCAACTTGTCAAAGAATTCAAACACAAAGCAAGGACAAATTTTCTCATTGATGTGAAGCAAACAATTGAATCCTATGGCACGAAAGGTGGTATTAATGTTTCTATGATAGGCTAAGGATGGATCAACGATTCGTCCTTCATGAAAGCGACGAGTCTCAACATTCACATAGGGACGAATGTGTCTTCCCGGAGTGGTTGGTTCAAGAGAAATTCTAGGAGTATAAGAATCGGTGTTGAGATGATCACAATCATATATGTGTGACATTCTGTTTCCTATGAAAGAAAGAATCACAAGGTTATTATTAGAGTTTTACCTTTCTTAAAATTTGTTTTGATTATCAAATAGAACTAATGTTTTTGACATGTATTTATCAATGTGGAGTTCAAGTATATGTTTTAGAACTTATGTTAATGATATCTTCCTACCTTGTAAATTATCATGTTTATAACTTGTATATAAGAAAGCATTTCAATTGACTTATGATTGTATTAAATGATACTACTATTAATCCATTATTGAGTTTAGATCTTAATTGTAATTAATTTAAAAAATTATTCAAGATCCCCAATTTCAATTTTATAATAAATTCTAATTGTTTATCTCAAAGGATGAACTGGATGAGTTTGACTTATAATTGATGATAAATATGTATGAGTAGTTTGTGATTTTGCGCTTGAAACCTTGGATTAAAATCTTAATGTAATGGGTGATGATTTAACCATGCCTTTCAGCAACTCAGCAGTCAAACTAAGTATTGATATGTTTTACTGATATTTATAGAGTGAGAATCGTGTTTTGCTCTAAAAGCCAAGGACGGTCCCTTATCAATGAGGGATCGCCGATCGCTTAGGGACCGTCGCCAGACTCACGTTCAAAAAGTTGGTTTTTGACGATTTTGGTGTTTTGGTCTTTATGAAAAGTCTTGGGTTTTAGATGGTTTTAAAACATAATTCTTTGTATTTTAAGACACGGAATAGAATCAATACGCACGAGTAAGTTTAAGGAATGGGTATGGAATTGAATTGAGACAGAAGAAAAGGAAAGACTCGATACGCTTAAATAAAGAGTGGATTTTGAGTCGAAACAGAATAAGTGGAAGTGTAGCATGTGAGTTGAGGTTCAAGGACGAGACTTGCATCGAGGTAGCTAGAAGTCAATCATGTCATTTATAATATAGACAAATGATAAAGAGTGAAGCTAGTGTGCATCGTCTATAGTGACTGATTGACAAAAGTTTTCGATATTAATAATGGTTGTGGTAAGACCATTATTTTTCCAAAAAATTTGCTTAAATCCAAAGAAGGACAAGCACTTAGACATAATGTCTAAATAACACAAAGCATCTAGCACGTATTAGCACACAAATATCATCTAGCAAGCAAGAGAGTAACAACTTATCACATAATCACACAATCATATAGCAAATACTCAAATAGCAAGCATAATCGTGAAGGTTGTAAGAAAACTTACCTTGGCCTGTAGCTATACTTAATAACACATAACCAAAACATGTGTTGTTGGTGATGCAAGACTAGATGATACTCACTTGGCAATTCGACCTTATGATTAGTTATGCACTAGGCTTGGTGAATCAACCATTTGATTAGCTTCATACTTAAGGCGCGTATTGTCTTCTCCGTTAGCTATCCACATTACACATTTTAACCGCATATTGTCTTCTTTATTATCATTACTTCAAAACAAGTAGATTGATACACCAACTAGGTTGCTTAAGAAATCCTTGTCGGCAACATTACCTACAATAAAGACATTCAACCTAGTAGTACTTGATTCACTTAAACTAAGTGCTTTTCTAATAACACATTTTCATCTTTGGCATTAACATTTCCTTGATGAAAGTTTAAACCATTTAACAAAGTGTCATTTGCCACTTGGCATACAACTGTTTTATCAAAATCAATTTTCGGCAAAGATTCATAAGCCAATTTCTTTGCTTCAATGTTTTGCAGAAGTTTCTTATGAAGTTTTGATTCTCTAAACTTTCTATCATAAAAAAATATCACCAATTGAAATGACATGCCAAAGATTATGATTTATTGATTTCACATAACTTTCAAATTCATTTTCCCAAATGATAAAATTTTCATTTTCGAAAAATGGTGACTCATTCAAAGAACGCCCTTCTAGATATATTTTTGATTTCATAGATCGATTCAAGTTTTAAAGTAGAGTATACTCTAAAGATCTTGATAAACCTGGCTCTGATACCAATTGTAGAAACTAGAAGGGGGGGGGGGGTTGAATAGTTTCACTTCTTCTTTTAAACTTTCTAAAGTGTTTCGCTGTTTTAGGTCCGGTTAATTTACTTTTGCAAACTTGTTGAATTCTACTAGTTATGTGATATCAATTTAGCTACTAGCAAATATAAACAAGCAAGTAATATAAAGAGTAAGGAAAGAACACAACCAATGAGACACGACGATTTATAGTGGTTCGGCATGAAGCTCACTCCTCCGTCCTACTCCACTCCCCGAGTACCACACTAAAGAGTTATCAATCACTATATCAACACACTCCTTCAGGCGGAGCAATCCGTACATAAGCTTACACAAGGTTTAATGACACTAAGCGGAATGTCGAGTTCTAATCCTAACTAGAACCAATCTATTCCAAGGCCCACGTGGCCACATGAACAAGCACTCTTGTCCTACGTAGAACGACACACGATCTAAGCCTTCACATGAACGAGCACTCCCGTTCACAAGAATCTTCAAACTTAGATACACTTGGATTATCACCCAATCCAAGTCTTCACACACAACACACATAGACACACTTGGATCCTATCCCGATCCAAGCCTTTACACATGACACACTTGGATCCTATCCCGATCCAAGCCTTCATACAATGACTTGACTAAGTCCTAACCTAACCACTAGGACTTCACTCTCCTCACAACAAATACATAAACTAATCTAGTTACAAGACTTCTTGGATATTCATCTTCTCCAAGTTCACACACATATATCTCCATCCTCGGCTCACACACAAGTCGAAATTATTACAATGATTACAAAGCCTCTGACCGTAACACTTGTTACGTTTGTATGTGGACACCTATAAAATCTCGAATCTTCATCTTCGTCGAGAGTTCTTCTCTTGCACTTTGGCGGAAGAGGAAATCACTTATAAACATATATCGAGATGTTATAGTGATCAAAGATAAAATGAACATAGACCAGAAAGTTTTTGTGCGTGTGGAAGGACTTTTTCTGAAAGAGAACAGTTTAGTATTTATAGAGGTTACAAAGGAGCAGACGGTCCTTTAAATAGGCGACGGTCCTTTATCACTAAGGGACCGTACACCACTTTAAGGGACTGTGCCGACAAACACTCCCATTTTTGTCCAAACGTGGTGAAAATTATCTGGTGCTGGCTGAACTGATTTGGTGGGAAAACTAGCTGTTGTAAGGTTTGAATTTGAATTTATTTTCTTAATAAAACATTTCTTTAAAAACACATAAATACTTTTGTGAAAATGTTTTGTCAAACTTAAAAATGTAAGTTTAGGAGAAAATAAAACTCTTTAATCACTTAACTAATGCCGGTATAATGCTTGTTCATACCTGAAGTGATGTTGTAGCAGCTATGTAGAAGAAACGAGCTTCCTCGATTAAAAACTTATAAACCGTAAGTTTACGTAACATGTCTTTATATTTTGTGATTATCAAAATACGAGAAGACCAAATAATGTGAATAAAATTTTTAACATTATTTGTATTAACAAGGACCTCCCCGAGCGTGAGGTTAATTGTGTCGTTCTTTTGTGATTCGCTACGTCTTCGTTTAATTTTTGCGACTTCAATTTCGGGGACGAAATTTTTTTTAGAGGGGAAGAATTATAACGACCTGAGAATACGAAATGACTTTGAACTTTTGAATGTAAAAATAACCAAAGATTTAAATCTTTGTTATGAGGGTAAACTACTAAATTTGAAATCTATAAACTAAGCTTGCACAGAAATCGACATAATATATATTCCCTAAGGTCTTTGAACATTTGTTAAGTTAAATGTTATGTTAGAATTATAAATACGAAATGAGAAATACTTCTAATTCCTAAGTACTAATAAAATCGACCCAAACTTATATATGGAATTCACATCACACGTTACAAATGTCAAATATGGTACAAATTCGTTTATTGTAATTGAACATAATATATATGTTAGACCTACAATACTAAATTTATACATACAATATATACTAGACAAAATACAGTTTGAATATTGTTGATAAGAATTGGTCACCCACCTCTCCTTGGGACTCGGCAACTCACTCTCCTTTTTCACCTATATCACAAACTGATTATTCATTTCACTCTCACAAAAACCTTAAACCTAAAACAAACACTAGATGGCATTATATTTTCTGCTCTCATTTCTTCCAAAATAACGGAGTACGAAGGAGGTCTATCGAGGTTTGATCGCGAGGGTGTGCGAGCTGTGGTTGATCGTGTAGTATTTGGAGTCTAAGAAGCTTAGTTTTGGGTCGAAGGCTTTGGTTGGTTCGAATCAGTTTCTGGTTTAAGTTCTTGGTTACTTGTTTCGTTCATCAATTCGAACATGGTATCCTTGCCTTTGTTTTTGTTTTTCTCTCATCATGCACATGAATACGCATATAACCGAAACTAAGCTATGCCATTTAAAAAGAATACAAATAATATGTTTATTCGATCACATAAGATGATGAAAATTAATAGCATGAAATGATAACACATGTGTGTCGATCTTGACACTCTTTGGCTGTTTTGAATCTGAAATATGTACGTTTTATTTGAATCTATTTGACATGTTAAACCTGGTTGCAACTGAAATAAAACCTAAAGGATGAAGATGAGGTTGTGCTTGTTGTTTACGTATATAAGTGTATGTTTAAGAGTTAGTTTTATGTGAGGTTATGGGCTTGTTAATTTCTGTGGCGTATGTGATTGGGTGTCTCGACATAGGCTATTTAGAGTGTGTATGGTGTGAGGGTATGTGCATGCATGTGTAAGGCATTATCTTGTGCTCTATGTGGGTGATTATCGGCAATTTTATAGGCTGTAAATCTAGGTGAAATAAACAACTTAAACCTGCGAAAGTAAGTGTATTAATCGGATCAAAGAAAGGTTAGACGTTAGGTTTGTTTTGGTTTCATCATTTCATGTAAGGCTCGTTAAGTTGGGATTGAGTTTCGTGTTTGTGTGCGTTAGTTAGATGGTAGAAAGAAGTGGTTAAATACACGTGATGGACTGAAATGAATGGGAAAGACACGTGGTATTTGTTTGGCTAAAACTTTGATCATGAGAGTGTGATTTCTAACGAGGGTTAAGGGTTTTAGAGTTTTATTCTATGTGATTGTTTTGGGTTATTTATTATGTCACAATATATTGGTGAATGGTGTGTAGATGCTTGGTGTCTAATCACTCTTAAAAACCTATACACGATCTAGGTTACTAAGCAGATTAAAATAGTTAAGGTTGGGGCTTAGAGTTATCTCGTTAATTATCATGTAGCCTCGCTAGATTCTATTTTCGAGAAGGGTATTGAATGAGTTTCATGTGTGTGTCGAGATTGTGTTTAAGTAGGGAGATTGTATTTGTTCCTAATTCTAGTAATACATTAATTAAGGTAATTAATCCAAGATTCATTCGACTTAACCCTAAGTTGGTAATGATTAAAACCATATTTTTGATCATTAATGAAATTAGTTACACTTTAAACCCTAAACTTTGATAATTTATACATTTAGACCTTAGACTTTGCTTTTTCTCAAATTTAAACTTTAGCTTGACTAATTATGAGTCTTATCCTAAGTTACTAATACGGGAAACTTAATAAATATTGAAAGTTACTAATTCGGGAAATTTACTAAATATGGGAAGTTACTTAAAATGGAAAGTTTCTAAAAATAGAAAGAAACCTCAAATGTGTAATCTGATTAGCTATAAGCATTAAGTAATAAAACGATCATTAATTCGTGTAGATTCGCTAAAGAAGGAGTAACTTTTGATCCTTATGTTTCTGATATGGTTTCATTTGCAGTTTGAGGTACAGATATTCTACCCTTTCTTAATAAGTGTCCCGATCTCATGACTTTTCAATCTTTGAATTTGATTCTTTGATATGATCCTTTTAATATGAGCCTTTGCTAGGATCCCTTTTGCTTAAATATATGTGATGATCCATTTGATATTATCCTTTCATAGGATTCTGTTTGCTATCCATTCTATTATGATGATCTGATTACTATCTCTTTAATATAAGATTCTGTCTTGTATGCTCTAAGAGCTTCGATTATGATTATGGATAGTTTGTTTGTTTGTTCTGATATGTTCTGTTCTGATGCCCGAGTTTTTAGTCTACCCATGGAGGTACCATGGCCAGGTCATTGATGGCACCAATGGCATGACACTATCTGGGGTGGTATAACTAGTCATCGGTGTTCCCTTCAGTTATGATATGATTATGTAATTGTGTACACGTGTGGCCATTTTGTTATATGTATGCATAGTCTTGTACTTGTATATGTATTCTGTTTCAGGGAGCGTATGGATGCATTCTAGGTATATGTTTGAAGTGATATGATATGATTGGACTTAGTGACTGGATGTACGTGCCTTGTACCCCTTTCACTTCTGGTACTTAGAGGTCTCCCCTATCCGTACACTTACGATTTAAAGGATATGTGATTATGTGTTTTGAGACCTATTCGAGTACCTCGTTAGGTAGGCTTGTGGCTTTCCTATGTTTCTTTGTGTCTATTCGAGTACCTCGTTTAGACAAGCCTTTGTTGGATACGTACTCTTTGATTCTTATTACTATCTGATTTACTTACACTTGATCTCTTTAAGATGCTTCATTCAGTTGACTTGTGATTGTTGTTCAGTTGATCATTGATCTCTTATTCATTTGACAGATGATATTCATTTCAGCAGGAGTTTATGATTTTCTTTTTCCTATACTTATATGCGTTTTGATTATTCATTTTGTTATATATCTGTTCACTGAGATTTTTAAGCTCAGCTGCATTTCCTGTATTTCTTTTCCTACGGCAGGTTTTAGGTTGGAAGCTCGGTTTAAGTGCAGCATAGGAGCGTTTAGTGGACTACACTGATGACATATACCTTTTCCTTCTGATTAGACTTGGTTTTAGCTTCAGTTAGATGTAGTTGGGTTTGTATTTCAGTTTAGGATTTCTTCTTGTATAGAATTAGCGTTTCTTTTGTTATCCTAGTTTATCATGTAACTTATATGTTTATAAATCTTCCGCTTGCGGCTGTATGTTCTGATTTGGCACCATAACGTGGCATTTTGACCCATGTCGGGTTGGGGAGTTACAAACTACGCGTGTTATCAACAACGAGGCAACGAAATCAAGACATGTAAACCCTGATCTAGCAGAAGGTGTGTTACCTGATGGTAATCTTACTAGAACCCTGGCGGATTGAGAAGTGGCTGTTTAATCATCGATGTTGTCCTAGCTGCCTGAAATCACATACCGTCTAAAATTCAGTTCGTCCTGCCAAGAATAATGGAACTATAAAAGAAGTTACAATATCCATTGTTTAAGTATACTATACATATAGTTTGTTTATATATATCAACTAATGACCAAAGGAGCCAAATCTTTTTTAATTATCACTTTGTTTAGATTATAATACAGGTTATAATTATGCGTCAAATGTGCGATGTTTGTTGCGCAGTTGCATCATATTCCAATTTTCTTCCTTGTAGAAATTTATGTTATTAACTTCTAAAGTTATATAAATATAAATTTTCGTCTCTGTTTCATTATGTAATTCTTACTGTTTATAGGTATGAGCACTTTTCATGCTAAATGTATCAACAAATAGTTCAATCTAAGCTGGGTATAATGGTTGAGGGCCATCAAAAAAAACAAAAAAAAAAATAAATAAATAAAAAAGAAAAAAAAAACATTCATCAAAGCATCACATCTTCCTTCCTCTCTTTCACTCACTTTTTTATACCCATAATAGTCACTCATCATCATTATTTACCATTACACTAAACACACAACATACTCACACACATACAAATTTTCTAATGGGTTTTATCGGATGACGATAGCTCAAGTCCAAATGGGCTTAGTTATATCTCAGGGCTTATTAAATGTTTTATGTGGCATGATATTTTAAAAGCATGCATGATCATACTGAAAGTCACACTCAGTGATGGAAGTACTATTAGGAAATTGAATATTCAAGGTCTCTTTCTCAACCTTCTTTATAAGGTGTAAACAACTATTGCTTTGGATATGTTCGAGTTTTGAGTTTGTTGCGCTTTTCACTACCAGAGTGAGTGTGAGTATGTATGTGGCCGGTCTGGTTCTTGATTGAAAGGTATTTTCAAAGGCGTTAGTTTCTGGAGTTGTTGGATTAGCATTGGTGATCGAGTCACTTCATACATGTATCTCTAGTAGCTTAACTATGTGCCCGTCGAAAATTGTGGTAGTGTGTCAAGCTATGGTCATATGCTTGAAACTTTGAAGTCTTGTAGATTTGCTATTTTTTAGTGAATTTATTGTTAGGCTTAGCCAGTAATTTTTCCCTTTTCATTGGACGGTTTTCCACATAAATTCGGTGTTCATTATCTTTATATTTCTTGTTCGAATTACTGGTTGCATAACCATAGTACTCTATTGTGGTGATATGGATCTGGCATAAACTCTATGGTTAAGCTGACATCTACAAATTATTCTATATGGAGTCCTATGATGTAGGAGCTGTTGTATTGGAAAGATTTGAATGATCTTGATCACGTACATGATGGAGATCACTCCACGACAATGAGCGGGTCGCGGACCATAAGGCACCACACCTAAAGACCTGCGGAAACCAATGGACACATCCTCGAATCATCATATACGAGGTAACAAGTGTTGTACTCAATCTCCAAGATTGAGGACACAGAGATGGACGCCCGTGAAAAAAGTTCGGGGATAACGAGCAGATGACGAGCGGATCAAGGCCCTAACTTCCGTCATTAAGAGAGGTGGAATACAAATATTCAAGCTCGTGACCATCCCAAAGAAGTAAGGAATCCTCAATGGGAAGAAGAGCTTAGACGAATGTTACCCTAAAGGAACAACACTTGTGGAACACATAGTAAGGTGAACCCCATACGTGATGTCAGCCAAGCCAAAAGACAAATGTTAAGATATCACGTCGCTATCTCCGACAGAGATACGGTGACATCATAACATAAGTAAAGTACAAGGTCAACTCGTGAGGCACAAGTAATGACAAGGTTCTTTAGCCTATAAATACCAAAGGTATTTGACATCAAGACTCAGGTCAAATACACACACTCTTACCTTATTCTACTCTCTCTCTAGTACTTATCCCTGTCCAAGAAAATACTTATCCTTACATCCGAGGTTGACCGTGGAGGCCTCCTCTACGGTGAGACTAACGGTGCATTCTTCTTAGCAGGTTTGAACCCTGAAATACATGTCAAAAGCAATATCCAAAGGCGTGTCCAAGTCTTCCTTGAGTGAGCTAGCAACTTCCGCTAAATATTGATTCATCAAGTTGCGCCATCCGTGGGACGATGACACAACCACGTCCTGGGAACGAAAGTCCTGCTATGGAAAGTACCCCCTAAAATGTTGATGGTTCAGTAAGAAATACCACCAGACCAGGGTGGACATCCCAGCGTGATTTTTCGCCTGTCTATGTTCCGCCAGAGGTCGTTCACGAATTCTTCGAAAAGCATTATGAGCAATACTCCTATTCATGGCGAAGAGAGCCCAAAAAGAGAAGTTGAAGGATGTCAAAAGTAGGTTAAGTTACGGTGACATCACCGAACAAAATACCAAAACGACATCACAACGGAGAAATCCGTGGGGATCAAAAAAGAAAAAGAAGAAGAGAGTTGAAAGAAGAAAACCTGAAAGTCGCTCGCCTTCACCATCCAAAAGTATTTTCTCTATGCTCGGCCCCATCCCAAAAGGCCGAGAAGATAGACAGAGCCGGTCTAGAAGCCTCTCGTAGTTAGGAAGTGTCCTTTCAAGGCTAGGCGCGAAGCGACAAGATGATAGAAGGAAAGAAGCACAGAAGCTGATTAATGACTATGTTGTTTATTCCAGCTCCCAAGAAAAAGGAGGAAAAAGGTATTGGAGCAGCCGAGAGCGTTACAAACCAGGTGCCTCAGGTAGTGAAGGGAGCACGGGAAGGAAGGAACTGGAAAAGGAAAGGAAAACCGGAGGAAAAAGGAGAAAGTAATCTTCTACAACCTTATATCGAAGAGTCTTCCACCCCTTTTACCAGGCGCATCAACGAATTCGTTTTTCCCAAACGAATCCGAATGCCGACAAATGTGAAGACCTACGATGGCACGGGGGACACGGAAGATCACCTCAAGAATTTCTTAGCTGCGGCCAGGGTGGAATGACGGTCTATACCTACGTGGTGCCATATATTTAATTCCACCTTAATGGGATCCGCCCGGTTGTGGTTTTATGACATGGAGCCAAAATGCATATATAGCTTCGAAAGTCTGAGAAGGAGGTTCTTAGCCTACTACTTGCCGCAAAAAAAGTGTACCAAGGGTCCAGTGGAACTCCACCACGTAAATTAAAGAGAGGGAGAGTCAACTGAAGCCTTCATGGAGCGCTTCATCAAGGAAAGCCTGCTAGTGAAGGGCGCTTCCAAGTGCATGCGAATCTCCGTATTCATTCATGGAAACACTAATCCGGGACTCATAAAGAGACGAAATGACAACATCCCTAAGACGTGGATGAAATGATGAGCGTCACGAAGGCATTCATTCGGGGAGAAAAGGCAATCCAAACTCAGTCATGGAAGAAGGGATCAAGTTGGAAACCCCTCATATCCACATAGGCCACAACACTTCCACTCTAATCCCGAAAGGCGAAGAGACCACGACCGTCAGACGGGACAACAAGGCCGAAAATACAACCGCTTCACCCCGTTAATAAAAACCCCTAAGGAAATATTGGCCACGGAGCCTACTAAAGGGAACTTTATCCCTCCTCCACCCATGGCAGGGCCTCCGGAGTCGAGAAACAAGAAGCTATACTGTGAATTCCATGGGGATAGAGGTCACGACACGAAGGACCGCATACATCTGAGGAAGCAAATCGAAGAAGCGGTAAGGTCAGGGCATCTCTCCCACCTCATAAAAGAAATCAAACAAGGCAAGAAAAAAGGGGGGCTGGCAAGGCTCCCAAGAAGCAAGAGCCCGCTGCAAAGGATAAGGGAGCGACCCTATTTATGGTACAGCAGTGGCAAAGGAACACCAGCCACGGGAAAATGAGTATCAACCATGACAATTAAATATCACTTTTCCACCGCTCCCGGCCGTAGGCATGGAGGATTGTCCGATGGTTGTATGCGCAGAAATTGGTGGACATGATATTCACAGGATGTTTTTGGATGGAGGTAACGCTTCAGGAATCCTTTATGACACATTATTTCCTGAGGTTAAGACCGGAAGTAAAGAGAGGACTCATACCAGCAACGACCCCGCTCGTTGGATTCTCAGGAGAGATATCTTGGCCATTGGGACAGATATCATTAGAAGTATGCTTGGGTCGATACCCCTACCAAGCGATAGTCTGGATGAATTTAGTAGTGGTCCCGTTACCTTCCCAATATAATGGGATACTGGGAAGACTAGGAATCTGAGCTTTGGGGGCTGTAGTTTCAACAGCTCACGGCCTGATGAAATTCCCTACCTATGCGGGCATAGGAATCGTGACAAGTAAAAGAATGAGACCTCTTGAAGTGCAGATGGTGGGACAACAAGAAATTCCATCTCCCCTGCCAGAAGGGATAAGGGTGGCCATATACCCCGAGTATCCGGAGCAAACGATCGTGATAGGAGGAGGCCTAACTAAAAATGGAAGAAAAGCTGTTTGCAAAGTCCTTAAAGCCAACCTAGATGTCTTTGCTTGGAAGCCTACGGATATGACGGGGGTTCCTAGGAGTTTAGCTGAACATAGGTTGCGAACTAAGGAAGGGATAGAGCCGATAAGGCAGAATAAGAGAGGGCAATATCCTGAAAGAAACAAGGTGATCAACGAAGAAGTCAAAAAGTTGGTGGAAGCTGGAATTATGAGAGAAGTCGCATACCATAGTTGGCTATCTTACCTGGTCCTAGTAAAGAAGAGCGACGGGTCTTGGAGAATGTGTGTAGACTTCACGGATGTGAACAAAGCATGTCCGAAATATTGTTATCCACTCCCAGAGATCGATTGGAAAGTAGAATCTTTCTACGGATACCCCATCAAGTGTTTCCTAGACGCCTACAAGGGATAACGTCAGTTCCAAATAGCAGAAGTGCACGAGGAAAAAACAGCTTTCCACACCAGCCAGGGAGTATTTGCTACACCAAAATGCCATTTGGGCTTAAAAATGCTGGGGCAACCTATCAACGACTGGTAGAAAAGTATTTGAAAAATAGGTGGGCCGAAATTTGGAGGTCCACATAGACGATCTAGTGATAAAAAGTTACAATGAATGGGAGGTAATCCGGGATATCGAGGAAACGTTCGGAAACTTAAAAAAGATGAACATGAAACTCAACCATAAGAAGTGCACATTCGGGGCAGCGGAAGGAATGTTCTTGGGTCACAACATAAGTAAAGACGGGATACAAGCTTGTGAGGAAAAGCCAAAGGTAGTAATGGACATTCCCTCACCATACACTGTCAAAGAAGTGCAATCCCTCAATGGCAAATTAGCAAGTCTGAACATGTTTCTATCAAAAGCGGCTAAGTAGTTACTCCCGTTCTTCAGAACGTTAAAGAAGTGCATAAATAAGAGCGACTTCAAATGGACACTGGAGGCGGAACAAGCTCTGGTGGACATGAAGGAACAAATAGCAAATCTACCTACTCTAACAGCTCCCATTCGAGGGGAGACACTGGTAATGTACCTATCCGCTGTAGAAGAAGCAATTAGTGTCATCCTAATCGCAGAGCGAGAAGGTAAGAAGATGCCGGTGTACTTTGTGAGACGGGCCCTCCAGGGTCCAGAAATCAATTACCCTCATTTGGAAAATTGGTTCTAGCCCTCGTAGACGTGGCCAGAAGGTTAAAAAGGTACTTCCAAGCCCACCCGGTCACTGTGATCACAGATCAACCAATATACCAAATCTTGTCGAGACCAGAAAACTCTGGGAGGTTAGTAAAATGGGCAATTGAGCTTGGGGAACATGACATATCATTTCATCCCAGAACGTCGATCCGAGTACAGATCTTGGTTGATTTCTTAGCAGAAATCCCAAGCCCGCCATCCACATCAATAGAAATAAAGGAGGCCAAGAAAGACCCATTATGGAAACTGTATACAGATAGGTCGTCTAACTTAGATGGGTCCGGAGCTAATCTAATACTCATCGACCCGGCGGGAGCAGAATACACCTACGCCCTCAGGTTCGAATTCCCAGCCTCCAACAATGAGGCAGAGTATGAAGCACTACTGGCAGGGTTAAGGATTTCGAAGAGGATGAGGGTTGAAGATATTGAGGCATTCGTGGTTTCAAATCAAATAAATGACCAGTAACAGGCCAAAGAAGAAAGCATGAATCAATATTTAGCAAGAGCCAAGGAGATATCGAGTGAATTCAAAACCTTCTCCATTACTCAAGTACCAAGAGGACAAAACAGGCAGGCAGGCGCCCTTACTAAGATGGCTTCTGTAAGTTTCTCTCATCTAACTAAGCAGGTCCTTGTAGAGGTACTACCGTGCAAATCAATAGATAACATGGAGGTCATGGCCATAGTAGAAGAAGAAAGGGAAATTTGGATGACCCCCATAGTAGAGTTTCTGGAGCAAGGAATCCTCCCACAAGACAAACAGAAAGCTAGGAGACTAAAAGACAAAGCAAGCCACTACACAATGATAGGAGGTGTCATGTATAGAAAGGTCTTGTTAGGATTAAAAGTGACGATCATTATTGAGTCAAATAGTTAGATAAATATATTCATGTAATAGTTAGTAAAATGCTAGTTTATTAAGTTTAAGTAAAAGCCTTAATGGCTTGGCCCAAAAGAAGGCCCATGAGAAAGCCCATGGTGGCTAATGTAAAGACTATAAATACCCCTCCTAAGCTTGTTAGGAAGGGTGGGAGTTCATGCTAATCAAAGGTTTCATTTCACATAGTGCACTCCACCTCTCTCTCTCTACTTTCTCTCTCTAGCTCTACTTTCTCTCTCTAACATCATATTCTTAAGTGATAAAATAGATCTAAGGTCTTACAAGTGGTATCAAGAGCCAAGAGATAATATTGGTTGTTTTAGGTTAGATTTGGTCGAAAAAACTAGGATTTAAGGTGATTTTTCGGATCTCGTTACTGTTCATCAGATTTTTTTTCGAGTTAGGAAAAATTTTCGAGTTAGGAAATTTTTTTTTCGAGTTTGGAAAAAATTTCGAGTTAGAAAAAAAAATTTATCGAGTTTGAAAAAATTTATCGAGTTTGAAAAATGTTTATCGAGTTTGAAAAAAAATTCGTGTTAGAAAACTTTTTTCATAGAGTTTGAAATTTTTTTTTGCGAGTTTGAGAAAAAAATGTTGTCGAGTTTGAGAAAAAAAAATCGAGTTTGAAATTTTTAATTTTTGCGAGTTAGAACTTTCTTTATAGCGAGTTTAGTTATAATTGGCGAGTTAGCCTATTACCTTATCGTACATAGAGTAAGGTTTATTGTGGCTCATATCAAGGAGAAACTCCGCTCAAATTTTGACAACCTTACCGAGTTTGACAACCTTACCGAGTTTGAGAACTTATCGAGTTTGAAAGAAACTGAAACATACCGAGTTAGACATAAACTGACATATACTGAGTTAGCATTTTCTGAGGTTACCGAGTTTGGATTTTTCAGAGCTTATCGAGTTAGTGACTTGTTACCGAGTTAGAGACTAGCGAGTTAACGGAGTTACAACAACAATCTTACCGAGTTTGCAAAAAAAAAAAAAAAAAAACGATCAATTTTTACGCGAGATTTAAATTTTGGTACAACGTTGAAAATTTTGGCCCGAAATTTCAATTTTTAGGCAAAAATTCAAATCTTTTCGGTAAAATTTGGCGTAAAAAATTTTTAAAACTCAAATTTTTCTGGTAACCTTAGAATTGCATTTCAACGTGGTTTTCAAATTTTGAGGGAGATAATTTTCAAAATTTATTTTTGGAGGGAAAATTCGAAATCACTAATATCTACCATATTCGCTTTTCAAAATTTGCCAAAAACATCTAATCTTCATACAACAACCTTTGTTATCTTCAAAGATCCCAAGATCAACTTTATCACACATCACTTAACAATGGAAATGAAAATGCAAATCCAAGAGAGAGATTCAAAGAAAGTGTTTACAGTGTTCAAGTCATATGTAGTGAAGGTCATCAATATTTATGGTTATGATTCAAGGTTCGAACAAGCATTTGAATACTACGTCAGAGACCGATTTCATTATTTCAAGAGAAACTCAACAAATATGAATATACATGTTCATTTAATATTGTGGAGAATCATGATCGGTTTGTTTCTTGAAAACATATTTGGGGTTTCCCCTTACACTTATCTTTTGCAAAAATACTTTTAGGTGGAGTTAAGACTAGGCCAAAACAACAAAGTAAAGTATTTCCACTACTTAATTTAGAAAGATGATCTACCTACAATAAAAATAAAGCATGCATACGGAAGCAAATAACAAACAAACAAAATAAAATCACACAAAACATGGGTTGCCTCCAAAGAAGCGCTTGTTTTTGTTCGAGTCACGAGCCTGACTCTACCCTTATTTAACGGAAATATGGGAGGTTTTCCCTACACTTAGGATTAAGTGCGGGTGGAAGTAGCGATACACACCCTTAGGGTGGAAGTATGCTACGTGAGAAAATAGTGGTGGATGAATTATATGCTCAAAGGGGTGTGCTCCTATCATCATAACCTTACCAAATTCAATCGGGTTAATGGGTGTATTAAGGTTTTCTCCTAGAAAGGGATCATTTTCTATCAACCTCAAGAGACTACTAGTTGGGGATCCATCTTGAACTAATAAACCCGGTTTAAACCCATAATGTTTCTTGTGATTAATCATAAATGGGTGATGTAAGCATGTAAGGTCATTTTCCACTCCTATATTGGCTTCCTCTCTACAAGGCTTAGAGTCTACTACCTTTGTCTTAAGACTACCCGGACTATATGGTTTGATGGGTGGATTAGAACCTATTTCAATTCCTAATTTTTCATCCAAGGATGAAAGATTAGGTAACGGTTTTGGTTGAGGCTCCGGTTCATCAAAACTAGGAACTTCCCTAGAACTAAGAGTAAGGTTATCATTATAAGTATTCAAACCTATATCCTCTAGTTGTGTTTGGTTCAAAGGTTTTACCTCTATTGGAGTACCTATAGTCTCTTCTACTTCTTCCGAGTAAGTCACGGGTGGTATGTGTGCCTCAAATGATGGTAAGACTTGTGGGGTACTTAGTGAGCTTATGTTTTTTACTTCATCATTCCCTGTGTCACGATCACCTATATCCTCAACATGTGTTTTATTATAATCTAACCCTAACATTTTCCCAAGTATCTCATGTGCTTCTTTAGGCATCTCAACTTCTATGTTCGAATCATATGGATCATCCTCAATATTCTGACTGCTATATACAAATTGCCCAAGAGATTCATCATATGTTTCTTGAGATTCATCATCATCGATCATAGGACCTAGGTCTTTTTGATCAATGTGATCATGTTCGGCTAA
Organism: Artemisia argyi; assembly: GCA_030686995.1. Lineage (NCBI taxonomy): Eukaryota > Viridiplantae > Streptophyta > Magnoliopsida > Asterales > Asteraceae > Artemisia > Artemisia argyi. The sequence goes on along the minus strand of CM060700.1, from coordinate 82,844,644 downwards.
ATCCTCCATCACATCAAGGTCACCTATGTGTTCAGCTTGTACTATGGCATTACATGACAACCACTTAGGTATCTCAACACTAATATATTTATCCCCAAACAAACTTATTTCATGATCCTGGAAATTTATATTCAATTGACTTGTACTAACGTTTGTTGGGTTGTCTACCCTATAATAATATTGGGCACAATCTTCTATGGTATCCCATGCTTCTTCAGCACTTAATTCCCTAAAGTCCCCATTGGCAAAATCCTCAATGCGCATTTGGTCATATTGGCCAACACGATAGTAAAAGGTTCGGGTTAGGGATACTAAAGCGAAACTATGATGAGGGAATTTTCGAAGTAAATTTCTAAAATGAGTCCATGCATCATATATGGGTTCATCTCGATATTGTTTGAAATTCGAGATGTCAATAGGGTAGAATGGCCTTTGTGGTTGGTGGTATGGTGGATTCGCGTACACCATAATGGTGAACGGAAGAGTCAATGGAAATTACGAACAAACACACAAAGAAATAAGATAGACTAAAGAAAACCTAAAAATAAAAATAAAATCTTACTAGAAAGGAATCTAGCAAGTAGACCTAATAAAAAGAAATTCTAACCTAGACAATAACTATTCCCAGGGCTGCGGCGCCAAAAACTTGATACGTGGGAATCGCACCAGGCTTTACCTCTCAAGGGATCTTGAGAAGCTTACAACCCCCACCAGGCAGTGTACCTGATTGTTGTAGTATAGTATAGTGACAAGTACCGGGGGATTGATCGTTCAACTAGGAATAGTGTCGCTAGGATTAGAAAACCTAAATACTAGTTCTAAAGATGAGAGATGATTATTTTTGTATTTTTATATTTTTTTAGAAAGCAAGTAAAAATCTCGGGTTTGAAGGATTTGAGCAGAATTAGTTGCTAGTCAACTAACCCAATACTAAAGATGCAATCAAAATAAAATACTAAAAATGAAAATAAACTAAATTAAACTAAGGTTGTGAGCAATAAGTGGAGAAAATTGTGTTTACTTAGATTTCACTACTCCCTAGATATCTTTTACACGTTAATTACTTGTTATAGTTGCGTGGATGATGGATTGTATTCCTTAATACCATTCATGGGGTGGCGCACTTAATTCCCCAATCCTATGAGTGCCTACTTCACTCCTATGTCGAGCCGGCTAAGAAGCTCCGAACATGGGATCATTAGAATTTACTCATGCATTAAATACAATCAATAAAACCTAGTGCACTTCAGTTCATGTTTCCTAAGATGTTCAAGCATGTTACCAATTGGAGATCTACTAGTTTTCTTAAGCCTAACATCATAATCATTCATCCAATACAACCATAAACAAGTAATCAACACATAATTAACATCTAGGTTTCATTAGATCCAAGCAAACACAAGATAGATCTAGCCTAGCATGATGGAATTAAGACAAGTACAAGATATAGACAACCAACACATAGACATATTGATTGAATTAAAAGAACACTTATCTCAATTACACATGAAAGGTATCAAGGGCTAAGAACCCTTGAAAAACCCGTAAAATTCGTACCAAGTTCTTAGTTAGGGTTTCTCCAAAACTTCTCTCTTTTTAATGTGAAAATTAGAAAACTATATATAGGAAATAAGGTCTGACAGCGTCAAGAACAAATTTGTGACGCCGTCATCTCGCCGCCAAAATACTCCTCGGACTGCCTTGATCCAGATCTGACGCCGTCAAGTGTTATGTGTTTCCAAGCCGTCATGCTTTTTCCTCTTGACGCCCTACCTTGTGATGCCGTCAAATATGTACTGGGCCGTCATGGAAATTACTCTTGACGCCGTCAAGATTTCCTTCTTGACGCCGTCACCTACTATTCCCAGCAAGGAAAATTAAGACTTTGGCGTTTTCTTCACTTTTATGCTCCAAAAACGTCCGAATTGCTTCCTTTTCCAGATTTCTCTCCCAAAGTACCTAAAATCACAAAAGGAACGATTTAGGGCAATATTTGATCAAATAAATTCAATTCTGGGCTTAAATGACCCCCTAAAAACGGTTCATTTTTCGCCTCATCATGCTACTTAATGAAGAAGAACTTGATATGAGTAACTGCAAGGAAGCTTTTAAAGTGATCCAAACTCAATTTTAGAGAATCTTTAACCTTTGGATAATGAACCAGTTTGAGTTTATCGATGCATTTTACCAACAATTTTGGGTAGGCTATTTGACCTTCAGAACTAAATGCATAAATGACATGGGGGAACTCGAAAAGATACTTGATACTGAGGAAGCTGAGTTATATGAAATTGAGAAGCAGAAACGGGAAAGAAAGCAGATTGAAAGAGAGATGCAGTTTAAGGAAACAGAGGTGATTGAAAAAGAGACAGACAAAGATGTTCAAACAGAAGAGGAAACGGTCAATGAGGGAGGTGCATCAGATGATAGCTTGGTTTTTACGGGAAGTGATTCATCTTCAGAACAGCAGGTTGAAAGCAGCAGTCCTAGCTATGATTCGGATTCTGATGGTACACAAAGGAATGAAGCTGTTTGGGATACCGAGGATGATCATATCAGACCTTCATCATACACAGAGATATTGGCTACGGTACAACATTCACATGCTCATGATAATCGTAATATCTTTGATAATGTGTTTGCTCATGATCAGACACATTCTGCGCATCCTGAGTCTATTAGTGACACTTATGTGGTGGAACAAAATGATAGTAATATCACTTTTGCTACTCCAGATATGGATCCTAATAGAGGTGAACCTGCCCAAGATGGATCTTCTTATGAACAAGATCGTGCCTTACTTGCTTCATTAATCAATAATTTCAAACATGAACTTGACAAGTGCAAAGACGACAATCGTAAAGCTAAGCAAACGACTGTTTTTTTGAACAAAGAGATTGAGAGATTTAAGGAAATGGAAAAATGTTTTGAAAATGCAACAACAAGAAATGCTGAACTTGAAATTGAAATCTCAAACCTTAAATCTCAAGCTCAAAAGTTTGAAATGTATGGAGAGTCTGTCAAACCACTTTTAAAAAGAAATGAAGAACTTGAAGTTGGTTATAGAGAAGCTGTTCTTCGTGAAAAACGTTCCATTCAAAATCTGGATGCTCAAATGGTTGTTAACAACAGAAAGGTTCAAGCGCTTTTAAAAGAGAACAATGATTTAAAAAGTGAAAATTCAAAGCTTCAGAAAACCACATCAAATTTTGAGATTGTAAACACAAAACTTGAGAATGAAAACCAAGAGTTTTTGAAACGAACAAACGATCTTGAAAACAAACTTCGGAAATTGGGACAGACTTCTCAGACTATCAACATGCTACCTACTAAAGATGAAGAGGTTGATAAACAAACATCTAGGATTGGTTTTGTGAATAATGCTAATGTGGAAAATGAAAAACCTTGTTTTTTAAACAAAGTGCAAAAGTTGACACCTATCTTGTATAACGCTAATGATATGGGAAAAGAATTGTCAGATGATCTTTTGTTTGAGTCTCAAGATATTTTAAAATCTAAAGAGGAAAAACGTTTGAAAGTAAAACAAACAAAAAACCCACTCTCGTACCACGGCTTTGTGTATGGTTGTCTACAATTGACAGATATACCAAAAGAACCTTTCAAAAGAAAAGACACAAATGTGAAAAGATTTTTCAAAGAAGCTCAACTTGCTACCTATGATGCTAAGTTATGGCAAAATAGAGCAAGGAAACAATTTTGTAATCTTAAACATCACATTGAGCAAACGTTAAAGGTCATTTGGTTTAAGCAAGAAAACATCACAAACAACGTTTTCTCTAATCCTCTTTCATCAGATGTACGTCTTAAGTTAGAAGTCAAAAAGATTTTGAAAGATGAGATTGAACCTCGTGTGAAAGATATCAACTTATGTTTTGAGTACTTTGAAAAACATCTTGTAACTGAAATGAGAGGAGATCTAAAGTACGTTCACCCTCTTGAAGACGAATTTGATAAAAAATGCTTAATTCTAAATATTCAAAAATAATTTTTCATAAATCAAATAGAGTCGTTCAAGTCAGCATTTGTCAGCCATGAGTATGAGAATGTGCATTTTGAACAAACATCTTCTTTAAAATCTAAAAATCTTTGTCTCAAAAAGAAAATCACTGAGCTTTCAAAAGAAGCAGCTGATGTCAAAGAAGAACTGTCAAAAAGAACTGCTCAGTTTGAGAAAATCTTGCAAAACTCGAAGCACAAAGTATCTCTTTCCAACTAAAACTACAAGAGAAGAATGAGAAAATGTCTTCTGAAAACTCTTTGACATCAGTGCTTAAAGAAAAAGAAAAGATTCTTGATGTAAATTGTGATGATACCAATATCAAGTTTGATTTTGACGAACTTGATACAAAAAATCTTGAATTGGAACATGTAGTGGCATCATTACAAAAAGAAAATGAGCATTTGAAACAGACTTATAAAACTTGTTTGATTAAATCAAGCGGTCAAGAGTTCAGAATCAAATTTCAAACAAATCTGACTCTCAGATCACACCAAATCATCTTTTTGAAAAAGAAAAATCTGTGCTTCAAAAGAAAATTGTTGAATTGGAAAAAACGATTGCACAACAAACCAAGGATTTTTGGTGATGCCAAAAATGATTTTTCAATCGAAACAGACAAATATGAAAAATATTTTGCACATCTTGAAAATCAAAATGCTTCTTTGCAAGAAAAACTGGCATCATCAGATCATCTTTCTCTTCAAAAAGAATATAATGATTTGAGAACTTCATACAATGCCTTAAAAGCAAAGTTTGATGTTCTTAACCGGTCAAAAGGAAAATCTCAAGTTTCAAACGAGTCTAAACCACAAGTAAGTGTTTCAGAAAAGCTTTACACGGGTGAATCTTCAAAACCATTTTCAAAAAGGGTTTCTCAATTTTCCACTTATTCTTTGCAAAAGGGAAGGAAGTTTTCAAAGAGATCAAATCTTTTTGAAACATTTACTCCTCAAAAGGTTTCAAATGCAAGTGCTCATAAAGAAAAGAATCAAGGTTTTCAAACTCCATACTCTCGTTTTACTCCGGTAAAGCCAGTGTGGAAACCAAAGCAAAGCCGTTCAAAACATTTGAAATATCCATACTCTGAAATGCTTCCGCTACAACAAAGGAATGGCTATGCTTGGAAAAATCCTAATTCTAGAAGGTTTCCATTCATCTCAAAAACAAATTTTCGAAATGAAATGCCGAGTTTCAACAATGGATGGAAAACTTCTTCTTCAAGTTTTAAAACTCCAAGAGAGACACCGAGTTTCTCAAACAACTTTCAAAAGCAAAAGAGTTTTAAATCACCGTTGATTCCACGAGCTTTATTTCAAAATGAAACACCGGTTTTCAGTCCTCATTGGAATTCAACTTCTTTGTCTCGGATTGACACAACTTTCAAATGGATTTCAAAATATAGTAAATCCGTTGGCGTCGTGCTTAAATGGGTTCCAAAAGTTGTTGTCTAATCTAAAAACATAATGACTTCTTAGTATTTCAGCTAAGGACTCGTTCTTCAAAGAAAGGAAAGTGCTTAAATCAAAACAAAGGTTTTAAATAATTTTTTAGCACTTATCCTAAAAACATTATAGCTTATGCACACATAACAGTGTATAACCCGCGATTTTCAAAGAAAGGACCCTGTTGTACATTTATGTGCGACAATCCTAAAAGAAAAGAAGCCTTCTCACCAAAAAGCTTATCAAAGTCTTCTTAATTTTTGAGCAAAATTTTGAAAAATATTTCTAAAGGTTCTCAAAACTTTTCAAGATTTTACTCCCTCAAATCCTTCAAAGCAAATATCTACTCAAAATGTTCTAATTTTGAGGGGGAGTAATAAAATGATGTTCCAAAATGATCATGCTTAAAGGAAACTTATACGGAATTACAAACATCCGTTTCTCCCATATGTTATCCAAATAGAAAAGGTTTTAATCAATTGGTATCAAAAATACCATGGATATGCTATTTTTGAGGGGGAGAAGATGTGATTAAAATGTGATCAATGTGTTTAAGATTGTGGTTGAATCTCGTGCGAGCTCGACTCAGAAATGACCCAAGAATTGACAAAACAACAAATGTTAGTAATCGAAAAGACTTATCCTCGACGGGTAATAACATCAAGTTAGTTACCAGAGCTAGTTGTCACCTAAAAGCTGACAATGGAACTCTTTAACTAGCCACGTAAGTGTGTCTCGAAAAGGATTTGTCTTAGTAGAAATGTACCGTTTTGAGAAACTTTTTGTGGACTTGACCAGGCCGGGTAATAACTTTAAGCTAGTCTAACTAGTGATGTAAGCGTGTCTCGAATCGGTTGTGTTCACTGAAAGTGGATCAATTCAAAAAGTACAAACTCCTCATACATGTGCAAATTTCTTAAAATTCCATGAGCACATGTGAAGGGGGAGTCCTTTAAAAGAAACAAAAACTCTCAAAATGTCAACAAAAAATGTGTTTATGTTCATAAACACTTTGAGAGATTTTCATAAATGGTTTCATGACAATTATAGGATAGTCATGGAGTTAAAAGGTGATTAAGGTTAGGAAAACCCGTCCTATGATCCGCCAGAGCCGGAGGGATCTACCGAAGGACAATTCTAATAGATTAGAATTAGAAGTCCTTAGGTATGATTTGTAAAAAGGAGAAAAGAATGAAAGGAGAAAGAAGGCGTTGAAGAATTAAAAAGAAAAGCAAATGAAAGGGTGAAAAGAAATAGCCCTCCAAATGTTCAACCTTAGGGCAGACACCGGGTTCAACTCATATGCTACTGGTTGTTACTAAAGTGACACCGGTATTGAAGACAAGACGTCATGGACCCAGTGACACACTGCACTTAACCTTCTAGCCACTCATGTTCTCTTAAAAGAGCTTGTTTCATTCTCATGGGGAACCGGTGTAATCTATCGACTTATCTCTTAGAGATGGTTGATATTGAAGCAGGAGACCCCTCCCTAGTCTCCGCATAGGAAACCAAATTATGCACTTATCGAGTCTAGAGCCATGATATTAATCAAAAGATCTCTTAGGATACACTTTCCTATGAATACATTTGTGTTCGCCAAAAAGGACACAAGTTGTAAGAGTCTTTATGAGATCTATGGATCTTGCCTTATCTATCATGATGGTTACTATGTCTCAAATGGTCTACAGTTGTGGGGTGATCTCCAGCAACTCACATGAATCATTGATGTACTTCGGTGGATCTAGTAAGCCCTCTCGGGAGTATCTGGTTCAGGAACGGCCTTGGCAAGGGTTAGAGAGACTTTTCACACTATATTGTTAACGATCTCTAATTCTGAACCTGTAAGTACTGGATGCTTTATTGCTAACTGTTTTAATGCAGGTACTGATGAATGAGCATGTTGGAAAAGACGTAAAGACAACAGAGTAAAGATGTTGATCAAAGGCAAGAAAGATCACAAAGCATGATTGGAACAAAGAAACTAGCAAAACTATTACTCAACAAGACTCAAAGTTCAAAGAGAACAAGCTTCAAAGATCAAAGATCAAGGTCACAAAAGAGAGATCTCAATGATCACCCTTAGGGGGAGATTGTTAGCATTAGAAGTGTTGATCATTTATGTAATCAAAGGGAGATCTCAATGATCATCCCATAGGGGGAGATTGTTAGGATTAAAAGTGACGATCATTATTGAGTCAAATAGTTAGTTAAATATATTCATGTAATAGTTAGTAAAATGTTAGTTTATTAAGTTTAAGTAAAAGCCTTAATGGCTTGGCCCAAAAGAAGGCCCATGAGAAAGCCCATGGTGGCTAATGTAAAGACTATAAATACCCCTCCTAAGCTTGTTAGGAAGGGTGGGAGTTCATGCTAATCAAAGGTTTCATTTCACATAGTGCTCTCCACCTCTCTCTCTCTACGTTCTCTCTCTAGCTCTGCTTTCTCTCTCTAACATCATATTCTTAAGTGATAAAGATAGATCTAAGGTCCTACAGATCTACCTATGCTCATATCTCCGGTGTGTGGGGCCGCTCCAAGTAGACTTTGTAATGTGGGAAATACATGAAGGAGCATCCCATGTCAACCGCACAGAACTAAAAACTATCACCTCTCCATGGCCATTCCATAAATGGGGAATCGATATCTGTGGACCATTCCCAGAAGCCGCGTAAAGTTAAGTTTCTGATAGTGGTTGTGGACTATTTCTCAAAATGGGTAGAGGCCGCTCCAGTAGCATCAATCACGGGAAACCAAATGAAGAAGTTCGTGTGGAATAACCTGGTCTGCAAGTTCGGTATTCCGGGAGAAATCTTCTCAGATAACGGAAAGCAGGTTTGCGAAGAACCTTTCAAAGAGTGGTGTGAATAACTCAACATAAAACAACACTTTGCCTCCGTTAAGCACCCGCAAACAAACGGCTTAGTAGAAAGGGAAAATCGGAGCCTTGGAGAAGGGATGAAGGCACGCTTGGGAAAGGACAACAAAAACTGGGTAGAAGAACTCCCCCATGTGCTCTGGGCTCACAAAACTATGATCAAGACAAGTCACAGCCACACCCCTTTCTCCTTTGTTTATGGCACCGAGGCAGTGATCCAATTGAAATCAGGATGCCATCCCTAAGGTGCTCAATGGTGGACATTGCAAAGAATGATGAAAGGTTTCTCCTTAATTTGGATCTCTTGGAGGAAAAAAGAGCACTCGCCACAATCGCGGAAGAAAAACACAAAGGACAGATGAAGAAGTACTATAATGCAAAGGTGAAGAAGAATGTGTTCAGGCCGGGAGACTTGGTATACCGGATCAATGAAGCTAGCTGCGTAGAAGACACCGGCAAGTTGGGACCTAAGTGGAAGGACCTTACGAGGTGATAGAAGCTTAAGGAGATGAGGCATAGGATTGAGTAACCTACTAATTAACTCCGTGCAAACCACGCGTTTTCTAGAAGGCTAAGTAACCTACTAATTAACTTATTCACTAAGGAGACTTTGCAAATCTCAAGTGAAAGGCTGAGTAACCTACTAATTAACTCTAGCGAATCTGGAATCCATGGCCGGATACGCAAAGACGGATAACCTACCAATTAATCCAAGTGAATAGCAAATTCATAAGTATATAAGACGCGCAATATATAAAACATAAGATAATCATTCATTAAAAAGGCTCCAAGAGCCAATAGTACATTGAAAGATAGCCAACACAGTTCATGATTACACGGTTAAATGAAAAGACTGGAAAACAACACGGTCAACGCTCAACCTAAAGGACAAAACTTTCATCTGCTGCGTAGGACACCTGGGGATTATCTAAGGCATGAAGAGCGGCGGTTGACACAGTTCCAGTTGCAGACCCACTAGCTGCCTCAACGGAAGAAACGGCTACCACCCTGTCGGGGTTAAGTATTGTTCCGGTAGCACCCCCAGTATATAAGGGGCACTCATTGAAACTACAACGCTGTCAGTTACGATGGCAGCGGTAGCATCACTTCCGGATGGCGGCTTAAAAGATGGTCCCGCCTCATCCTTCTCTCTAGATATCGGTTCCTTCTCTTGAACGAGCAGTGCCTTCATGTAATCAACGTCTGATTCCGCGCAAGACTTCAACAAATCAAGGAGAGGGAAGGTAACATCATGCAAAGCTCCAAGGGCATCTATGTAAACCTTCTCAGTGCTTGGATCATAGGCGGGGATAGAGCCCAGCGTTGTTCCATGCGCCCCATGCTCTACCCCCGCCTTGAGTCCTTGCCTCATACCTTCCGCTATAGCAGTGGATATACAGTCCCCCAAGCGAGTGTTTAGCATCTTGCTATCCTGAAAGTTCTCCAACAGCAAGCGAAAGCCTTTTGATATAATCCACCATTTGGCTTCAAGGGCTTCCTTTTAAGCGGGAGCAAACTGATCCTTCAACTCATTGTTAAGCTCACTAACACGACCATTGATGAGGTGAAAAATGAACCACTTTTAGGGGGTCATTTAAGCCCGGAATTGAATTTATTTGATCAAATGTTACCCTAAATCGTTCCTTTTGTGATTTTAGGTACTTTGGGAGTGAAATCTGGAAAAGGAAACAATTCGGACGTTTTTGGAGCATAAAAGTGAAGAAAACGCCAAAGACTTAATTTTTCACGCTGAGAACAGTACCTGACGGCGTCAAGAGGAAGACCCTGACGACGTCAAGAGTAAAAGTGGTGACGACCCAGTGCAAACCTGACGGCGTCACAACAAGGGCGTCAAGACTAAATTTTGTGACGGCCTGCATAAGGAGAATACATGACAGCGTCAGACCCAGATCTAGGCAGTCCGAGGAATTATTTGGCGGCGAGATGACGGCGTCAGACATTTGTTCTTGACGCCGTCACCTATCAAACTCTATATATAGTTTTCTATTTTTCATTCATAAAGAGAGGAACTTGTGTGGAGAAACTAGGGCCGAACTTTGTAAGACCTAGCTCATATTTTACAGCTTTTTAAAGGTTTTCACCCCTTGAATCCTTTTATGTGCTATTAAGATAAGTCTTCTCTTAATTCAATCAATATGTCTATGTGTTGGTTGATTATATCTTTTACTTGTCTTGATTTCAACATGCTAGGCTAGATCTATCTTGTGTTTGCTTGTGTCACACCCCCAAAATCGGGTCGAGCGGAAGCATACATGTAGCTGGGGTGTAACTCAATTGGTATTACAACACAAGTTCAAAAATGGTTTTCACTTGAATCATTTAGAATAAAATAGTTTAATCGAAATGTTGAATTTACATTGTTAAAAGTAGTGCGGAAGTAGGCCCTTAAAATAGTTTAAAACGGTCCCCAAATGAATAATCAGAGTCTTCTATGACAATGTCATGCCCTGCTAAAACCTCCTGTAGCGTGCCATTGCTTAATACCTGAAAATACATGCTAAAGTGTCAACACGAGGTTGGTGAGTTCATAGAGTCTTGTGAAAAAGAATGTAATGCATATGAACGAAGATTTCCCAGCAAAGGCATCGTAAATCCACTCAGTTCCAAGTCCCGCCATAAGAGACTTGTAACCTGTGTGTTTACGACCCACTGCCAAATATGATTTAGTTTGTGTAAACAAATGTAATAAGATTGATGCAAAAGCATCGTAATTCAATAATAAAGTTGATGCAAAGGCATCGTAATTCAGTAAGAAAGTTGATGCAAAGGCATCGTAATGCAGTAATAAATCAGTAATAAGGTTTATAAAAGCCATCAGTATATAACTTTAATCGGATGTACAATAGCCCAAGTATAAAGTAAAGTAATAAGATTTCAGTCATAAAATTTGCATTGGCTCTTAAGCTCATGACCCTGAAGCTAGACGTTACTTGGTCCCAAATGAGTGTTTACCAGACACTCTAAAGATATTAGACATGAAATGCATCCGTAATTCCGTTGGAGCAACCCAAACACGGATGGAGGAGTCACCCTCAATAGATCTATTCACTCACTCTCGCTCGTACTTTAATTAACGGTCCATGATAATAAAGGGGACTTGTCAAGACGTGGTAATAAGGCAACTTAAGCAATGTAAGGCATTTAATACTTTGGCATTGTACAAAAATAATTAAAGCAGCGTATTCTCCCCCAGAAGTAATTCAAAACGTATAAAAGTATAAAACAAGTATTTAAGCATGTATCTCCCCCAAAGAGTTTATAAAGTAATTAAACAAGTAAAAGTGGGGCTATGACTCACCTGATATGATGGTACAATGATGGTAAAATGATCGGGACAATAATGCGCGAACACTAGCCGCAACCTAAGATGAGTGAAAATGATCTACTTTAGATCATGAAATGATGTAATGAATGCACATGCACATGCTGCCTATACCACTCATAACTTGCAAATACTTGTTATTGTCAAAGTAATATGTTTTTCCATAACTTGGGAAAAATAAGTATAACTAGACTTATAAAACTAGTCGTAATATATATATATATATATATCGTATATATAAATGGTAGTGTTGAATTCCTTGCTTTGAAAACCTTGAAATAACGTTTAATAGTCGTATAAATAAGCTTGTAATCATAAGTACTTCGATGGTTAAGAATTTGGCACTTTGGTAGTATTTCTAGAAAATCTAGGATTTAGTACGTAGAAGTATTATTATTTCTATTAGTGACAAAATGGTCTCGCAAAACTAGTCGCGAAATAGTGAATATTAAGAGTTAGGAATGAAGCTCAGTAGTTCTAAGAAGATTTTCACCATATCTAAAAAGTCACAGAAGTGAAGTTTGTCTATACGGGTCTCGATGATAAAGGAAAATAGCCGTCAAGTGAGGTGTTTGGGCTGTTTGGGCAAATTCTGGGCAGTTTTCAGGAAAGTTTAGAAGACCATAAGTTATTCGTTATAAATCCTTTTGACAAACGGTTGGATGTTTTGAAAACTAGGCTGGGTGAACTAACTTTTTGTCAATGATGTACATTTTCCAGAAATGAGTTTATCAATGAGTAAATTGGCTGTCAACCTGGTCACTTGGCGAAATGGTTAAAACCGTCTAAGTTCAAACGCTTATATCTTTTTCGTTATAAGCTCCTTTTCTACGTTCTTTATATCCCCGGAATCGTATTGACATATACTAATATATGTTTGATAACTCGGCTTCTCTAGGTTAGGTCTAACGCCTCGGTTTGTCCAACGAAAATCGTCCAACAGCATATAATTTTCAGAAATATAGTTTTCGTCAATAAACTTGCAAAAATCATATCTCCTTCGTTATAAACTCGTTTTAATCCGTTCTTTCACCTACGGCTTTGTATTTGAAAGTATTTTATAAATCTTTAGCCCAAGGTTACCCGGAAACCCCTTAGTTTTCTGGATTTGACGATTCGGGACAGTAGGTATATATATACGTTTAAAAATCAATTATAGGGTTCCAAACTAGTTTCTAATCCACCCAAATCACTTCCAATCACCACAAATCTAGTCTATTCCTACCATACAACTTCTTAAGGTGTCATGGGTTCTTAAACATCGTCAATCAACTTGATCTAACAAGGGTTTCCATATCTAGTGTTTCAAAGATATATATATATATATATATATATATATATATATATATATATATATATATATATATATATATATATATATATATATATATATATATATATATATAAAGTGTGGTATAAACTAACATATGCATGAAATCATGTATAGAAATCATATGATCATAAAGATAACATGAAGAAATGATGAAAATTAATTTTGTAAACTTACTTTGAAAGAGTATGGATCTTGGATGATGAAAACCTAACGATCCTTGAGTTTATATTACGAAACCCTAACAAGGATCACCAAAGGAACTAGAAAATGGCTTGATCTTCAAAAATCAATGGATTTTGGTCTTAGTTTGATCTTGGGTCGTGGGTTTGGATGAGGAGAGGAAGAAGATGAGTTTTATTTTATGAAAATGAGATATTATGTGATAAAGTTGAAGTTTATTTGTAAATATCTTTGAGGTGTGGCATTTTTGTAATTATTAGATCAATATGAAGTAACATGGGGATGGGGGGGGGGGGGGGGGGGCGGCACATGTTGGATGTGTATGTAGGAAACTTGTTAATATCTAGTTCGCGGAGTCGGTTTTGGTTCCAATAATCGCTAAACGTAAATTGTTAAGCCGCGAAACGTAAATCCGGGTATCATAAAAATATGAAACTTGAAAGAATGATTAAACTTGTCAAAATACTCCATACTAAAATATAAAATGAATGGTAAATTCCATCGGGTTGCTTAAATGCTGTTAAAACTGGAAACGCGGGTTTAAAACGCGTAATTCGCGTAAAACGCTGAACTGGAAAACATAAAATTTTGAAAACTTTTAGAATTGTCGTAAAATGAGAGAAAATCATATTTCTATCGTTTATAGTGTTTTATGGACATATCGGGATGCTGGAACAACGTTTAAACCTAAAAGTAAATCTCGGACACGGCTTCGTGATTTTTGTAGAAATGATCCGACGAGTGCCAAACTCTCGGATTATCGTTAAAATAGATTAACTTACGAGAATATGAAATAAAATTTTCGGAGATGAATAGTAAAAATGAATAGTAACTTTCTGAAATGAAAAATGAAATTTCGATGTTTGAACAAGGACATGAAATTACGAGTTGTGACATTCTTCCCCTCTAAAAGGATCTTCGTCCTGTAGTTCAGTTTGTGTTGGTCTCTAAAGTTTACTTGGTGAAAAGATGATGATATTTGAGAATTCCAACGAACTTTCACGATAGGAATTTGACTTCGCTTCAACAGTTCGACCTTACAGTCCCTGGTTTCTATAGGTTCTCCTACAAGGTTTAGGTTTGTCACTGAGTTGGATTCCTTCCCAAATGGGATTATGAGTGACTCATCTGAAAGATATTTCTCGAGATTTGGAAAACGTGAAACATGTTTGTGTAACCTTCTGTTTTCTAACAAGGCTCAAGTCTAACGGCCACTAGGCCTACTCAGTCTGAAATGTTAAATAGTCCAGTGTATATGGGGTTTAACTTTCTGAATTTTTCTGAATGGTAACATGCCTTTCCTAGGCAGAATCTTTCAACATAACCCTGCCACCAACTTGAAATTCTAAGGGTTTACAATTTATCGAACTTGTAACTGATTCTTGATTTTTAGAAAATTCCAGGTTATTTCATGAATGCTTACGGGACTAGTGAGTTGGGCTTTTCCAAATTTCACTCCGTCAATGGATGTTGGCACTTCGACCATAGAGTGCCTCAATTGGTGTAGTCTCTATGCTCGTGCGGTAACTATGGTTGTAAAGGAATCTGATTTATGGCAAATGGTTAGTCCAACCATTTCTAGAGTCAATCACTCATGCTCTGAGCATATCTCCCTATGTTTGAATCATTCTCTAATTTCTGACCATTGGTCTGCAGATGATAGGTGGTGTAGTTCCAAAGGAATCTTAATGAAATCGCTAGGAGTTTGAAGTGAATCAAATTCCTCTATTAGGAATAATTGAAATGGATGTCATGAATCTTGTGGAAAAACATACAAGATTAAGTCCGTCAAAGGGTGTTGTTGAAAATAATAGATAAGGATAAGGTTGTGATCCTCCGCAGGATGTCATGAATTGAGTCTTTCTCCACCTACGATGCTTAGTCTCCATTACTAAGATTTTCCCCAAGCTCTATGTCATCAAATCACAAAATCCTAAATGTATAAGTGATCTAATATAGTGATTGATTTTCAAAGTTTGTTTTGAGATTGGGTGTTTTGTTCATAAACCTTCCCAAATAAATGAATTTACAACTTTAAGCAAACGGCTTTCCAAGTAACATTTTTCTTGATGTTTCAAAATTTAATAGTTATGCAAGATAGGACAGTTTTCAATATAAGGTGGATAATATGGTTTACCAAAGATCGATGTTTAAAATTTCCTAACATTCAATAGTTTTGTAAAAGATTAACCAAGAGGAATTTGCTTATCAAAATAAGTGCCTCAGCAAAGTATTTCTTACAAGATATATGTTTTGTATAACTGTAGTTTGGAGAAAAATCCATTTAAAAGTGAAAGTATTAAGGGAATAAAATAGTCAGGTAAGTATGTCTGCACAAAGGCATAGGTGTCTAACATGTTTGAATAAAGTCTATTGGTGAGGACATGTTCAATTTATAGTCTTGGTTAAGAGGTTGGATTTATCTCTATGGTGTTGCTTAGTGAGCACTCGTATCGAAACTAATCTTGTAATTCAGTCAAGCCAATACTTTCTAGATGATGAAATTTTGGCGATCAGGCCAGTGATAGTGGTTCGAATGGTTTTGTGATATCTTGAGGTTTCTGTTGAGTTTTGAATGGTCTTAATGTACCGAGATATTCTCCTTATAGATGGTATGGAAAGTCTTTCCTAGGGAGGTCACTGATAATATCCACTTATCAATATAGGGAGTAGTGAGTAATGAGTGACATAGGAATCTATAGAGTTTCACCTAATTTCTCTATCTCTCTCTCTCTCTCTCTCTCTCTCTATATATATATATATATATATATATATATATATATATATATATATATATATATATATATATATATATATATATATATATATATATATATATATATAGGGATAGGAAAGGGAATGATAGTGATGCTGAGAAGGGAAAAGATTGTGACAACTGCGACAAAATGAGATTGTGATAAAAGAAAATACTGTAATATAAGTGTATCATGCATAGACGTGAATGTTCATGAGATGAAATGATCAATTGACGTGCTTCCAATCGGCGGTTCACGAAGTGATGAAAAGTATGAATGTTCTGACAAAGAGAGTATACACACACATGAATGAAACATTTGGAAATCGAGTAAAGGATTCAATCCAGAAAAAATTTTATTATAACCATTCTCAGTGTTGCAAAATTCATTTCTGAGTCAGACATAGGTGGTCAGCCTATATCTCACTATCCCGAGTTGAATATAGATGACCAGTCTATATTCCACCGAGGTTCCATGAATTTTGAAATACTCAGCTCAGTCATACTAAGACTATGTCCTTCACAAATACCAAGACGTTCTGAAAGACTAAAGCAGGTGACCAAACTCGAGGTCAAATGATGAAACTATGCAAGGAAAAACATAATGCGGTGACACATACGATACGTGAACATGCTTATATGAAAGACAATTATAGTAATCAACGATAATAAATGAATATAATATATCAGATAATGAGACACAAATCTCATCACCTATGTCAGCAACTAACCACAAATGAGGCTTCAGCTTGGCAGGCAGGCACGTGACGGTCATAGGGTTAAGTTTTCGTAAAAGTAGCTATAGTCTAGGTTTTAAAAACACTTAGTTCGCTATAGCCAAAGCTTTGATGCCAATCTGTCACACCCCCAAAATCGGGTCAAGTGGAAGCATACATGTAGCTGGGGTGTAACTCAATTGGTATTACAACACAAGTTCAAAAATGGTTTTCACTTGAATCATTTAGAATAAAATAGTTTAATCAAAATGTTGAATTTACATTGTTAAAAGTAGTGCGGAAGTAGGCCCTTAAAATAGTTTAAAACGGTCCCCAAATGAATAATCAGAGTCTTCTATGACCATGTCATGCCCTGCCAAAACCTCCTGTAGCGTGCCATTGCTTAATACCTGAAAATACATGCTAATGTGTCAACACGAGGTTGGTGAGTTCATAGAGTCTTGTGAAAAAGAATGTAATGCATATGAATGAAGATTTCCCAGCAAAGGCATCGTAAATCCACTCAGTTCCAAGTCCCGCCATAAGAAACTTGTAACCTGTGTGTTTACGACCCACTGCCAAATATGATTTAGTTTGTGTAAACAAATGTAATAAGATTGATGCAAAAGCATCATAATTCAGTAATAAAGTTGATGCAAAGGCATCGTAATTCAGTAATAAAGTTGATGCAAAGGCATCGTAATTCAGTAATAAATCAGTAATAAGGTTTATAAAAGCCATCAGTATATAACTTTAATCGTATGTACAATAGCCCAAGTATAAAGTAAAGTAATAAGATTTCAGTCATAAAATTTACATTGGCTCTTAAGCTCATGACCCCGAAGCTAGACGTTACTTGGCCCCAAATGAGTGTTTACCAGACACTCTAAAGATATTAGACATGAAATGCATCTGTAATTCCGTTGGAGCAACCCAAACACGGATGGAGGAGTCACCCTCAATAGATCTATTCACTCACTCTCGCTCGTACTTTAATTAACGGTCCATGATAATAAAGGGGACTTGTCAAGACGTGGTAATAAGGCAACTTAAGCAATGTAAGGCATTTAATACTTTGGCATTGTACAAAAATAATTAAAGCAACGTATTCTCCCCCAGAAGTAATTCAAAATGTATAAAAGTATAAAATAAATATTTAAGCATGTATCTCCCCCAAAGAGTTTATAAAGTAATTAAACAAGTAAAAGTGGGGCTATGACTCACCTGATATGATGGTAAAATGATCGGGACAATAAGGCGCGAACACTAGCCGCAACCTAAGATGAGTGAAAATGATCTACTTTAGATCATGAAATGATGTAATGAATGCACATGCACATGCTGCCTATACCACTCATAACTTGCAAATACTTGTTATTGTCAAAGTAATATGTTTTTCCGTAACTTGAGAAAAATAAGTATAACTAGACTTATAAAACTAGTCGTAATATATATATATCGTATATATAAATGGTAGTGTTGAATTCCTTGCTTTGAAAACCTTGAAATAACGTTTAATAGTCGTATAAATAAGCTTGTAATCAAAAGTACTTCGATAGCTAAGAATTTGGCACTTTGGTAGCATTTCTAGAAAATCTAGGATTTAGTACGTAGAAGTATTATTATTTCTATTAGTGACAAAATGGTCTCGCAAAACTAGTCGCGAAATAGTGAATATTAAGAGTTAAGAATGAAGCTCAGTAGTTCTAAGAAGATTTTCACCATATCTAAAAAGTCACAGAAGTGAAGTTTGTCTATACAGGTCTCGATGATAAAGGAAAATAGCAGTCAAGTGAGGTGTTTGGGCTGTTTTGGAAAATTATGGGCAGTTTTTAGGAAAGTTTAGAAGACTATCAGTTATTCGTTATAAATTCTTTTGACAAACGGTTGGATGTTTTGAAAACTAGGCTGGGTGGACTAACTTTTTGTCAATGATGTAAATTTTCCATAAATGAGTTTATCAATGAGTAAATTGGCTCTCAACCTGGTCACTTGGCGAAATGGTTAATACTCGGAAAATTTTCTAAGTGTTTTGCTGAAGCAAAAATATTAAAACCGTCTAAGTTCAAACGCTTGTATCTTTTTCGTTATAAGCTCGTTTTCTACGTTCTTTATATCCCCGGAATCGTATTGACATATACTAATATATTTTTGATAACTCGGCTTCTCTAGGTTATGTCTAATGCCTCGGTTTGTCCAACGAAAATTGTCCAACAGCATATAATTTTCAGAAATATAATTTTCGTCAATAAACTTACAAAAATCATATCTCCTTCGTTATAAACTCGTTTTAATCCGTTCTTTCGCCTACGGCTTTGTATTTGAAAGTATTTTCTAAATCTTTAGCCCAAATTTACCCGGAAACCCCTGAGTTTTCTGGATTTGACGATTCGGGACAGTAGGTATATATATACGTTTAAAAATCAATTATAGGGTTCCAAACTAGTTTCTAATCCACCCAAATCAGTTCCAATCACCACAAATCTAGTCTATTCCTACCATACACCTTCTTAAGGTGTCATGGGTTCTTAAACATCATCAATCAACTAGATCTAACAAGGGTTTCCATATCTAGTGTTTCAAAGAGATATATATATATATATATATATATATATATATATATATATATATATATAAAGTGTGGTATAAACTAACATATATATATATATATATATATATATATATATATATATATATAATATAAAGTGTGGTATAAACTAACATATGCATGAAATCATGTGTAGAAATCACATGATCATAAAGATAACATGAAGAAATGATGAAAATGAATTTTGTAAACTTACTTTGAAAGATTATGAATCTTGGATGATGAAAACCTAATGATCCTTGAGTTTATATTACGAAACCCTAACAAAGATCACCAAAGGAACTAGAAAATGGCTTGATCTTCAAAAATCAATGGATTTTGGTCTTAGTTTGATCTTGGGTCGTGGGTTTGGATGAGGAGAGGAAGAAGATGAGTTTTATTTTATGAAAATGAGATATTATGTGATAAAGTTGAAGTTTATTTGTAAATATCTTTGAGGTGTGGCATTTTTGTAATTATTAGATCAATATGAAGTAACATGGGGATGGGGGGGGGGGGGGGGGGCACATGTTGGATGAGTATGTAGGAAACTTGTAAATATCTAGTTCACGGAGTCGGTTTTGGTTCCGATAATCGCTAAACGTAAATTGTTAAACCGCGAAACGTAAATCCGGGTATCGTAAAAATATGAAACTAGAAAGAATGATTAAACTTGTCAAAATACTCCGTAATAAAATATAAAATGAATGGTAAATTCCATCGGGTTGCTTAAATGTTGTTAAAACTGGAAACGCGGGTTTAAAACGCGTAATTCGCGTAAAACGCTGAAATGGAAAACGTATATTCCAAAACTTTTAGAATTGTCGTAAAATGAGAGAAAATCATATTTCTATCGTTTATAGTGTTTTATGGACATATCGGGATGCTGGAACAACGTTTAAACTTAAAAGTAAATCTTGGGCACGGCTTCGTGATTTTTGCAGAAATGATCCGACGAGTGCCAAATTCTCGGATTATCGTTAAAATAGTTTAACTTACAAGAATATGAAATAAAAATTTCGGAGATGAATAGTAAAAATGAATAGTAACTTTCCGAAATGAAAAATGAAATTTCGATGTTTGAAAAAGGACATGAAATTACGAGTTGTGACAGCTTGGATCTAATGAAACCTAGATGTTAATTATGTGTTGATTACTTGTTTATGGTTGTAATGGATGAATGTGTCACAACTCGTAATTTCCGGTCATTTTCTAAACTTCGACAATTTACTATTCACATGTTACTATTCACCATTTACTATTCATCGATCACTATTCATCGTTTTTTAGGTCAATTTGACATTTCGAGAAACATTCAGAAATTTTACTATTCACTTAACACTATTCATTTCCGAGAGAAAACCACTATTCACGTGCATTACTCATGTCATCGTAAATTTAGTTTACGAGTATTCAAATTCGCGTAACCGTATTGGTTCAGGAGCGAATTCATGCATTATCATTTGGGACACTTCGTACGGACTAGAACTAGTCTTCATATTATCATTATAGCACTTGCATACTATTCCACTCGTAGGGTAATTAAATTAATACTTTTGGTATAATTTACTTTTACGTATAATTATTTCTAAATAAACGTTAACAAGCAATCAATAATGTGACTAACACGTCCGACACTCCCGACTATGATCCCAATATATTTTTATATTCATTTTAATAATATAAAAATTATAATATTAATTTACCCAGTGTTTTCAAACCAATTGCTACATTTTACGGTCGGAGCTTATTACTCCGTCGGTTTGTGATATTTCAACCCGATAATTATTTTAACACCCGATTCTCATCAGGAATATTATTTTACAATTTTTACAACTTCATTATATTTTATTTTGTCTCGTTACGATTTAATTCTAGTTAACTCGGTACCCGATAACACCCAATACACAACTATATCTAAGTAAATCTTACACTTGTGGGACAAGCTTATTAATTAGTCTCAACTTTCCCACCTATCCCCCAAAATCACGCCCCATGTTCCCCCCTATGTCCAAAATATACTTGATTACAAAGACTAATAGCTACACCAAGGATTTTAATACTTCACATTGTACCAAATCAACTAGCTACAAGAAAAACACATCTTTCTTTCTCCTCTCTTCACATAATCGGCCAAGCTAAGAACAAGAAGAAGAAGATCTAATTTTTCAAGTTCATGTACTTTAAACAACTCTAGTATACTTCTATATTAGGTTTTGAAATAAAAACCAAGAAGTATTTAGGTACCTATTTGCTTTAAACACCTTCAAACTACTAGTAAGCTTTTCTTGATCTTTCTTAATGTTTCATATATTTATTTTATGTATTTTCAAGTCATAGTAGTAGATCATGCATATATATATATATATATATATATATATATATATATATATATATATATATATATATATATATATATATATATATATATATATACCACTTTTACAATAATACTCTTTAATCTTAGATTTATAATTTTTATTAGTAACTTCAAGAGATCCACCAAGATTGGTGATGTTTAGGAACCCATGACACCCTAAGAAGGTGTATGGTAGGATTAGACTAGTTTTGTGGTGATTGAAAGTGTTTGGTTGAAGTTGAAACAAGTTTGAAATTAGGAAAATGATTTTTGAAACTATATAAATACCTACTGTCCTTATTTTGAAAACGTGGGAAACTCAGTAACTCAGAGGATATTTTTGAACAAAGATTTAGAAAATACTTTCAAAAACGAAGCCGTGGACGAAAGAACGGATTAAAACGAGTTAATAACGAAGGAGATATGATTTTCCGAATTTAACGACGAAAACTATTTTCTGAAAAACTGCATGCTGTTTGACAGTTTTCGACGGGCAAATAGAGGCGTTAAACGTAACCTAGAGGAGCCGAGCTATTGAAAATGTATTAGTATATACTAAAACGAATTCGTGGATATAAAGAACGAGTAAAATGAGCTTAAAACGACCAAGTTATACACGTTTTAAAATCGTCAAAACTATATATATATATATATATATATATATATATATATATATATATATATATATATATATAGTCACTACTAGAAAATAATATAACTACGTACTAAATGAGATATTTTCTAGATTTCTTATTCAAGGAGTTTATTTTTAACTAACGAAGTACGTACGACTCAAGGTTATTACGCTACTACTAGACATTATTTTAAGGTTTTCTAGACGAGGAATATAACACTAACATTTTTATACGATATACTACGACAAGTTATATACTTCTATATTTGGACTTATTTTCCTAAGTATGGAAACTATTATACTTTGACAATAACTAGTATTTCCAAGTTACGAGTGGTATAGGCATCATGTGCATGTGCATTCACTTCATCACGTCATGATCTAAAGTAGATCGTTATTACTCATATTAGGTTGCGGTTAGAGATCGTGCCTCATTTCAGTGTATCCACTTTTGTCGTCGTAGCTATCGCACCAGGTGAGTCATAGCCCCTACTTTTTCAATTGTTTTGGTAAACTCTTTGGGGGAGAATACATGCTCGTTTTACTTAAACGCATTACTCGTTTTACATGGTTGATTACCTGTATTTTATTGGTATGTTTGACTACCTGTATTTCTCTAGTATGTTTGATTACCTGTATTTCTTTGGTATGTTTGATTACCTGCATTTCATGGGATTTGTCATCCTTGTTTATATGATCTCATGGTCACCAATTGTTCCTAAGTCAAACGTAATACTGCTGTTTTCCTACTTGACTGATTTTATATGACCTCATTGTCATTATTATTTATCTGGCGACATTGTCAGCATTATTTATCTGGCGACATTGTCAGTATTATTTATCTGGCGACATTGTCAGTATTGTTTAGATAACCTCATTGACTGAATTATTTTTTTTATAGCCGTGTTGCTATATTTATCTGAGAATTTGGATACCAGCATTACTTTTGTTCACATAGACTTTAATACATTTGGCAGTGGGTTGTAAACACACAGGTTACAAGTCTCTTATGGCGGGACTTGCAACTGAGTGGATTTACAATGCCTTTGCTGGGCAATCATTTCTCTATAGGCATTATTTGTTAAACAAACTCTATGAACTCACCAATCTCGTGTTGACACTTTAGCATGTATTTTCAGGTTTTAAGCAATGGCACGCTACTGGAGGTTTTGGCAGGGCATGGCATGGTCATAGAAGACTCTGATTAGTCATTTGGGGACCGTTTTAAACTATTTTAAGGGCCTACTTCCGCACTACTTTTAACAATGTAAATACAATATTTTTGACTTAACTATTTTATTCTAAATGATTGAAGTGAAAACCATTTTTGAACTTGTGTTGTAATACCAATTGAGTTACACCCCAGCTACACGTATGCTTCCGCTGGACCCGATTTTGGGGGTGTGACAGAATGATTTCAATGTTAGGCTTAAGAAAACTGGCAGATCTCCATTGTGTAACATGCTTGAACGTCTTAGGAAACATGAACCGATGTGTACAATGTTAGGCTTAAGAAAACTGGCAGATCTCCCATGTTAGGAGCTTCTTAGCCGGCTCGACATAGGAGTGAAGTAGGCGCTCATAGGATTGGGGAAGTAAGTACGCCACCCCATGAATGGTATTAAGGAATACAATCCGACATCCACGCAACTATAACAAGTAATTAAAGTGTAAAAGATGTCTAGGGAGTAGTGAAATCTAAGTAAGCACATTTCTCCCACATATTGCTCACAACTCTAGTATAATTTAGTTTACTTTCATTTTTTAGTATTTTATTTTGATTGCATCTTTAGTTATTGGGTTAGTTGACTAGCAACTAATTCCGCCCAACCCCTTCAAAACCGAGATTTTTACTTGCATTCATAAAATATAAAAAATACAAAAAGAATTATCCCTCAATCTCTAGACCTAGTCTTTAGGTTTTCTAATCCTAGCGACACTATTCCTAGCTGAACGATCAATCCCCCGGTACTTGTCATTATACTATACTACATCGATCAGGTACACTGCCTGGTGAGGGTTGTAAGCTTCTCGAGATCCCTCGAGAGGTAAAGCCTGGTGCAATTCCCACGCATCAAGTTTTTGGCGCCGCAGCCCGGGGAATAGTTATTGTCTAGGTTAGAATCTCTTTTTATTAGGTCTACTTGCTAGATTCCTTTCTAGTAAGATTTTATTTTTATTTTCTAGGTTCTCTTTAGTCTATCTTATTTCTTTGTTTCCTTTGTTCGTAAACTATCTCGATGGATAACAATAACATTGATCATTTGATTCCTGTTATTCGTGTTTTTCGTCATAGGATTTTCCAAATGCCCGCCCCAATCCCTTTAGTGGAAAATGAGAACCCACCTAACCTCTCACCTAACCACCACTTTGACAATAATTCTGAGTTAGAGGAGTCTGACCATGATG
The DNA here is from genome assembly GCA_030686995.1 of Artemisia argyi. Lineage (NCBI taxonomy): Eukaryota > Viridiplantae > Streptophyta > Magnoliopsida > Asterales > Asteraceae > Artemisia > Artemisia argyi. The sequence continues at coordinate 82,819,987 of CM060700.1, read as the reverse complement.
ATGACCAGAGGGCTAGTCCTTTTGACTATTCAGACTCCGATGAGGATCTTGATGATGGTGATGTGATTAATGAGGATAGGATGGAAGAGGAAGTAAACCCTCTTAGGTATGTCGACCCTAGAACGAGGATTAAGAGTGATAGTTCATTCAACATACAATTTCCTTGTAAGATCGGATTTAGGATCTTTAATGCCTACCTTAACTCATCTCTCCCAATGAACATAATCTCGCGTAATGAATATAATAAAATCATGATAGATGAGTTAGAATACAAGGGAGATAATATTATTGCTAGGGCAATATCATTGCATGTGTTTGTAGGAAGCTTTGCTTATCTTGTTGAGTTCATGGTTATGAAGAATCTAGGAGAATTTATTGATAGTAAGTTAACCCAAGTTGTGTTTGGAAAACCTTTCAAAAGGTTGACCAACCTCGATGAAAAACTTATGGAAGGGTTAATTACATTCTCGGATGGGGATGAAGATTTTGTCTACCAAATGCCCCGAGCACACCCTAGGTTCAAGGATTTTTCCATGGAGAAGTGTAGTAGGTATCCGCCCATAGAAATGCTAAGTGATAATGATAAGAGAAAAGGGCTTAAATATAATCATGAAAAGAATAAAAGATACTATCGCGGATGTTTACAGTTAGGAGATGATTATAAGAAAGATGAGGAGACTATTAGATGGCTCACGCTTGGTTATGTGAGCATAAGCGACACACGGTAACCCATGACCTTGAGTCTAGCTACAAGACTCGTAAATAAAGAAAAGCGCTTCTTGGGAGGCAACCCATGATTCTGTGTGATTTTTATTTTGTTTGTTATTTGCTTCTGTATGCATGCTTTATTTTTATTGTTGGTAGATCATGTTTCTAAACTAAAATAGTGAAAATACTTACTTTGTTGTTTTGCTTTGTCTTAACTTCACCCAAAGGTATTTTTGCAAAAGATAAGTGTAAGGGGAAACCCCAAATATGTTTTTAAGAAACAAAACCGATCATGATTCTCCACAATATTAAGTGAACATGTGTATTCATATTTGTTAGAGTCAAATGCTTGTATCGAGTTATAATGATGTTTTGCAGGATTTTCCAGGAAGTGGGACGAAGTTTGTAACACCCCCAATTCATGGATGCAGCGGAATTCAAACTGGGTGTTACTCGACGGCACAATAGTCACAATAATAGAAAACGAACTCCAATTGAGTCGTTTTAAAAGATTTATCATTCAAATTGTATAAATATCAGAGATTTACAAAATGAGGTCCCAAATGGTTCCATGTTTACAATGTATAATAAATGTGTTTTTGAATGATAATAAAATTTATAGTCCTCTTGAGTATCCGTGCCCTTCCGTGCCATCCTTGATCGTCATGAACCTGAAATACATGCTTGAGAGGTCAACACAAAGGTTGAGTGATATTCATAGAGTTTGTTTAATGTTTGAACACAATGTGTTGGTAGTTAAATCGTTGAACACAATAATCGTAGTGTTTGTAGTTAAATCGTTTGAACACAATAATCGTAGTGTGAGCTGTAGACTCACACCAATGTTTGGAAAACAAAACAGGTAGGCTACGTTATTATACGCCCATAAAATGTATTATGCACTAAGCTTATGACACCAAAACGTTAACGTGTACCAATATCGATCGGCAGATTTATCCCGGTAGGTACTTTGCCGTCATACCTAATGTTTCAAATATTAATGCATTTGTTTGAACTTAGTCAAAACAAATGGGATTCGTCAATCCCAATAGGCCTATTCACAATATTCGCGCTCACTTGCAAGTAACCCTCGCAAGTGATTAAATGGTTCATAATAAGGGATCTTGGTTTGGCAAGGATGTTACTTAGTGATAATAAAACATAGTCGAATAGCATACAATAGAAAGCATTGTGTTCGAGTAGAAAAATAATAGCATGTATTCCCCCCAAGGGTTTGTAAAACATTGAAGTAATGTAATGTGGGGCTATGAACTCACCTTAAGTTGGATGATGTATAATGAGAATGATGGATATGCCGTAAGAACTTCTACGAGCAACCTAGAATAATTGTTGTAACTTAGGTTTGGAATAATGTCTAAGGAAACATAAAAATGCCAATATATATATCTTGCATCTAGTCCATGATGTGGTATGATGTATAATGTAAGTCTTTGAAAGAAAAGATTCATGAAATATGTATGTTTTGATATATCGTTTACTACCGTTCGGGCCGACATAATTCAGAAGTCATGTTAGTAAGTGTTCGAGGAGCCAGGACACTTTAATTCGTAAATCCACAACTCATCTCGACGGCTTACATAATGAACTCCTCACATGAGGCTCCCTACTATTGTAGTAGTTGATAAAATATATATGTATATAAGTTTTGATCCGAAAAGTTACATGTCCAAGTACTTGCCTAAACTTAGGAAAGTTTATTATTACATGAAGATTGTTATTAGGGTATGTTTCATATAACTTGTATGACCATTTTTCTTTGTATTATCTCATGGTTCTTTTAAGTGAAGTAGATCCAAATTGTTTGTTCAAGTTATCGCCAATTCCTTGTTTCATGTTTACGCCTAAGTAAGCTTGTATGGTCATTTAGTCATGGCCTTGCCATGACCTTTGGTCCTTGTTCCATAGTCATGAGACTTCAACCTTGGCTCTAGCCATGGTGGTGGTCTTGAGTATAGGTCATAAGACCTCTTGTTCCTTTTAAAGTATAACCATAATATAGTGACTTATATATATGTAAATAGCTGTTAAGAAACTGAGAAATATCTCACTCAGAAAGCGTTTTCAAGACTCGAGCTTCTTTTTTCTAAACGAAAACGTGATTTCAGACAACTTTCGTGTTTTAACTTTTTCATGAAACGGACCAGAAATGCCTCTTTTTGCGTGTTTAAGGTTTCTGTAACAGAAGGTATTTGGCAGCTTTGCCGCAAAGTTTTGGTAACTTCAAATCGTCATAACTTTTGACTCGTATACTCGTTTTAGGTGGTTCAAGTTGCTACGGTTTCCTTGTTAGGTCCTCTACTACAATATGTAATAATCCAATATCATATTTTTACCATTTTGATCAGGTCTTACCAAGAAAGTCACTAGTTTACTTGTTTTAATAACTTGTTTTAACAATCAATAATAATAACTTGTTTTGCTCACTTTTATACATCATGGACATAACTACAAGACATAATATAGCAAGAATAATATGTAAATAACATAAACATGATTATTTAACAAGAAGAAAGTTAGGGTTTTGCTTACAACTTGTGAAGAAACTAACTAGAACCAAGATCAAGACCAAGAACCACTACTTAATCTTCCAAAACCTTTCCAACCATAGCCATGCTTCCATACCAAAAACCCTATCTTATAATCCTTTGATAAATACTAATCTATCATAAAAACAACCTTGAGTAAAAATCTTCACTAGGAACACTTGGAAATTTGATGAGTTTTTGTGGTGATTTTATAGAGTTTTATGGTTGAAAGGTGTTAAGGATCAACTAGGAACTATGACTTGAACTTGTGATGGATTGAATGAGCAAGATCAATGATCAAAATGGTGCGTTTAAATGGTTTTGGGTCGTTGGTATTCAAAGAGAAAGGAAGAGAATGAGTCTCTTTTATACTAAAAATGAGGAGGTTACATGCATTAGGATATTTTGCTAAACTTGGAGACCAAGTTGTACATGTGTAAGGATCTAAGGCATGAAGGGTCAAGATTAAGCCACAAGTGTGAACCCCCCCCCCCCTAGTGGCGGTTTGCCAAGCTTGGGGAGGAAGGGTTGGACTTTTGTTGATATAATCTGTTGGATCGTGAACACCTTGAACTTGTGTTAATAATGATACTTTGAGTAATATCACTAAGTATGCGGAATCTACTTAATGATACTTAGAAGATTGATTGTAAATGAAACAATTGTATGTATGAACAATGTATGTTAACAAAACAAATAGCTCCAATATTATTAATGATAATAATACGAGTGATCTAAGATATCACTAGGGTTACACCTTGAAGCTCTAAGAAAACGTATTAGAAAGTTATATTCTAACTATGATCTAGAATCTCCTTTTATACAACAAGGAGTCCTCTTGTACAAGATAAGTATAATACTAATAGAATAAGATATACTCAATATCTTTTCTATGTTTATCTAAGCGCGTTTCTCTAACAGTTGTCATGCAAGCAGTGGTAATGTTTTGTTCTTGCAGTGGTAATGAGTTTCCACTGCAAGTACAATCTTCTGCAGTTGAAATATCTTCACTAGCCGTGGTAACTGATAGAATAATTCCCAACAATCCTCCCCTAAACTTATGATTTATTAGTAAATCAATAAGTTTCTTCAAGTATACAATAAACCTGAGGATATGGGAATTCTTCCAAACACTTATCTTGTTCAACTTAATCCTTTATCAGCTCTTGCATATTGATCTTTAATCTTCTAAATCAAAGCTCTAACCTTTTCATTATCTGCATAAACTCTTAACTTTGACATCAACATTGCAGACAAAGTTGTAGCTTTAAGTGGATATTCCTTCTCAGCAAACGTAAACACATCCACTTTATTTGTTGTAGAAACATGATGAACCTCACATTTATCAAAATATGTCCATGTAGTATTCAAGTTTGATGAATTAAACTTCCAATACTTATCATTAAGATCTGGTTCATATAATCTTCTCACTTCAACCCAGAGCTGCATTTCTTTCATATCCTTGAGAGTATCAGCCTTGAATCTTTCATTTACTAGCTTCCAAAGAGTATCAAGATCTTCTCTGTCACATGCTTTAAGAAGATCTTCAAACTGAATAAATGATGAAGATTCTCCTCCCAATCTTATAATTTTCCAAGTGGGAGCAAAATTCTTTGCTGTGTACACTTCCCAATCAATAATTTGATGTTTTGATTGTGAATGATCTGGATAGAAATCTTCTTCTTCAACAATGATAATTTCACTAAGTGGATCTTTTGCACTTTTCTCAAATTGAGATTCTTTCTCTTGAGGAGCTTTCAGTCTTTTAGTGACATGATCTTCAACTGTTGAAGCTTTCCTTTTACTTTGTTTGAATCTTTCAACTTCTTCAAAATCAATAGGTCTGAAGGTATTATCTTGCCTTTTAACTCTGTAGTAGATACCTTCAATTCTTTCATGAGACATACCTTTGAAGTCAGCCATCTTCCATGTTCCAACATGACAGCAATATACTTTCATCCCATGAATGATCTGTGCCTTTGTTGGTTGTCTTTGTTTCTTTTGACCTTTTCTAAAGTTTCCAATAATGTCATCCAGTGCTTGTTGATTTTTCATTTGAATGAAATCAACCAATTGAGCTGTTCTTTGATCTTCTGTCAAAGTCATGTTAGCAACAAGCTCAATAGCTTTCTTCTTTACTACTGGATCATGCTTAATCATATGCTCAATCTCTACTTCTGATGGCACATATGAGAACATAGGGGGTTTCTCATGTAAGATGGTTGGTGGAATCACTGAGAGTGGTTGTACCATTACTTCTTCAAGTTTACCTAGTCTCTGTGCTTCCATAAAACTAGCAACATCCATCTCCTTTTGCTTCTTCATATTTTCTCTTTCTGCAGCTTCAAGTTGTTCTGCTAATCTTGCATCAAAGTCAATCTGAGCTTGATCTTTCTTAGAAATCTTCCTTGTAAGAACTTGTTCTGCATCAAGCACCATTGCTTTACCTTTAACTGATCTTTTTCTGGCAGCTTCTTCCTCTGCAGTGGTAAGTAATGGAACATCAGTGGTAACTTTTTCACTTGCAGTGGAAATTATGTGATCAGTGGTAACATGCTCTGCTTCAGTGGAAAAGTGTTGAGCAGATTCAATAACCAAATCTTTATCCAACTTCCTCCCCTCAATCTCAGCTACATCATCATATGCTTGAGCATCCATATCTTCAAAATGAGTACTCCTCCCCTCAATTTTTGCATCAGTTTTCCTCCCCTGTTTGGAAGAAGTTCCCAAAGCGTAACCAGAACCTGCAGAAAGACCATCATGAGATGATGATGGGGAAGAAACCACAACTGGAACATGTCTTTTCTTCTTGAGATCCACAACTTCAGCCTGCAACTTTTGGATCTCAGTCTTCAATAGATTCAACTCTGTGGCATGTTGTACTTTGGTCTGTGCCAGATCTTTCTCCAGAGTTTGAACCTGTTTGGCTAGTTTGGTACATAATTCCATCAATTTAGTTAGTGTCACACTGCCTTCAACACTTCCAACTGTGTTACCTGTTGGGAGAGGTGAATCATAAGGCATTGGTTCAGGCTCTTCTCTAGTTGGACTAGATGGAAACCTTGAACCACCACTGCTTGTGCCTACACCAAAAGGCTCAGCAACATGCAATGTTGAGATGAAAGAAGTTGGCTGTTTAGACCTTCTCTCATAAGTGTGAGTTATAGCAGGGATATGTTGAATTTGTGGAACAATAATAGTGGGTGTGTGATGGGATACAACTTGGATTGTTGCATCTTCACCCTGTACCTGTGAAATCTTTGCAAGCATGTTTGGTAAAAGAGGATGAATCACTCCATCCCAAAAATCTGAAGCCTTACACATGTTTTGAAATACTTTTGGCTTAAGACATGGAGTATCATAAATCCTATTATGATTTTGCAGTTGAAATTCATTTAACACTGCTTGCACAAACCTTGGATACATTAAAAATTTGTATGAACTTGTTACATTGCCTTTCATGTTATTAAATATAAACCTTGAAAAATTGAAAGTCCTATCAGAAACCAAGCAAACTAAAGGGTAAGCCATGGTTGATCCAAATTGTTCATAAGAAGTTTTCTTAGGACTTAGGCAATGCAACAGAGTGTGTATCAAAAATCTCCAATGGGGACAAAAACATCCTTTCTTAAAAGTTACTTTTTGGTCAGATGTATCATACCCCATCAAAGCAATATAGTTGAATATGTCTGAATTAGGTAATGTGATGATACCATTAAGATCATCTAATTGGAGAATTCTCCTTAAAGATGATTCAGTAACATCAATAGTTACCCCATCAACTGTGGCTCTGAGAGCTTCCACAGATTCATGTATGTCTCCCTGTTCAAGAGTGATGGACTCTACAGAGTTCCAAAACTGTTTGATTTGAGAAACAAAGATTGTGGGATTCATAGTTAAGGCATACCTTATATGAGTTGTGTTTAGAAAGTCCACAATCTGATAAAAAATAGGTCCACTCTTGTCGTTTGACTTTTGAAGGTAAGCCACTTGATTGTGTTCATCTGCAAACTTGAGAGACACCATGATTTTGTGATTTGAGAGATAAAAGTGTTAGTAATCGTGAATAAAAAGCAAGCCGTATAAAATCAATTTATATTAATAGGGTTTTGAGGAAAACACGGATGGTGAATTATCTTTAGAAAAGAATAAATAAACTTTGGTAAGTAGATAATTCCCAAAAAAAATTTACCCTATTAATAAGGAAAGATAGTTATATTCGCAACGGCTAGTAAAAATAAGATTACTGACACAGTTGTAACGGCTAGTTCACCAGTGGTAAAATTTGCACTTTCAGTGGAAATGGTGAACTTGCAGTGGTAAAAATCAACAAAATTTCAAAGAGCAGTGGTAAGAAAAACATGTAAAATTTTACTACTCTTATCATAGTTTTTAGCAAACTATCAGCTATCAACGGATTTGAGAAGTCTTTACCAAAAGCCGTTTGCTCTTGGACTAGCTGATCCTTATGTGGGTTAGACATGGTGAATCAATAACCATTTGTTGTGTGTCAAGATACACACCTTATTACTCCAATGACATAGGTTGTGAACTGCTACACAAAATAAGTCTCATTTTAACCCACAAAGATTAACCCAAGTAACTTTTTAACCAAGTTACTATGCACAAAAATATCTTCTCAAAAGTCAAACCACAGTTACTACTCAAACCAACCAAAACAGATGAAAGTAAATATCCTTCATTAATTAGCATAACACCTAATCTTTACTTATATAACCTCCTCCAAACACCACATCTCAATCGCCAATAATCTCTCAAACCCTAATAACCCAATCAACCCAATTTTCTTCCAAAAATCATGTCATCAAACCCTGAGACCTCTGATCAACACTCTTCTGTTCCAACATCAGAAGAAGTACCACCATATCCATGGGGACTTGAAGGTTCTGATTTTGAGAGAGAGATAAAGAACCGATGGGATGTGCAAGAAAAACAATGGAATGCACATATAAAGAGTGAATCAAGCCATGATCCGAATGCTGCAGGGAGAGAGCTTGTGTCTCCCTTCATCTGGACATCTGATGAAGAATCTTCAGAGGAAGAGAATGAAGATCCAACCTTTCTTCCTCCTTCCACACCAGACAGATCCCAACCAAGATTAGGTAAGAGATATCCATCTCTCCCAACATCATCAACCTTGGTGTTGGATCTTCCAGCTCCAGAACCTGGTCTTCTGCATCAAGAACATATTGGACAGAGCAAGAAAGCTCAGATCACACATAAGGGAAAGGAGAAGCAGAAATAGATGATTGAAGAATGTTGCCAAGGAACAAAGTTCTTGAGTATTTTCTTTACTTTGTTACTTGAGCAGCTTCACAGTCTTCCTACTCTTCTTTTTCCATTTTCATTTTCAGCTTCTTCATTGTACTTGTCATAGCCTCAAGTATTATTTAATAATTGATAGAAGCTAGTAGTTCTCCATTAGCCAAATGTTTTAGGAATGGTCATTGTAATGCAGTTGGAACTTTGAATGTAAGCTGTAACTTGTGTCTTTGAATGAATGAAAAGTTCTTCTTTAATAAATCAATATTGTAAGACCTTCAGCTTATTTGACCACATTCCTTTGGCTACCACTCTTGGTGACTTAAACACACTACTTGTAATCTCTAAACATTTGCAGAACAGACATATACTAAACAACTTGCAAACATATTGGTGAGTCACTAGAAAACTCAGAAAGTATTATCAAGTCATTCATAACCATTAATAGTCTTTGACTGTCCCTGCACTTAACATAAAACAATTAGTACCTTTTGGGGACCCAAGCCACAAATGACTTGGATCTGCCTCGTGTATCAATATAATTGTATCTATCAAAGGTCATTGATACACCATTGGGATTGTTTGAGGTTGTTGTTCCTTTTGGTTTCCATTCCCAACGAGCTGAGGCCTTAACAGCTTTTCCCATGTTTACCCTTTTCTTATTCACATAGACATCAGTGGAAACATTTGGTCTTGCAGTGGTAACTGCATGCCTAGCAGTGGAAACTGCTGGTTTAGAAAAATTGGGTCTCCACATGTGATTCTTGTGATCATTCTTTTCAAAATAAGTCTTTTTCCCTATTTGATAAGATTTAACAAAAGAAGTGACAGGGGACTTCGGATAAACTCTGTTATTACTTCTGGCAGTGGTAACTGCTGGTCTAGCAGTGGAAATTGGTTTGATGCCAGTGGTAAACATAACAGACCTGGGAACCATCTTGCTTAGGGGATTTGGGTGAGTTAATTTATTAGAATTATATCCATTCACCCTAGTATTCCCAAATACTTCCCTTCTTCCCATGTGGTAGGTACAGTCTTTAGCTAAATGATCAAAGCTACCACATATATGACAAGCCTTATTGTTAAACACAAAGTCACTACCAAACTGCCTAGTTTTAACATGATTCCAACTTCTCATGTTCCCTCTAGGAGATGTAGACCTATCCCTGTACATCTCAGCATACCTAGTAGTAGGCCTAGTGTGATTTGTTTGTGTCCTAGGCTTCTCTTTGATAACTTCAGGAATACTTTTTCTTTCCTCTACTTTAACATTTTCAGGAACACTAGTTTTAGACTCAACATTTAAACATTCATCTTTAAGAGATGAGTCACTAGCACTATCAAAAGTCTCAACCTCAACCTGAACCTTTTCAGTTTCAACTGGTTTAACAAATTTTGGTCCATAGGTCATGGGTGGATCCTGAAACTCTTCTAAGCCTGTGTGAGCTAGGTCAATGCCAGGAGGTGCTGGAACACCTCTTAGAGGTGGTGGAACAGATTTGTATCCAAGACCTGATTTAGCTTTGCTCACAATTTGGGCTTCCCAAATTTTGTCAATGCTCTTGGATTGATGGTCTAGTGTTTGCTTAGTTATCTGTATATTCTCACTAGCCTTTTTAACTTTTTCAATCTCTTCCCTAAGAGCTTTATTTACTTCAACATAAAAATCTAAGTCTCTTTTTAAGACAGCTATATCATCACTGAACTTAGATTCATTAGCCCTATAATGCTCTATCTGTTTCTCTAAAACACCTAGACCTCTTTTATGATTTGCTAAATTATAATTAGTATGATGTAAGTCTAGCATCAGTTCATCATATTTTGTTTTAGAGATCTCTAACTCTTTTACAGCCTTACAGTTTTTAGAGCAAGCATTATCAGTATGTACCTCAGTGTCTGAAAAAGCCATGAGTGCATGCTCAGTAGCAAGCATTGCAGATTCTGAATCATCTTCTCCATCCTGAGTCATAAAGCTCCAATCAAAGCTCACTCCATCAATAGCCAATTGGCTTGTTTCTGTCTCCATTGTTTCTTTTGAATCTGCCATAGGATCTTCTAAATCAAAATATCAAAGCCTTGCTCTGATACCACTTGTTGGATCGTGAACACCTTGAACTTGTGTTAATAATGATACTTTGAGTAATATCACTAAGTATGCGGAATCTACTTAATGATACTTAGAAGATTGATTGTAAATGAAACAATTGTATGTATGAACAATGTATGTTAACAAAACAAATAGCTCCAATATTATTAATGATAATAATACGAGTGATCTAAGATATCACTAGGGTTACACCTTGAAGCTCTAAGAAAACGTATTAGAAAGTTATATTCTAACTATGATCTAGAATCTCCTTTTATACAACAAGGAGTCCTCCTGTACAAGATAAGTATAATACTAATAGAATAAGATATACTCAATATCTTTTCTATGTTTATCTAAGCGCGTTTCTCTAACAGTTGTCATGCAAGCAGTGGTAATGTTTTGTTCTTGCAATGGTAATGAGTTTCCACTGCAAGTACAATCTTCTGCAGTTGAAATATCTTCACTAGCCGTGGTAACTGATAGAATAATTCCCAACATAATCCAAGATATGGTGTTAGTTTTGGCTCCGTAAAATGCTAACCGTAAATGGTTAAGCCACGAAACGTAAAACCGGGTATCGTAAAAATACGAAACTTGGAAGAATGGTTAAACATGTCATTATACTCCATAATAAAATATAAAATGAGTGGTAGGTTCCATTTGGGTGGTAAAACCCTGCTAAAACTGAAAACACGGGTCTAAAACGCGTAATACGTAAAATGTACAAATATTTCGTAAAATTGAGAAAAGTAAAATGTTACTTTTCTAATAGGATAATATTGATTTAAAATGACTTATAATGTCTAGACTGGGCTCAGTCTGGTGTCGGTTGGTATTTAATGTCTTTTAGACATCAAACCGTAAGCCTAAAAATCAAGGAATGACTTATAAAATCAAGGAATGATTTTTGGTCAAAGGAGGAGGGAAAAATATGTTGACTTTTTCTAATAAGTTGAAAACTTAAATCGTCTTAGAAATGCGGTGCAGGTATAGGCTAAGGTTACGGCTGAGTAAAAACGCTTAAAAACTGAAAATTCCAGTTTTTCACGGCCGAGGCTTATTTTGGTCATGTTTTTCTCAGTCATGATTAATTCTCAAATAAATCATGAGGGTGTCAAACATTTTTCTGATGCGGGGTCACTTAACGCGGTCGAGTTTCGTTGTGCGTAGAATTTCTGAATGACGTTTTACCCTAAAACGTGTAATTCCTTAATAACTTTCACAAAAATGAGCTTATGAAAGTTAAACGTTTAATTTGCCATGGAAATAATTTATCATTCGAGGCCAAGAAACAAAAATCAGATTTCAGGAAAATTTCAGGAAAAATGAATAGTAAAAGTGAATAGTAAAATTTTCCGGGAAAAGTAATTAACCTGAAATGTGAATTGTTACAGTCTCTACCCCTTACGGGGAACTTCGTCCCGAAGTTCTTTGTGTGTCATATGTTGGAGTGGTGTCGATGAAAAGGTGTGGTTACTTATGAGGACTAAAGTCTGGGGTTACTAGTGATGCAGTTTGATTTGTCATTTCAGTGTATGGTGTAGGATGAGGCTTACTTTTATGTAGGGAAAGGTATGGTAATAGTCGAATATCAAAGGAAATTGATATAGCAGTCGAATATTAATAGGAATTGAGATAGTAATTGCAATCATAGCCTATTAGGTAATCGGTTGTTGTACCTAGTGTTTATTGACTTCATACTTATGTTATTTCGGATACAAATAAGTCCACTTATTTATAATTCTTTATTTACATAGAGAGGCATCCCAACCAATGTAAATAGGGAAATATAAACTTATGGTTCGGTGATTTACAATGTCTTTATTTAAATGAAAAGGCATCCCAATCCATTCAAATAATTACAAATCATCCTACTTAAGAATTCCCAACACAACATTCACAATTAGCCGGTGAGTTACAAGATAGGGTATTACGAGATGATACTGGTGTTCCAAAAGTACAAGATGAATATTCAATCTTGTAAAGCTGGTGAGGGTGCTTGTGGTGTAACTAAGGATGATTTGAGCTTTAAAAGTGCATCAAGATCTGTTAATGAGTTTGTGGTTGCAACGGTTGTGAAGATAATGATGTGATATGTTGATGAACAAAAGTGTGTAGTTTATGCTTAACATTAATACTCTTAGGTATAGATGTTGAGTTTGCTTTAAAAATCTTAAGAGATTTTAAAAGTTTATGATGGAATGGTATCCTTAGGACCTAAACAGGATAGTACTTCTACAGGATGAAGAGAATAATTGATAACTATCCCAAGATAGTAGTTCGGATTATCTCATAAATGAAAATTTTCAAGAATGAATTTAGGTAGTACAAATAAGATGTTAAGATTTTGCTGAGTGGTAAGGCACTATCGTGTCTCTAGATTGTTTTAATGTATTCTGGTGGTTTATCGTGTACATGTAGGAAATCAATCTAAACATAACCCTAGTACAACTATTCTCAGTATTTGAAAATTTTAAGTCGAATATAGTTAGTCAGACTATATTCCACTGTCCCTAGGTTAAATATAGGTGACTAGTCTATATTTAGCCAAGGTTCGATAAAATTTTCACATACCTAAATTAGGTATACTTGTGATATGTCTGTTGGTTTCGGGAAACTGTCCACTAACAAAGGCGATGTCAAACCCTTAAGTTGCAAGTCCCGTCCATAGAAGACTTGTAACGTATGTTTTCATATTCCATTGCATAGAAGATAGTAAGGGTAGGTACGTATGGAAAGGAAGTTTTAAGTAGTTCTAAAATAGAACATACTTGGCCAGGATCATGAACTTTTAATAATGAAGGTTTCATAAGAAAACTTTGATGAATGTAGAGCTGAACTTCAGCTTTTATAGGTAATGGATTTGTTTGTCCTTTAAAAATCTCATGTTTCTATTTAGAAATCGATAGATTGTGATGGGTTTTTGATGTCATATGAAATGATATCGATGATGTGATGGAATGATTCTAGAGACCATTGCACATGACACAATGTCTCGGAAGTAGGATAGACCATTGTGCAATTCACAATGTCTGGGAAGTAGGTTAGACCATTGTGTGACTCAAAACATTTGAGAAATGGTTAAGACCATTGTATAATACAATGTCTTGGGAAATAGGAAAGACCATTGCAATCAGTTACAATGTCTTGGACATAAAATGTTGGAGTAGGAACATGATTGGGAGAATGTGGTTGTGTCGAAATGCCCTAGAATAGGCATACACATATATGTTTAGTCCGTTGTTTAGTTAAATGATTGAAAATAAACCGAGTTTATATATCAATATACTAATATATGTTCGTGCATTGTAGAATGCCTAGTGTGTATATATCGATATACTTATATGTTCATGTAGCATAAAATGCTTACGGGGAAATGCTCAATTATGTTAAGGGTACATATATTAATATGCAATTATGTTTGTGTAGAATAAAAATGTCTACGGGGAAATGCTTAAAATGGGTATATACGAATATACTAATATGTTTGTGTAGCATAACATGCTTACTAAGTCCATAATCGTCTGGAGGATGGAAGACACGAAGAGCGGATGGCTATAAAAATGTTTTTGCTTGTATGTGTGGTTATAGTTTAGGTCTCAATTTGTCACAACCCGCTATTTCCCAGGTCAATACTATTTTCTAAATTTGAATTTAAATTCTTGACACTTAATTCAAAACTATTTGGATGTACTCTTTTACTTGAGTCGACTTGAATTTTTGAATAAATTCTGGTTATATTAAGACTTAGACTATTTTTAGTCCACAACGCTCCGGTACCTTACTCCTTCTCCAGTTCACAATTTATTACTATAAAATAAATTTCTATTCTTTAAATACTTACGGTTTTAAATTCAACAAATGTTAATTTCTATTCAAGAATGTGGTACTCGACATACCCGACTTTCTCAACAATTATTTTTAGAGTATTTTATACTTCTAAAATTATTACAAAAGTCCCACAAATATTTTCCAATGGCCAAGTTAAATTCTTTACATCTTACGCTTAATTACGTATAACTTTCGTTAACTACCAAAATAATACCCAATACATATTTTTACTACCCAATACATTCAATATATACATTTTATACAAATTAAAAACCATTTCTTCCCATTTTAAGTAATGAGCCGCCCCCCTCCTCATTATCTTAAGATATACATTACAAAAACTTACCAAATTCAACATCTTTGACAATAAGAGAAACATGTAATTAATGAGGATGGCTAGGGCCATTCTTTGCCCCCCTCCTTTCCCCTAAAACTCGGCCAAATCCAAGGACTTTGTCCTTGGATATTTTTGACCATCTTGACCCATTTGACTATATATATACACATGAGTTTATTTACTTATTTATACCTACAAAGAAAAAAATAAAATCACCTCCCACCTATATACTCCATTCGACACATCCAAGGAGCAAGGGAAGAAGGAGGCTTGTTGGGTACTTCCAAGGATACTAAGGGTAGTCTAACAAGGGTTTGGATAACTAATCTTGGGGTTATACAAGAGTTTTACTAATCTCATCTCATATATTACTTTGTAAGTCTCATACTACTAATACTTCATGAGTTCATGATTTTTATGCTTGATAAGTGTGTATTTAGTTATCACTTGGTACATGTTGAAACATCTTACATCCACTTTGATCTCTTGCCAAGAAAATATATTTTGTACAAGTTTTCATCACAAGAAAAGTTGTTAATAGAAATCTCTACAAGAAAATGAAATAAACTTTATATATATATATATATATATATATATATATATATATATATATATATATATATATATATATATATATATATATGTTAGTTTTGAATACTTGGATGATCTTGAACAAGGACTTTAAATATTATTAGGTTATGTTTAGATCACTATTTTTCTAGTTGATGGATGACCTAGGACAAGATTTGGAGTTGTTGGCAAAAGGTTGTAGCAAATAAAAACACTAGAAAAATAACTTGACATCATCCATGATAAATCTGTCCCTTTTCGACTCCCTGTGGAAAATCAGTATCTTGGTGGCCTTATTAGGCTAGAAATATAGAAAATAGATTTAATAATGAAAACATAGCCGCTTGAACAGGTTAAAACTGATTTATAACGAAAAAGATATGCTATTTTCAAGATTGACGACGAAAACTATATTTTCTGAAAAATGGTTTCTGTCCCGATTTTTGAGCTAGGAAAACTGAGGTTAAATGACATTTAGGCTAGCCGAGACCTTGAAAAACCTAAAGTATACTTGAATACCTTCGCGGGAATATATAGAACTTGAAAAACGGAGTTACGACGCAAAAGTTATGGCCTAGAAAAGTTGCGACGAAACATATACTTTTTGACAGCTTTGGTTCAAATAATAAAAGCTGATGGAATATTTAAAATTGACTTTTGGACATTTTAGAGTATAATTTGGCTAAAATGACGTATATAAAAATGTTAGAACATTGTGTATACTTATTAGGTGCGATAGAGTTTTTCAAAATATATATTTACAAGACGACTAATATTTGGTCGTGAGATTTACAAGCTACGTTTTCTAAAATGGTGGATGACTTAAATACGAGATTACTTTGATTACCTACGCTTTTGACAATAAAAATTCCAACAACATGTACAAGTGATAATATTGTGTATGACTTGCATGCTTGACCTTGTTTTCGAACCTAAGACATATGCATTATTTAGGCCGCGATTAGAGTACCCGGACTTTATTTCCAACTACTACTTTGTCTATCGGATATTGCTTTTGCTAAGGTGAGTTCATAACCCCTACTTTTACTTGTTTTACAACTGTTTTGGGGGAAGATACATGCTCGTTACTATTTAAATTCAATGCTTGTTTTACTTGAACGCGATTCACTTTCTCAAACATTAATGGATGGTTGAAATACTTGATTGATTACTTGAATACCTTATGAATTACTTATTCCATCCTTGATTACTTTCTTAAGGATACAAGTTCTTGCTTTTGCGGACATAAATACAAAACTGTTACTTTGCCTGAGTTACCTATTACTGCCACTGAAGTCCCCTTTATCATGAACCGTTAATTACATGCGTGTGAGCGCGAATGCTGTGGATAGATCTATTTGGGTTGACACCCCGTCCGAGTTGGTCGCGCCAACCTGTCAAACGGACGCATATCATTCGGATTACTTCCGAGTGTCTGGCAAACACTTACTTGGGGCATTTTATGCTTGATTGCATACGATTACGTCGAGCTTCGGGGTCATGAGCTTTAGGCACTGTATACCTTATTTTTGGCTGTGACATTGTATTTGTTATATTGTCTTGCCTTCCGCAAAATACTTGTTTACCGAAAATGCTCGTTTACTGGAAATCCTTGTTTACGGAAAATTACTTGTTTACTAAAATCTATGAACTCACCAGCTTTATGCTGACGTTTTAGCATGTATTTTCAGGTTCTTAAGGCGTTATCTTACCTTTGGGGGCTTTTGGCATGGCATGGTCATAGAAGACTCTGATAACTAATTGGGACCGCTTTAACTAAATTATGGGTCTATTTCCACTCTTCTTTTATAATATGTAAAATAAATGCTTTGATAACAACTTTCATTCTAAATAAATGAAATGAAACCATTCTTTGTACCTTGTGTTGTGATACCATTTGAGTAGCACCCCAGTAACATGTATGCTTCCGCTGGACCCGAATTTCAGGGGTGTGACAGATTGGTATCAGAGCCTCGGTTATAGAGAATTGGGTATTTCCAAAACCCAGACTATAACTACCTTTACAAAAACTTAACCCTATGACCGCCACATGCCTGCCTGCCAAGCCACTGCCTTACTTGATATTTTACTTAATGATCTACGTGACGTAACTATGTGTTATACCTTGCTACTTGATAATTTATACTTTACATGAATTACGCTATTCACTATAAGTATTTTCTATACACTTATACATACATACCGTACCTGTCACACCGTCACGCCTTTTCCCCTACGTAATCTTACCATTTGACTTCAAGTTGGGACACTCATTTTGGTCTTTCAAAACAACTTTTAAAAGCTAGAGACATATTACTAGCGTAACTAAACTAACATACACACTCGTACTTTTGATGGTCTTCTAAACCTTCCGACATATCATGATTAATACAAATAGTCTCTAAAAATTTTCAAAATCATATGTGACATCGTTTTATGTGACATTAAAACCCATTATAGTCTGCCAATTTCCCTGACTACCTTACTAGCCGTTTCTGAAGACTAGTTTGAACACTCGTCCCATGCTTTTGTAACACTATATTTTTGGAACACCTACTTTCGGGACACGACTTTATAACACCTCATTCTTCCTCACTTCTTGTGGTTTTGAAGAATCACGTCACCAGGAATGTAATGACGGAACTCGACAGCAATGTTTACCCCTACTTAATGTATTTTTTTTTTTTTTTTTTGATTCCGAGGACAAGTTGGAAAACTTGTCGGTTACCCTCCCAACACCCATATCACTGACCTACTTACTAATGCCCGACAATGAGACAGAGCCATTCATGAGACCTCTCGAAAGACGAATAGGAGAGCCACTAATAATCTTACTCCTCCCACCCGACTAGAGTTTATCACCAGAAAATCCATTCACCACTCTACCCTATTACCGGTGACACGCATGGCGCCTCGTAAGGAACATCACGCACCAGTAGAAACTGCTTGACGACCAACCTATGGTCTCGTTAGACCAGAATAAAGCCTGAGAGGTTAAGTACGAATATTCTGTCCTTCTCAATCAACATTCGCCATACTTATTAATTATCACATTTGTTGTTGTTCTCTTTCATAATCAATCAACATCCTTGATACTTATTTGACTTTGCATTTATTGACTCATTCTCGTTCGTAACACTTATTGTCTTTCCCATTTATTGCTGTCTTCATCCTTACTCAATCAATATTCGACTTTTCATTTGCTGTTTGCTCTCATTCATGACATTTATTGTCTAACCGGTTATTTGTTGTTCACATTCAATCTTAATCAAAATTCGTAATACTAATTAACTTCTCGCTGATTACTTGTTCATATTTATGACATTTATTATCTTTCTCATTTATTGTTTGCTCTCAATTACCTTCAATCAACATTCGAAAAATTTAATGTCTCTTGTATTTATTGTTGTTCTTACTTAGCATTCGATTTGCGTAATGCTTTTCTCATTTATTGCTTGTCCTCATTTATTCTCATATGGGATGCTTATTGTCGGTCTCATTTCTTGATTGTCCTCATTTGACACTCTGTCTTTCAGTATTTACCCCTCTTGATTATTATTTGAACACTTTGGTTCTCTCGGTTAATTTATTATTATGTTGATATTCTCTATCCATCCTCTTTGCTATCGTAATGATTTATGATTCCTCTATTTGTGTTTAATTGCATCATTATTGGTCTTTCTTTTACCTATCATTTCGCTTGTTTCTTTGTTCATCCTGATTTCAAACATGCCTTTTAAGCATTCTTTGTTCTTAACATCTAAACCTATTTACTATTGTTATGATTTATTGACTCTTTCGTTTGCATAAATCAATCGCGTTTCCCTTCTCCATTCGCACATCTAATCTCCTTTCAATCATTCTTTGTTTTGACATCTAATCCTATTTGCTATTGTTGTGATTCATTAATTCTTTTTCGTTAATCGATAACAGTTTGCTTCTTTATTCGTAAGGATATTTAATCTTTCTTTCAAGCATTATTGGCTCATACTAGTACGAATGTTCTTTCAATTGTTGATCTTTTCGTTTGCAACCTTTCATTTTGACATTCTCTGTTCTTAAAACATGGTACTTGACATGATTCTCTTTTTATTCTTATGATTCATTAGTTCTTTCATATGTATTGTAATGTACTTCTCACTCCTTCATTAGCATTGACATCTACTTCTTTTGGCTATTTGTACGCTTCCTTGGTCATTTCATCGTTAGAACCCATCAGGGCTTGGAACAACGCTCCAAGTCAACAGGCTGCACATGATCGACATAAGAAGCTATACGATGTGCGACGCAAACCATTAGAATTTCAAGATTGGCGACCAAGTTATGTTGAAATTCTCGCCTTGGAAAGACGTGATATGGTTCGAAAATACAGGAAGTTAAAGACGAGATACGTTGGTCCATTTAAGATATTGGCTAGAGTCAGCCCTGTAGCATACGGACTAGAGCTTCCACCAGAACTCAGTAGTGAATACAATACATTCCATGTTTCCAATTCATATCTTTTCAGTAGTGAAGGCTTGAATCGCTCATCATGCCGCTGGACACACCTCAACCTGATAATCAACTCATATCTTTTCAGAACCATGGACCGGGATGTCCAGTAGTTAAGACATAGTCGAATTCCTATCGCCAAGGTTCGCTGGAATTTTCAACGAGGTCCCGAATTCACTTGGGAGCGAGAAGACCAGATTCGTCAAGAAGTACCCCCATCTCTTCACTAATACCACTTCAACGACCAACGCTGACTGAATCTCGCGGACGAGATTCCTTTTTAGGGGGGTAGAATGTCACAACCCGCTATTTCCCAGGTCAATACTATTTTCTAAATTTGAATTTAAATTCTTGACACTTAATTCAAAACTATTTGCATGTACTCTTTTACTTGAGTCGACTTGAATTTTTGAATAAATTCTGGTTATATTAAGACTTAGACTATTTTTAGTCCACAACGCTCCGGTACCTTGCTCCTTCTCCAGTTCACAATTTATTACTATAAAATAAATTTCTATTCTTTAAATACTTACGGTTTTAAATTCAACAAATGTTAATTTCTATTCAAGAATGTGGTACTCGACATACCCGACTTTCTCAACAATTATTTTTAGAGTATTTTATACTTCTAAAATTATTACAAAAGTCCCACAAATATTTTCCAATGGCCAAGTTAAATTCTTTACATCTTACGCTTAATTACGTATAACTTTCGTTAACTACCAAAATAATACCCAATACATATTTTTACTACCCAATACATTCAATATATACATTTTATACAAATTAAAAACCATTTCTTCCCATTTTAAGTAATGAGCCGCCCCCCTCCTCATTATCTTAAGATATACATTACAAAAACTTACCAAATTCAACATCTTTGACAATAAGAGAAACATGTAATTAATGAGGATGGCTAGGGCCATTCTTTGCCCCCCTCCTTTCCCCTAAAACTCGGCCAAATCCAAGGACTTTGTCCTTGGATATTTTTGACCATCTTGACCCATTTGACTATATATATACACATGAGTTTATTTACTTATTTATACCTACAAAGAAAAAAATAAAATCACCTCCCACCTATATACTCCATTCGACACATCCAAGGAGCAAGGGAAGAAGGAGGCTTGTTGGGTACTTCCAAGGATACTAAGGGTAGTCTAACAAGGGTTTGGATAACTAATCTTGGGGTTATACAAGAGTTTTACTAATCTCATCTCATATATTACTTTGTAAGTCTCATACTACTAATACTTCATGAGTTCATGATTTTTATGCTTGATAAGTGTGTATACTTAGTTATCACTTGGTACATGTTGAAACATCTTACATCCACTTTGATCTCTTGCCAAGAAAATATATTTTGTACAAGTTTTCATCACAAGAAAAGTTGTTAATAGAAATCTCTACAAGAAAATGAAATAAACTTTATATATATATATATATATATATATATATATATATATATATGTTAGTTTTGAATACTTGGATGATCTTGAACAAGGACTTTAAATATTATTAGGTTATGTTTAGATCACTATTTTTCTAGTTGATGGATGACCTAGGACAAGATTTGGAGTTGTTGGCAAAAGGTTGTAGCAAATAAAAACACTAGAAAAATAACTTGACATCATCCATGATAAATCTGTCCCTTTTCGACTCCCTGTGGAAAATCAGTATCTTGGTGGCCTTATTAGGCTAGAAATATAGAAAATAGATTTAATAATGAAAACATAGCCGCTTGAACAGGTTAAAACTGATTTATAACGAAAAAGATATGCTATTTTCAAGATTGACGACGAAAACTATATTTTCTGAAAAATGGTTTCTGTCCCGATTTTTGAGCTAGGAAAACTGAGGTTAAATGACATTTAGGCTAGCCGAGACCTTGAAAAACCTAAAGTATACTTGAATACCTTCGCGGGAATATATAGAACTTGAAAAACGGAGTTACGACGCAAAAGTTATGGCCTAGAAAAGTTGCGACGAAACATATACTTTTTGACAGCTTTGGTTCAAATAATAAAAGCTGATGGAATATTTAAAATTGACTTTTGGACATTTTAGAGTATAATTTGGCTAAAATGACGTATATAAAAATGTTAGAACATTGTGTATACTTATTAGGTGCGATAGAGTTTTTCAAAATATATATTTACAAGACGACTAATATTTGGTCGTGAGATTTACAAGCTACGTTTTCTAAAATGGTGGATGACTTAAATACGAGATTACTTTGATTACCTACGCTTTTGACAATAAAAATTCCAACAACATGTACAAGTGATAATATTGTGTATGACTTGCATGCTTGACCTTGTTTTCGAACCTAAGACATATGCATTATTTAGGCCGCGATTAGAGTACCCGGACTTTATTTCCAACTACTACTTTGTCTATCGGATATTGCTTTTGCTAAGGTGAGTTCATAACCCCTACTTTTACTTGTTTTACAACTGTTTTGGGGGAAGATACATGCTCGTTACTATTTAAATTCAATGCTTGTTTTACTTGAACGCGATTCACTTTCTCAAACATTACTGGATGGTTGAAATACTTGATTGATTACTTGAATACCTTATGAATTACTTATTCCATCCTTGATTACTTTCTTATGGATACAAGTTCTTGCTTTTGCGGACATAAATACAAAACTGTTACTTTGCCTGAGTTACCTATTACTGCCACTGAAGTCCCCTTTATCATGAACCGTTAATTACATGCGTGTGAGCGCGAATGCTGTGGATAGATCTATTTGGGTTGACACCCCGTCCGAGTTGGTCGCGCCAACCTGTCAAACGGACGCATATCATTCGGATTACTTCCGAGTGTCTGGCAAACACTTACTTGGGGCATTTTATGCTTGATTGCATACGATTACGTCGAGCTTCGGGGTCATGAGCTTTAGGCACTGTATACCTTATTTTTGGCTGTGACATTGTATTTGTTATATTGTCTTGCCTTCCGCAAAATACTTGTTTACCGAAAATACTTGTTTACCGAAAATGCTCGTTTACTGGAAATCCTTGTTTACGGAAAATTACTTGTTTACTAAAATCTATGAACTCACCAGCTTTATGCTGACGTTTTAGCATGTATTTTCAGGTTCTTAAGGCGTTATCTTACCTTTGGGGGCTTTTGGCATGGCATGGTCATAGAAGACTCTGATAACTAATTGGGACCGCTTTAACTAAATTATGGGTCTATTTCCACTCTTCTTTTATAATATGTAAAATAAATGCTTTGATAACAACTTTCATTCTAAATAAATGAAATGAAACCATTCTTTGTACCTTGTGTTGTGATACCATTTGAGTAGCACCCCAGTGACATGTATGCTTCCGCTGGACCCGAATTTCAGGGGTGTGACACAATTAGACCCGTTTCTCTATAACCATGGCTCTGGTACCAATCTGTAACACCCCCAATTCATGGATGCAGCGGAATTCAAACTGGGTGTTACTCGACGGCACAATAGTCACAATAATAGAAAACGAACTCCAATTGAGTCATTTTAAAAGATTTATCATTCAAATTGTATAAATATCAGAGATTTACAAAATGAGGTCCCAAATGGTTCCATGTTTACAATGTATAATAAATGAGTTTTTGAATGATAATAAAATTTATAGCCCTCTTGAGTATCCGTGCCCTTCCGTGCCATCCTTGATCGTCATGAACCTGAAATACATGCTTGAGAGGTCAACACAAAGGTTGAGTGATATTCATAGAGTTTGTTTAATGTTTGAACACAATGTGTTGGTAGTTAAATCGTTGAACACAATAATCGTAGTGTTTGTAGTTAAATCGTTTGAACACAATAATCGTAGTGTGAGCTGTAGACTCACACCAATGTTTGGAAAACAAAACAGGTAGGCTACGTTATTATACGCCCATAAAATGTATTATGCACTAAGCTTATGACACCAAAACGTTAACGTGTACCAATATCGATCGGCAAATTTATCCCGGTAGGTACTTTGCCGTCATACCTAATGTTTCAAATATTAATGCATTTGTTTGAACTTAGTCAAAACAAATGGGATTCGTCAATCCCAATAGGCCTATTCACAATATTCGCGCTCACTTGCAAGTAACCCTCGCAAGTGATTAAATGATTCATAATAAGGGATCTTGGTTTGGCAAGGATGTTATTAGTGATAATAAAACATAGTCGAATAGCATACAATAGAAAGCATTGTGTTCGAGTAGAAAATAATAGCATGTATTCCCCCAAGGGTTTGTAAAACATTGAAGTAATGTAAAGTGGGGCTATGAACTCACCTTAAGTTGGATGATGTATAATGAGAATGATGGATATGCCGTAAGAACTTCTACGAGCAACCTAGAATAATTGTTGTAACTTAGGTTTGGAATAATGTCTAAGGAAACATAAAAATGCCAATATATATATCTTGCATCTAGTCCATGATGTGGTATGATGTATAATGTAAGTCTTTGAACGAAAAGATTCATGAAATATGTATGTTTTGATATATCGTTTACTACCGTTCGGGCCGACATAATTCAGAAGTCATGTTAGTAAGCGTTCGAGGAGCCAGGACATCCCAACTCATCTCGACGGCTTACATAATGAACTCCTCACATGAGGCTCCCTACTATTGTAGTAGTTGATAAAATATATATGTATATAAGTTTTGATCCGAAAAGTTACATGTCCAAGTACTTGCTTAAACTTAGGAAAGTTTATTATTACATGAAGATTGTTATTAGGGTATGTTTCATATAACTTGTATACTCGTTTTAGGTGGTTCAAGTTGCTACGGTTTCCTTGTTAGGTCCTCTACTACAATATGTAATAATCCAATATCATATTTTTACCATTTTGATCAGGTCTTACCAAGAAAGTCACTAGTTTACTTGTTTTAATAACTTGTTTTAACAATCAATAATAATAACTTGTTTTGCTCACTTTTATACATCATGGACATAACTACAAGACATAATATAGCAAGAATAATATGTAAATAACATAAACATGATTATTTAACAAGAAGCAAGTTAGGGTTTGCTTACAACTTGTGAAGAAACTAACTAGAACCAAGATCAAGACCAAGAACCACTACTTAATCTTCCAAAACCTTTCCAACCATAGCCATGCTTACATACCAAAAACCCTATCTTATAATCCTTTGATAAATACTAATCTATCATAAAAACAACCTTGAGTAAAAATCTTCACTAGGAACACTTGGAAATTTAATGAGTTTTGTGGTGATTTTATAGAGTTTTATGGTTGAAAGGTGTTAAGGATCAACTAGGAACTATGACTTGAACTTGTGATGGATTGAATGAGCAAGATCAATGATCAAAATGGTGCATTTAAATGGTTTTGGGTCGTTGGTATTCAAAGAGAAAGGAAGAGAATGAGTCTCTTTTATACTAAAAATGAGGAGGTTACATGCATTAGGATATTTTGCTAAACTTGGAGACCAAGTTGTACATGTGTAAGGATCTAAGGCATGAAGGGTCAAGATTAAGCCACAAGTGTGAAACCCCCCCCCCTAGTGGCGGTTTGCCAAGCTTGGGGAGGAAGGGTTGGACTTTTGTTGATATAATCCAAGATATGGTGTTAGTTTTGGCTCCGTAAAATGCTAACCGTAAATGGTTAAGCCACGAAACGTAAAACCGGGTATCGTAAAAATACGAAACTTGGAAGAATGGTTAAACATGTCATTATACTCTATAATAAAATATAAAATGAGTGGTAGGTTCCATTTGGGTCGTAAAACCCTGCTAAAACTGAAAACACGGGTCTAAAACGCGTAATACGTAAAATGTACGAATATTTCGTAAAATTGAGAAAAGTAAAATGTTACTTTTCTAATAGGATAATATTGATTTAAAATGACTTATAATGTCTAGACTGGGCTCAGTCTGGTGTCGGTTGGTATTTAATGTTTTTTAGACATCAAACCGTAAGCCTAAAAATCAAGGAATGACTTATAAAATCAAGGAATGATTTTTGGTCAAAGGAGGAGGGAAAAATATGTTGACTTTTTCTAATAAGTTGAAAACTTAAATCGTCTTAGAAATGCGGTGCAGGTATAGGCTAAGGTTACGGCTGAGTAAAAACGCTTAAAAACTGAAAATTCCAGTTTTTCACGGCCGAGGCTTATTTTGGTCATGTTTTTCTCAGTCATGATTAATTCTCAAATAAATCATGAGTGTGTCAAACATTTTTCTGATGCGGGGTCACTTAACGCGGTCGAGTTTCGTTGTGCGTAGAATTTCTGAATGACGTTTTACCCCAAAACGTGTAATTCCTTAATAACTTTCACGAAAATGAGCTTATGAAAGTTAAACTTTTAATTTTCCATGGAAATGATTTATCACTCGAGGCCAAGAAACAAAAATCAGATTTCGGGAAAATTTCAGGAAAAATGAATAGTAAAAGTGAATAGTGAAATTTTCCGGGAAAAGTAATTAACCTGAAATGTGAATTGTTACAAAGTTTTTCCAGAAATTTTCCGGAAACTTAACATAAGAATTTATGCAAGTCACTTCTGACGGCGTCACGAGTTTACTCTTGACGGCGTCACGTGTAAAAATCTGGAAATTTTACCAGTTTTGTTTTTCTAACAGAGTCTTAAAGTTTTTGTTGAATTATTAGTTTTATAATCTCCAGGAAATCTGCAAACATCATTCCACAAGCATTATATCTTATTTTGTTTTCTAGGATTTATTAGTATATGTAGATTGCCGCCGATTTTATGCGAGGTTGCCTTGTCTGTTTTCTCAGGTTTTACAGGTTATGTGTGACAAGAAGATGATTATTTTTCTGGAATGGAAGCTTTGATTGTTCATTTTCTTGGAGGAAGATCTAACCTGACCACCTTATTATCCATACCGAGCGAATCAAGGGAGTATTTAATTTCATTCGTTTTACTTATTTCACTTTTACATTCTTTACTTGAATATTGGGGACAATGTTCATCCTAAGTGTAAGGGGAGGGTAAAATGATGATACCTTACAAATACACTTTCGCTTGAGTTTGTTTGTTTGATAGTAGATGTGTAATAAAACTATGAGAAATACTTGTTAGTGCAACTTTAGCGCCAAATTTAAAATTTTTTACAACATTTAGGAGTGAAACTTTAGCCATAGCAAGCGTCTCATGGATAGGAGATTGTATGACTAGCACAAAACCGTACTATTTAGAAAAAAATTTTCACCCAAATATGTGAGGTTCGCCTTTAGATTTTATAGGAAAAGCATTTACTATTAGTGTTTATGAGTGTACCGGTAGCATTTAGATTCTAGAACTTGCGTTAGTGATGCATCCCGAGACCGCTAGTGAGACTACAATCGTGTAGTAGGATTTACTACATGATAAGAGGCATTAAGATCACCCTTGTGTTAAACCCGTATCATGATTACTTGACCATTTAAGTCATATTACTTGCCTAGTTAAATCAATTGATTTTTCCCACACCCTTAGCGTTGTACTCATTTTTAGTACACAAAACCCCTAGTACACCCCTCCGAGCCTATCTTTTCGTTTCTAACTTTAAGCATCTTACTTAAAGGAAGAATTTGTTACACCCCACTTAAATGTACAACCAAATCGCCTTAGCCTTCCGTGTATGCACTCATCTTTAGTGCATTATTGTTATTTGTTAAACCCTAAGTTAATTATCTAATTGATTACATGGTTGCTACGTCGAGTCATATCCTTGTACATATTGTTTTGGGACGATTGGGACTCATGGGTAAAGTACTTATTTTATGGAGTAATGGGGAAGAACATCATATATTACCCCCATATGTACGTTCATCTTAAAAGTACTCCAAGTGTTTTGATTTTCTTAATTCGAGTCATTAGATTAGTTTATTGTAAAGTATGTAAAGATTCAAGTGTAAGGGGAATGTTCATTCCCTATGATGTATTA
This sequence comes from Artemisia argyi, assembly GCA_030686995.1. Taxonomy (NCBI): domain Eukaryota; kingdom Viridiplantae; phylum Streptophyta; class Magnoliopsida; order Asterales; family Asteraceae; genus Artemisia; species Artemisia argyi. The sequence continues at coordinate 82,792,218 of CM060700.1, read as the reverse complement.
TTTTGGATGGTAAGGTAAGAGTGTATGCAAATATATATATATATATATATATATATATATATATATATATATATATATATATATATATATATATATATATATATATATATATAGAGAGAGAGAGAGAGAGAGAGAAAAAGAAAAAGAGAAAAAACATACGGACTACCATCCCTTTTTATTCTATGTTCATTTTATGTTTTTGTTATTTTTCATTTATTAGCTTAAGTCGAGTCGAGTCTTGGCTTAGCAACGCCATTTTGTACATGTAATTAACCAAGATTGTGAACTCGCCACCAGTAAAGACTGCCTATATCCAACAAAACCGTGTATTTCATATCCCTACACCTAACGTTACAACCCTTTAAAATACCTCTTTGATATTTTATCCTAGGTGCTTACGCCATGTGGTGGAGGTTTGATCCTTTCCCAAGCCTATGGTAATCTATTTTGCTATGACAGGTAGTGAGAGATGTTTTCCATTTCCATAATGTGATATTACTTTATTACACCCGAAAGATGAGAGTATCTAAACACTATTTGTGAGGTGCTAGTATATAACCTCCGTGCTTGTCTTTGGTCTTTAGTGGAACGATTATTTGTTGTAATTACTTTTATGTTAGTGTTAAATGTCCCCTAACTTGTATTTTGATTAGAATAAAAGCGCATTTGCTTGAGGACAAGCAAATCTCAAGTGTAAGGGTATATGATGAGGCGAAAAATGAACCACTTTTAGGGGGTCATTTAAGCCCGGAATTGAATTTATTTGATCAAATATTACCCTAAATCGGTCCTTTTGTGATTTTAGGTACTTTGGGAGTGAAATCTGGAAAAGGAAGCAATTCGGACATTTTTGGAGCATAAAAGTGAAGAAAACGCCAAAGACTTAATTTTCCATGCTGAGAACAGTACCTGACGGCGTCAAGAGGAAGACCCTGACGGCGTCAAGAGTAAAAGTGGTGACGACCCAGTGCAAACCTGACGGCGTCACAACAAGGGCGTCAAGACTAAATTTTGTGACGGCCTGCATAAGGAGAATACATGACGGCGTCAGACCCAGATCTAGGCAGTCCGAGAAACTATTTGGCGGCGAGATGAAGGCGTCAGACATTTGTTCTTCACGCTCTTCACGCCGTCACCTATCAAACTCTATATATAGTTTTCTATTTTTCATTCATAAAGAGAGAAACTTGTGTGGAGAAACTAGGGCCGAACTTTGTAAACCCTAGCTCATATTTTACAGCTTTTTCAAGGGTTTTCACCCCTTGAATCCTTTCATGTGCTATTGAGATAAGTCTTCTCTTAATTAAATCAATATGTCTATGTGTTGGTTGATTATATCTTTTACTTGTATTGATTTCAACATGCTAGGCTAGATCTATCTTATGTTTGCTTGGATCTAATGAAACCTAGATGTTAATTATGTGTTGATTACTTGTTTATGGTTGTAATGGATGAATGATTTCAATGTTAGGCTTAAGAAAACTGGCAGATCTCCATTGTGTAACATGCTTGAACGTCTTAGGAAACATGAATTGATGTGTACTAGGTTTTATTCGTTGTATTTAATGCATGAGTAAATTCTAATGATCCCATGTTAGGAGCTTCTTAGCCGGCTCGACATAGGAGTGAAGTAGGCGCTCATAGGATTGGGGAAGTAAGTACGCCACCCCATGAATGGTATTAAGGAATACAATCAGTCATCCACGCAACTATAACAAGTAATTAACGTGTAAAAGATGTCTAGGGAGTAGTGAAATCTAAGTAAACACATTTCTCCCACATATTGCTCACAACTCTAGTATAATTTAGTTTACTTTCATTTTTTAGTATTTTATTTTGATTGCATCTTTAGTTATTGGGTTAGTTGACTAGCAACTAATTCCGCCCAACCCCTTCAAAATTGAGATTTTTACTTGCTTTCATAAAATATAAAAAATACAAAAAGAATCATCCCTCAATCTCTAGAACTAGTCTTTAGGTTTTCTAATCCTAGCGACACTATTCCTAGCTGAACGATCAATCCCCCGGTAATTGTCATTATACTATACTACATCGATCAGGTACACTTCCTGGTGGGGGATGTAAGCTTCTCGAGATCCCTCGAGAGGTAAAGCCTGGTGCAATCCCTATGCATCAACCATCCAACACAGTTATTGAGTAAACTTAGCGGCCAACTGGTGGTGAACTTCATTCACCTGAGCTTGCACCGAACTGCGAAGAGAATCTAAAACGCCTTCAAACTAAGAATTTTTACTCTGAAGAACGGCAATGCGATTCCTTTCAGTTGTCAAAGCCATGTCGCGCTTAGCAAGATCATAATTTAGAAGCTTGTTCTTTCTCTCAAGAAACTGAACTAATTACGCAAAGCGACAACGTCCATCGCAGACTTATCACTCACCTGGGCCCGAAGCCAGACAATCTCTTGATCCCAGGCATCTATGGATGCAGCTCGATGTTGTAGCTTCTTCTCCAACTTATGTTTTTGATCACGATAATACTCTAAACATAGGCGGACTTTAGAAAACATGGTCGCGCCGCGAGCAACAAAAACATTAGCTTGACTACATAGCTCCTCATCTGATAAACCCCGGAGAGCGGAAAAGAAGCCAGGAGTAGCCATATGGTCAACAACACCCTCACACAAAACAACATCATCAAACATGAAGTCATTGGGACATTCCATTCCAGAGGATATAACTCCTTAGCCAAAGAACTTTGCACCTTCTTAACAGGCTTGAAAAACCCGCCCTGTGGAGAAGGAGGGTCTTCGGGCGGCCCTGGAGCCGCTGGTTCCTTCCTCACACGGCGAGGACGCTGAACCAGATCACCAGTCCCCTCCGGATCAACCGGGGAAGGGGCAGAAACAGCAGTAGTTGATGGAGCAAGTGATGAACTCAGAGTACCAGAAGGAGAATCTTCAACATCGATAAAAACCGACCCAGCAAAACTAGAAGTCGGACAAGAAGATACCGAGGGAACGGCAGAAACAGGCGTAGGATCCAAAATCCTTTGTTTCAAATCAAAATTGTTCTTTTTAAACCAGGGCCGATTCAAAATAATATTCCTGGAAGCATCCCACTTCCGAGAACCAGTAGAAGTGCCAGTCTTCTCCTTCCCAATATTCCCGGAAGGAACGGGAGGAGGAATAACAGATTGTTGGGAATTATACTAACAGTTACCACGGCTAGTGAAGACATTACAACTACTGAAGAATGTACTTGCAGTGGAAACTCATTACCACTGCAAGAACATATATTACCACTGTTGTTTAGATAACTGTTAGGAAACGTGTTTAGATAAATATAGAATAGATCATATGTATATCTTATTCTATTAGCATTATACTTATCTTGTAGAAGAGGACTCCTTGTGCTATAAAAGGAGATCCTAGGTTAAAGGTTAGATATACGTTTTCTAGAGCTTCAAGGTGTAACCCTAGTGATATTAAGATCACTCGTATTATTATCATTAATAATACTGGAGCTAATCATTTGTTATATATATTGTTCTCATTCATAAACAACTGTTTCATTCACAATCAAACTTCTAAGTGCTACTAAGTAGATTCCGCATACTTAGTGATATAACTCAAAGTATCAATCTAACACAGTTCAAGGTGTTTAGATCCATCATGTGGTATCAGAGCCAGGCTTTGATACTTTGATTTAGAAGACTCTAGTTCACTCAGAATAATCAATGGAGACAGAAACCAGTCAATCAAACATTGATGCTAAGCTTCCAAAGCTTAAGTTGAATGACTATGAGATGTGGAGGCTAATGATCGAACAATTCTTTATGGTCCAAGACTATACACTCTGGGAGATCATTATGGTTGGAAATTCCTTCAAACCAAGTTCTACTTCAGAGATGGTTGGTGGCAAGGAAGTAATAAAGGTTAACACTGGACCTGTTACTAATGATGAAAGACTTCAGATGAAGAATGATCTGAAGGCCAGAGGTTTGTTGCTGACGACACTTCCCAGAGATCAAGTTCTAGCATTCAGAAAATACAAGACTGCAAAGTCTCTGTTTGAGGAGATCTGTAATGTTTTTTGTGGTAATGATTCCACCAAGAAGACTCAGAAGACCCTGCTTAAGCAGACTTATGAAAACTTTGGTTCTACAAGTAATGAATCTATTGATAGCATTTTCACAAGGCTACAAAAGATTGTTACTCAACTCACTGTTTTTGGAATTAATGTGGAAAGGGAAGGCCTCAATCTAAAGTTCTTAAAAAGTTTACCCTTTGAGTTTGGAACCAATGTTGCTGTATGGGAAGATAAGCCAGATTTGGAAACTATGAAACTTAATGATTTGTACAATAACTTTAAGGTTATTGAACAAATATTGAAGAAAGCTGGCAAACTAAGCACAGGTTCAGGAAGTGTAGCACTTATATCATCATCTGTTGATGATAGTTCAGATGAAGAAAGTGATAGTGATGATGACAGTGCTAACATTGTTGTTTCCACTAGTAGTGGAGGTGTTTCAACTGGTAGTTCAAAAAGGCAGATTGCAGTACTTAGTGATTCTACCTTTTATGCCTTTATATCAAGTCAAGTGGGTGGTTCAATTCTCAATCATGAGGATTTGGATCAAATTGATGAGGATGATATGGAGGAAATGGACATTAAATGGCAGGTGGCATTACAAAGCTTAAGAACAAAGAAGTTTTGGAAGAAGACTGGAAGAAAGATTAACATTAGTGGTAATGAGACAGTAGGTTTTGACAAAAATAAGGTGGAGTGCTATAATTGTCATAAGAAGGGGCACTTTGCCAGGGAGTACAGGAAACCAAGGAAACCCGACAACAGGTCAACTTGGTATAAGCAGGACAAGAAGAAGGAACCTACTACTGATGAGCCAAAGGGGCTATTGGCTATTGATGGAGTGAGCTTTGATTGGAGCTTTATGACTAAGGATGAGGAAGATGATTCAGAGTCTGCAATGGTTGCCACTGAGCTTGCACTAATGGCTTTTTCTGACTCTGAGGTACAAATTAATAATGCTTGCTCTAAAACTTGTAAGGCCTTAAAAGAGTATGAGAAACTTAAAGTACAATATGATGAACAATTGCTAGAGTTAAATCATAATAATTATAATTTATCAAAACATAAAAGAGGCCTAGGTGTTTTAGAAACTCAATTAAAGCATTATAGGGCAAATGAATCTAAGTTCAATGATGATATTGCAGTGTTAAAAAGAGACTTAGATTATCAGGTTGCTATAAACAAGGTTCTTAGGGAAGAACTTGAAAAGGTTAAAAGGGCTAGTGAGAATATAAAGATAACTTGTAATACACTGGATCACCAATCCAAGTGTATTGACAAAATTTGGGAAGCCCAAGTTGTGAAAAAAGTGAAGTCAGGAGTTGGATACCAAACTGTTCCACCGCCTCTAAGAGGTGATCCTTCACCTCCTAGCATTGACTTAGCTCACACAGGATTAGAAGAATTCCAGGAACCAACCATGACCTATGGACCAAAATTTGTTAAAGCAACTGTTATTGAAAAGGTTCAACTTGAGGTTGATACATTTGATAGTGCCAGTGACTCATCTCTTAAAGATGAAAATTTGAATGTTAAGTCTAAACCTAGTGTTCCTGAGAATGTAAAAGTGGAGGTTAAAAGGAGTATTCCTGATGTTGTCAAAGAGAAGCCTAGGTCACAACCTAATTTCACTAGGCCCACTACTAGATATGCAGAGATGTACAGAAGTAGGTCAACAACTCCTAGAGGAAATATGAGGAGTTGGAATCATCTTAAATTTAGGAAATTTGGTAATGACTTTGTGTTCAACAACAAACCCTGTCATATATGTGGTAGCTTTGACCATCTGTCTTATAGCTGTACCTATCACATGGGTAGAAGGGAAGTGTTTGGGAATACTAGGGTGAATAGTCTTAATACTAATAACTTAACTCACCCAAATCCACTTAGCAAGATGATTCCCAGGTCTGTTTTGCTTAACTCTGGCATTAAACCTATTTCCACTGCTAGACCAGCAGTTGCCACTGGTAGAAATAAAAACAGAGTTTACCCAAAGTCCCCTGTTGCTAATTTTTTTAAAACTAATCAAGCAGGGAAAAAGACCAATTTTGAAAAGAAAGTTTACAATAATCACAAGTGGGTACCCAAAATTTCAAAACCAGCAGTTTCCACTGCTAAGCCAGCAGTTACCACTGCAAGGCCAAAGGTTTCCACTGGTGGGTCTGTGAATAATAAAAGGGTAAATATGGGAAATGCTGTTAAGGCCTCAGCACGTTGGGAATGGAAACCAAAAGGAGCCATCACCTCAAACAATCCCAATGGTGTATCAATGACCTTTGATAGATACAATTATTTTGATAAACGAAGCAGTTCCAAGTCATTTGTGGCTTGGGTCCCCAAAAGGAACTAATTCCTTTATTTTGTTGTACAGGAACATTCAAAGACTACAAATGATCAAGGATACTCAGACAGTGGATGTTCCAGGCACATGACTGGCAATAAGTCCTATCTTTCAGACTTTCAACCTTATGATGGACAATTTGTCAGCTTTGGAGGAGGAATTGGTGGCAAAGTTTCTGGCAAAGGAACAATCAAGGCTGGAAACATAGACTTTGAAGATGTGCAATATGTGAAAGAACTCAAGTACAACCTTGTTAGTGTGTCACAGATGTGTGACAAGAAGCATAGAGTTCTATTCACAGAAGATGAATGTTATATCTTATCTAAGGATTATAAGCTCCCTAATGAAAGTGACATTTTGCTTAAAATCCCTAGGAAAGGTAATATGTATAGCATTGACATGAAGAACATAGTGGCTAATAATGATGTTACTTGCTTTCTTGCAAAAGCCACTTTAGATGAATCAATGCTTTGGCACAGAAGACTTGGTCATGTTAACTTCAAGACCATCAACAAGATTGTGAAAGATGGACTTGTCAGAGGTCTACCTGAGAAAAGATTTGAAAATGACCAAACTTGTGTTGCCTGTCTCAAAGGAAAGAAACACAGAGCTTCATGCAAGACCAAAGCATTCAATTCTATTGATCATCCACTTTTCATGCTGCATATGGAGTTGTTTGGTCCTACATCTGTGAGCAGCATCAATTTGAAGAAGTATTGTCTTGTTGTGACTGATGATTTTAGTAGATTCACATGGGTTTTCTTTTTAAGAACCAAGGATGAAAAGAAGATCAAGATCATTAGGTGTGACAATGGGACAGAGTTTAAGAATAAAGTTATGGATGATTTCTGCAGAGACAAAGGTGTTAAGAGAGAATTTAGTATTGCAAGAACTCCTCAACAAAATGGATTTGCTGAAAGAAGAAACAGAACACTAATTGAGGCTGCTAGAACCATGTTAGCTGATTCAAAGCTTCCAGTGACTTTTTGGGCTGAAGCAGTTAACACTGCTTGTTACATACAGAACAGGGTTTTAGTGGTCAAAACAAAGAACAAGACACCTTATGAGCTATTCAGAGGAAGACCTCCTACTTTGGAGTTTATGAGGCCATTTGGGTGTCATGTTACTATTCTCAATACCATTGATCATCTGGGTAAATTTGAAGAAAAGTTTGATGAAGGCTTCTTTGTTGGATATTCTATGGTTAGCAAGGCTTTTAGAGTCTATAACCTAAGAACAAAGAAGATTGAAGAGAATTTACATGTTGAGTTTCTTGAAAATAAAGCTAACATGGCAGGTTCAGGACCAGATTGGCTATTTGATCTTGAAATATTATCCAATACAATGAATTATGTACCTCTTACTTCAAGTACAGGAGACAAAGATCTTGAAGATTCAGAAGAATTCATTGATGAAGATGAAGCTTGAAAAGATGATGAAGATCAAATTGTTATGCCACTTTGGGACTTTGTTGATAATTCTGAAAAGCAAAGTGATGCAGATGGTGTGAATTTTGATGTATTGAATAAAGAAATTCCTGCTAGCAGTGGTAACTCAATTCCTACTGCTACACCAGAAGTTTCCACTGACAACCTAAATGTGGAACATACAGCTCAGGAATCACCAAGTGATGATGTAGAGATCTCAAACATGCCTACAACATACGATATTCCTAGCACATCACAGACTTCAATTCACAAAGTGCATCCACTTGATAATGTTATTGGTGAACTTCAATCAGGTGTGTAGACAAGAAGACAAACAAAGAAAGATGATATTCATGGGTTCATTAGTGAAGTTTATGAGTCCAAGAAGCATATGAGGAAGAATGAGTGTTTGTTTTTCTGTTTTCTCTCACAAGTGGAGCCTAAGAATGTTTATATGGCTCTAGAAGAATCTAGCTGGGTTGAAGCAATGCAAGAGAAGTTGTTGCAGTTTAAACTTCAAAAGGTTTGGGTTCTTTGTGACTTGCCTGATGGTATGAAGGTCATTGGTACTAAATGGGTTTTCAGAAACAAGAAAGATGAAAGAGGTATTGTAATCAGGAACAAAGCTAGATTGGTTGCTCAAGGATACACTCAAGAGGAGGGTATTGACTATAAAGAAGTTTTTGCTCTTGTTGCAAGGATTGAGGCTATTAGATTGTTTCTAGCCTATGCATCATTTATGGGCTTTATTGTCTATCAAGTGGATGTAAAGAGTACCTTTCTGTATGGTACTATTGATGAGGAGGTATATGTCTCTCAACCTCCAGGCTTTGAAGATCCTCAACACCCAAATAAAGTGTATAAAGTGGTTAAGGCTCTTTATGGCTTACATTAGGCTCCAAGGAAGTGGTATGAAACCTTAGCTACTTATTTGTTGAATAATGGGTTTCATAGAGGCAAGATTGATCAAACTTTGTTCATCAAGAAAGACAAGGGTGATATTCTACTTGTTCAAGTATATGTTGATGATATTATCTTTGGGTCTACTAAACAAGAGATGTGCAAAAAGTTTGAAAAGCTGATGAAAGATGAATTTCAAATGAGTTCTATGGGAGAACTTACATTCTTTTTGGGGCTGCAAGTACAACAGAGTGAAGAAGGCATCTTTATCAGTCAAGACAAATATGTGACTGAGATTATTAGGAAGTTCAAGTTTACTGATGCAAAACCTTCAAATACCCCTGCTGACAAGACCACTCATCTATTGTTGAAGAATGCTAGTGGTACAAATGTTGATGTGCATACTTACAGGTCTATGATTGGTTCTTCGATGTATCTTACTTCATCAAGGCCAGACATTATGTTTGTTGTATGTGCTTGTGCAAGATTTCAAGTGACTCCAAAGACATCACATATGACAGCAGTGGAAAAGATTTTTAGGTACTTGAAGACATATCCTAATCTAGGATTATGGTATCCAAGAGAATCCCCTATGGAATTTATCACATACTCAGATAGTGACTATGCTGGTGCAAGCTTGGATAGAAGGTCAACTACTGGAGGATGTCAATTTCTTGGATGTAGATTGGTGTCATGGCAGTGCAAGAAGCAAAGTATGGTTGCTACTTCAACCACTGAAGCAATTTATATGTAGCAGCTGCTAGTTGTTGTGCTCAGATCCTATGGCTTCAGAATCAATTATTGGATTATGGGTACAATTTCATGAACACCATTATCTATATAGACAATAGTAGTACCATATGCATTATTAAAAACCCTGTGCAACACACTAAAACTAAACATATTGAAATTAGACATCATTTTATTAGAGATTGTTTTGAGAAAAAGCTTATTAATGTAGTCAAAATCCATACTGATGACAATTATGCTGATTTATTAACAAAAGGGCTTGATGTGGGTAGGTTTCAATACTTGGTAACAGGTATTGGAATGCTTAATCCATAAATCTTAGATGTCTAATACTTTTCAGTGTTGCAGGATAGTTTTTAGGTACTAGTATTATTTGTATATGTATGTATGGTTTTCTACTAACTTGTATGCAGAGTTATCAAAAGCACAATGGAAATAATCATATAATAGTGGAAAGATTGGTGATAAAAGCATAAAGAAAAAGTACTTTTATTGATCTTAAAGAAAGTACATAACAACCATTCAAGATTACATTATCACCAGAACTGAAAAACATCACACAACATAAACCAACAACCTAACATCTACTCCATAGGCTTCTTTCCCTTTCCCTCATAATCATGCTGGCCTTTGGAAGCTCTCTTTCTCTTGTCATCAAAAGAAAGTTGTTTCCTTGGACAAGCAAGTCCCAGAACTTACTTAGGAGGCCTTGGTGCTTGTGCAGGCTTCTCAACAGCAAGCCACTTCATGTTGCTTATGGCAGACTTCAATGCTGTGGTGAGGGCCTTTGGAAGTTCTTTGGAAAGATTGAAAGTTGGATCATCATCATCATCAAAGGAAGAATTGGCATAGAATTCCAAGGATGGAGGAAAGTAATCACTCCACCCTGTAGAAAGTTCCTCTGAGTTTGTGCAGTAGCTGATTTCCTCATCTAATGATATGTAGACTAATGGAAACCAGCTCATTGTGTTGGTAAAGGGTTTGTGTTACTGAAGATGTTTGTTGATGAAAGATAAAGGTTTTTGAGCCCCCTTTTATAAGCAAAGTCAAGGTCGAATTCTAATTAATAAAGAATATTTACTCTTACCTGTTTTGGTAGGTTGGAGGAGTAAATTTGGTTATTATCGGGTTGACTTTTGGAATATATTTTTGTGAATAGTAACTTGGTTAAAAAGTTACTTTGGGTTAAATTTTTATGGGTTAAGTTGAGTGTTACTTTGTTCTGCATTATACAACCCATATTACAGGAGTCCTTGGAGTTATAAGGTGTGCATCATAGACACACAACAAATGGTTATTGATTCACCATGTCTAATCCACATAAGAATAAACTAGTCCAGAGCAAACGGCTCCTGGTAAAGACTTATCAAATCCGTTTATGGTTGATAGTTTACCAAAAACTATATGGTTATCAACTCACCATACTCCAAGTTCAAGAGTTGGCTAGTCCATAGCAAACGGCTCATGGTAAAGACATATCAAATCCGTTGATAGCTGGTAGTTTGCTAAAAATTATGATAAGAGCAGCTAATTTTCATGTTTTACTTACCACTGCTCTTTGATATGTTGTGAAAATTTTACCACTGCTAGTTCATTAGTTACCATTGCAAGAGTAATTTTTCCACTGATGAACTAGCCGTTACAACTGTTATGTCAGTAATCTATTTTTTACTAGCCGTTGTAAATATAACCGTCTTTCCTTATTAATAGGGTAAATCTTTAGTGAATTATCTTCTTACCTATTATAATTTATTCTTTTCCAAAGATAATTCTTTCTAAAGATAATTTACATTATGCAACCTCCTCAAACCCTATTAGTATAAATTGATTCTCATACGGCTTGATTTTTATCTTGATTACTAACACTTTTATTCTCTTTTCACACATAATGGCGATTCTAAAATTTGTCGAGGAGCACAACCAAGTGGCCTACCTACAAAAGTCAAACGAGAAGAGTGGCCCTGTTTTTCATCAGATTGTGGATTTACTAAATACAACTCACATAAGGTATACCTTAACTATTAATCCCACAATCTATGTCTCTTATATCAAACAGTTCTGGAAAACTGTGAAGTCCATAACTCTTGAACAGGGAGACACACATGAATCTGTGGAAGCTCTTAGAGCCACAGTGGATGGGGTAACTATTGATGTTACTGAGTCATCCTTGAGGAGAATTGTCCAGTTGGATGATCTCAATGGTATCATCACATTACCCAATTCAGATATTTTTGAAAATATTGCTTTAATGGGGTATGATACATCTGAACAAAAAGTAACTTTTAGAAAAGGATGTTTTTGTCCCCATTGGAGATTTTTCATACACACTTTTACATTGCCTAAGTCCTAAGAAAACATCTTATGAACAATTTGCATCAACCATGGCTTACCCTTTGGTTTGTTTAGCAACTGATAGGACTTTCAATTTTTCAAAGTTTATTTTTAATAATATGAAATGCAATGTAAAGAGTCCCTATAAATTTTTTATGTATCCAAGGTTTGTGCAAGCAGTGTTAAATGAGTTCAACTGCAACGTCACAATAGAATTTATGAAACCTCCTGTCTTAAGCCAAAAGTTTTTCAAAACATGAGTAAGGCTTCTGATCTTTGGAATGGGGAGGTTCATCCACTTTTTCCTCAAATGCTTGCTAAAATTTCTCAAGTACAGGGTGAAGATGCAACCATACCAGTTGTATCCCATTACACACCCAATATTGTTGTTCCACCAATTCACCATACCCCTGTTGTAACTCACACTTATGAGAGAAGGCATAAACAGCCAACTTCTCTCATCTCAACATTGCATGTTGCTGAACCTTTTGGTTTAGGGACAAGCAGTGGTGGCTCAAGGCTTAATCCTAGTCCAACTAGGGAAAAGCCTGAATCAATGCCCCATGATTCACCTCTCCCAACAGGTCACACAGTTGGAAGTGTTGAGGGCAGTGTGCAACTACCTGAATTGATGGATATCTGTACAAAATTAGTCAAGCAGGTTCAAGCTCTGGAGAAAGATATGGCACAGACCAAAGTACAACAAGCCACAGAGCTGAATCAAATGAAGGCAGAGATTCAAAGGTTATAGAATGAAGTTGAGAGTCTCAAGAAGAAAAGACATGCTCAAGTTGTGTTCTCCTCTTCATCTTCACCTCAGGATGAATTTTGTTCAAGTTCTAGTCAAGATTTGGGAGATTCTTCCAAACAGGGGAGGAAATCAGATGCAGAGTTTAAGGGGAGGAGACTTAATTTTGTTAAGGAATTTGCTGAGTTAACTGATTCTGACAATGCTCAAGCAAAGGAAGATGCAGCTGAGACTAAGGGGAGGAAGTTAGATTTTGAAGATATGGATGTTGATGCTGATTTTGATTTTGATGATACAGTTGAAACTGCTCAACCTATTTCCACTGATGCAGAACAAGTTCCCACTGATCAACATATTTCCACTGCAAGTGAAAACATTCCCATTGATAGCCAAAATGTTACCACTGCAGAGGAAGAAGCTGCCAGAATAAGAACAGTCAAAGGAAAAGCTATTGTGACTGGTTCAGAACAAGAGCAAACAAGAAAATTTCTAAGAAAGATCAAGCTCAGATTGATTTTGATGCAAGATTGGCAGCACAATTTGCTGCAGCAGAGCATGAAAAGAAAAGAAAGCTAGAGGAAGATGAAGTTGCTAGCTTTATGGAAGTAAAGAGGTTGGATAAACTTGAAGCAGTAATGGCAGAACCACTTTCAGTTGTTCCACCAACTGTCATACATGAGAAACCTCCAATGTTCACTTATGTGCCTACAGAGGAAGAGATTGATTACATGATTAATAATGATCCTATTATCAGGAAGAAGGCTATTGAACTTATTGCAAATACAACCTTGAATGAAGAACAAAAGTCTGCTCAACTAAAAGATTTTATTCAAATGAAGAATCAGCAGGCTCTTGATGATGTCATTGAGGATGTTAGAAAAGGTCAAAAGAAGCCAAGGAAACTTACAAAGGCACAGATCATTGCTGAGATGAAGACTTTTTGTTGTCATGTTGGTAATATGAAGATGGCTCAATTCAAAGGAATGTCATATGATCAAATTGAAGGTATTTACTACAGGATTAAAAGACAAGATAGTAAGTTCATTCCAATGGATCAAGAACCTGTAGTGATGAAGACAAAAAGGTCAGGAGTGAGTCTTGGATCAAAAGATGCAAAGAAATTGAAGAATCAGGAATCATCTCAAGCAAAAGAGGGTCCTAGCAAGTTGACAGAAGAGCAAGTTACAAATATGATGTTTATAGAGACTGATGTGCTTAATATTGAACCTCTACAAATAAAATATCCAGTAGTTGGTTGGGAGATCTATTCTGATGATTTTGGAGTTGCTTGGAAGATCATTAGAACTGGAAGTATCACAAGTATTTGCAGAGATTTTGAAGACATTGTTAGATCTTGTGATAGAGAAGACTTGGATACTTTGTGGAGAATTGTTCAAGATCAGTTTAAGAAGGATGAACTTGTTGATGTCAAAGCTAAGGAGTTATGGGTTCACTTCAGAAGATTGTATGAACCTGACCCAAGTGACAGATATTGGAGATTTAAAGCTCACAACATGAATACTTTGTGGAAGTTTTATGACTCAAGTGCTGTGCATCATCTTTCTACTCAAGATGGAGTTGATGTGTTTATGCTTGCAGAGAAAGAATATCCATTGAGAGCTGGAGTATTGACTGTGATGATGTCAGTGAAGCTTAGATGTTGGGAAAGAAGTGAAGTCATAGAAGATCTGCTGCAAAGAATTTATGATCAAAGTGTGAGAGCTGATAAAGAGTTAAGAAGAAGAAGATAAGTGTTTGGAATAATTCCCATATTCTCATCTTTGCTGATTGCTTGAAGAAACTTATTGATTTACTTATTAATCATAAGTTTAGGGGAGGATTGTTGGGAATTATACTAACAGTTACCACGGCTAGTGAAGACATTACAACTGCTGAAGAATGTACTTGCAGTGGAAACTCATTACCACTGCAAGAACATATATTACCACTACTGTTTAGATAACTATTAGGAAACGTGTTTAGATAAATATAGAATAGATCTTGTGTATATCTTATTCTATTAGCATTATACTTATCTTGTAGAAGAGGACTCCTTGTGCTATAAAAGGAGATCCTAGGTTAAAGGTTAGATATATGTTTTCTAGAGCTTCAAGGTGTAACCCTAGTGATATTAAGATCACTCGTATTATTATCATTAATAATATTGGAGCTAATCGTTTGTTATATATATTGTTCTCATTCATAAACAACTGTTTCATTCACAATCAAACTTCTAAGTGTTACTAAGTAGATTCTGCATACTTAGTGATATAACTCAAAGTATCAATCTAACACAGTTCAAGGTGTTTAGATCCATCACAGATGAAGTAGTTGGAAGTGCAGAAACCGGAACTGGAGGAAGCACAAGACTTGAGGACCTTGGTTTTTTGGCAAGAGGATCCTCGCTCGGAATATCGGGGACACTCCTCTTCTGAGAAGTAACCGGTACATGTTTTGAGCTCGCGCCGGCCTCCTTAACAGCCGGAGCAAGCCCGGAAAGCGCCCCAATACCTTGAACAATAGCATCCCCAATCAAAAAATTGGCCGCGAAAAAGGTTGAATAACCCAATTAGCAGTTTCATCCAACAAAGGGATCTCCCCTTCACAAAGATCTCGCTCCCCGAATAGGACAGCAAAAGGATCCTGCTGCTTAACGAAATGATGAAGCTTCATCTCTGTAAACAAAAACAAAAAGTGCAAAATTTAAAGGCTAAACGAGATAAAAACAAAGAAAGGAAACATATTGCACAGCCCAAAGAAACCTAACCTGCCCCTCAACATCATAAAAAATGGGCCGCTTGGTGGGATAGTCCCACAAGCGGCTCAAGCCAACAGCGCAAAGGAAATACTCCAGCATCCTACGAATCTTGGTAGGATTGGTATGGAGCAGAGTCCCCAAAACACCATCAAAGGAATCCTCCGGGGGTGGAGGATCTTTGTAACTTACCACCCTCAAACCACTACGTGGCAATGAGGGCAACAGAAGCATTCGCCCAAAAGAATCGATCTCTACAATTTTTGAGAGAGTCAAAGGGTTCTTCATAACAAGGCGAGACATGATGATTCTTTTTATCCCTCCTTTTCTCAAAAGTTATCCAACCACCAGCACCCTTGCCGGAATAATAAAACCTCCAGAACAATGAAACTATCGGAACTAAACCAAAAGATCGACACATAACTCAAAATGGCTAACCCGGGCAGCCCCAATTACAGACAACTGAGAAAGATTTATTGGAAATACTGAAGAACACTTAAAAGAAATCGGAACAGAGGAAGGCGGAAGTTGGCAAAATCTATGAACTTAGTATATATATACCAATTTTCCCCAGAGGAAAATAGCGAATGGTGTCATTTAGACCAGGAAGAAGAGGTCAAAATCTATTGTCTATATCGAATGTATTGCAAAAGTCATCTAATTCTAACTGGTTAAGGGTGTAATGGATGGTGTTTATGGCTAAAGACATTGTTTATACAAAAGAAGAAAAGCAACAAACCTTTTTGGTATGTATACGGTGGATCCGGAGAAGAAGAAGTTAGAGAACCCTAAAACCCTAGAGAGAAGTAAAAACTCTCTTAAAACGGCGTGGTGAAAATGAAATGAGAAAAAGGTAAAAAAATAACCCTTTATATAGGGGATTTTTGAGCAACCCAAGGGAAAGACCTAAGCGTGGAATTGATGACACGTAGACGCCCTCACAATCAAAGGACACGATTAAAGGACGCCAAACAACACATGGAACCGTTACTAAAAAATGGATGGTTGAGATGAAGGTAGACGAACAATTGCGCTGTGTCAGGAAATGGATGGCCAAGATCAAACTATCGCTCATCACATCAAGTCAAAGGACTGTTCAGTCCATCATCACGCAGACTGCTTAAGGGAAACGGCGCATAATGATGCGTTGAAAGTACAATGCTCATTGGAGACAGTTATCATAGTCTAAAATAATGCTTGGCCGTAGCCGCCCATCACTCTAGACTAGGGGGACTTGATCACGCGCATACTATAGCCAGTCCCACGACGGAAAATGAAGGACGGGCATGATTATTCGCGAAGGACAGTTAGCATAAGTCTAGAATAATGTTTAGCCATAACTGCACGTCACTCTAGACTGGGCGGACTTGATCATGTACATGATGGAGATCACCCACGACAATATACAAGCGGGTCCCGAACCATAAGGCACTGCGCCTAAAGACCTGCGAAAACCAACGGACAAATCCACAGAACATCACATACGAGGTAACAAGTGTTGTACTCAATCTTCAAGAGTGAGGACACAAAGATAGACGCCCGTGATAAAAGTCCGGGGATAACGAGCTGATGACGAGCTGATCAAGGCCCCGACTTCCGTCCTTAAGAGAGGTGGAATACAAGTCATCAAGCTCGTGACAATCCCAAAAAAGTAGGGAATCCTCTATGGGAAGAAGAGCTCAGACGAATCTTACCCTAAAGGAACAACACTTGGGGAACACGTAGCAGGGTGAACCTCATACGTGATGCCAGCCAAGCCAAAAGACAAATGTTAAGACATCACGTCGCTATCTCCGACAGAGATACGCTGACATCATAACGTAAGCAAAGTACAACGTCAACCCGTGAGGCACAAGTAATGACAAGGTTCTCTAGCCTATAAATACTGATGACGTATAGTCTATATATGGTCCACGAGCCCACACGATACACATTACTAAGGCCTAAATCCACCATGCGTGGGCTATTAAAACTTGGGCCGCATTAATAACAGGCTCACGTAAGCCCAACCCAAAAAACATCCTATACACGGTATAGATAAGTATCATCTATCTATGGAATAGATATCCTTACCCGGATAAGCACCATGGGTGCGAAACGTAAGGAGCACGAACCCTACAAGGATTCTGCGCCTATATAAGGAATGACATCTCTCATTCAAAAGTACGATATACAAACCCTAACTCTATACGAGAACCCTAAATCGATTACTTACTCTCACGACGGAGTCTAATCGGGGGAGACAATCCCTCGATAAGCCTAACGGTGTTGTTCATTTTCTTAGTGCGCAGGTAACAAGTACTAAGAAGCGAATTGGTACGAGAGCAAGAGCCAATAATCAGGAACGCCCAACTCTTGTATCAACAAGTGGCGCCATCTGTGGGACCCTACTAGGAACTAAGAACTAGAATGACAAAACATAAGAATTCAAGCCAGCGGACTCCGCAGTCAGAAAAACGTGACCATCAGAGGAAGAATCAACAAGATCCGACCTCCAGACAGGTTGCTGGGACAACCAGCGCACCTGGTCACCAAAAGGCAGGGACAACCCAACCTCTTCCAGCGGTAGAACTACCTGTAAGGACTACCCAAGTCATCCCAGTGGTCCCAAGCGTTGAGGAACTCCAGCGTACCCTCTTCACTACTCCTCATCAAACTGTACCCGCAGTGAACAACACTGTGCCACCAGGCGCGACTAACCGAGATATGGTGCCTAATACTGAGGCAGAAATTCTTGCAACAACTGAGGACGCACCCGATCTAACTTTGGGAAAATTTGTATCCCAAAATTATGAAACCCTAACCGCCCTCATGCAGGAAGAAGCAAGGAGAAGGGCAAGTACGACCCTACAAGCTCGACTCAATTTTGGTCCTGAACGCGAACCATCATCACTGCGCCACCCACGAGGAAGGCGCGCAGAACGTACCACTATCCATGATAGGTTGGGTACGATATCTGATTCACAATACTCAGAAGACAGCGAGAGGCGCACTAATGTTCACTCCAGACTTGACAGTCGGGGAGTACAAGACCGATTAGGGCCTCAACATTCGCCAAGCCAAGGATCTTCCAAACCTGGGAGTAGGAGGATTCAAGACAGATTGGGGAAAAGAAGATCCCCAAGCAGAGATCCCTCAAGCTCTTCTTCTGAAAGAAGCCGGCGCAAGCGCCGAAAAAGAGAGTACCCTTCTTCCAGTGACTCCTCGGACAACAAGGATAAAGAAACAGGACACTGGAAGTCAAGAGGAAGACGTCGCGAAGAAGAGAATGAAGATAGGTGTCTCCCATGGCGTCACCAGAAAGTGGATGCGTTTACACGGCGCATCAGCGATTACTCAGACCGCAAACGCAGGCGCATGCCCACTAATGTGAAAACATATGATGGAATGGGTGATCCGGATGATCATCTAAAAGTTTTCGAATCAGTCGCCACTATCGAAAACTGGCCACAGCCTGTGTGCTACCACATGTTTAATTCTACGTTAGTAAGGAACGCGCGCACATGGTTTAGCAAACTCCCACGTAGGAGCATCGGCGGGTTCGAGGAATTACGGAAAGCATTCCATCTCAACTTTACCCAGAGAAAGAAGTGCGCCAAAAACCCTGTTGAGTTAGCAAGAGTGAAACAGCGCCAAGGGGAATCAACCAGCGCCTTTATGGAACGTTTCAAAGATGAGTGCATACAAGTCAAAGCATGTCCTGAAATTCTAAAAATTTCAGGGTTCATGAATGGAATTAATAACCCAGAACTCATCCGAAAGCTAAACGACAAAGTTCCACAGACTTTCGACGAGCTAACAAAGCGCACTAGATCCTTTATACAAGGAGAAGCAGCTGCTGCGGACAGCAAGAAGGGGTATTCGAACTATAGGCAGCAAGAGCAGCCTCGGAAACAATCCAATGATCAGAATAACAACCGCAGCAGGAATTACCGCAGTGGAAGAGACAATGACAAATATACCCCTCTTACAAAAACCCCGAGGGAAATATTTGTAACAGAAGGCGCAAACTTCCCAAAACCACCACCAATGCGCACCGCAGAGGAAAAGCGCATAGGGAACGGATACTGCGAGTACCACGGCCAAAAAGGCCATACAACTAACGAGTGCGTCCAGCTAAGACAACTGATTGAAAAATTAGTAAGAGAAGGCAGAATGGACCACCTCGTAAAAAATATCAAAGAGGGAAAAGATAAACAGAGGAATGGGGGTAAGAAAGAACCCCCTAAGGAAAAAGCTGATACTATATACATGATACAGTCATGGTAGCGCAAGATAAAGCAAAAAGTCAGCCAAAAATTCTCTCCAGAAAATCTTTCCCTACTCTCGCTGCGGACAACGCAGTCACGGAGCCTCTAACTATTGAAATACATACGGGAGGACATGATATCCACCGCATGTACATCGACGGAGGAGCATCCGCAGATATCCTGTATGATCACTGTTTCAAAAGACTGCAACCTGAAATCCAAAGTCAATTGATACCAGCAACAACGTCATTGACTGGATTCACAGGAGAAAAGATCTGGCCCATGGGGCAGTTACGCTTGCTGGTGGTCGTAGGAGATGAACAACACTCAACCGCGACATGGATAAACTTTATGGTAATAAAATCCCCCTCACCATACAATGGTATCATTCGGAGACTGGGAATATCATCCATGCGCGCTGTACCATCCACAGCGCACGGAATGCTTAAGTTTCCAGTGGAAGGAGGAGTTGTCACTCTCTATAACACAACAGTACCACCAAGAGAATGCAATGCGGTAACAACTGAAGTAGAGACTATTCCAGAACAGCGCACAGAAAAAACGCCAAATCTAAAAGTCGCTATTTATCCCGATTACCCGGAACAACAAGTTTCGATTGGGGGATCTTTATCTGACAAAGGTAAAGCAGTCGTATGCGCACTCTTGCAGAAGAACCTAGACATCTTTGCATGGGAACCAAAACATATGACGGGAGTACCGCGCTCTATCACAGAGCATAAGCTACAAATCCGACAAGGATATCCTCCAATACGACAAAAGAAGCGCGGCCAGGCCCCAGATCGTGCAAAGGCTATTCTGGAAGAAGTACATAAGCTCGTAGACGCAGGCATCATGCGCGAAGTATACTACCATGACTGGCTTTCTAACCCAGTTATGGTAAAGAAGAGCGATGGCAGTTGGAGAATGTGCGTGGACTTCACGGACCTCAACAAAGCATGTCCACAGGACTGCTATCCACTGCCAGAAATAGACTGGAAGGTAGAATCCCTGTGCGGATACCCTTTCAAATGCTTCCTAGATGCATATAAAGGGTATCACCAAATCCAGATGGCAGTCGAAGATGAAGAAAAAATAGCTTTCCACACCAGTCAAGGAGTGTACTACTACACAAAAATGCCTTTTGGCTTGAAGAACGCAGGCGCGACATACCAACGACTGGTGGACACAGCTTTCGAAAAACAAGTAGGCCGCAACTTGGAAGTCTAAGTTGACGACCTTGTTATCAAAAGCCACACAGAGGATGAATTGGTGCGCGACATCGAGGAGACATTCAGAACATTGGGGCGAATAAACATGAAGTTAAATCCCAAGAAGTGCACCTTTGGCGCAACCGAGGGCATGTTCCTTGGATACTTGATAGAACCTGATGGAATCAAGCCTTGCCCAGAAAAAACAAAGGCTGTTATTGATCTTCCCTCACCGCGCACACTCAAAGAAGTCTAGTCATTGAATGGAAAGTTAGCAGGGCTAAACCGTTTCTTATCTAAGTCAGCAGACAAATCCCTTCCTCTCTTTGAAACACTCACGAAGTGTACTAAAAAGAGAGACTTTCGCTGGACCAAAGAAGCGGAGGAAGCTTTCCAACAACTTAAACACCATCTGGCATCTCTTCCCAAACTTGTCGCACCGCGACTAGGGGAAGAACTAATCATGTACTTATCGGCAACTCATGGAGCAGTTAGCGCAGTACTATTGACAGATAGGAACTACGTCCAGACACCCATATACTTTGTAAGCAAAGCCCTGAAGAAAACAGAGACTAACTACAGCGCTATGGAAAAGCTGGTCTTAGCTTTAGTATTCGCAGCCAAAAGGCTGCGCAGATACTTTCAAGCGCACCCAATAGCTGTAATCACTGATCAGCCAATCAAACAAGTTATCTCTAAGCCTGACGCATCAGGACGCTTACAGAAGTGGAGTGTACTGTTAAGTGAGTATAACATCTCATACAGACCGCGCACTGCAATCAAAGGACAAGTATTAGCCGATTTCATCGTGGAGAAGCCAGATAGCGACAGCTCAACATCTGCAACTAAAATAGATCTACAGGAACCCTGGATTCTGTTCACAGATGGGTCCTCATGTCTAGATGGATCAGGCGCAGGCCTTATTCTTACAAATCCAGAAGGTATGGAATTCACCTATGCGCTACGCTTTGAATTCACAGCCACAAACAATGAGGCAGAATACGAAGCCCTACTAGCCGGACTACGCATCGTAATCCAAATGGGTGTACACAACCTGGAAGCAAACGTAGATTCGCGGCTAGTCGCTAACCACGTGCTAGGTGAATATGAAGCCAAGGATGAACACATGATCCATTACCTGGAAAAGACAAAATCCTTGATCAAAAACTTTGATAGGTTCACAATAAAACAGGTGCCTAGAGGAGATAACAGGAAGGCGGACGCACTCATCAAGATGCATCCACAAGCTTCGCGTACCTCTCAAAACAGGTATTGGTAGAAACCCTAAAAAACAAGTCAATCTTGGAAATGGAGATATCCACAGTGATAGAAGAACAAGATCCTACATGGATGACACCTATCATTGAATTCATTAGCAAGGGAACTCTACCCCAAGATCATAAGGACGCTCGAAGAGTACGGCACACAGCGCAACGATTTGAACTACGAGACAACGTACTCTATCGACGCTCTTTCTTGCAGCCATGGCTCAGATGTGTTGGACCTCTTCAAGCAGACGACATACTCCGAGAAATCCACGCTGGATCATGTAGTATGCACTCAGGGCCGCGATCCATGGTGGCAAGCGCTCTAAGGTCAAGGTATTATTGGCCAACAATGCATCGCGACGCACGCGATCTGATAAGAAAATGCAGCAATTGCCAAGTACATAGGCCAATCCCACGCCGACCACAACAAGAGCTAACACCAATTACCTCACCATGGCCATTTTACAAGTGGGGTATTGATATCGCAGGACCCTTTCCTGTAGCAGCAGGAGGAGTAAAGTTCCTCATCGTAGCCATAGACTACTTTACGAAGTGGATTGAAGAAAAAGCGGTGGTGAACATCACAGGAAACCAAGTCAAACGCTTTGTCTGGGACAACATTGTCTGTCGCTTCGGACTACCGGGAGAGATTATATCAGACAACGGAAAACAATTATGTGATAACCCATTCAAAGATTGGTGTGCACAATTGAACATCACGCAACACTTCGCTTCAGTAAAACACCCACAAACCAATGGCCTAGTCGAGCGCGCAAACCGCAGTCTAGGGGAAGGAATAAAAGCGCGCCTTGACAGATACAAAGGAAGGTGGGTAGATGAGCTCTCGCATGTCTTGTGGGCCCATCGCACAACAATCAAAACCAGTACTGGCGACACGCCATTCTCTCTCGTCTATGGAACAGAAGCCGTCATACCATCGGAGATAGGAATGCCAACTATACGAACAGCAGAGGTCAACGTCACAACAAATGACGAAGAACGGCGCATAGACTTGGACTTACTGGAAGAAAGGCGCGAACGCGCAGCTATACGCGAAGCAAAGGCTAAGGCAAAAATGAAGAAGTATTATGATGCAAAGGTCAAACACACTTCATTCAGACCATGAGACTTTGTTTACCGCGCCAATGATGCGAGCCACGCAGAAGACACAGGCAAGCTCGGACCAAAATGGGAAGGACCTTACGAGGTCACAGACGCTCTCGACAACAGCGCATACAGACTACGCGATATGGAAGGTCACGACCTAGCGCGCACTTGGAATATCTGCAATCTAAAAAGATGCTACTTTTAGGCTACGGCCATTACACAGACACATTTGCACCCTACAAGGTGCCCAATAAGTGTTTGTTTTTCTTTTCTTTCCTAGGAATTGTATTTTTATTTTTTCAAAAAATTGCAAGTATCAATAAAATGTTATGGTTTCTAGCTAACTCCATAGCATATTTTACTTTATTGCATACATACTAATATATGTCAATATTGTTACCTTATATTTTTACTGCCTACATGGCTTGCATGCACCAATTAAAGACCCACGAAGGCATAAAGGATGAGTTAACCTACTAATTCACTCGTTGAGTAAGAGGGTTGCAAACCCATCAACATTGGATCACGCATCCTTGCTAAGCGCCTTACTTTTGAGACATCGAGGTAAGTTTCACGTGCGCATCCCACGACGGGTGCGCATATACTAAGTACACCGTACAAGCTTAGCAAATAACGAGCCAAGACACTTGGTCAAATAATAAAACTTCGCAAACAATGCAAGTATAATTCTTAAAGTCATGCACTTAAGACACTTGGTCAAATAATAAAACTTCGCAAACAATGCAAGTATAATTCTTAAAGTCACGCACTTAAGACACTTGGTCAAATAATAAAACTTCGCAAACAATGCAAGTATAATTCTTAAAGTCACGCACTTAAAACACTTGTTTAAATAATTAAACTTGGCAAACAATGCAAGTATATTTTAAGTCACGAACTTAAACAACGAAAAGGTATCTTATTCAACATTTTTTCACAAAAATTACAAGGAAAGATACATAAATATACAAAAAGCCTACACGCTATGACGATGCTCAGGACTATCTTGCGGAGCAGAAGAACTCCCCGCCTCCTGAAGCTTTCTAAGAAGCAAAGCATCATTGGGAGATACAGTGGGAACACTCACGGGCACACCATCAGACCTGGGGATGTGCGCAGCACCAATGCCACACATCACTGCCTTACCCTTGATACCCTTCTTCTGAGCAGCCCTCTGCTCGTGACGCTCTAGAACCTCTTTCAAGGGAATCTCCCTTTCAAGAGAAAAGGGGTTGAGGATGTCGCGAGGCTGTACGAACAAAAGAATCTGCAGCTGCGGCACATCCGGCTTCAGAAAGTAATCTGATTGCCCTTCCCCATTCTCTCCAAGGTGGCGCTCCAATGTCAACCCCGCCATAAGTACATCTATGGGGTTGTCTTGGTCACGCTCCAACCTCCCAATGTGCGGCAGCTCGAGGACCTTCAACCCCGCCATAGCCTGCATCAACTCATCATACACAGTAGCACTATACCCAGGGACTTCCGCCAAGTCCTTCTTCAGCAGCTTGGCCTCATGGAGATCCTCCATAGCCTGCGATCTCCCACGCGCCATCGCACAGTGCACCACCTTCCCAAAGGCGTCCAACACCTCTTGGGACTCCAGCGTGCCCATAGCTGCCAGACGCAGCCCATGGCTAATAAACCACCTACATCAACAAAGACAATTTGTGTAAGTAACAAGCATGGCAACAAAATTATTATGAAGAAGAAGAGTATAAAAGGAATACCTGCGCTCAGCAATGGTTGACATCAAATGAGGATATAATTCCTCGTCATACTCAATGCTCAGGCCACGCAGCTTGTCCTCCTGCGCCTGGATGATCTTCAGCATATCCTCCTTAAACTTGGCAATGCTAGCAAAGTGCTCCACCTTCTTCTCCTCTAAGAAGCGCACGGCCCAAGTCAAGTCAGACTTATAATGATGCATTTCTCCACGCGCCTTCTCCACCTCAGCCATGGCGGACAACTTCTCATGGGTGATCTTCTCCGTATACACCCGCAAGGCCTCCAACTCCACCTGCGCATCAGCCAACTGCGCACGGAGCTTCGCTAGCTCCTCATCCTTCTGGGCGAGAGTACTGCTCTTGTCACACCCCCAAAAATCGGGTCCAGCGAAAGCATACGTGTAGCTGGGGTGTAACTCAATTGGTATTACAACACAAGTTCAAAAATGGTTTTCACTTCAATCATTTAGAATAAAATAGTTAAGTCAAAAATATTGTATTTACATTGTTAAAAGTAGTGCGGAAGTAGGCCCTTAAAATAGTTTAAAACGGTCCCCAAATGACTAATCAGAGTCTTCTATGACCATGCCATGCCCTGTCAAAACCTCCAGTAGCGTGCCATTGCTTAAAACCTGAAAATACATGCTAAAGTGTCAACACGAGGTTGGTGAGTTCATAGAGTTTGTTTAACAAATAATGCCTATAGAGAAATGATTGCCCAGCAAAGGTATTGTAAATCCACTCAGTTGCAAGTCCCGCTATAAGAGACTTGTAACCTGTGTGTTTACAACCCACTGCCAAATGTATTAAAGTCTATGTGAACAAAAGTAATGCTGGTATCCAAATTCCCAGATAAATATAGCAACACGGCTATAAAAAAAATAATTCAGTCAATGAGGTTATCTAAACAATACTGACAATGTCGCCAGATAAATAATGCTGACAATGTCGCTAGATAAATAATACTGACAATGTCGCCAGATAAATAATGCTGACAATGTCGCCAGATAAATAATACTGACAATGTCGCCAGATGAACAATGCTGACAATGTCGCCAGATAAATAATAATGACAATGAGGTCATATAAAATCAGTCAAGTAGGAAAACAGCAGTATTACGTTTGACTTAGGAACAATTGGTGACCATGAGATCATATAAACAAGGATGACAAATCCCATGAAATGCAGGTAATCAAACATACCAAAGAAATACAGGTAATCAAACATACCAGAGAAATACAGGTAATCAACCATGTAAAACGAGTAATGCGTTTAAGTAAAACGAGCATGTATTCTCCCCCAAAGAGTTTACCAAAACAATTGAAAAAGTAGGGGCTATGACTCACCTGGTACGATAGCTACGACGATAAAAGTGGATACACTGAAATGAGGCACGATCTCTAACCGCAACCTAATATGAGTAATAACGATCTACTTTAGATCATGACGTGATGAAGTGAATGCACATGCACATGATGCCTATACCACTCGTAACTTGGAAATACTAGTTATTGTCAAAGTATAATAGTTTCCATACTTAGGAAAATAAGTCCAAATATAGAAGTATATAACTTGTCGTAGTATATCGTATAAAAATGTTAGTGTTATATTCCTCGTCTAGAAAAACCTTAAAATAATGTCTAGTAGTAGCGTAATAACCTTGAGTCGTACGTACTTCGTTAGTTAAAAATAAACTCCTTGAATAAGAAATCTAGAAAATATCTCATTTAGTACGTAGTTATATTATTTTCTGGTAGTGACTATATATATATATATAGTTTTGACGATTTTAAAACGTGTATAACTTGGTCGTTTTAAGCTCATTTTACTCGTTCTTTATATCCACGAATTCGTTTTAGTATATACTAATACATTTTCAATAGCTCGGCTCCTCTAGGTTACGTTTAACGCCTCTATTTGCCCGTCGAAAACTGTCAAACAGCATGCAGTTTTTCAGAAAATAGTTTTCGTCGTTAAATTCGGAAAATCATATCTCCTTCGTTATTAACTCGTTTTAATCCGTTCTTTCGCCCACGGCTTCGTTTTTCAAAGTATTTTCTAAATCTTTGTTCAAAAATATCCCCTGAGTTACTGAGTTTCCCACGTTTTCAAAATAAGGACAGTAGGTATTTATATAGTTTCAAAAATCATTTTCCTAATTTCAAACTTGTTTCAACTTCAACCAAACCACTTTCAATCACCACAAAACTAGTCTAATCCTACCATACACCTTCTTAGGGTGTCATGGGTTCCTAAACATCACCAATCTTGGTGGATCTCTTGAAGTTACTAATAAAAATTATAAATCTAAGATTAAAGAGTATTATTGTAAAAGTGGTATATATAACATATATATATATATATGCATGATCTACTACTATGACTTGAAAATACATAAAATAAATATATGAAACATTAAGAAAGATCAAGAAAAGCTTACTAGTAGTTTGAAGGTGTTTAAAGCAACTAGGTACCTAAATACTTCTTGGTTTTTATTTCAAAACCTAATATAGAAGTATACTAGAGTTGTTTAAAGTACATGAACTTGAAAAATTAGATCTTCTTCTTCTTGTTCTTAGCTTGGCCGATTATGTGAAGAGAGGAGAAAGAAAGATGTGTTTTTCTTGTAGCTAGTTGATTTGGTACAATGTGAAGTATTAAAATCCTTGGTGTAGCTATTAGTCTTTGTAATCAAGTATATTTTGGACATAGGGGGGAACATGGGGCGTGATTTTGGGGGATAGGTGGGAAAGTTGAGACTAATTAATAAGCTTGTCCCACAAGTGTAAGATTTACTTAGATATAGTTGTGTATTGGGTGTTATCGGGTACCGAGTTAACTAGAATTAAATCGTAACGAGACAAAATAAAATATAATGAAGTTGTAAAAATTGTAAAATAATATTCCTGATGAGAATCGGGTGTTAAAATAATTATCGGGTTGAAATATCGCAAACCGACGGAGTAATAAGCTCCGACCGTAAAATGTAGCAATTGGTTTGAAAACACCGGGTAAATTAATATTATAATTTTTATATTATTAAAATGAATATAAAAATATATTGGGATCATAGTCGGGAGTGTCGGACGTGTTAGTCACATTATTGATTGCTTGTTAACGTTTATTTAGAAATAATTATACGTAAAAGTAAATTATACCAAAAGTATTAATTTAATTACCCTACGAGTGGAACAGTATGCAAGTGCTATAATGATAATATGAAGACTAGTTCTAGTCCGTACGAAGTGTCCCAAATGATAACGCATGAATTCGCTCCTGTACCAATACGGTTACGCGAATTTGAATACTCGTAAACTAAATTTACGATGACATGAGTAATGCACGTGAATAGTGGTTTTCTCTCGGAAATGAATAGTGTCAAGTGAATAGTAAAATTTCTGAATGTTTCTCGAAATGTCAAATTGACCTCAAAAACGATGAATAGTGATCGATGAATAGTAAATGGTGAATAGTAACTTGTGAATAGTAAATTGTCGAAGTTTAGAAAATGACCGGAAATTACGAGTTGTGACAGTCTTCCCTTCTAACAGGAACTTCGTCCCGAAGTTCAGTTTGTGTTGGTCTCTAGAGTGGTATTGGTGAAAAGATGATGATATTTGAAAATTCCAGCGAACTTTCACGATAGTAATTCGACTTTGCTTCAACCGTTCGACCTAACAGTCCATGATTTCTACTGGTTCTCTTACAAGGTTTAGGAACTTATCGAACTTGTAACTGATTCTTGATTTGTAGGAAATTCCTGGTTATTTCATGAATGCTTACTGGACTAACGAGATGGGCTTTTCTAAATTTCGATACGTCCTTGGATGTTGGCACTTCGACCATAGAGTGCTTCAAATGGGGTGGTCTCTAAGCTCCTGTGGCAACTATGGTTATAAAGGAATCTGATTTATGGCAAATGGTCAGTCCAACCATTTCTAGAGTCAATCACTCATGCTCTGAGCATATCTCCCTATGTTTGAGTCGTTCTCTAATCCTGACCATTGGTCTGCAGATGATAGGTGGTGTAGTTCCAAAGGAATCTTAATGAAATCGCTAGGAGTTTGCGGTGATAAAAGATAGAATATTCATTAGATCGGAATTCGTTAATAGTACATGAAACTTATACGATAGAACGTAGAATTAAACACAAAAGAAATACAACACAAGAGAGTTTAGGCTTTAGTTTATTTTTAAGGTAGAAGTTCTTGGTTCTTGAACATTGTTGTCGTCCTCAGCGTTGTTGATGTGTGGACCATTTCCTCATCCGATGACCTAGGCTCTCCCACGAGCCCTTCCACTTTGGTTCCTTTTCTCTAGGTTTCCTTGTTTTGGGCATTCATTCCTATAATGGCCTATTTCTCCACAGCCAAAACATGTCACTGAGGGTTTCTGATCTCCGGTAATGATTGGAAATTTGCATTCCCAAGTTGCATGACCAACCTTCTTACAGTTGCCACATGGATTAAGACAAGGTCCATGGTTATGATGATTCTGACACTTGTTGCATTTAGGTAGAGTACCCTGGTACCCTTTCTTTTCACTTGGCTTCACAACGTAGGCCCTAACCACTTCATGTTGTTTGTTTGACTGCCATACTTGATCGTCTCCTTGGTTGTCATCCCTTTTCCTCTTGTTTTCGTTGTTGTTGTTGACAGTAGTTTCTTGCTTCATCACTTGAGCCATAAGCTTTTGAGATATTCTGATAGCTTCCTCCAGTGTGTCTGATTTAGAAGCAATTACGTTCCCACTGATGTTGCGCGGTAGTCCACCGATGAATTTTTCTAGCAGCTTTTCATTATCTGAAACCATAGTTGGGCATAGTGCAACCAACTCTTGAAACTTCCTGAAGTAGGTCTCGATGTCATCACCTTTAGTCACCAGCTCATAGAATTCTGTTTCCAACTTCTGCACCTCAGTACGAGGGCAAAACTTCTCAGTCATCAATTTCTTGAATTGCTCCTAGGTGAGCTTGTAGGCATTTTCCATACCCATCGGTTGAGCATAAGAATCCCACCATGACATAGCTTCATCCAAAAGCATACCAGTAGCGAATTTTACCTTGCTGCCATCAGGACAGTTTCACATGAGGAACACATTCTTAGTCTTTTCGAACCAGCGAATCAAAGCAACCGCTCCTTCAGTGCCCTTAAACTTGATGGGATCACTAACCTTAAAATTCTTCCAAGTACATTCGCGCTTATTATCGGATTGCCCATTTGTCCCTGTCTGTAAAGCAGCCTCAGCAGCCCTTGCAGCTACCTCAGCTCTCTCGATCTCTAGAGCTTCGGCGATACTTTCCTTAACCAATTTCCGAATAGCAACAGGTGTCATAGTTGGAGTAGCTTTAACTTTCCTTGGCGGCATAGCTCTTCAAAACGAGAAAAGAAGGGTGAGACATAATTAAGACGTTTCCTAGTAGTAGATGTTCGAGAGTGGATTATCATAGAATAAAAGGTTGATGTTGCGATATAACGAGTTGACGTGGCTCGAGTGGTTTTGTGATATCCTGAGATTTCCGTTGAGTTTTAAATGGTCATCATGTACCTAGGGATCCTCCTTATATATGGTATGGGAAGTCTTTCCTAGGGAGGTCATTGATAATATCCACTTATCAATATTGGGAGTAATGAGTGATGAGTGACATAGGAATCTATAGAGTGTCACCTAATTCCTTATATATACATATGGGGATGGGGAAAGGAAATGATAGTGATGGTAAGAAGGGAAAAGACTGTGACAAGTGCGACAAAACGAGATTGTGATAAAAGAAAATGTAAGTGTATTGTGCATAAATATGAAAGTTCATGAAATAAAATGACTAGTTGACAAGCTTCCAATCGGTGGTTCACGAAGTGATGAAAAGTAGGAATGTTATGAAAACGAGAGTATACACACACGTAAATGAAGCATTTGGAAAATGAGTTGAGAATTTATTCCGGACAAAATTTTATTATAACCATTCTCAGTGTTGCAAAATTCATCTCTGAGTCAGACATAGGTGGTCAGCCTATATCTCACTATCCCGGGTTGAATATAGATGACCAGTCTATATCCCACCGAGGTTCCATGAATTTTGAAATACTCAGCTCAGTTATACTAAGACTATGTCCTTCACAAATACCAAGAGGTTCAGAAAGACAAAAGCAAGTGACCAAACTCGAGGTCGAATGCTGAAACTATGCATGGAAAACATAATGCGGTGACATATACGATACGTGAACATGCTCATATGAAAGACAATTATAGTAATCAACCATGATAAATGAATATAGTATATCAGAAAATGAGACACAAATCTCATCACCTAAGTCAGCAACAAACCACAAATGAGGCTTCAGCATGGCAGGCAGGCATGTGACGGTCATAGGGTTAAGTTTTTCGTAAAAGTAGCTATAGTCTAGGTTTTAAAAACACTTAGTTCGCTATAGCCAGAGCTCTGATACCAATCTGTCACACCCCCAAAAATCGGGTCTAGCGGAAGCATACGTGTAGCTGGGGTGTAACTCAATTGGTATTACAACACAAGTTCAAAAATGGTTTTCACTTCAATCATTTAGAATAAAATAGTTAAGTCAAAAATATTGTATTTACATTGTTAAAAGTAGTGCGGAAGTAGGCCCTTAAAATAGTTTAAAACGGTCCCCAAATGACTAATCAGAGTCTTCTATGACCATGCCATGCCCTGCCAAAACCTCCAGTAGCGTGCCATTGCTTAAAACCTGAAAATACATGCTAAAGTGTCAACACGAGGTTGGTGAGTTCATAGAGTTTGTTTAACAAATAATGCCTATAGAGAAATGATTGCCCAGCAAAGGCATTGTAAATCCACTCAGTTGCAAGTCCCGCCATAAGAGACTTGTAACCTGTGTGTTTACAACCCACTGCCAAATGTATTAAAGTCTATGTGAACAAAAGTAATGCTGGTATCCAAATTCCCAGATAAATATAGCAACATGGCTATAAAAAAAATAATTCAGTCAATGAGGTTATCTAAACAATACTGACAATGTCGCCAGATAAATAATGCTGACAATGTCGCCAGATAAATAATACTGACAATGTCGCCAGATGAACAATGCTGACAATGTCGCCAGATAAATAATAATGACAATGAGGTCATATAAAATCAGTCAAGTAGGAAAACAGCAGTATTACGTTTGACTTAGGAACAATTGGTAACCATGAGATCATATAAACAAGGATGACAAATCCCATGAAATGCAGGTAATCAAACATACCAGAGAAATACAGGTAATCAACCATGTAAAACGAGTAATGCGTTTAAGTAAAACGAGCATGTATTCTCCCCCAAAGAGTTTACCAAAACAATTGAAAAAGTAGGGGCTATGACTCACCTGGTGCGATAGCTACGACGACAAAAGTGGATACACTGAAATGAGGCACGATCTCTAACCGCAACCTAATATGAGTAATAACGATCTACTTTAGATCATGACGTGATGAAGTGAATGCACATGCACATGATGCCTATACCACTCGTAACTTGGAAATACTAGTTATTGTCAAAGTATAATAGTTTCCATACTTAGGAAAATAAGTCCAAATATAGAAGTATATAACTTGTCGTAGTATATCGTATAAAAATGTTAGTGTTATATTCCTCGTCTAGAAAACCTTAAAATAATGTCTAGTAGTAGCGCAATAACCTTGAGTCGTACGTACTTCGTTAGTTAAAAATAAACTCCTTGAATAAGAAATCTAGAAAATATCTCATTTAGTACGTAGTTATATTATTTTCTAGTAGTGACTATATATATATATATAGTTTTGACGATTTTAAAACGTGTATAACTTGGTCGTTTTAAGCTCATTTTACTCGTTCTTTATATCCACGAATTCGTTTTAGTATATACTAATACATTTTCAATAGCTCGGCTCCTCTAGGTTACGTTTAACGCCTCTATTTGCCCGTCGAAAACTGTCAAACAGCATGCAGTTTTTCAGAAAATAGTTTTCGTCATTAAATTCGAAAAATCATATCTCCTTCGTTATTAACTCGTTTTAATCCGTTCTTTCGCCCACGGCTTCGTTTTTGAAAATATTTTCTAAATCTTTGTTCAAAAATATCCCCTGAGTTACTGAGTTTCCCACGTTTTCAAAATAAGGACAGTAGGTATTTATATAGTTTCAAAAATCATTTTCCTAATTTCAAACTTGTTTCAACTTCAACCAAACCACTTTCAATCACCACAAAACTAGTCTAATCCTACCATACACCTTCTTAGGGTGTCATTGGTTCCTAAACATCACCAATCTTGGTAGATCTCTTGAAGTTACTAATAAAAATTATAAATCTAAGATTAAAGAGTATTATTGTAAAAGTGGTATATATAACATATATATATATATATGCATGATCTACTACTATGACTTGAAAATACATAAAATAAATATATGATACATTAAGAAAGATCAAGAAAAGCTTACTAGTAGTTTGAAGGTATTTAAAGCAACTAGGTACCTAAATACTTCTTGGTTTTTATTTCAAAACCTAATATAGAAGTATACTAGAGTTGTTTAAAGTACATGAACTTGAAAAATTAGATCTTCTTCTTCTTGTTCTTAGCTTGGCCGATTATGTGAAGAGAGGAGAAAGAAAGATGTGTTTTTCTTGTAGCTAGTTGATTTGGTACAATGTGAAGTATTAAAATCCTTGGTGTAGCTATTAGTCTTTGTAATCAAGTATATTTTGGACATAGGGGGGAACATGGGGCGTGATTTTGGGGGATAGGTGGGAAAGTTGAGACTAATTAATAAGCTTGTCCCACAAGTGTAAGATTTACTTAGATATAGTTGTGTATTGGGTGTTATCGGGTACCGAGTTAACTAGAATTAAATCGTAACGAGACAAAATAAAATATAATGAAGTTGTAAAAATTGTAAAATAATATTCCTGATGAGAATCGGGTGTTAAAATAATTATCGGGTTGAAATATCGCAAACCGACGGAGTAATAAGCTCCGACCGTAAAATGTAGCAATTGGTTTGAAAACACCGGGTAAATTAATATTATAATTTTTATATTATTAAAATGAATATAAAAATATATTGGGATCATAGTCGGGAGTGTCGGACGTGTTAGTCACATTATTGATTGCCTGTTAACGTTTATTTAGAAATAATTATACGTAAAAGTAAATTATACCAAAAGTATTAATTTAATTACCCTACGAGTGGAATAGTATGCAAGTGCTATAATGATAATATGAAGACTAGTTCTAGTCCGTACGAAGTGTCCCAAATGATAACGCATGAATTCGCTTCTGAACCAATACGGTTACGCGAATTTGAATACTCGTAAACTAAATTTACGATGACATGAGTAATGCACGTGAATAGTGGTTTTCTCTCGAAAATGAATAGTGTCAAGTGAATAGTAAAATTTCTGAATGTTTCTTGAAATGTCAAATTGACCTCAAAAACGATGAATAGTGATCGATGAATAGTAAATGGTGAAAAGTAACTTGTGAATAGTAAATTGTCGAAGTTTAGAAAATGACCGGAAATTACGAGTTGTGACAGCTCTCCCCGACATACTTCTCCCTCAACTGAGCCACCAGCTCAGCCTGGCGTGCAGCAGTCGCAGCTAGCTCATCCATCAACTGCTGCGCCTCCCCACCCTCATCAACCTTGGCTTTCCCCTCCCTGTTTTCATTCTGTGGAGAGGAAACCTCATCAACGAAGACCCCATCATTCTTCGCAGCATTATCCCTACAAGCGACAAAGACAACAGTTAGTAAATATTGCGACAAGTAATATTCAAGAAACATAACAAAGAGACGCAGACACTTACAGAGACAGAGAGACCTCAGTATCTTTTTTATCCGCGCCAGGAGCGGATGTCTTCTCCTCCGCAGATGACTCCGCATCCCTAATGACATGGCATCGTCTCTTCCTGGTACCACTGGTCCCAGCTTCTCCCTTGCGCTTAATGTTCTGCGCCACTTCTTCCTTCAACACCTCCTCGGGCTTTAGGATTTCCACGTTGTCAGACGACTCAGCGCGCGCCACTTCTTCCTCTTGCACCACCTCCTCCGGCGCAACGCTCTGCACAGGCGTCACCTGGAGCGGTGGTGTATTCTCCGGGACAATCTCCGGCAGCACGGTCAAGCGACCCTCGGTCGCCTCCAGTATTGGCTGCTCACCTTCTCTCAGGGGGCGCATGCCTATGGTCACCTGCTTCGGCTTCTCCAGCTTAACGACGGCAAACAGATCCATTTCTGCGCACATAAACAAAACAACAAAGAAGAAAGGATTAGTTAAGTAAAGATGCGCATACAAAAAAGACTTACAGAATTTGAAGTAGAAGGGACGAACACCCACCCCGGCCGTCCTCACTAATAAAGGTTGGCACCTCGTCCGCAGCGCTATAATAATTGCGACTCAACCCCATGTGAACCAAAAACGCCTCCGGATAAGGGTTAATGGACAGGCGATTGGCATCAAGAGTCTGCGCATCAGCCAGCCTATAGGAACCGGGTGCGGGGCGCCCATCCCTTGGCAATGTATCCTGAGTATAAAACTCATAGGGCGATGGAAAGACTACATCATCAACCCAGAAAAAATACTCCCTCCAATTTTTTAGGGAGTCTACCTTATCAGTGTAGCACTGAAGCGCCACCGGGCGCTTCGCAAAAGAAACCCACCCATTTGACCACGTCGTGTGGTAAAAGTAGCGGAATAAGGAAATGGTCGGTTCTATCGCAAGTAAACGGCAGTTTACTTCAAAATTCGACACCTTAGCCGCACCTATACAGTGCAGCTGTGAGATGTGGAAGCGATAGTGGTTGAGCAAATCGCTCAGAAAGACAGATATTGGTACGCGGTAATTCGCGTACTCAAAGAATTTTGTGTATAGCCCTATTTTCCCTTCGGGGAAATCAGCTATACACGCGTCCACATCTGGAGACTCTGGACGGACATCCAGAGGCACGAAGTAGTCAGACGTAAATTGAGTAACATCCTCAACAGTCATCACAGAGCGAAAGTCCTCTAACTGGGCAACCATCTTCATTAATTTACGAAGTAAAACGCACAAAAATTACGTACGAAAATGAGTATTTTCTTTGCAAAAAGCTTTCAAGAAAAGTGAACAATGGTGAGTGTGTGTTTTACTGTGTGATCGTTAAAAATGGGGCGGTGACTCTTATATAGGGAGTAAAAAACCCTAGATTATCCGCACGTGGATCCCACTCACAAAAACGTGTGGCTAGAACTGAACCTGTACATGCACTTTTTCCCGATTTACGAGGGCCACGTAGACACTACCCCCAATTTTCGAGGTATCCGTTTGAAATACCTATGACTAGGTGCATTGCACTTTAAAATGGGCGGTAATATTTCCATGTTCTCCCACCACGCTTACCGCTGTTAATACTAGTCTAGTATCCGCAGCTACGAGCCGCGCACACTAGACTGGGGGAACATGATGACGTATAGTCTATATATGGGCCACGAGCCCACACGATACACATTACTAAGGCCTAAATCCACCATGCGTCGGCTAATATAACTTGGGCCGCATTAATAACAGGCTCACGTAAGCCCAACCCAAAACATCCTATACACGGTATAGATAAGGATCATCTATCTATGGAATAGATATCCTTACCCGGATAAGCACCATGGGTGCGAAACGTAAGGAGCACGAACCCTACAAGGATTCTGCGCCTATATAAGGAATGACATCTCTCATTCAAAGGTACGATATACAAACCCTAACTCTCTACGAGAATCCTAAATCGATTACTTACTCTCACGCCGGAGTCTAATCGGGGGAGACAATCCCTCGATAAGCCTAACGGTGTTGTTCATTTTCTTAGTGCGCATGTAACAAGTACTAAGAAGCGAATTGGTACGAGAGCAAGAGCCAATAATCAGGAACGCCCAACTTTTGTATCAACAAATACCAAAGGTATTTGACATCAAGACTCAGGTCAAATACACGCACTCTTACCTCATTCTACTCTCTCTCTAGTTTTTATCCCCGTCCAAGCAAATACTTATCCTTACACCTCAGGTTGACCGTTGAGGCCCCCTCCACGGTGAGACTAACGGTACGTTCTTCTTAGTAGGTTTGAACCCTCAAATACTTATCAAAAGAAATATCCAAAGGCGTGTCCACGTCTTCTTTGAGTGAGCTAGCAACTTCTGCTAAATACTGGTTCATCAGATCCTATTACCAAAAGCGTCAACGCTAGCACTCCAATAAAACCAGAAAAATGTCATATCAAGATTGGGAAAAGATGAAGCGAAAAAATTTGGGAACGATCAGGCAATGGGTGGACGTTAATTCACCCATGTATGACAAGAGACTAATCCGTTCGAGTTATGTAAGAAGTTAGAAGGACTTTATAGACGGCTCACAATAATGCTAAAATTCGTGTCTGAGCATCTCAGTGATTTTCGAAACATCATCAACAATTATTCTTGAAGACAAGTTGCAAGCTTTGTCTCTATTGAGTTCTTTATGTGACAGTTGGGAAAGTTTTGGTTGTCTCGATGAGAATTCAGCACCCAACTAGTTATAATACTTGTACACACCGAGTTTTTTTAAAGAAATTTAGATCCTAAGTAAGTTCGATCACTTCTTTTATCATCAGCATGTCAAACAAAAATTACGACTCCCTTTTCATGTTCATTTATGAATATTTTATTGTATGTAATCACGATAACTAATTAACTATAATTAGTTTTATAATCTTATCAAGCTAAATATGCACATACAACAAATATGAAAGTTCAAAATAAAAAACGTATAGAAATCAAGATTGCAGATGTTATTGGGATATGATCTATTTCTATGGTTTTTTACTCTTTAAGATTAAGTGATCTAATATCCGCATTTACATAAGTGAATAATCATAAATGTTATTTTTGTTAGTATTTAATCAAGAGGAAACATATTCTGAGGTTCGAGTATGAGTAAGCTGAGTAAGACGATGTGGGCGCTTGACATATTGATCAGAGCTTTGTTTGGTTTATTTTGATACACTTTCTCAATCTTCTCTTTGATTGAGCCAATCACATATGCACACCACATTTTTTTTCCTTGATGTTTTATGGATGTAGTAAAACTCTTGATCATAATGCTATGAAAGATAATCTATTGTGATCATTCACCAAATTTGAAAGATAATATGCTAAGCAGATAACACATTCTTAATAATGACCTAAAACATCTAAAAAGAAAAGGATTATACGAGACCTGACATGCAAGTTAAACTTATATACTAATAAAAAACAACCTTCATAATAATAATAATAATAATAATAATAATAATAATAATAATAATAATAATAATAATAATAATAATAATAATAATAATAATAATAATAATGGACTACTGCCAGCAGCCACTCTAACAATGTTAAGTGTGGTGCTTTTATTTTTCATTGAGTTAGTTTCTGTATTCAAAAAGGAGTGGGAGCACAGATTGTGTCTAGACTCCCCTCCAATTTCATGTAATTTCTTTGGTTTCAATGAAAAGTGACGTTATAATAATAATAATAATAATAATAATAATAATAATAATAATAATAATAATAATAATAATAATAATAATAATAATAATAATAATAATAATAATAATAATAAGGTTCTTGATATCCAAAACAATATGTGAATACTCATATTTGTTTGCCGTATACTTGTTATAAGTTCGAGTCTAGCTTGTATGGGTTAAGGCCCGAGTATTATTTGTTAGAGTTTGTACTCTATGTATGTATTATTCAGTGTGATGAATGAGATACGAAACTATTTACCGACTTACCAAAACAATGTAAACAACCTGTTAGACATATATTGTTGTCATGTAACATAGGCTAAAGGGGATTACCCATGTAAAATATATATATCACATAAAGTTGAAGTACAATGGAATATCGCTGAAATACCACATTAACTTTAAGCAACGCTTGAACTACCAAAACTATAAAATTGTTTTAACATAAGCCCAACTAGTTAATTATTTCGAAAAACTGGGCTGTTACTTAAAAAGACTCTTGCAGATGCTTAAGTAGTATCAAAAATTGAGCTGTTACTTAAAAGGCTCTTGCATATGTGTTCTTAAGATAGGTAGCTTGCCAAAGAAAAAATTACATTACGTAGATTATTTTGTAAAGCAGACTATGTAAACAAGATGACACATTTCTTTGGTTAATGAGTCAATTAAAAGATTATCAAGAAAATGTTATCCAACTGTAATGTGACCACATTTTAACAAATTGTGACCACCCACCTATTACAAATTAAAAATGAGTAAATTACTTAAATGAACTTTTTATTCAACTAGTTTACACATATAAACATCACACATAAAATTATCCAAAATGAACATTTTACCTATTATCCGTTAGATGTATTACTAAATTAGTTTCTAACCGTTAGATGTAGTTAAAGGAATACTAGGCGAGGTGCAGGCGAGGACTATGTGACTCAGAAAGATAGGAGGGTTTAGGCGAGCTGTAGGCGAGGGTTTAGGCGACGTGAGGGTTTAGGCAAAGTGTACGCGAGTTGAATTAAATTGTGTTACGAGAGGCGAGGACCTAGGCGAGGTGACCAGCGAGGTGCTAGGCGAATTCAATTGTGTTACCAGTCCTAGGCGAGTATCTAGGCGAGGACCAAGGAATTGTGTTAACAGAAGTTATTAGGCGACGATTCTTGGGTCTAGGCGAGGTTATCAAGTGAGGATTATGTGATCTAGGCGAGGGTCTAAGAGAGGATTATTTGGTCTAGGCGAGGTTCTACGCGTATTCACTACCTACACAAGCTAAATGTGTTCTAAAACAACTGAATTAATCTGGCGAGGATTAGGCGATCTAGGCGAGGGTCTAGGCGAGGATTATGTGATCCAGGTGAGGGTCTAGGCGTATTCACTACCCACAAGCTGAATGTGTTTGTTGATATAAATAATGCCTAAAAACATTATTAACATATATCGATATCTCTATGTTTTGATAATCACAAAACGTAAACTCATTGAACTACAAATTATGACGTAAACAAGTATTTAGTTGTAAATATTTGCTTTAGTATCCATATCACTTAAGGTATAAATAAACAAAGTGTCTAATGCATTTTATGATCAAAGGAATTTTTATTTTTACAAACCTTACATTTTATTAAAGATGAACAAACATTTATAAACTTATACAAAACATTTTGGTATTTATAAGAAATGTTTTATTCAAAATAAATATTTTGAATTCAAATTTCAACCCAAAAAACGGCTACATTCTTCAGGAAAAACCTCCCCCACAAAAAGACAAAAAATCTGAAGAAAAAATATTTTTTTCTTAGGCGGCCCCCTTAATTATACTAGGCGGTCCCCTTAATTATTAAGGGGACCGGCACCCAATTAAGGGGACCGACCACGCTCCCAAACAGTATTTTTCTCCCTATAAATACTGGTTCATCCCCCAGAATTTTCTCACCTTTTGCACTCCTAAACTTTCTGTTCTAGATCCACATTTATATTCTCTTAATCCTTTGATCATAAGTGTATAATTCTTTATTTCAAAGTGATTCAAACTTCAACCTCTCAAGTGCAAGAGAAGAATACTTCTATCCCCCAAGACAAGAAGTATTACAACTTGTTGTGACCTCCACATACAAGATGTTGGTGCATCATCAAGATTATTTACATTACTCTTTGTGAAGATTGTTGTGTATATGTGATTATAGATAGTTGTACTAGGTATATTGATTATGTGATTAGTTAGTTGTTTGGTGTGAAGAAGAAAAGTTAGGAATTAGATTATAGTGAAGAAGCTAGGTGTGAAGTTGTTAGTTGTGAAGTAAATTGGTGTGAAGAAGATAGGCTTGAAGTAGATAGTTGCGAAGATAGATAGGTGTGAAGAAGTAGTGTTGTGATTAAGTAGTGACTAGGTGTGAAGAAGTTGTGTAGAAGGTGTGAATAAGTTGTGACGAAGTTGTGGTGTGTATATTGGTGTGTAAGGTTTCTCCGCCATAAGGAGCTTGTTGACATAGTGAAGAAAACTCTCGAGTAGGTGACTCGAGGAGTGGAGTAGGGCAAGGAAGGTGTCCTTGTAGCCGAACCACTATAAATCCTTTGTCTCGCGGTTAGATCTTTCCATATCTTACGTATTATCTTGCTTATATCGTTATTACTTTTGTAGACGTAGAAGTATATATATAGTTGCTCATATAGTGCTAGTATTGATTTTACTTAAAGATCAAACGAAAGTTTCATTCACAAAACAAAGTTTTTACAATCAAACTAAAAAGGTTACATACATATAATTGATCATTTCGATCAAGTATAGTTTTCATACAAAATATAACTAAGGATTATAAAATAAACGATTAAGTACTTATCTCTTATATATAGTTATAATTGTTTATATTATGCATGTGTTGGTTTCACATACTTAGCTTACATTATTATTATTGTTCATACTTAGATATACTTGTTCATATTGTTCAAGA
The DNA here is from genome assembly GCA_030686995.1 of Artemisia argyi. NCBI lineage: Eukaryota > Viridiplantae > Streptophyta > Magnoliopsida > Asterales > Asteraceae > Artemisia > Artemisia argyi. The sequence continues at coordinate 82,750,885 of CM060700.1, read as the reverse complement.
TTTGAGTTCACATAAGATTGAATCAAAGTTTTAAAAGCAAACAAGGTTTTAAAACTAAACTAAGTTTTCATAATAAAATTAAAAAGACGTAAAACTATTCAACCCCCCCCCCCCCTTCTAGTTTTCCACAATTGGTATCAGGAGCCACGTCTAGCAAGATTTTTTAAAATATATTGTATTTTAAAACTTGTAGCGATCTATGGAATCTGAAAAATATTTAGAAGGGCAATCTATGCAAAGACCACCAATATTTGAAAGTGATGGATTTTTATATTGGAAAAATCGATTCGAAACTTATGTGAAATCAAAGGATCTAGATCTTTGGCATGTTATTACTAATGGTGATTTTTTACCTACTCAAAATAATCCCGAAACAAATAAAGATGAAATAGTACCTTTTGAAAAACAAAATGATGATTTAAAAAGAAGACTTTCTAAAAACAATGAAGTAAAAATGGTTATTTACAATGCGTTACCACGTAAAGAATACGAAAGAATTTTTATGTGTAAAACCGCAAAAGAAATTTGGGATTCTTTACTAATCACTCACCAAGGTAATAGTCAAGTTAAAGATAACAAAATAGATCTTCTTGTTCAACAATATGAACAATTTTTGATTCCGGAGGAGGAATCAATAGATAATGCTTTTGCTAGATTTAACACTATTATCACAAGTTTAAAAGCACTTGATGAGAATTCTTCAAGTAAGAATTTTGTTAGGAAATTTCTTAGGGCTCTTCATCCAAAATGGCGAGCTAAAGTCACGGCTATTGAAGAATCAAGGAATCTGTCAACTCTACAACTTGACGAATTGATCGGCAACTTAAAGGTCTACGAAGAAATAATAAAGAAAGACTCCGAGATGGTCAAAGGAAAAAGGAAGCAAAGCAAATCAATTGCGTTGAGAGCTAAAAAGGACTCTAGTGACGAAGAATGCTCAACCTCCAAAAGTGATGATGAAGAGTATGCTATGGCCGTACGAGACTTCAAGAAATTCTTCAAAAGACGAGGAAGATATGTTAGGCAACCATATAATGAAAGGAAGTGTTTTAAATGTGGCAATCCAAATAATCTCATCGGAAAGTGTCCAATGATGTCAAGAGATCAAAATCAAAAGGCGTTTATCGGAGGTGCTTGGAGTGATAGCGATGAGGACAAGAAAGAAACTACAAATGAAGAAAAGTGTCTTATGGCTAAGACATTGATTGAGGCAAAAGCAGTCAACTAAATTCAACCACGGATGTGGTCAAACAAGTCAAACTCCTAAGGCTCAATGCTCCGCGGAAGTATAGTGGTTTCCCCGGGTCGTATGTCCCGACGAGGTGTGAATTGTAAACAAACGGTTTCGTGATCGGGTGAATTTGGATGAGAAAAAGGTTTGAGTATGATTAAACTAAGGAATTTACAATGAAATAGCTTAAACAAGCTATATAAACAAGACAGGAAAGATTGAAAACCCAGAAACGTTTAAAACTTAAAAACGCGTACGTTACGTTTAAATAAAACGTAAACGTATGAAATAAAACGCGAGTTTTAACAAAATAAAATACTTACAAAAGTGAAAATCACATTTTTACAATCCTAATAATAAAAGAAACTTTTTAGAAAATTAAAATTACTTTTTACACTATTTAATTATTTAATATTAAATAAAAACTAATTAATACTTATTATTAATATTTAAACAACTTAAATATAATACAATATTAATTAAATACTAAAAAGGTGAAAATAAAATTTCTAAAATTATAAAATAACTAAAAATAAGTTTTAAAAATAAAAATGAGTGTTTTTGTCTTTTTGTGAATTTTCTATTAAATAATTACTAATTAATTACTAATTATCTAATTAACTATTTTAAATTAAGAAAATTACTAAATGAACAGTAATAATTCTAATAAAATTTCTAAAATTACTTTATAACATATAAAAGCTATAAAAAATATAAAAACAAGGTTTTGCTTAAGAAAAACTAATTATGCTATTTTAAACTTAATATTAATTAATAATTAATAAAACTAACATTAATTCTAATTAATACTAAATGACACAATAAAAATCTGAGAAAATTAATATAAATACTTTAATATAATAGAAATTTAAAAAAAATATAAAAATGACCAGTACTTAATAAAAAATATAAAAATGAAAATTAAAATTAAATAAAATTAAATAGAAACTATCACTTAAATTTAAATTGTTTTTTCTTGGATTTTCTTTTACAAACTTATTTAAATACTAAAAATAGAAAACTTTTACAAACACAACTTTTTTAGATGTCAGAAATAAGCACTAAGAGTACTTATTAGCTTAACAGTTGACTTTGGTCAACTGTTGGAGCTTTAAGCTAAAAAAATAAGCCACAAGGGTAGAATAAGCTACAAATGAGTTAAAAGGGCCAAAATGAGTTGGAAGGAACAAGTTAAGCCCTCAGGATAAGCCAAATAAGCTGATTTAGCACATTGAGAACCTTGCTCAATCACAGAAAAGGGACACACTTAGTGACTGTCTAGGGGGCACACCAGGGGGATTGGGGGCACAAGCCTGGGTGCATTGGAAAGCCCCCCACCTAGGGAGTTTAAAGAACCAAAACTTAAAACCTGGGGCCCACTGATGAGGGCATGAAGGACCTAGGAAGTTGGGGGTCTGACCTTGGGTGACTGTGTGCAGGGGTGAAGCTTGCCCTGCAAGCTACTTTAGGGCAAGCTAGGGCCTAGGAAAAAATTTGCAAAAAATAAAAGAAACATGGAAACATAAATTAGAGCTGACAGAGAACAAGTACAAACAATTTTCACATCATGAAAGCAAATACATAAATCAAATTAAATCTTTGAACTTTTGTGAAAATCTGAGTTTATGCACTTTTGACTTTTTCTGAAAACCTAATACTTTGACTAATATGAACTTTGGTTTGATTTTACATGCAAAATAAGTTGTGATATGTTGTTTTAAGACCAAATTAAGATTAGTGCACAAGATTTAAACCAAATGGGTGAGTTTGGTGCACCCACTGACCCACAGTGGACTGTGATGATCCTTGGAATGGATCTTTGACTTTTGCTATAAAAATGACTAAGCTAAAGGTTGAACTAAGCTTAAATTAACCTAAGTAACTATTTTAGATAACAAACTTGCATTCCAACATAAAGAAGCTCATTGATAAACCCTGAGCCAAACACTCCCAAAGAAACTGAAATGACAGATATTTAAGGTGAATCAGTGAGCTAGGCCATGAAACTGATGCAGAAGGTAGTACTATGATATACAAAGCTTGTTCTAACACAAATCTACCACAGATAATTACTAATTAAGTATGGCTACAAGAAATTACCAAACTAATAGAGAAATGCTTACATTATTTATTTCCACTGAGAATCACAAAACCAGTACCAATAACAATTCCTATGGCCTCCCTTGAGGTTCTAATACCATGGAATTAAGAAGTCAATCCTGCACCCTTTCTTGTTCCATCTTCATAACTGATTTTCCATTTTTACTATTTCACTTGAACTTTTGTGATTTTACTAAATTTTCATGAAAAGTGATTAAAAGACTTTAAGAAGCTTATAATAACATCTCATTACCCTAAATGAGTTCATTAAACAACCAAACCACAACTTCTGATAACATTAAAGTTAAGATGACATTTAACTAAGAAATAGGAAAATCTGAATTTATGAGTAAGACTTAAAATGGAACTGAATTACTTGAATTAAAAGGTCACATTTGCTCTTAAACAAGAGATTACAAAACTGAAGTTAAAAGTTTACATTAATTTGAACTAACTCAAACTTAAATTAAACTAAAACTAAAAATTAACTACTTAAAATCTACACACTTGCTTCTGCCTTTCTTCTTCCTTTTATAGGTCCCAGAATAGCTCCTTGACTTTTCCCACTTCAGTTTGAACCCTTGGATTAGCTTCTTGTGATCTTAACCGTTTAAAACCTTTTTGGCGGGAAATTTAGTATGGGCAGTTGAGGGGTTTGGTGTGATAATAAATGAGGAGGGGGGTTGGCGTGTTGTAGGTGAACGATATTAATGATAGTGGGTGAGGTTTGGTGAGGAGGGGGGCATGAGCCTGAGAATTAGGGTGGTGGATTAGGGAAGATGAACAGTAAGCGTGGGTGTGGGGTTTGACTTAGGTCAACGAACGGGGTGGTATTAGTTTTAGGATTTGGGCCGGGTTTTGAAGTGGGCTTGGGTTGTTTGCTGGACCAGGTTGTTTGGGTGGTGTTTGTTTGGTTTAAAAAAAAAGGTAAGGGTCCATTTGGTATAATATGTAATCACAAGGACCATTTATGTAAATTCTGAAAACACAAGGGACTGAAAATGTAATATTCCAAGGTTTTTAAAAGGACTTAATTTGACAACATTAGAATATTACAAGGATGAAATTTAATATTTCCCAAAATAAAATACCCGGGGACTAATTTTGCAAATTTCCAAACTCCGGGGACTAAACTTGTAATTTTCTCAAAATTTTCATCCAGGGATTGAAAGTGGTTTTTGTAACTTTCCAAGGACCCAAAATGATTTTTCATTCAAAATTATCCCACCAGGGACTAAAACTGCCAAAATCTGAAACTCCAGGGACTGAACGTGTAAATTCTCAAAACTTTCCAATTTTTCACCAAAGGACTAAATATGACAATTTATGATTTCAAAATGACATTTGGTGATAATTTTCCATATTTTGAATATCTAGGGACTAGATTTGTAATTTTATGAAAGTTGAGGGACTGAAACTGCCAATTTTGCAAACTTTGTGCGTTATTCATTTGTTTTTGCTCATTTTGCATCTAAAACATATAAAACACAATTTTTGAAATATTTTCAGTATTTTGATGCATTACTGAGTGTTTTTGTATGTTTTGGCAGTTCATATAAGACAAAAATGATGAGTATTTGCACACTCATCAATCCCCCACACTAAACTATTGCTAGTCCCTAGCAATACTGTTTTGAAAACTTGATGGATTTGAAAAACTCTTTACCAAAAGCCATCACTTCTGGAGTAGCCAGGTGTAAGGACTGTGGCACACCTGATAACCGTGTGATTTTGAGCAAACCACCAGCTGTTAACGGATTTGAGTTGTCTTTACCAAAAGCCGTTTGCTTCTGGACTAGCCAGCTCTTGATGGAATAGTCAACATCTTGGTGAGCTGATTACCAATTATGGATTTTCCACGGCCTTTACCACAAGCCATAATCTTGCGGGCTAGCCAACTCATTTGTTTTTGGGGAGTTGAGGAACCATACAATTTTGGGCAAATTGCCAGCCGTCAACGGATTTGATATGTCTTTACCAAGAGCCGTTTGCTCCTGGACTAGCCAATCCCTTTTGTCGCTTAGACAAGGCGGACTGATTACCAAAAAAAATTTTAAGCACCAGTGAAAAATTTTTAAAATTTTTGAAATTTTGGCTAAAAATGGGGGTATTATATAGTAAAATGTGATAAAATTCGCTAGAATAGCGAATACCCCCCCCCCCCCCCCCCCCACACTAAGCATGAATATTGTCCTCAATATTCAAAATCCCGGCTATTATGCCGACATTTTGAACGTAAAAGGGCAACATTACAAGCTAAGCGTGGAAAATACCATTTTGTTTTTCACTCTTGTAACCATAGCATGGGGGACTCCCCCACATTTAGGGTGAAAACCCTATAAGCGTGCTACTGTTTTTGTTTACCGAGTCGCTAGCTTGACTCGACCCCGAATTCATTTGTCCTTGGGGAAGCATGATGTGGAAGAAACAATCTCAATCGGACTTTCATTCAAGATGTTTGGACAAACATATGAAGCACGTGAAAGTTCCACACCGATGAGATACGTATCCGGCTCAAGATAATGATACATGAAAATGTCGGGATCAAATATAGTGTCCTCACTCCCGAAGGAGTGAAGAACAGGAGAATTCACCCTGTAGGTGAAGAAAGGAAGAAAGATCTTGATGACAATCAAGATTGATTCATCATCATCAGAAAGAGAATTCATGATTGGTGTATCATGAATTTCATCAGTAAAGCTCGTGTGATCTAGACATATTATGGGTGGGAGGGTTGGGATTTTGATATCAATCAAATTCTCAAGGTTGAGAATATTTCCCTCCGGAAAACAAAGATCAACTTTGTCTAGATCAAAGTGAAAATTATCATACTCCGGTGGAGATATGATATGAGCGAGTTCACCGGAGAACTCCTCAAAGGTGAATGAATCATAATCGGGGAGAGAAATTTGAGAATGAGAAGTGGTACTGTCACTAATCTTCTCTCCCATATGATCAAAGGTAAAGGCTTCAAACTCCGAAATAGGATCATCGGAGACAATGTCACTATCCTTTATGGGGATAGGAGATGAAATAGGTTTCATTTTGAAAGCCTCGATTTTAGAAATGAGGAGATCAACATTCAATAATGTTTCACGAAGTGCTTCATCCTTGATTTCGGTGTCAATCTCATCATTCTCTTCTTCTAAGCTGACTAGCTCAGAAGGTAATTCTTCCATATAAACGATGTCCTCACAAGATAACGAATTGTCATCAGTAGAATCGGAGGACATCTCATCATGATTAGATGGGAAGAATAGAGGAGGAGGAATATCACACATATGGTCAAAAGTCCCCTGTGACTCTCTCGGGATTGGGACAAGGACCTTAACACTAGACTTTATTAATTCGTCCGATTCCTTATTAGGAACAGTGCTAAGATGCTCATCCCCCATGATCAGAGAGTGAGTGTGAACTTCGGGTGTGATAACAGCAGACTGAGGGAGATAAGAAAGACTAGCATACATAGATTTTATATTTTTCATGTGTTCTTCTGCTAGCAATTCTTGCATACTCTTATCTCCCTGTGCTTCTACGGAAGGAATCTCAACTGATGAACTGGATGAATCTTTGTAATATTCCTTCATTTGAATAGAATCCTCATCATCATCGTCATCATGAATAAAACGGAACAAAGAGCTAGATTTGGCTGCTTTTTCTTTTGCATATGATTCCCTAACAGCTTTTTCAAAATCATCTATGGAATTAATTTTAGCAACCTGCTCTTCCGTCAATATTTTAGCCATGCATTTCTCATGTGAATTAAGAGTAAATGAAAATTGCGGGGGTGGGGATTTGTCAAAACCAGAAGGTTGACATTGGTAATCATCATGAGGACCCCCACAATTCACACAAGAAACACTGGGTGCATTATGAAGTGTTGTGGTACCCAACTCCTTAAGTTCTTTCAATATCTCAAAAACCTCTATTATAATGTCAGTAGCAGAAGGAGTTGTGTGAATCATTTGGTGCTGTGGAGGTGCGTCTGAAAACGAATAGTCGTAATTGTTACAAGGAATGGGATTCCCTGTTTGACAATCCGAGCTAAAGTGAGGACCTCCACAATACTCACAACAGTAAAACTGTTGAGTTTGGCTTGGTGTATTTTGATACGAAGCATCATTGAAATTTGGGTAATATGATTCTTGCTCGTATGAATGTGATGGGTAATCAAAAAAATTTGAAGAGTCGTTGAATGAGTTTTGATTAGGATCATAAGCAAATGAATTACTCGACCCACAAAACAAACAACTCCCGTTTTGGATATCATTACCACATTGCACACATGTACACCAACGACATGGAAAACCGAAAAGTGGCTCACCACAACCGACACAAGGAACAAAATCTGGAGGTGGGACAAGTGGTGTGCTCTTAGAGCTAGCAATTTCCACCACTTCCGTTATGGTCTCGGGTTTTGGTTCTTGATAAACGTGAAGGTTAGGTAGGTCGTTCTTTTCAGTCTCAGACCTAAGCTCAGCACGTATGCTTGACAAACTTTTGACCGTAAACCGTGAAAGGTTAGGATCAATTCTTGAAGGTTTAGGAGCAATTGTGAGCTTAGATTCTTGGACAACCGTAGGTTGGACGTATTTAGCACTTCCATCGTCAGAGGGAAGTACAGGATCCTTTGTCACCTCGGTTTCTTGATTCATTTCCCTCACCGGAGAGGGAATAGGAATCGAAGGTCCATCATAATCACTACGACATCTCGATATGCTTGACAAGGCCATAAGTTTTTCAATTTTGCTCTCAAAGGCCCATTGCTCAAAGAAATCGTCATCGAGAGATGTCATTTAAAATTATACATGAGAGGGGTATAAGAAGGTAGAATCAAACGGATAGAGGGTAAGGAAAAATATTTTTGGGTTTTTATGAAAAGATATGAACAAAGATGGATAAATGTACAATGGAATGAATTCCAGAATCACTAATCAGCAAACCGTTTAGAATAGCGCGCACACCTCCCCGGCAGCGGCGCCAAAAGTTGATTGAGGCAAAAGCAGTCAACTAAATTCAACCACGGATGTGGTCAAACAAGTCAAACTCCTAAGGCTCAATGCTCCGCGGAAGTATAGTGGTTTCCCCGGGTCGTATGTCCCGACGAGGTGTGAATTGTAAACAAACGGTTTCGTGATCGGGTGAATTTGGATGAGAAAAAGGTTTGAGTATGATTAAACTAAGGAATTTACAACGAAATAGCTTAAAAAAGCTATATAAACAAGACAGGAAAGATTGAAAACCCAGAAACGTTTAAAACTTAAAAACGCGTACGTTACGTTTAAATAAAACGTAAACGTACGAAATAAAACGCGAGTTTTAACAAAATAAAATACTTACAAAAGTGAAAATCACATTTTTACAATCCTAATAATAAAAGAAACTTTTTAGAAAATTAAAATTACTTTTTACACTATTTAATTATTTAATATTAAATAAAAACTAATTAATACTTATTATTAATATTTAAACAACTTAAATATAATACAATATTAATTAAATACTAAAAAGGTGAAAATAAAATTTCTAAAATTATAAAATAACTAAAAATAAGTTTTAAAAATAAAAATGAGTGTTTTTGTCTTTTTGTGAATTTTCTATTAAATAATTACTAATTATCTAATTAACTATTTTAAATTAAGAAAATTACTAAATGAACAGTAATAATTCTAATAAAATTTCTAAAATTACTTTATAACATATAAAAGCTATAAAAAATATAAAAACAAGGTTTTGCTTAAGAAAAACTAATTATGCTATTTTAAAATTAATATTAATTAATAATTAATAAAACTAAAATTAATTCTAATTAATACTAAATGACACAATAAAAATCTGAGAAAATTAATATAAATACTTTAATATAATAGAAATTTAAGAAAAATATAAAAATAACCAGTACTTAATAAAAAATATAAAAATGAAAATTAAAATTAAATAAAATTAAATAGAAACTATCACTTAAATTTAAATTGTTTTTTCTTGGATTTTCTTTTACAAACTTATTTAAATAGTAAAAATAGAAAACTTTTACAAACACAACTTTTTTAGATGTCAGAAATAAGCACTAAGAGTACTTATTAGCTTAACAGTTGACTTTGGTCAACTGTTGGAGCTTTAAGCTAAAAAATAAGCCACAAGGGTAGAATAAGCTACAAATGAGTTAAAAGGGCCAAAATGAGTTGGAAGGAACAAGTTAAGCCCTCAGGATAAGCCAAATAAGCTGATTTAGCACATTGAGAACCTTGCTCAATCACAGAAAAGGGACACACTTAGTGACTGTCTAGGGGGCACACCAGGGGGATTGGGGGCACAAGCCTGGGTGCATTGGAAAGCCCCCCACCTAGGGAGTTTAAAGAACCAAAACTTAAAACCTGGGGCCCACTGATGAGGGCATGAAGGACCTAGGAAGTTGGGGGTCTGACCTTGGGTGACTGTGTGCAGGGGTGAAGCTTGCCCTGCAAGCTACTTTAGGGCAAGCTAGGGCCTAGGAAAAAATTTGCAAAAAATAAAAGAAACATGGAAACATAAATTAGAGCAGATAGAGAACAAGTACAAACAATTTTCACATCATGAAAGCAAATACATAAATCAAATTAAATCTTTGAACTTTTGTGAAAATCTGAGTTTGTGCACTTTTGACTTTTTCTGAAAACCTAATACTTTGACTAATATGAACTTTGGTTTGATTTTACATGCAAAATAAGTTGTGATATGTTGTTTTAAGACCAAATTAAGATTAGTGCACAAGATTTAAACCAAATGGGTGAGTTTGGTGCACCCACTGACCCACAGTGGACTGTGATGATCCTTGGAATGGATCTTTGACTTTTGCTATAAAAATGACTAAGCTAAAGGTTGAACTAAGCTTAAATTAACCTAAGTAACTGTTTTAGATAACAAACTTGCATTCCAACACAAAGAAGCTCATTGATAAACCCTGAGCCAAATACTCCCAAAGAAACTGAAATGACAGATATTTAAGGTGAATCAGTGAGCTAGGCCATGAAACTGATGCAGAAGGTAGTACTATGATATACAAAGCTTGTTCTAACACAAATCTACCACAGATAATTACTAATTAAGTATGGCTACAAGAAATTGCCAAACTAATAGAGAAATGCTTACATTATTTATTTCCACTGAGAATCACAAAACCAGTACCAATAACAATTCCTATGGCCTCCCTTGAGGTTCTAATACCATGGAATTAAGAAGTCAATCCTGCACCCTTTCTTGTTCCATCTTCATAACTGATTTTCCATTTTTACTATTTCACTTGAACTTTTGTGATTTTACTAAATTTTCATGAAAACTGATTAAAAGACTTTAAGAAGCTTATAATAACATCTCATTACCCTAAATGAGTTCATTAAACAACCAAACCACAACTTCTGATAACATTAAAGTTAAGATGACATTTAACTAAGAAATAGGAAAATCTGAATTTATGAGTAAGACTTAAAATGGAACTGAATTACTTGAATTAAAAGGTCACATTTGCTCTTAAACAAGAGATTACAAAACTGAAGTTAAAAGTTTACATTAATTTGAACTAACTCAAACTTAAATTAAACTAAAACTAAAAATTAACTACTTAAAATCTACACACTTGCTTCTGCCTTTCTTCTTCCTTTTATAGGTCCCAGAATAGCTCCTTGACTTTTCCCACTTCAGTTTGAACCCTTGGATTAGCTTCTTGTGATCTTAACCGTTTAAAACCTTTTTGGCGGGAAATTTAGTATGGGCAGTTGAGGGGTTTGGTGTGATAATAAATGAGGAGGGGGGTTGGCGTGTTGTAGGTGAACGATATTAATGATAGTGGGTGAGGTTTGGTGAGGAGAGGGGCATGAGCCTGAGAATTAGGGTGGTGGATTAGGGAAGATGAACAGTAAGCGTGGGTGTGGGGTTTGACTTAGGTCAACGAACGGGGTGGTATTAGTTTTAGGATTTGGGCCGGGTTTTGAAGTGGGCTTGGGTTGTTTGCTGGACCAGGTTGTTTGGGTGGTGTTTGTTTGGTTTTAAAAAAAAGGTAAGGGTCCATTTGGTATAATATGTAATCACAAGGACCATTTATGTAAATTTTGAAAACACAAGGGACTGAAAATGTAATATTCCAAGGTTATTAAAAGGACTTAATTTGACAACATTAGAATATTACAAGGATGAAATTTAATATTTCCCAAAATAAAATACCCGGGGACTAATTTTGCAAATTTCCAAACTCCGAGGACTAAACTTGTAATTTTCTCAAAATTTTCATCCAGGGATTGAAAGTGGTTTTTGTAACTTTCCAAGGACCCAAAATGATTTTTCATTCAAAATTATCCCACCAGGGACTAAAACTGCCAAAATCTGAAACTCCAGGGACTGAACGTGTAAATTCTCAAAACTTTCCAATTTTTCACCAAAGGACTAAATATGACATTTTATGATTTCAAAATGACATTTGGTGATAATTTTCCATATTTTGAATATCTAGGGACTAGATTTGTAATTTTATGAAAGTTGAGGGACTGAAACTGCCAATTTTGCAAACTTTGTGCGTTATTCATTTGTTTTTGCTCATTTTGCATCTAAAACATATAAAACACAATTTTTGAAATATTTTCAGTATTTTGATGCATTACTGAGTGTTTTTGTATGTTTTGGCAGTTCATATAAGACAAAAATGATGAGTATTTGCACACTCATCAGACATCAAGCGAGGTACGTTCCGAAACCGAATACTTTAGTGACGAAAATTTATCATTAGACGAAAAAGACCTAGATAGTGAATATAATAGGTTATGCATATTAGGTAAAAAGGTTATAGCTAAAAATAAGTCACTAAAACATATTAATAATCTATTAGAAAATGAAGTACTTGAATTAAAAATTAAACTACAACATTTGGAAAAAGGAAAAGAAGTTTTTATAAAATGTAAAACATGCTTAGAAGTTAAAAATGAAAACGAAAAACTAAAAAATGAAATTTTCAAACTTGACAAGTTTAAAAATTGTAGTAACCCACTTAAGAAAATAATAAGTGTTCAAGAAACTTCGGGAGATAAAACCGGTCTAGGATTAACTTCAACTAATGTTTCAACTAGTGAAAATAAAAGTATAAAGTTTGAATGTGAATCTAGTAAACAAAAATCATTAGAATCAAATCCTAAGTATATACTTACAAAAGATAGAAAAATGCCCATTGCGAATGATGAAAAAGTAAAAACTTTTTATAAACCATCCTTAAAGACCGAAGTAGGATCCTCTAAACCTAAATTAAGATCTAAAACTCCACCACCAAGAAAACCTAACAATCATCATCCAAGATCTAAAACACCTCAACCTAGAAGAAATCAAAATGGACAATATTACAATAACACTAGAAATCAAATGTGGAATTATCAACCAAGTTACAATCCTTGGGAAATATTACCACCATACATGCATCCTAGCCAAATGTTAAATATGTTTGGACCAAACAACTTTGGACCAATGAGACAATGGGGACAAAGTGGCTAAGTTGTCAATCTTGGAAGAAGTTGGAATATCATCTACAAATGACTTACAAAAGATAGAAAAATGCCCATTGCGAATGATGAAAAAGTAAAAACTTTTTATAAACCATCCTTAAAGACCAAAGTAGGATCCTCTAAACCTAAATTAAGATCTAAAACTCCACCACCAAGAAAACCTAACAATCATCATCCAAGATCTAAAACACCTCAACCTAGAAGAAATCAAAATAGACAATATTACAATAACACTAGAAATCAAATGTGGAATTATCAACCAAGTTACAATCCTTGGGAAATATTACCACCATACATGCATCCTAGCCAAATGTTAAATATGTTTGGACCAAACAACTTTGGACCAATGAGACAATGGGGACCAAGTGGCTAAGTTGTCAATCTTGGAAGAAGTTGGAATATCATCTATAAATGACTTCTATAAGTCAACATGGTCACTTGAAGTGCTTGAAGATATTCCATTGAAGACTAAAAGGTACGCGTTTATTTTAAGTTCATCACTATAATTTGCATGCTTAGATAAATGATTAGTTAGATTAATGCTTAGTACATAATTGCTTATATTCTTATAACCTAGAAACATCATTGGTTGACCCTCCTAGGAATAAGATAAAACTGTTCATTGCCGAACGAAATAGAAAATGGAAATCTTCTATATCCACTATTAGCAAACTCATGGTGATGAAGTGAAATGAGTTAAGTGAATCGATCGTTAATATAGAAGTAGGATTAGATCCCTCGAGTAGGAAAACTATGGATGAAACAAGCTCTCGTAGACTATAGCATTAAGTTAGATAAGCGTGCGAAAACTAAGGAACTATAGATGTTAGGTTATACCCCATTCAACACTCTCTCATCTAACATATAAATTATCGTCTTCATTTCCTTTAGGATCAGAGGATATGTAGAAACGATAGCATGAGATAATAATAGGCTTAACCAATCCTCTTGAGCATGAGATCTTTAATAAACATTTTTTAAAATATTTGATTTATGATATTTGTTGTCAAAAATCTAATATCTCTAAGAATATGCAAAAACCTCACATTTTGGAATATAGTTTTTCAAATAACTATCCCACTTTCAAATAACATGTTTTCACTACCAATATCCACAATTTTGTTTTGATAAAAACTAAAGATTGGGAAAATATTCTTTACCATTCATTCACACATTTTGAAGTAAAAACCCAATCTATTTTATTCAAATAACTCTCACATCTAAGTGAAAACTTACTTTCAAACATTGTTGAATAATGCTAAAAACGTCTCTTTTAAAATCATGCATGGTGATCTCATATTTGTCATCTATATTTATATAAATGACACTTATAAGTGAACTAAATCAAATCAAGAGGACCATGGTTTGTTCATTAAGACTTTGTTTGTAACAAATCTAGAAATCCATGCTATCATAACTACCCACTTATTGCACATTGATACACATTAGGATTAATCCTCCTAGTTATGTAGTTATGAAATATTTGATGTTGCTTATTGTTTCCTAGCACTTATATTTTACTTTCTTGATGAGTATGTTTGCATGCTAGATGAAATTGCTTGTTTACTTAATCTCTTTGATTAACATGCTTTGGCTACATAATTGCCTACATAATTAGTATATGTTTAATTGCCTCAAAGTGTTGGACTTGTTTGAAACAAAAAACACAACCTTTCTGCAATTCACTACCAAAAACCCTTTTCTGGCAATCTGGGAATCACCAGATGGGTGGCCCCCTTAATTATTAAGGGGACCGGCCTCCAATTAAGGGGACCGACCATCTGATGGCCGAAGGTGTTGTTTCCTTTTTCTACTTTTTAGCCCATTTCATCCTACACTTCCCAAAATTCATAAACCTATTTTATCCTAAACCTTCTATCAAAATTTATACATCCTTAATCCCACCAATCCTACATTATAAACACTCTCATTCCTCTCAATCTATACTCATCTCTTCATGACCTCTCTCATTAAACCAAAACCACCAAATAACCCGTTTGGAGAAGAAAGCCTAACTTCCATTAAAAGCCCGTCAAACCAAATGATGTTGTCAAACATCCAACACCAAATTCCTCCTATGTCTTCAACATTACATACCTAACACCTCACTCTCCTTCTCACCAACATTACATATCAAAAACCTTTACTCACCCATATCCTTCTACATTACACTCAAACCTCATAATCTTTTCACAACTCAAGCGATGTTGTTCATAATCAACCAACACCTAAACCTCACTCTTACACAGATGATCCATTTAACAACAAATCATCCATTCGTGCTTCCACTAATGCTCCTTCTTATGATGAGCACGCACAATCCCAAAAGAATAATCTCAACCTCATTACCAACATTTTACATGTTGCTCATTCAACAAAAACACCATCCACTCATGAAGCATCTCTTCCACCCATATCATGTTTTCATGATTACCCAAGCTCAAACATGTCTCCACCACCAAGAGTATCACCACCACATCCTACAACTTCGCATGCCATTCCTATGTTGCATGTTCAAACCCTCACCCAAGACAACTATCATGCTCCACCACCATCACCTTCCTCCGAACACTTAATGTTCGTTGAGGCGCTAAAAGAATCCCATGAGCTTAGTGCTCTTTTAGCCTTACATCTTGCTCAACGCAATTTGGATCCACCTTCATCTAGATCACCTTCATCACCACACAACATAAATCAACTTGAGAAGCATGTAAACAGTTGACCTTGTTGCATCTTTCTCCTAAAAACCATTGCATTCAATGAACACTTCCCTTGGATTGAATATCTTCTCACTAGATCACATCCAATACCCTCACTTGAACAATATCCAAAACCTTAATCAACCTCTTCCACTACAAACTCTCCACAACCAAACTCTCCAACATTCATGACCCAAACATATACCTCCATTAATCCAACAACCTCACCCTAACTCAACCATCTTCATTCCAAACACTCCATCATCAACCATCTAAGCATACTATATGCTTATGATTTTCACTTTCAAATACGAATCAACCAACCTTTTGTTACAAGCAAGTCCGATGGCTCTCTTTGGCAAATTAGGATCTTTAACATAATCTCTTTGAATTAATTGTTATGTATCCTTAATATTTGTTTGCTATGCTTGTTATTTGAATATTGCATATTCTTCTATATATGCTTGTGCTTCTAATATTTCTCTTGCGAGCATTCCATATCTCGATCCCTTGGTGCCATCGAACGAGGGGGAGCACACATCAAGGGGGAGCTTTCATCCCGTCTAACTTCATTTATGAAGCTAGTCGGCATAACCTTTTTGATTCTACAAAAAGGGGGAGAAGTGAATATAAACTCACTAAATACTTGTCTAAAAATTAATTTTTAGACTTGATGATTTTAGGTTTCGTAATCATCAAAAAGGGGGAGATTGTTGATATAAATAATGCCTAAAAACATTATTAAGATATATCGATATCTCTATGTTTTGATAATCACAAAACGTAAACTCATTGAACTACAAATTATGACGTAAACAAGTATTTAGTCGTAAATATTTGCTTTAGTATCCATATCACTTAAGGTATGAATAAACAAACTGTCTAATGCATTTTATGATCAAAGGAATTTTTATTTTTACAAACCTTACATTTTATTAAAGTGTGACAAACATTTTTAAACTTATACAAAACATTTTTGTATTTATAAGAAATGTTTTATTCCAAATAAATATTTTGAATTCAAATTTCAACCCAAAAAATGGCTACATTCTTCAGGAAAAACCTCCCCCACAAAAAGACAAAAAATCTGAAGAAAAAATATTTTTTTCTTAGGCGGCCCCCTTAATTATACTAGGCGGTCCCCTTAATTATTAAGGGGACCGGCACCCAATTAAGGGGACCGGCCACGCTCCCAAACAGTATTTTTCTCCCTATAAATACTGGTTCATCCCTCAGAATTTTCTCACCTTTTGCACTCCTAAACTTTCTGTTCTAGATCCACATTTATATTCTCTTAATCCTTTGATCATAAGTGTATAATTCTTTGTTTCAAAGTGATTCAAACTTCATCCTCTCAAGTGCACGAGAAGAATACTTCTATCCCCCATGACAAGAAGTATTACAACTTGTTGTAACCTCCACATACAAGTTGTTGGTGCATCATCAAGATTATTTACATTACTCTTTGTGAAGATTGTTGTGTATATGTGATTGTAGATAGTTGTACTAGGTATATTGATTGTGTGATTAGTTAGTTGTTTGGTGTGAAGAGGAAAAGTTAGAAATTAGATTATAGTGAAGAAGCTAGGTGTGAAGTTGTTATTTGTGATGTAAATTGGTGTGAAGAAGATAGGCTTGAAGTAGATAGTTGTGAAGATAGATAGGTGTGAAGAAGTAGTGTTGTGATTAAGTAGTGACTAGGTGTGAAGAAGTTGTGTAGAAGGTGTGAATAAGTTGTGACGAAATTGTGGTGTGTATATTGGTGTGTAAGGTTTCTCCGCCATAAGGAGCTTGTTGACATAGTGAAGAAAACTCTCGAGTAGGTGACTCGAGGAGTGGAGTAGGGCAAGGAAGGTGTCCTTGTAGCCGAACCACTATAAATCCTTTGTCTCGCGGTTAGATCTTTCCATATCTTACGTATTATCTTGCTTATATCGTTATTACTTTTGTAGACGTAGAAGTATATATATAGTTGCTCATATAGTGCTAGTATTGATTTTACTTAAAGATCAAACGAAAGTTTCATTCACAAAACAAAGTTTTTACAATCAAACTAAAAAGGTTACATACATATAATTGATCATTTCGATCAAGTATAGTTTTCATACAAAATATAACTAAGGATTATAAAATAAACAATTACGTACTTATCTCTTATATATAGTTATAATTGTTTATATTATGCATGTGTTGGTTTCACATACTTAGCTTACATTATTATTATTGTTCATACTTAGATATACTTGTTCATATTGTTCAAGATTTGAGTTCACATAAGATTGAATCAAAGTTTTAAAAGCAAACAAGGTTTTAAAACTAAACTAAGTTTTCATAATAAAATTAAAAAGACGTAAAACTATTCAACCCCCCTTCTAGTTTTCCACAATGTTTTAATTAATCGGTTAAATATACACTTAACATCTTTTAAGATCCATTTACCCATTTATTTACCTAAATCAAGATTAAATTTTTAGTGAAAAAAAACCAAATAAACTTATAATCATAAACTTTATATAACATACATGCATTCATATGACCATAAAGATTGATTTCTATTCAAGAACTAAAAACCTTAAAACTAAAACATAAGTACAAGAACCTTAAACCAGTGAGATTGAAGCCCATGCGAGGTGAGGCCCTACGCGATGCCCAGGCGAGGTGATTGGCGAGGTCGAGGTGATTCTAGGCGATGTCGAGGGCGTGGCCCTAGGCGAGGTCGAGGGCGTGGTGTGGAGGCCCTAGGCGAGGTGACTAGGTCGAGGCAGAGGATATATTAAAGAATGTGAATTGAATGTGAGTAACAGTGAATTGTGTTACAATATGTGAAGAGTGTTATACTCCATTGAATGTGAGTCAAGAGTCAGGGTCAACTGTGTAAAGATTTGACTAGGAGATAGGGGATAGAAGAAAGAGACAAAGAGTTATTGAGTTTTGGTTTTGGTAAAGATTTGGCTAGATGAATTCAATTTGTAGGTATAAGCAAGGTGCATTTTGGTAAAGATTTTACTATACTATTTTATTTTTCAAGTAAGGTGTTGCACTTTGGGTATACGAGGTTTTGTAACTTTTTTATTACTTTACTTAAAAATATTCACTAAATATACACTTTACTTGGGCGATGTTATTGAATTCGGGTGATATATTAGAGCGAATGGAAAGTGAAAATAGTTGATGGTGACATATATTGGTCACTTTGGTAAAGTAAGTAAAAAGTGTTCATTCCCGTAAAAAGACTTATTAAAATGTTCATTTTCGTAATTGGGTTATTAAAAATCCCTGTGGTAAACCGGAATGTTTATTTGAAAAGTGCAAGAAAAGCGTTGCACAAGGACTTCGTCTTTTGCATCGTAACTAAAATGGAATGTTTATTTGGTATTTGGTGGTCGTTGTGTGGTGGCATAGGGTAGTGGTGGGAGAGGGTGGTGGTTGTTGTTTGACGCTAGAGGGTGGTAGTGGTGGTAGAGGGTGGTCGGATTACAAGAAAAACAAAAAAGGGTAATTGTGTGAAGAAGACGAGGGTAATTAATTATTCATTTCACATGATCTTTGATACTTGACTAACGGGGATAGTTAACACTCGTTAGTCAAAATATACGAATTGCACCAAAGTGAAAACCACAAGGACATTCTTTTCAGAAATGGCAAACCACAGAAACATTTTTCGCTATTAAGTTTGTTCAAGGACAATTCGCAAAAATGACAAACCACGTGAAATTTTTTTGCAGATTACCCAGCATATCAATTAAGGTGTGGCAAAGCTTTCTATTTGGAATTGTCGTTTCTTTCTTAATTAGATGAGACTTTCTCTTTGGAAAGTGATGTTCAAATATGTATGTTTGTCTTTGTCATAGCAAGGTACAATTGGTTACTGCATAAGCCACACGTGTGACAATTATGGGGTAGAGGAAGTGGAAAACTTATTTTAGTAGGAGATCATGTGGAAGACAAAACTTTTGAGATCAAGGAAAGGAAAGAACTTTTAAACGAGCTTTTTATTTAGAAATATAAGTTGTTATCCCATTAAAAATATACAAAACTTAAGAGAAATGTTAAATCCTTCTACCAAATCCTCGTACTTATCCTCTTATTTACAGGATTTTGACAAGTGTTACAATTGACTGTTTATATTCAGATAGAGAATGAGTGAATATAATATTATTGTGTGTGTAGGATGATTAGTAGGAGAATATTGTAAGAGGCTATAGCAATGCTCAAAACTTTATATTCTGCATGGTTTCTCATAAAAAATATTGATTTAACTTTATATTTTAGGGAAAATAATCCCTGCAGTGAACTGCAGGGAATGCTCTCTGTTGTAGTGCATAAACCAGGGACTAATGATGTACAATTGTAAAAGTCAAGGGCTGTAGAGTGAAAATATTAAAACCACTTTAAAAATGCACAGCAGGTAACTGCAGCCATTTTTACAACAGGGATGTCGAGCCCTATATTTTAATATCAGTCTTTTATCTATTCTCCCTGCTGCTTCTAATTGTAAATCACATTCCTGAGACTGCAATATTCAATCTTGATGTGTACCTGTGATGCGAAGGCTCACAAAGATGAGATGAGCTTCGTAGTAGTAATAATAATAATAATAATAATAATAATAATAATTAAGGAGATGGACTATATAAGTTGGTAAACTCTTTTCCATATAGTTTTGTTCCCTATTACACAGATGAGCCACCACCAGTAAAGCTATTGTCAATCTGCCGTGGTTATGCTCAGGGGCGGTACTACAATGGGGGCAGTGTGGGCAGTTGTCCGCACAAAGTTTCTATTAGATGTTAAGATTTCTATCAATGTCGATTTTCTTTAGATGATCATGATGTGCAATTTTTGTTCTGCCCGTAAGAGAATAAATAGTATAATTGTTAAGGACATTCTTTACTTTCGGTGAGATCTAATATTCGATTTTTGTGCTACCCCAAATTTTGTTATTTAAATTTTTGTTTTCCCTTTTTCTATTCGTATTAATATCGATCATGAAATGTAAGTATGTCCTAAATATTGTTCATATAATTACAACTAGTTTAGGTTCTATCTAAACAAGTTCACTTTCATTTAAAGTAAAGTCGTTGTCATTATATCAACAAAAGCCAAGTTAGTGACATGACCCGACCTGACATTTACTCTTAATTTTTCCCTCTTAAAAGATTTTCTGGTACCGCCGCCCCTGTTTATGCTGTCATGCAAGACTCCATCACTGACATCCGTTGTTGTTACGGACTAGAGCTGGCATATCGTGTCTGACACGACACGATAAGACACGAACACGATAAGACACGAACACGAATGACCTGAACACGAACACGACACGATAAAAAATCGTGTCAGTTTTCTCGAACACGAACACGACACGAAAATTAACATGTTACACGATAAGAAACCTGTTAAGGGACCTGTTAACAAAAATACATAACGAAACAAAACGAGTTCACAATTTAACGAGAGTTCCTAATAATATTTTTAACTAATACATAACGAAACAAAAAGTCCTTAATAAATCCTTATAACTAATACATAACGAAACAAAAGTAAACAATTATAATGTCTTCACTCTTCACCCGTATGCGAAACCCATGTCCTCAAGCATATTACCCGTGCACCATGGCTGATTGGCTGCTAATTGTCCTGTTAAATAAAAGCGCAGTCATAAGTATAATTGTTTTGAAATCCAACAATATACCACAGCGCATGTATTAACCTAAATGGAACAAGGGCTGATTGGCTGCATGAATCTATATCAAACCCTTATGAAATGAAACTATCTCATGAACATCAACTTAACAACCTAAATGGAACAAGGGCTGATTAGCAACTTCAAGAGACAACTAACTTGGAATTGCAGCAGACCACAGAAAGAAATTGCAGCAGACCAAAGAAATTGCAGCAGACCAATGAAGTTTCCTTTATACTTGTTGAAATTGATTGTCTAAATGATGGACAAACTACTTTGCAATTTTGTAATAGAAGTTCATAGGACGTGGAGAAAAGACTCGACTTAATTTTAAAAGTCCATAAACACATATACCATATAAGTAAATTATTATACCAACTATCAGCCAACTAATGACCCAGCTAACTACTCATAGCTTACACATGGCAAATTCCTCAATGTTTCAATAAAGTCAATGAACTATCAGTCCAAATCACTTGCATACTTAATCAAATACTTGTAAAATCTAGACGAGAAAGAGTATGTGACATCCTTTTTCTAGCTATGTACACAATATTTGGTAATGTGGGACATCCGGAACAAAAATGAACCACTTATCATTCCTAAACTGTAAAGCCGACACAACAAATTTGATACCCACTTCTGTATTGTTTACCTGTGAAATATAAGCCAGAGTGAAATAAGTTCATACGCCCAAAAGTAATCTTCACGTAAATACGTTAATAGTCATTTTGATCCAGATATTAGTAATATGTTGCTAGCATTCTTCTTGTCTTAATAATTCATAAGATAAAAGTCAAATATCAACTTAGAAAAATACCCAATAATCAAATTTATCAAACTCTAAAAAACCCGATTCGAATTCGACACTAAATCAACTTCATTTTCTCACAGGCATTTTGACAAACACATAGTGTACACACACAAAAAAAAAGGTAAAAAAATGTACATGGCTACAGATAAGCGATGCCTAGCTTCAAGTGGACTAGGAGATGCACCACCAGGTCCTCTCATTTCTCAATCAATTCAATCTTTCATATCTGATGATCTGCAAAAGATTTAAATAATTTGATTGATATTGGGATCTTGAGTTTTGAGTTGAATAATGGAATTACTAGTACAATTTAATGTTGAGCAGCTGTTGTTCATGTGGATCGAATCAGGAATTTGGAAGGTTTTTTTTATTGTTACAGTTTCGGTCAAACTTCTACTTCTTGTCTAGTTAAAAAAATTGTTGGTGAAAGGTGAAAGATTTGGTGGTTAAATGGTGAGTACTTATGTGATTTGTTGGTAATTATCCAGGCTGAGATGAGGGAGGAATGGAGGCTGAGAATCCTGAGATGAGATGAGTGAGTGGCTGAGTGGCGAGTGCTATGGAAAGTTAGGGTTTTTTAGAACATATATATATTAACGTGTCTTAACGTGTCTTAACAGGTTCGGACCTGTTAAGACACGAAACCTGTTAATATTATTTGTGTCTTAACAGGTCCGGACCTGTTAAGACACGAAACCTGTTAAGGGGTGACACGAAACCTGTTAAAAACAGGTCGTGTCGTGTCGTGTTAACAGGTCCGTGTCAGAAATTGCCAGCTCTATTACGGACACATACTACTAATGCAAATTAAAAAGATGTGATCAAAATATTCTCCCTTTACATTCATGAATATTGCAATATATTACACAAAAAAGAGCGACATGCAAAAAATGTTGTCTATGCATGTGTTCTATTATTAGGAAAAATCAAATGTTTCATATCTCCATTCCTTGGTGTTGTTGTCCGCTAAAACTTGTGAGTCTCATTCCTCCCACCCCCATAAAATCAACTGTCAAGTTATCACCATTTCCGTCCCTTTTAAACTTCAACAAAGGATTATCTGAATCATTCAAACCTTCATGGCCAGCATTGTTCTTATTGTTCATAATATTCTCTTTACTAGGATTCATGAACCCCGAGTACACTCCTATTCCATCGCTATGCCCTCCTCCATCTATACTTGGGCTAAAAAAACGTGACAGCGAATTTTCTTGAAATTGGCTTGAAAATCCCCCACCTATGATCCCAGCTAGTTGTGATTGATAAGGGTCAACCAGGTTCTCAGAACCGTGGTATGCACCACAACCAGTTCCACCATAAGATGGCGGTGCCATGGTAGTAACAAAGTTACTATTGTTATTACTACCATTGCTAGATGTTGCTCCCATTTGGGCTGCTTTTTGTAACAATGCAGTAGCTGAAGTTAGGGGGGATGATGATAGGGTGGTGCCACCAGCTAGCTGAAGAGATGAAGGCGAGCCGTTTCTAGGACTAGTGCCAAATAAGTTTCCGCGACCACTATGCATGATGTTTAGAGGTAATAACTCCGCAGGAGTTTTGGAATCGTGCATCGTCCCACCATGGCTAAATTTGGGTGAAGTTAAGGAGGTTGTTGGATTGATGTTTTGGTTAAGTTGATCAGGAACATGGTGATGATCTTGTGGTATGTTTTGTGTTAGTTTGTTGTTCTCTTCAGCAAGTGCATCACAAAAGGCTCTGTGAGTTATAAAGCTATCCCTCCTGTGACAGATATCCAAACGTGTCAAATATGGTAGAAAAATGTTCAAATGTCAAATCTTAGTTAATTTGGAAAAGTGTAAAGGTAATGGAAATTTTGTTGCATATATATATTTCTTGACAGTTATATATGCGTTTATTACAACAAGTAAAGTATAGACACAAGTACTCATATTTAAATACCTTTTTTTTTTAACAGATAGTTATTGTTACCTCTAAAACGATTGTTATATATATATATATATATATATATATATATATATATATATATATATATATATATATATATATATATATATATATATATATATATATATGTGTGAATATATTAGCTACAATGCAATTGTAGCCAAATCTCTACAATTCATGTTATAACTTGTGAGTTTTGTGGGTCCCTGAATCTTTTTAACGGGTCCCTGATTCATTTCTTATGTAATTTATATGAAGAAATTATAGCCAATTGGTTACAAAAATTGTAGCCAAGCTATCCCCGTATATATATATATATATATATATATATATATATATATATATATATATATATATATATATATGAAAAAATTATAGCCAATTGGTTACAAAAATTATAACTAAGCTATCCCCATATATATATATATATATATATATATATATATATATATATATATATATATATATAGATTATAAAGTTGTAAAACAGAAAATATAAAGTTTAACAAGTTAAAAATACTATAACATATACAATATAGAGCAAAAAATAATAGTTGTCTTTCCCTGTAATATAGTAGTTAAAATTGTTAAAAAAAAAGTACGAACAAAAAAATATAAAGCTTTTTTACAAGTTAAAAGCGGTAAAAGACAAAATAATAATAATAATAATAATAATAATAATAATAATAATAATAATAATAATAATAATAATCAGAAAAAAAAAAATACTGCTGAACAAATTGAGTAAAAAGGGGTAAGGGGCATCATTAGTTTGTTAAACGATTTATATCAATCATTTGTAGGAAAGGAATGTAGAGACATGATTTAACACCCACTTGCTCGCCAGAATGATAAAATTGACTTTCACATGAAGAAAATTTGATAAGTACAAGACGTTAACGGTGTAAACAATCTGCATTTAATTTAATAATAAAATAATACAAAATGAATTAATATAAAACTAATACGTAGTACTTTTCTATTTTGTCAGCATCGTTAAATTAATATTTTAAAATATGAGTTTGATTGATTACTCCTTTTCATTGATTCATTGTAGTAACATACTAGTAGTAGGGTCACGTTGTTCTATAAAATACTCACAAATACAATATCCGAACACCGTTGAGGACGTGGAAAGCCAATAAAGACAAAATTAAACAAATTTAATTTATTGTAAGTGTGCATATAATCAAATTTAAAATATTTGGAGGTGGACTACACATTTTGACAATCAAATGGTTTTATATGTTCAAAGCAATCAATCATCATTCAGCAATATATAAAAATCAAATACAGTAATTATCTAACAAATTTCAATGTATATAAAGGTTGTAAAAAGATCTTAAAATCAATCATCTAGCTATGATTTTGAATTACGATAGATATATATGATTGATTTTAAGATCTTTCGCGTGTTCACATAGAAAATTGCATCAAATGGTTTAAATGCATTTTGAACCTAGTGTTCACATAGAAAAATTTTCTTAGACTTATAGAAAATTAACGTATCAAATATGGTTTGATGATATTTTATCAGCTTTAAAGTTTCTTAGGCGTGACAATATAATGTAATGTTTACTTTTGTGTGTTTGACAGTTACATACAAAAATACAACCAGAGCTAATACTATACGTTCTAACATAAAATAAGGTAGAATATCCCAACCTTCATGACGCTAGTTTGCTTTTTAATATAAGCAGGTAAAGAGCATGATGCATGTACGTAAACTAATTAAGATATACAAGATTATTATAAATATAAATACATATTACGTAAATATATAGACTTCTATTTCAATCTGTAGTTGACAATAAAGAATATCTCTTAGGCCGGTCTTCTATTATAATTATTATATATATATATTAGAAAACGATGTGATATACAGTAAATCAATAGTGATCTACTTTTATTTTTCAAAAAAAAAAAAAAAAAAAAAAAAAAAAAAAAAATGTAAGCATGGATAGGTATTACGGCCGTTAGAGGCAGAGGTCGACTGGTTCAAAATGTTTGCGTGCATTGGACTATACGTGTTTATCACCAACGCAAATCTGAAAATTACTACACATGCATAGTTAAGTTAGGGAAAGAAAGGAAAACCTGGAAAATATGGTACCACAGTCACACTTGTA
The DNA here is from genome assembly GCA_030686995.1 of Artemisia argyi. NCBI lineage: Eukaryota > Viridiplantae > Streptophyta > Magnoliopsida > Asterales > Asteraceae > Artemisia > Artemisia argyi. Next base: position 82,724,785 of record CM060700.1, on the reverse strand, counting down.
TTCTTTGGTGCCACAAATTTTGGAATGAGCCTTCCAATCACATTGTACAGCATATCTTTTGGAACATTTCTCGCATTTCCATTTCTTTTCTCCGTGTTTTCGACTAAAATGCTTCTTGATTCCGGTTAGATCCCCCAAAGCACGAGCCGGATTGTGGTGGACACATGTTGGTTCGGGACATATATACACACGCTTTATTATTTCGGTACTCGTTCTTTGCCTCAATTTCCATGGTAAGTTATGGCCTCTTCGGTGCAATTGGAGGTTTTGATCCCTTTGGAAACCCTTGTTGCAAATTTCACACACGTATTTGTTCTTCGCCATAAGACTCGTGGGCGATAAAGCAATTACTTGTGCACTTGGATCTGTATGAATATTTACGTGAACTATATCATATGACGAACAAAACAAGTACGGTAGTGAATCACATGCCATTGAACGCTTATTTGATTATGATTCTTGTAAAGAGGTTTTTACACCCTTTTTTAGAGTGTCCTTAAAATAGGAAGTGACAAAATATATGTTCATCTAGGGGGCAATTTGCTCTTTCTTGAACAAGTAGACTATGTACAAAAACAAGTAGATAAATTCTTCTTGTTTCGATATTTTCTGGTTTGGTGTTTTAAAGAGACAAATCACTTTTCATCTTTAAGAAAACTGGATCTAGATAAGCATTTAATTAAAGTAGATATTAGTAATTATATATATCCATGCACAGTGAAGAGTAAACATCAACCAACCCACCCCACCCACAAACACTATTGATAGGGGCAGTACACATGTAAGTTTAATTACATGGAGCAGCAAAAAAACAAAAGTAGAAGAAAAAGATGAGGGTAAGAGAACTCCAATTATTGCAATCCATAAACCAATAATTGAGTCTCCTTTTTTTAATTGACAACCCATCTAAACATTTATAACAATGATTTTCAATCTACTATAGGTTTGGACTATTTCATGTTATGTAATCTATAAGCCATCAACATATTCAAATTATATTACCTGAATATCGTTCAATAGCTAATCAAATGAAACATTAATTTCCTATCTTTTCTTTTATGGTTCTACTAATTTGTCCATTAAACATAGTAGAGTACTTGGTTAACAATAATAAGAGTTTTTGAGCTAAGACATGTAGAAGAAAATAACCCATGGGGTAATTATAGTAATAAATTGCAAATTAAATGATCTCAAATTCCTTAGCAATCAATGTTCATAATAAGAACTAGATAAATGAAGCAATGATGCAAATGCAGTGAAAACTTTAACCACACATGTTCGAAATATTATGGCATAATGATATGATAAAAATTACCTCAACAAAAAACAACCCACAATGAAAATATTATTAGTCTTTATTATGAAGAATTCAGCTCTTCAATCTAAGAGTGATCTATATATGCCCTACAATACAATACTATTTTAGTTTGATGATACTCAGTTAATCCATAACGTTCATTGCTATTTTGCTATTGATCATGATCGGATTATCAATATATTTATTTAAAGTGATAACTTTCAGCAAAATAGATGTATACTTATGAGCTACATATATTGCGGCCATCTAGCTAGTGTAACCTTTTTTGCAGAACGTTGATAACCGGCAACAACTAATGTAACTTTAAGAAATTACTGTATATAGGAAGGACAGTTTACCTGGAGTTCCTGGTAGGGATCTTTTCTTCTTCTTAGATGAATCTTGAACATGTTCTTGAGAAGTGGATCCAATATCTACACTGTGAGAGTTGACTATTGGTAGTTGTGTTTGTTGACCTTCCTCAATAACACCACAACCAGTAGTATTAGTATTACCTGAAGAGTAACTCCCTCCATCTCCTGAGATATTTGACATTTTGAGATACAAACAAAGAGTGTAAGAAAACAAAAGATGGATTTTCTGTATATATAGATAGAGGAAACTTTGTCTTAATCCTTTTTGGAGACTATATTTAACTACTAGTTTTGTTTTCTTGTTGATTGGTAGAATCTATGCTAATAGGGTTTATTCTTAATTCTGTGTTTTTGGTTGCTCTTAGTGAACACAAAACTTGGGATTTGCTGTTAAAACACCACAAAACTCTCCTTGGTTTGTCTTAGTGTGTATGTGTTTGAAAGAGAGAGAAAGAGAGGACTTGGAACAAGAAACTAGAGCACAAAACATGGGTCTTCCTAGTCATAGTTATCATAATATATTAGTGTTTTTTCATATATTTTTTGTTCTTGTAAGATTAATTGTTGACTACCTAATCACAACCTCATGTGTTATATTCCAAAATTTGTTAGGTATCGACTTGTATTTTAGTGATAACAAATGGGTTCGTCGTTTATGTTTCTAGATTTTTTTAATCGTGTGGTAAAATTTCATCTATGAGGTGTTTATAATTTTAAAATAATAAACAAAATAACTAGTAATATTCCATTTTTAATAGACATGGTTATGTATTATAGTACTCACATTATTAATATAATGACATTGTTATCTTATGAACACTAGTAGGTACACGCGTGTTGCAGTGGCGGGTATCATAAAATAAATATTAACGGCATCAAAAGGCAAAAGTGATAGCTAGGAGTTCCGTTCGGGCGCGAGCCCGTTGGTCCATGCTTGTTCGGGCTCGAGCCACCCGTGCCTGTTCAGGCTCGAGCCAATTTGGCCCGTTGCCTGTTCGGGCTTGAATATTTTTATAATATGCTCTATTATTTGTATTAGTGATATTTAGTACAGGAATTGTGTTTGAGTTGTTTGTACAATATGCTTAATAATTTATATTTTTTGTGTAAGGGGTGTTTTAATAACTGCATTAATTATATTAATTAACCAGTTAATTAGTGTTTGTAAATGTGTTTTAATTAGTTGTACTTTTAGCTTAAGAATTGTAATATTGAATTTTAAGTATTTCTATTTAAAGATTGTATTTAATGTTAGAAAATGTATTTTAATTAGTTGTATTTTAAGCTTAATGTAACACCCCCAATTTCGTGATGCAGCGGAATTCAAACTGGGTGTTACTCGACAGCACAACAGTTATAATAATAGAAAACGATCTCTAATTGAGTCGTTTTTAAAAGATTTATCATTCAAATTATATAAATATCAGAGATTACAAAATGAGGTCCCAGATGGTTCCATGTTTACAATTTACATTAAATGAGTTTTCGAATGATAATAAAATTTATAACTCTCTTGAATATTTGTGCTCCTCCGTGTCAGCCTCGTTCATTATGGACCTGAAATACATGCTACAGTTTCAACATGAGGTTGGTGAGTTCATAGAGTTTAATGAAAAAAAATGTAATGTAAAAACATTTTAATGAAGATTTTCCAGCAAAGGCATCGTAAATCCACTCAGTTCCAAGTCCCGCTCATACAAGACTTAGAACCTGTGTGTTTACAACCCACTGCCAAATATGATATGGTTTATGTGAACAAAAGTAATACTTTTATCTAGATTCAAAGATAAGTGTAGCAATACCGCTATATAAGCAATTTTTGACAATGAAGTTATATAAACAATGCTGACAATGAAGTGGAAGCCATAATACTACGTTTTTAAGCACTAGTGTCAATGGGAAGATAATGAAGTATGTAACATGTAAACAAATAAAGCATTTGAGTAAACCACAGACATTGAGTAAGGCAATTGGTGTTTAAGTAAGCAAGTAGCATGTTCAAGTAAAACAAGTATTGCATTCATGTAAAACGAGCATGTATTCTCCCCCAAAACAGTTATAAACAATTAAAAAGAGAGGGGGCCATAAACTCACAGAAATGTACAAATAGTTGAAAGTACTTGTGAAAGTATAAAAACAAGTATTTAAGCATGTATCTCCCCCAAAGAGTTTACAAAACAATTAAAAGAGTAGGGGCTATGACTCACCTTAAGTTATGTAGTGAGAAATGAAAATGGTAGTCGAATTGCGAAAGTCTCTAAGAGCAACCTATAATAGAACGTTGCTACTTAGGTTTGGAGTAATGTCAAAGAATACATAGAATCGCCTATATACGTCTTGCATATTGTTCATGATGTAGTACTTAGTATGTTGTGTAAATCTTTGAAACAAAAGTGGTTTATGAAACATGTATAGTTTTTATATCTCTTACTACTGTTCAGGCCGACATAATTCAGAGGTCACGCAGTAAACGTTCGAGGAGCTAGGACACTTTAATTCGTAAATCCAGCAACTCGTCGATCCGTTTACCCAAATGAAACCCCTCACATGAAGCTCCCTAGTGTTGTAGTATTTGATAAAAATATATAAGTTTTTGATCCGAAAAGTTACATGTCCAAATAATTGAATAAACTTAGGAAAGTTTATTTTAAATGAAGATTGTTATTTCAATGAGTTTCTTAAGTCTAGAATGAATATTGCTTGCAAAGTCTCATGGTCATTTTGATGGAGTAGATCCAAATTGTATGATTATGTTACAACTAACTCTTTAGTTCATGTTTTCGCCTTAGAAAGTTATATGGTCTTTAGCCATGGCTTTGCCGTGACTTTGGTCATTGTTACCGTGGTCTTAAGACTCATCCTTGGCATTAGCCATGGTTGTGGTCTTGGTTTTAAGGTCATTAGATCTCTTGGTTTTACTTAACCATAACTATTATATAGTCATTTGATTATTTAAAAGGGCTGTTAAGATTTTGAAGAAAATATCATTCGTTATGGGTTTTCTGGACCCGTGCTCCTGAGTTTTTGAAGAAAACCTCGTTCCGGACAACTTTTGTACTTTAACTTTTTGATGAAACGGAGCATAAAAGCCTCTTTTTGCGTGTTTTAGTTCTGTCACAGAAAGTTTTGGGACAGTTTTGCCGCAAGGTTTTAGTAACTTCTATTAGCCATAACTTTTGACTCATATGCTCATTTTAGGTTGTTCAAATTGCTATGTTTTCCTTGTTAAGTCCTCTACCACAATATGTAATTGTCCAATATCATGCTTATACCATTTTGGTCTAATTTCTCCATATAAGTCACTAGTTTTCTTGTTTACTTAACATAAGTTAACATATAGTTTCCATAACGTGTTTTACTAGTTTTTATACATCATGAACATAATACAAAGACCATATATAGAATGAATGAAATATAATGAGAATGAAAATGATATTGAGGAAGAAAGTCTATTAGGGTTTCTTACAACTTTAGGCATTCTAAGAAAGGAAAGTAACAAGTAAGGATAGAACTTTGATTGAACAAGCTTCTCTTCACTATGGCAATCTTTCTACACCCTTGTATTCTTGAAGGACTTGGTGTTGAGATGTTTTAGTGACTTGAATATATTTCAATTCAAGAAAATCACATAAACTTGCAAGTGTTTGAGATGGAGTTCACTTGGAGCTTGAAACTAGTTGAAATACTTGAAGTTGGAAATCAAATGAAGAGTGCATGTGTTTGTTTGTGTTGTGAACGACTAGGAGAGATGGGTAGGGCTTTTATAGTGAGTGGAGGAGGTGCTAGGAAGGTGTTAGGAAGGTGCAATGAGGAGGTGCAAGTATTAGGATATTTAGGAAGCTTACTTAGGAAGTTTTACACATGTTTTCATCCTAGAGCTTAAGGCATGAGATCAAGCCAAACAAGGGTGACTCCCCCCTATAGGCAGTTCACAAGGGGATAGGATGGATGACTTGGTCATTGGTGGTATTATCCTACTTATGGAGTTAGTGTTGACTCCGTAAATTGCTAACCGTAAGTTATTAAGCCACAAAACGTAAAACTGGGTATCGTAAAAATGTGAAACTTGAAAGAATGACTAAACTTGTCAATATACTCCATAATAAAATATAAAATGACTGGTAGGTTCCATTGGGTTGCTCAAACCCTGCTAAAACTGTAAACGCGGGTCTAAAACGCGTAATACGTAAAACGTACGAAAGTTGTGTAAAATTGAGAAAAGTAAAATATAACTTTTCTAATGGATAATAATGAATTAAAATGACTTACAATGTCTAGACTGGGCTCAGTCTAGTGTCGGTTGGTATTTAATGTCTTTTAGACATAAAACCGTAAGCCTAAAAATAAAAGAATGATTTATAAAATCTGTAGGACCTTAAATCTATCAACTTTAACACAAAATATGACAAGTATATGAAGTAAAGATGGTGACTTGATATGATATATGTGTGGCATAAATTATAAAGAGAGAATAAGAGATGAAGAGAACTTTTTTATTAAAAACACACACAATACACACACAAGCAAACCTTACAAATGAGGCATAAGGTGGCTTATATAGTACATGAGATAAGAAGCCCTAAAGGCTTTTCTATGGGCTTGGGCTTGGACTTGGATTACATGTATTATAATAGGCTTACATAACATAACACTTAACATATTAGCTTACCAAGTCCAAAGCCAATTGACTTAACTATTACATTTCATAACCAACGACACAACATTCTAATAATGAGAATGACCATCACTTTCTAATATAATTTTTAATGCTAACAATCTCCCCCTAAGGGGTGGTCATTCGAATGATGCTCCACGTGATTAGGTCTTCTGTATTCTTTGTCTTGAACTTTGTGTGTCGTTGAAGAGTAGTCTTTAGTCTTTGTTCCTTCATGCTTTGTGATCTTTGATGACTGACTTTTCATCGTTCTTTGTTCTTTTGTGATGTGGAACAATCTGCCTTTTGTCACTTCTGTGTCTGTGGTGGTTGTCTTCCATTCCAACATGCTCATACGTCTTTAGTCTTTGTGATACATGCATTTGTTATTCCCGTTCTTTCACACCGATCTTTGTCACTTTACATTGCGTAGAATCTTTCATCAAACCTTACTTTGCTTTGATCTTTATGATAACTTTCCTTTGACATACTGATGCATGTATGAGCATGTGGAATCCTTAGCCATGGAGATGATGTATAGCTGTAGGTAAACAGTTAGCAATAAACAACCGGTACTTACAGGAAAGGAATTAGAGATCATCAAAAGCATAGTGTGAAGACTCCTTCTAACCCTTACTAAGGCCGTTCCCATTTCAGATACTCCCAAGGGAGCTTACGAGACCTACTAAGTAGCTCAACGAATGGGTGAGTCGTTGGGGATCACTCCACGACTATAGACCGTTTTTGAAGCACCATGAACACTAAGTGTAACCCATAAAGAATTACCAAAGTGACCTGCTGTCAGGGCTGTTTGATGTTGACACTGGCAGGAGTTTCCATTCAATCATTGAGAATCACAAATGTGAATCCTCTCATAAATGTTCTTGCAGATTGCTAAGATCTGCGTAGGACTTTAAAGTTTACATCTGGCGTCCTTAATGATGAACAACCAGTGTAGAATTATCATGTGTTCCTATGAGATCTTTTGATGAATCTCGGGGCTCTAGACTCGATAAGTGCACATTTGGTTTCCTATGCGGAGATTAGGGAGAGGTCTCCTGCTTCAATATCAACCATCTCTAAGAGACAGGTTGATAGATTACACCGATTCCCCGTGAGAATGCAACAAGCTCTTTTAAGAAAACGTGAGTGGCTTAGAAGGTTAAGTGCAGTGCGTCACTGGGTCCATAAAGTCTTTATCTTCAATACCGGTGTCACCTTAGCAACAACCAGTAGCATACGAATTGAACCCGGTGTCTGCCCTAAGGTTGAACATTTGGAGGGCTATTTTTTTTCACCCTTTTTCATAGCTTTTCTTTTTAATTCTTCAACCCCTTCTTTCTCCTTTCTCATTTTCTCCTTTTTTTCAATCATACCTAAGGACTTCTAATTTTACTCTATTGGAATTGTCCTTGGGTAGATCCCTCCGGCTATGGCGGATCATAGGACGGTTTTTCCCTAGCCTTAGTCACCTTATAACTCCATGACTATCCTATAATTGCCATTGAAACCATTTGTATAAAATCTCTCAAAGTGTTTACGATAATAAAACATATTGTTGTTACCACTTTGAGAGTTTTGCAATTTTGAAGGACTCCCTCTTCACATGTGCTCATGGATATTTAAGAAATTGGCACATGCGGGAGGAGTTTGCACTTTTTGAATTGATCCACTTTCAGTGAACATGACCGAATCAAGACACGCTTACATCACTAGTTAGACTAGCTTGAAGTTATTACCCGTCCTAGCCAAGTCCAAAGAAAGTCTCTTGATACGGTACACTCTACTCAGACAAGTCCTATTCGAGACATGCTTACATCACTAGTTAGACTAGCTTCAAATTATTACCCGTCCAGGACAAGTCTTTTCGATTCCTGACATTTTAAGCTTCGTCAATTCATTGGTCCTATCTGAGTCGAGCTCTTTTGAGATTCAGTCACAATCTTTAAATATTATTGATCACATTTTAATCATGTCTTCTCCCCCTCAAAAATAGCATATCGTGATATTTTTTATATCAACTGATTAAGGAAAAGCTTTTGGAGAGATAGACAGATTCTATTTTGCATGAATTTGGAACATTTTTGTTTTTATACTCCCCCTTATTAATAGCTCATTTTAAAATCAATTAAAGGTTTGGAGGGAGTTATCTTGAGCACTAATTTTGAGAGATTTTGAGAAATCTTTTGAACAATCTTGAAAAAGTGCTCAAGAATTTGTTTAGAAAACGAGTTTTTGTTTGAAGTCTTTTTCGTTTGTTTAGACTCGAACTTTTTGAAAATGATTTCGTCCTTTAAAATACAAGTCCTTGATTAAAAATAATCAGAAGTCATCATTGGGGTCCGGGTTTCGTACTGAAGTATACGAAAGCCATAGTGAAGAAACTTTTTGAGAAACGACATGTTTTAGAAAAACATTAAAAATAACTCCCGTTCAAGCATCTGTACATGTCCGTATCATTGTTGAATGACATTTCTAGAAACGTACAGAATATTGATTTATACGAGAGACATGTCGTGAGAAGAATATTTTTGGATTTTTTGATTTTATATTGTTTTTGTATTTTTTTGAAAATTTTATATTTTTTTATTTTGTTTTTGTTGGTTTTTCAAATTTTGTATTTTGTTTTTTCAAAAATATTTACAGCGAAGCGATTTTGAAAACATTTTTCAAGAAGATTCGAGAAGACGTTCTAGCTCCTCAGGAGTTAGGCTTCGCATGCCAATTCGTCGAACTAAATATTCAAACCGTTCTTTTGGAATGGCTTTAGTAAATATATCGGCGAGTTGATAATCAATCTTAACGAAAAATAATTCAATAGTACCCTCTTCTACATGCTCTTTGATGAAATGGTAGCGGACTTTGATATGCTTCGTCTTTGAGTGGTGTACAGGATTGCACAAGATGGCTATGGCACTTTTTGAGTCACAATACATAGGTATTCTGTCAAAAGTAAAGCCATAATCTGTGATCTGTGTCCGCATCCAAAGAACTTGGGCACAACACGCAGATAGAGACAGATACTCAGCTTCGACGGTTGATAGCGCAGTACAATCCTATTTTCGTGACGACTAGCTTACTAGCTTTTCACCCAAAAATTGTGCTCCACCTGATGTACTCTTTGCTGAAACTTGATCACCGGCATGGTCGGCATCTGAAAATGCTGTTAGATTAAACCCCGAATCCTTCGGATACCAAAGTGCCATGTTAATGGTGCTTCGTAGGTGCCGAAAGATCCGTTTAACCTCTTTGAGGTGATGTTCGGTAGGCTTTGCCTGAAACCGTGCTAACAAACAAACAGCAAATTGAATATCGGGTCGACTAGCAGTTAGGTACATGAGAGAACCGATCATGCTCCGATATTTCTTCAGATCGATAGGTTTCCCAAATAAGTAAGCACCTATTTTTGGTGAAGTGACCATTGGTGTACCAACAGAATCACAGTTTTCCATTCCATGTTTTTCAAAATCTCTATTGTATATTTAGCTTGATTGATAAAAATACCACGAGGGGATTGATGTATTTGTAAACCAAGAAAGAATTTTAGTTCCCCCATCATGGACATTTCAAATTTGCTTTTCATGAGATTTTTAAAATGTTTTGAATGGTTAGGATTGGTTGATCCAAAAATTATGTCGTCCACGTAAATTTGAACGATCAAAATGTCATCTTTGAATTTTTTAATAAACAAGGTGTCATCAACCGTTCCTTTGGTGAAATTGTTTTTTAGCAAGAAAGATGATAGTTCTTCATACCACGCTCTTGGAGCTTGTTTTAAACTATAAATGGCTTTCTTAAGCTTGTAGATGTAGTCTGGATGATCTTTGTCGATGAATCCCTCTGGCTGACTCACATACACTTCATCTTTCAGAGTTCCATTCAAGAAAGCTGTCTTAATGTCCATCTGATAGACTGTGATGTTTTTGTGAGCTGCATAGGCTAAGAAAATCCGGACTGCGAGTCTAGCTACAGGCGCAAATGATTCCTCGAAGTCTATCCCTTCTTCTTGTGGATATCCTTTATCCACGAGACGAGCTTTGTTGCGAATTACAGTCATTTCCTCGTCCAATTTGTTCTTCCACAACCACTTGAGATCAAGAACACGTTTATCAAGTGGTCGTTCAACAAGTTCCCAACTATCATGTAACTGGTATTGAAGAATTTCATCCTGCATCGCTTCTATCCATGGGTATTCTGCCATTGCTTCCCGAATGTTCTTTGGTTCTTTGAGGCATATAGTGCAAATGTAAATGCACAATTCGAGATCGGTGGCAAGTTGTCTCCTCGTTTGAACTGGCTTTGAAGGTTCACTAATAACGTGTTCAATTGGATGGTCTTTTGTCCATTTGAGTGTAGAAGGGTACCTTGGGTTTAACATATGTGTGTTAGACGGTTCTTGTAACCTTGAAGAAGATTCAGCAGAGTCTTTTGCAAACGGGTTTTCAAATACTTCTTATTCTTCTAACGCAACATCGTTTGAATTATTTGTTGGTTCTTATTGAAAATTTGTGTTTTGGTTTTGCTCATCAACTCTTGGTAGAACAGTTTCAAGTACTGGAGTTGCTTGAGTAGATGTATATGATGTTGATGTAGTTGGTGCTTCAGCTTCGAGTGTGTTAGATGCATCTTGTGATGGTGGTGGTGGTTGATGGTTTTGAGCGGGTGCAACGGAATGTTGTTGAGATGCATTTGTCGAAGTTCCACCATAATATTCATCAAACATTAACTCGAAGAAATTTTCCGGATCTTGTTATGAAGGTTTGTTCATGTTTGTTGAATGAGCTCCTTGAGGTACGAGTCCAGAACTGATGTGTCCAGAAGTCTGCAGGTTTGGTGCGGGTCCTAATCTGGTTGGATTAGAAGCCATTGGGTTAAGCGCGGGTTCTAGAGCGAGTCTCTCAGAAGCCATCTGTGAAATCTCGTCAAACTCCACATTCATCGTCTCCATTATCCTTTTTGTTCTTCTATTATACACCCTGAATGCCCTCGAGTTTTCTGAATATCCAATGAAGATTCCAATATCACCCTTAGCTTTTAACTTCCTTAGATCTTCTCTGTTATTCGTCGGATAGCACAAAGCGCCAAATAGGTAAGAGATGTCAGGTTTACGGTTGTTCACTAGCTCATATGGGGTTTTATTGAATCTTGGATGTACTAGGGATGGGTTTTGAGTGAAACAAGCAGTGGCAATAGCATCAGCCCATAAGAATAGTGGTGCACTAGAATAAATCAGCATTGTGCGAGCAGCTTCCACAAGAGTTCGATTTATTCTTTCAACTACCCCATTCTGCCGTGGAATTCTAACAACTGATGTTTGGTGAGTGATTCCCACATCTTCAAAGTAGGTTCTTAACTCCAGATTTGCGAATTCTGTGCCATTATCTGTTCTTACAATCCTTACTGGAGCTTGAAGTAGAACTTGGATACGCTTCAGAAATGTGATGATGGTACCTGGTCCTTCGTCTTTTGATCTCAAAAACTTTACCCATGTATATCTTGAATAATCATCAACGATAACAAGAATATACTTTTTCCCATTAATGCTTTCAACTCTCATTGGGCCACATAAGTCCATGTGCAACAAATGTAACCTTGCTTCTGAACTAGGTACGGTTTTAGGTTTATATGATGCTCTTTTGCTTTTTCCTTGTTCGCATGATGGACATAGATGATCCTTGGTGTATTTGAACTTAGGAAGACCGTTGACGATGTTGTCTTTGGCTAACTTGTTGATGGTGTCGAAATTGAGATGGGATAAACGTCTATGCCACAGCCAGGACTTAGTTTCGATTGCCCTTGTCATAAGACAAATTGGTGATGTAGAAGCCATTTGGTTGATGTCGATAGCATACAAGTTTGTACCACGATTACCAGTTAAGAGATCGTCACCAATCAAATTTCAAATAAAAATCATGTTTCTCCTGAATGCAACTTCTAAATCTGCATCACAAAACTGCCCAACTGAAAACAAATTGTGTCCCAACCCTTCGACGTAGTAAAATTGAGTGATTAAAAAAATTCCCAAACTGAAGATCTCCATAACCCTGAATAGCTGCTACATGATCATTTCCAAAAGCGTATAGTTCCCATGAATTTCTAGACAAAATTGATCAGCAGCTTTAAATTCCCGGTCATGTGCTTGGAGCAACCCGAGTCGACGATCCAAAGACATATTTCGATAACCTGCCAAGAACAGAAGAATTTGTATTTGGAAACCATTTTGAATTTGGTTCCATGGGGTTAGGAGTAAATTCCAAATCACACACATCAAAGGTTGCTACATGTTTATTTTGAACAACTTCCAATTTGCCATTCTGTAGAATGAACTCTCTACCCGTTGGTATCCACATACAAAACCTAATGTAACACCCCGCCTTATAGACCACAATATTGTCCGCTTTGCCCGAAGGCTCACGGCTTTGCTTTTGTGGCCCTCATGTGAAGAGTTCATTATGTAAGCCATCGAGTTGAGTTGTGGATTTACGAGTTAAAGTGTCCTGGCTCCTCGAACGCTTACTAACATGACTTCTGAATTATGTCGGCCCGAACGGTAGTAAACGATATACAAAACATACATGTTTCATGAATCTTTTCTTTCAAAGACTTACATTATACATCATACCACATCATGGACTATAATGCAAGATATATATATAGGCACTACTTCATATTCTTTACTCCGATCCTAAGTCGCAACATTCGATTATAGGTTGCTCGTAGAAACCTTCATGATTCAACCGTTACATTCATTACTTGCTATCTTACTTAAGGTGAGTTCATAGCCCCACTTTACATTACTTCAATGTTTTACAAACCCTTGGGGGGAATACATGCTATTATTTTTCTACTCGAACACAATGCTTTCTACTGTATGCTATTCGACTATGTTTTATTATCACTAAGTAACATCCTTGCCAAACCAAGATCCCTTATTATGAACCATTTAATCACTTGCGAGGGTTACTTGCAAGTGAGCGCGAATATTGTGAATAGGCCTATTGGGATTGACGAATCCCATTTGTATTGACTAAGTTCAAACAAATGCATTAATATTTGAAACATTAGGTATGACGGCAAAGTACCTACCGGGATAAATCTGCCGATCGATATTGGTACACGTTAACGTTTTGGTGTCATAAGCTTAGTGAATTAATAACCTTTCCGGGCATATAACAACGTAGCCCATCTTTGTTTTCCAAACATTGGTGTGAGTCTATAGTTCACACTACCAACATATTGTGTTCAAACGATTTAACTACAAACACTACGATTATTGTGTTCAAACGATTTAACTACAAACACTACGATTATTGTGTTCAAACGATTTAACTACAAACACTACAATTATTGTGTTCAAACGATTTAACTACAAACACTACGATTATTGTGTTCAAACGATTTAACTACAAACACTACAATTATTGTGTTCAAACGATTTAACTACAAACACTACAATTATTGTGTTCAAACGATTTAACTACAAACACTACGATTATTGTGTTCAAACGATTTAACTACAAACACTACGATTATTGTGTTCAACGATTTACTACCAACACATTGTGTTCAAACATTAAACAAACTCTATGAATATCACTCAACCTTTGTGTTGACCTCTCAAGCATGTATTTCAGGTTCATGACGATCAAGGATGGCACGGAAGGGCACGGATACTCAAGAGGGCTATAAATTTTATTATCATTCAAAAACTCATTTATTATACATTGTAAACATGGAACCATTTGGGACCTCATTTTGTTATCTCTGATATTTATATAATTTGAATGATAAATCTTTTAAAACGACTCAATTGGAGTTCGTTTTCTATTATTGTGACTATTGTGCCGTCGAGTAACACCCAGTTCGAATTCCGCTGCAACCATGAATTGGGGGTGTTACAGATTGGTACCAGAGCCATGGTTATAGAGAAACGGGTCTAATTGAGACCTAAACTATAACCACACATACAAGCAAAAACATTTTTATAGCCTTCCGCTCTCCGTGTCTTCCATCCTCCAGACGATTATGGACTTAGTAAGCATGTTATGCTAGACAAACATATTAGTATATTCATATATACCCATTTTGAGCAATTCCCCGTAGACATTTTTATGCTACACAAACATAATTGCATATTGATATATGTACCATTAACATAATTGAGCATTTCCCCGTAAACATTTTATGCTAAATGAACATATAAGTATATTGATATATACACACTAAGCATTTTATGCTACATGAACACATATAAGTATATTGATATATACACACTAAGCATTTTATGCTACATGAACACATATAAGTATATTGATATATACACACTAAGCATTTTATGCTACATGAACACATATAAGTATATTGATATATACACACTAGGCATTTTATGCTACATGAACATATTAGTATATTGATATATAAACTCGGTTTATTTTCAATCATTTATCTAAACAATGGACTAAACATATCTGTGTATGCCTATTCTAAGGCATTTCGGCACAGCCACACTCTCCCAATCATGTTCCTACTCCAACATTATATGTCCAAGACATTGTAACTGATTACAATGGCCTCATTCATTTTCCAAGACATTGTGAGATACAATGGTCTCATTCATTTTTTCAAGACATTGTGAGATACAATGGCCTCATTCATTTTCCAAGACATTGTGAGATACAATGGTCTCATTCATTTTCCAAGACATTGTATGATACAATGGTCTTAATCATTTCTCAAATGTTTTGAGTCACACAATGACCTAACCTACTTCCCAGACATTGTGAATTGCACAATGGTCTAACCTACTTCCGAGACATTGTGTTTTGTGCAAATGGTCTCTAGAATTATTCCATCACATCATCAATATCATTTCTTATGATATCAAAAACCCGTCACAATCTATCAATTTCAAAACAAGAAATATGAGATTTCTAAAGGACAAACTAATCCATCATCGACAAAAGCTGAACTTTCTCTACATTCATCAAAGTTTTCTTATGAAACCTTCATTATTAAAAGTTCGTAATCCTGGCCAAGTATGTTCTATTTTAGAACTACTTAAAACTTCCTTTCCATACGTACCTACCCTTACTATCTTCTATGCAATGGAATATGAAAACATACGTTACAAGTCTTGTATGGACGGGACTTGCAACTTAAGGTTTGACATCGCCTTTGTTTAGTGAACAGTTCCCAAAACCAACGGACATATCACAAGTATACCTAATTTAGGTATTTGAAAATTTTATCGAACCTTGGCTAAATATAGACTAGTCACCTATATTTAACCTAGGGACAGTGGAATATAGTCTGACTAACTATATTCGACTTAAAATTTTCAAATACTGAGAATAGTTGTACTAGGGTTATGTTTAGATTGATTTCCTACATGGACATGATAAACCACCAGAATACATTAAAACAATCTAGAGACACGATAGTGCCTTACCACTCAACGAAATCTTAACACTTTATTTGTACTACCTAACTTCATTCTTGAAAGTTTTCATTTATGAGATAATCCGAACTACTATCTGGGATAGTTATCAAATTATTCTCTTCATCCTGTAGAAGTACTATCCAGTTTAGGTCCTAAGGATACCATTCCATCATAAACCTTTAAAAACTCTTAAGATTTTTAAAGCAAACTCAACATCTATACCTAAGAGTATTAATGTTAAGCATACACTACGCACTTTTGTTCTTCAACATATCACATCATTGTCTTCACAACCGTTACAAACACAAGCTCATTAACAGATCTTGATGCACTTTTAAAGCTCAAATCATCCTTAGTTACACCACAAGTACCCTCATCAGCTTTTCAAGTTTGAATATTCATCTTGTACTTTTGGAACACCAGTATCATCTCGTAATACACTACCTTGTAACTCACCGGCTAAGTATGAATGTTGTGTCGGGAATTCTTGAGTAGGATGATTTATAATGTCCTTATTTGAATGGATTGGGATGCCTTTTCATTTAAATAAAGAAATTATAAATCATCGAACCATACGTTTATATTCCTTTAGTTACATTGTTTGGGATGCCTCTCTATGTAAATAAAGAATTATAAGCAAGTGGGCTTAATTATATCCGAAATAACATAAGTATGAAGTCAATAAACACTAGATACAACAACAGATTACCTACTAGGCTATGATTGCAACGACTATCCCAATTTCCATTAGTACGAGGTTTACATTTTGGTTTTCATAATGATAGTGCAATAACAAACAAACTCATTGCGAGGCCATGTAACCATATGCATGTGTAGTCGTACCAAACTCATTACGGGGCCATGTAACCATACGCATGCGCAGTCGTACCAAACTCATTGCGAAGCCATGTAGCCATATGCATGGGCAGTCGTACAATTCAAACAGGACTTGGTCCAACCACATGTTCAACGCTTATTCCATGATTCGATTCTTATATCAATTGCTATTGATACTTGACAACTATATCAAGTTCTATTTTGATATTCAACTACTATATCAATTCCTATTAATATTCGACTGCTATATCAATTTCCTTTGATATTCGACTATTACCATACCTTTCCTATATAAAAGTAAGCCTCATCCTACACCATACACTGAAATGACAAATCAAGTTACATCACCGGTAATCCCAGACTTTAGTCCTTATAAGTAACCACACCTTTTCATCGACACCACTCCAACATATGATACACACAGAACTTCGGGACGAAGTTCCCCGTAAGGGGTAGAGACTGTAACAATTCACATTTTTCAGGATAATTACTATTCCCGGAAAATTTCACTATTCACTTTTACTATTCATTTTTCCCGACAATTTTCCCGAAATTTGATTTTTATTTCTTGGGCTCAAGTGATAAATCATTTCCATGGCAAATTAAAAGTTTGACATTCATAAGCTCATTTTCGTGAAAGTTATTAAGGAATTACAGGGAATTACACGTTTTAGGGTAAAACGTCAATCAGAAATTCTACGCACAACGAAATTCAACCCCGTCAGGTGACCCCACATCTGAAAAATGTTTGACACACTCATGATTTATTTGAGAATTAATCGTGACTGAGAAAAACATGACCAAAGAATTCCCGGCAGGTCACCCAAGCCTGTACTACTCTCGCATGAGCACGCTTAACCGTATGACCGATTAACCGTTCCACCACAAAACGTGTTTCTAAAAAGAATTGAGTTTTCAACTTATTAGAAAAAGTCAACATATTTTTCCCTCCTCCATTGACCAAAAATCATCCCTTGATGTTATAAGTCATTCCTTGATTTTTAGGCTTACGGTTTGATGTCTAAAAGATATTTAATACCAACCGACACTAGACTGAGCCCAGTCTAGACATTATAAGTCATTTTAAATCATTTTTATCACATTAGAAAAGTAACATTTTACTTCTCTCAATTTTACGCAATATTCGTACGTTTTACGTATTACGCGTTTTAGACCCGTGTTTCCAGTTTTTAGCAGGGTTTTAGCACCCGATAGAACCTACCACTCATTTTATATTTTATTATGGAGTATAATGACAAGTTTAATCATTCCTCCAAGTTTCGTATTTTTACGATACCCGGTTTTACGTTTTGTGACGTAACAACTTACGGTTTGCATTTTACGGAGTCAAAACACACTAGATATCTTGGATAATACCAAGAAAAGTCTAACACTTCCTCCCCAAGCTTGTGAACCGCCTAGGAGGGGGGATTCACCACCCATGTGGCTTGATCTTATGCCTTGTGTCATGAGATGATGACAAGTGTTCAACTTGCTCTCCAAGGTTGGACTAGTCAAGGGTTCTAACCTCCTCATTGCCATATAAATACCCCTTCCCCCCCCTTCTTGTGCCGTGCATCCCCAAACCCCAAAACCATTCCATCCTTAGTTCATTTCCTTCTAATTTCTTGCAAGGTTCAAGTGAAAGTTCAAGTAGAAACCTTAGTTTGATCATATGTTACCAAAAATCTTCCAAACCCTAGAATACTTTGGTGATTTCTCTTGAGTTTGAATCCACTCAATTCACCTCAACCTTCATCATCCATCTTTCAAGAATACCAAGGGTAGAAAGGTTGCATGAAGTGAAAAGGGTTGAAGCAAGTCTATCAAAGTCCATTTCCTTACATGTTAACTTACCTTTCTTTGTAGAAAGCCAAAGTTGTAAGCAAAACCCTAACTTGATTCTTGTTAAATATTCATGTTCATGTTATTTACATGTTATTCTTGCTATATTATGTCTTTTAGTTATGTCCATGATGTATAAAAGTGAGTAAAACAAGTTATTGTTATTGATTGTTGCAACAAGTTACTAAAACAAGTAAACTAGTGACTTTCTTGGAGAACCACGACCAAAATGGTAAAATTATGATATTGGATCATTACATATTACAGTAGAGGACTTAACAAGGAAACCATAGCAATTTGAACCACCTAAAACGAGTATACGAGTCAAAAGTTACGCCCATTTGAAGTTACCAAAGATTTCCGGCAAAACTGCCAAATACCATTCTGATCAAATTTGGGTTTTGAAAGTCCCACTTCTGCTCCGATTCATCAAAAAGTTAAAACACGAAAGTTGTCCGGAACGACGTTTTCGTTCAGGTATGAAGAAGTTCGAGACCTAAAAACACTTTTCGAGTGATAAAATTCTTCAAGTTCTAAACAGCCCATTTTTAGGCGAAAGTCACAAGATTATGGTTATACTTTGAAAGGAACAAGAGGTCTTATGACCTATAATCAAGACCACAACCATGGCTAGAGCCAAGGTTGTGTCTCAGGACCTTGGAACAAGGACCAAAGGTCATGGCTAGGCCATGACGAAATGACCATACCAACTTTCATAGGCGTAAACATGAAACAAAGAGTTGACGAGAACTTGAACAAGCAATTTGGATCTACTTCACTTAAAAAGGAACCATGAGATATTACAAAGAGAAAATGGTCATACAAGACTTATGAAACTACCCCTAATAACAATCTTCATGTACAAATAAACTTTCCTAAGTTTATTCAAGTATCGGACATGTAACTTTTCGGATCAAAACTTATATCTATATATTTCATCAACTACTACAATAGTAGGGAGCCTCATGTGAGGAGTTCATTATGTAAGCCATCGAGTTGAGTTGTGGATTTACGAGTTAAAGTGTCCTGGCTCCTCGAACGCTTACTAACATGACTTCTGAATTATGTCGGCCCGAACGGTAGTAAACGATATACAAAACATACATGTTTCATGAATCTTTTCTTTCAAAGACTTACATTATACATCATACCACATCATGGACTATAATGCAAGATATATATATAGGCACTACTTCATATTCTTTACTCCGATCCTAAGTCGCAACATTCGATTATAGGTTGCTCGTAGAAACCTTCATGATTCAACCGTTACATTCATTACTTGCTATCTTACTTAAGGTGAGTTCATAGCCCCACTTTACATTACTTCAATGTTTTACAAACCCTTGGGGGGAATACATGCTATTATTTTTCTACTCGAACACAATGCTTTCTACTGTATGCTATTCGACTATGTTTTATTATCACTAAGTAACATCCTTGCCAAACCAAGATCCCTTATTATGAACCATTTAATCACTTGCGAGGGTTACTTGCAAGTGAGCGCGAATATTGTGAATAGGCCTATTGGGATTGACGAATCCCATTTGTATTGACTAAGTTCAAACAAATGCATTAATATTTGAAACATTAGGTATGACGGCAAAGTACCTACCGGGATAAATCTGCCGATCGATATTGGTACACGTTAACGTTTTGGTGTCATAAGCTTAGTGAATTAATAACCTTTCCGGGCATATAACAACGTAGCCCATCTTTGTTTTCCAAACATTGGTGTGAGTCTATAGTTCACACTACCAACATATTGTGTTCAAACGATTTAACTACAAACACTACGATTATTGTGTTCAAACGATTTAACTACAAACACTACGATTATTGTGTTCAAACGATTTAACTACAAACACTACGATTATTGTGTTCAAACGATTTAACTACAAACACTACGATTATTGTGTTCAAACGATTTAACTACAAACACTACGATTATTGTGTTCAAACGATTTAACTACAAACACTACGATTATTGTGTTCAAACGATTTAACTACAAACACTACAATTATTATGTTCAAACGATTTAACTACAAACACTACGATTATTGTGTTCAAACGATTTACTACCAACACATTGTGTTCAAACATTAAACAAACTCTATGAATATCACTCAACCTTTGTGTTGACCTCTCAAGCATGTATTTCAGGTTCATGACGATCAAGGATGGCACGGAAGGGCACGGATACTCAAGAGGGCTATAAATTTTATTATCATTCAAAAACTCATTTATTATACATTGTAAACATGGAACCATTTGGGACCTCATTTTGTTATCTCTGATATTTATATAATTTGAATGATAAATCTTTTAAAACGACTCAATTGGAGTTCGTTTTCTATTATTGTGACTATTGTGCCGTCGAGTAACACCCAGTTCGAATTCCGCTGCAACCATGAATTGGGGGTGTTACACCTAAGGTAGTTCCTAGGCATTCGACTACTAGTGGTAGACCTAAAGCATGCAACTAATCTTTTTATAGATCTAGATCTAGCACTAGTTCCCTTTGGAACATAATTCTGTTCAGGCATAACATTCACATTCTTAGAAACACATTCATCATGAACATCATTAATTAAACATTTCTTGCATATTAAACAAATAGAGTCATTACATGTATTAGAACCAGTACTTTCGACATTACATTCAGATGAATCATGTTTCTTATTACAAAGCAATAAATTCCTAGGGTGTTCTTCTACTTCTTCAGGCGAGACTCTATTGTTCCTTGTATTGCTCTTAGGCTTTAGTCTGCTGCTCCTAGAGGTGCTTTCTAATCTTGTAGAAGGTAAGGCACACACATTAGGATATAAATTGTTGTCCTTTTTTGCATCACTAGACTCATTAGAATTATCCTTTATGCACTTGTCATTTGTCTTAGATGCGGAGGTAGACGCACTCGTGGGACTAATCCTAAAAAGGCCAGGTGCTATCACTTTTGGTGTTTCGACAACCGCTTTTCCTTTATCAACAATCTTTTCATTTTCACTTTTCTTGGGCAAGGGTGTTGGAGTGACTGGTTTTGTCAAATCCTTTTTCTCATCGACTTTTGGAGCAAACCGTGAAATTGACATTTTTGGTTTTTGAACCGTGTTTGAAACATTTGGTTTCTCCAAAGTCGATGGTTTTGCAAACTTAGTTTCCTCACCCTTTCCTTTTTGACTTTCAAGCTGAGCCCTCAAAGGATCATTTTACTCTTTCATGTTCTTTAAGGCACTCTCATACGACATTTTGTCATACTTGCATTCTTCTCTTTTTCGATCAAGTTGTTTAAAATATGACACATTTTCTTTTTCAAGCTTTATAAGAGCATTTTCATATTTTGAAACAATTTTGGAGGTCTCAGCTCTCAGTCATTCATCCTCTTGAACAGAATATGTTTGTAAAATGATGGACATAATATTAGTAGACAGAACAGCTTCGAAGAGAGAATCATTTAACCTTTCCATAACATTCATGTTTTCACGAGTTTCATTAGCTTCGTTTAATAGGGATTTGTGATCCTTGACAAAGTCGGCCGTTCCTTTTAAGAAAGCATTTTGAAAATGGATTACCCTCGCACTGATGTTATTCAGTGGGATAGTAATTTCGTTTTCAAACACCTTTTTCTGTTCGATGTGAAAACTAGAATGCCAGTCGTTAATACTGATAGTAGTTTTAGATTTAACAATATTTTGAAGTTCTTGAATTCTCTTTTTAACGTCATCAAGAATGTCTCTAGCCTCACTTGTATTAAAAGTGTTGTTAGAGGACATTTGTTCCATTTTTGAAAGAGATTTGGAGACAACTATCTTTTTAGAAAAGAATTTCGCGCATGGTCGTTTTATGGAAAACACAGATGGTTCTGTGTGGGGAACAAAAGTAATTCCTGAAAGTTTGTTCAATTTGTTGTAATCAATGGGTTTCAAATCCTTTTGTTTCATTTTAGTAATGCTCTCTTTCAATCATTTCCACAGAATTCCGAACGACGGGAGGATCATGTTTGGTGTAAATAAGATTACCATTATACAAAACATTTTGTTCTTCCTGAGCTTTCTTGATATTACAAGGGGTGTTGTTACCAAGACCCATTTTATGTTTCGTATGGTAAATCGGATTAGTTTGATTCGTAATCATTTTCATTGTTTGACTTGAGTGACCCGACTTAACCACTAATTCTTCTAAATGTGCAATCATGTGTTCTGACTCTATGATTTCTTCCAAAAGTTTATCTTCTTTCTTTGCAAATTCCTTTTTCAACTTATCCCTTTCTTTTTCAAGATTGGAATAAGCTAATTTTTGTTTAGAGAGTTGGTTTTGCAAATCAAAAATTTCCACGTTTAAAGCTTTTATCTTCTTGAAAGAATTAACATCAAGTGTATCAAACTTGATTTGCAAAAGTTTTTCCCTTGAAACGGAATTTTGATAACCAGTTTCTAGTTCTGACAATCTTTTGTTATGAAATTCAAAAGCTTTAACATTTTCCTTGTAACTCTCAAGCTCAGCGGTCAATTTAACATTCGCGGCCTTAACATCGCGATTGACCTTTTTTACATTCTCAATTTCAATACTGCAATTGTTCAATAATGTTTCAAATGAATCACGTGTTTCCTCATCATTCTCGGCATGCTGTGAAACGAAGCCTCCATTATGATTAACATCTGGAGTTGCTGAAGGAGTATTGCTACTACTTGGCGTGTCCAGATATTTATCATAATTGGGTGCTAGCTTCTCAGAATGTTGTTTCTCATGAGGAGACATCTCAAATATATCATTATTTTGACATGTGTTGAAGTTGGATACCTCAGATAGTGCATTGGTGTCATAAACAGGAAGTTTGTCAGAATCCGTGTCATACTTAGCTTCCTGAAGATTCGCCATGAATATGTAGTTCGCATCGATATCCTCTCTGTCTTCCATGTCATCCATAAGAGCCACAATATCATTCTCCTTTGTGTTCAACTAAAACCCTGCTTCATTCTTTTGTGCCAACAGCAATGCTTTCTGCAAATACGTTGTGTCTCTTTTGTTCGGCTTAGTAGGACAGTTCCTTGCCATATGACCTACACCCTGACAGTTGAAACACTTTACCTGATTACCCTGATTTACATTTCCCAGATTCCCAACAACTGGAGCTGCAACATTCCTATTCTGATTACCCATTGCCTGATTACCAACATTCTGACCCCTCTGATTTCTAACAAACTGACCCATCTGATTCCCTACATACTGACCATACTGATTCCCTGCATACTGACCTGCATTCTCCATATTCTGATTACCCATATTAAATCCAGTAGCATATCCCTGCTGATTCCCATAAACTCCAATCATTTGGCCTCCGTTGCCCATATTGAAACTCGGCTGAGCAATCTGCTTGTTGCGAGTGTTCGATGAAATCCTTTGGTTGTTGTTAGTTGGTGTAGAATAACGTCCTTGGAATGCCTTTGTCAGAAAAGCAAACGCTTGTGTCAAGGCTGCAGTAGCTTCATCATTGTCAGTGAATTCTGGTTCTCTGAACTGTGGGTATTGTTGTTGTTGAATAACATGTTGTTGTTGCTGTGGGTAGAACTGTTGTTGGTAGACCGGTGTTGGTTGTTGAATGCATGATGGTTGCATGTAATTGTGAGTGGAAGATGATGATGGTTGTTGTGTGTTCACTGAAAACGGTGTTGGTGTAGTAGCAATTAATGCGAGAGGATCATGATTCTTTGCCAATCTTTCTTTCCTTACTTCATTAGCCTCAGCTTAGTTTTGTTTCAGAAAGTCATAGAGTTGATCATAATTCACCTTATGTAAATCCTTTGTTTGGTTGACAATTGTAACATAACGACCCCATTCTTCTGGAAGGTTATTGATGAATTTGATGTTTGTTGCAATTGTTCGTGGAGTCAACTTGTTTCTGATTAACTCATTCATAAAAGTGCAAAACCTTGTGTAGTATGATTCAATCTGTTCTCCTTTAGTGGATGTGAAGTTCTCCCATTCAGTTAGAAGTTTGTTCTCCACGTCTTGTTGGCCAATCTCTGTTCCATGACATATCCTTCTAACACGTTCCCACATATCATAAGCAGTTTCACAGCTATCGACCGCAGCAAAGATCTCCCGTGGTAATCCAAGTTGGATTAAATGCATTGCCATATCTTCAGCGGCGATCTACTTCTTGTTTTCATCTGTGTAATCTGCTTCTGTTTGGTCACGCATGAATGGTAGAGTAGGAGGTGTTGTATTTGGATTACCTTCAACTTGAATTTGTCTTGGCTTAAATGGACCATTTTCAATGGATTTGATCATTAGTTTACCATCAGGCTTTGTTTTGATGTAACGAAGCATGCGGCTTGTCCATGGAAGATATCCACCTTTTTCAAGCATTGGAGGTCGGTTTTCCGCACCGGCTGCGTGAATATCTTTCTGAGTTGCTATTGATGAAGTGTAGATGGATAAAGTTGATTCTTGGATCGATTCAACGAAGTAGGAGTTGTGTTTAGTGTAAGTTGATGCAAGTTTTTATGGTGAAAAATTTGATCTAAAACCTTAAAACCTCAATAACTTCTTTCTGAAGCATTTTTAGGCCTCAAAACTTCACCTGAATCGATAAATCCATTCAGCGTGTCGTTCTTCTCGGTCTCACGATCGTTTTGACAGGTATTTCGTCCAAAACGGAGTTACGGTTCAAAAGTTATGGCCGTTTGAAGTTTGGTCGTCAAAAGTCAAATTCTTATGCGTAAACCAGGAACTTAAGCGTAAACAGTGAATCTTTTGGTTAACTTTGAATCTTACGCGTAGGAAAGTTATGCGTAAACTTTAGCTTATGCGTAAGATCTAAGATTATGCGTAGACTTTGATTTTACGCGTAAACTTAGAGTTTATGCGTAAGAATTTTACGCGTGAGGTTTTTTCAACCAAGCTGATCTCTCAAACTTGTCCAAGCTTGAATGATATCCCGTGTCGAAGTATTTCACTAACTTTTCCAAGCTAGGAAAGTACTAAGTAATCTCTGATCGTTGGAGAAAACTTTTGCGTAAGAACTTTTGCGTAGAATCCAGCTTTTGCGTAGAAACAGACTTAAGCGTAGGATTCCAACCTTTTGCATAGAAAAAGGGCTTTCTGCTTAAACTTAAGCGTAGAAAGTGATGTTATGCGTAGAAAAGGGGTTTTTTTTTTTTACTAAAACTCACGCGTAAAAGTACCAAAAAGTACAATTTTCAGCTAAGAACTTTGTAGTGCTTGTCCTTTTTACGCGTAAGATGACCCAAACAGCTAAAAATATGATTTTTTCAACCGAAAACACTTTTTCCACTTGTTTCTTTTGATCAAATATTTCCCAAAACACTTAGAAACACTAAAACTTCAATAAAAACTACAACTTTAACACTAAAACTTGTAAAAATCAAAGCTTTTTAAAGAAAACCCCACGGTTTTTTATGAAAAAACGCAACTTTAAAGAAAAAAACTTGATGGAAACGATTACCACACACTCCTAAATCATTGTTAGGCGATTGATACCACTTGTAGGACCTTAAATCTATCAACTTTAACACAAAATATGACAAGTATATGAAGTAAAGATGGTGACTTGATATGATATATGTGTGGCGTAAATTATAAAGAGAGAATAAGAGATGAAGAGAACTTTTTTATTAAAAACACACACAATACACACACAAGCACACCTTACAAATGAGGCATAAGGTGGCTTATATAGTAAATAAGATAAGAAGCCCTAAAGGCTTTTCTATGGGTTTGGGCTTAGACTTGGATTACATGTATTATAATAGGCTTACATAACGTAACACTTAACATATTAGTTTACTAAGTCCAAAGCCCATTGACTTAACTATTATATTTCATAACCAACGACACAACATTCTAATAATGAGAATGACCATCACTTTCTAATATAATTTTTAATGCTAACAAAATCTAAGAATGATTTTTGGTCAAAGGAGGAGGGAAAATATTTTGACTTTTCCAAATTAAGAAAGTTTCTAATCGTCTTAGAAAACACGGTACAGGTATAGGCTAAGGTTACGGATAAGTAAAAATGCTTAAAACGTAAATTTCTGTTTCTTACGGCCCAGGGTCTATTTGGTAACATTTTTCTTAATCATCAAAAATTCTCTAATTAATCATGAGTGTACCAAACATTAATCTGATGCGGGAAAAATTGACGCGGTTGGTTTTCGTTCTGCGTAGGGTTTTTAAACGACGCTTAACCCAAACGTGTAGTTTTTTAATAGCTTTCGCGAAAATGATCTGATGAGTGTCAAACTTTTATTTTATCATGGAAATGATTTATCACACGAGAATATGAAAAAAAAAATAAAAATTTCGGAAATGAATAGTGAAAGTGAATAGTAAAAATGAATAATAAAATTTCGGGATTGGATAGTAATCTGAAAATGCGAATTGTTACACTTAAGAATTTGTAATTGCATTTAATGTTAGAAAATGTGTTTTAATTAGTTGTACTTTTAGCTTAAAAACTTGTAATTCTTAATTTTAAGGATTTCTTTTATTATAAGGCCTAAATGCTTTATAAGATAGTATGATTATATCTACTGCAAATCAATCTATACTTCAAGATAAGAACTCAAGAATTCAGAAATAGAGTGCGTACGTCATTCAATACACGGTTCGAATCTTGCAAATTTAATTAGTACTAGGGAAATAAGTTTTTTTTTTTTTTTTTTTTTTTTTTTTTTTTTTTTTTTTTTTTTATTCATTCATTCATTCAATGATTATAACTAAAGTTGTGGCTAGTTTTTTTATCAACTTTTTCAAACTTTATTTTTTTTTAAGTAAACTGAAATTTTTTAGTTTTTACGTTATATTCACGGTTCATTTAATAGTGATTATTATTATTATTATTATTATTTCAATGAATCTTACTTATTTTATTTATAGTATATTGTCATTTTTTATTTTTTCTTTTACTTTTATATGTGCAATAAACTGATTTTATATATTAAGCTTTCATATATTAAACTTAACTTTGATATTAAATTTTTTCATGAATGATGATATTAAGATATGAATCATGATAACACATTTAATATCAAGACAATCTGCAATGATATTAACATTTTTTAGGCTTAACACTAAAAAGAGCTTAATATAAATGTTAGTCTTATAATTATAGTTACTTTAGGCGGTAAAGATCAATGTTTTTCAACTTTAAATATCACAATAGCATTGTTAATATCAAGAAAATCATCAATGATATTAACTGTTTTTAAACATAACACTAGAAAACGCTTAATATCAATGTTGGTATTATAATATCAATGTTAGTCTTATAGTCATAGTTATTTTAGACGGTGAAAATCAATATTTTTCACATTAATTTTGAAAAGTTAACACTACAAGTCACTATCAAGATTGCATATCCATAATAAAATCAGCAAAAAAAACAATTTTTTGACGAACGATGATATTAATATCAAGAATATAAAAAAAATAAAAAATAAATGAAAGTGCTCAAAATAATATGAAAAAAAAAAAAAACGGACAACAATAGTAAGGATCGCTAAGTTTAAAAAAAAAAAAAAAAGAGATTGAGGATCAGGTGCGGAAAAACAATCTAAGTGGGGATGTGCGGATGAATCTGGGCCGTCCATTTTCGGATCAAGATCTTGATAGTGACTAGACACTACCAAAACGTTAACTTCACAGTACCAATTGATCATGAAAGATTTTCTTTTTTTGAATTTCAACGATTCTTAATAACTTGTTTTCTTCTTTTCTTTTTTTTAATTTTTATGTTTACTTCTTTCAGTAAATATGCAATCTTCACAATGGATTTTAGTGTTAAGTTTTAAATTAAAGTGAAAAACATCCATCTTCAGTGTATAAATGAATTGCGATATCAAGATTTCATATCTTAATATCACCATTTATTGAAAAAGTTTATATCAATGTTGATTTCAATGCACATACACATTCAAAAAAATCTGAAAAAGAAAATTAAAAAAAAAAATAGAAGAAAAATAAGTAATATTCACTGTAAAAATTAAAAAATAAAACATAAAAAAAAAAATCATCTACACTGTTTAAAAGAATTGTGATAATAACATTAAATAAAATGTTCAGTCTAATCTTTAAAAAAAATAATAAAATAAATAAAATAATTGACATGAAAGTAGATGCATTTTCGATCAAAACACTTGAAAAAGTTTTAGAAAAAAAGTTTATCATCATAGTTAAGGTAAATTGGGAAGTTAAGGACCAAATGTGATATTAGCTAAAAAAAAAGAAAAAAAAAACACTTGAGAAGATAATATAAGTATAGTAAAATAAATTAGCACATATAAGTTAGTTATATTTAACATCAAAGAGAATAGTATAGAAACTTGCTTATATTGCAAAACCTGCGAAACACACCCTAATAGGTTTAAACAAAGTGTTTGAAATTTTTTCATTTCTTCAGCACAAAAGATAATGCATCTGAGCCTTGAAAATGTAAGTTTATAATGTATGATGTCTTTTGATAGTGTTATTGAATTCGTTTCGGATATTTGTAACGCATCTACATTATGTGCGCCATAATTTAATATACCTATCTTTACGAAAGGCGTCGATCTACAGGAGCAAAATAACATTAAAAACATCGGACAAATGGTATTATGTTTTAATTTAAGTTGATAAAAGGCCATGCCTTTTAAACACATAAACATTTATAGAAGTTACAAAAAAA
Organism: Artemisia argyi; assembly: GCA_030686995.1. Lineage (NCBI taxonomy): Eukaryota > Viridiplantae > Streptophyta > Magnoliopsida > Asterales > Asteraceae > Artemisia > Artemisia argyi. Next base: position 82,695,648 of record CM060700.1, on the reverse strand, counting down.
ATGTGTTAAAGAGAACACATTATTCAAACGGTTATTTCCCGATCTACATACATGCATGAATAGAAAGCTGGTAATTGTCGTTTTGTTACAAAATGTATGTGGCGGCTGTAATCACACCATCCAGATTTACTACACAAAGGATATGCAAAAAAAACTGTGCTAGATACAAAGTCGCAATGTACCTGGTTCACTTCTTTTCATTGGTCCTGGTTTTTAAGCTTATTGAATTATCTATAGATAAATACAAAAAAAAATGCATAAAATATACCACTGCATCTTGCAGGCCAGATGTAGCACATAAGAGTTTAACCTGCTAGATGTAGCACATAATTTAGCCTGTCTTCATAGGTTTTTTGTTTCGTTGATGGTAGTGGATTCCTGCTTTGGTATCTTGTATTGAAATCTTGGTTAGCTTTTGCTATTTGTTCAGAAATAGACCTTTTGAAAAATTTGATGTCAGATTCAACTAGTTTCATGATCTTGTGTGCAGTCTGTGCTTCAACGATTTTGGGCGAGGTTAAGATCTCAGGTATAGATTTTCCTGTTTGTTCAGAAAGAGACCTTTTGGTGGATATGATGTTGGACTTAGCTAGTTTCAGGATTTTAGGTTCACTTTGGATTTCGACTATTTTGTGCAGGGTTGATATCCGATGTATTTTCCTGGTTAACATTGTTTTCAATGGTTCACTAGGGCCCTGCATTATTGTAAAACCCTAAAATTCTACATGATCATAATGACCAAATTACCCTTCTAAAAGATTTAAAATTCTTGAAACACATAAATTGTATAATTAAATGTAAAATTAAATCCTAATTAAAGTTTAATAAGTAAATAAACTTAGGTTATGTGTTCCTAAACTAAATAAAATTTACAAAATCCATATCCTACATAATAAAATTATTAGAACCGAAATTATATGTGATTATACAAGAAATTCGGCCTAAAGGATAATTACGAAAGAAATAAAACAAAACAAATCAAGTATTCTTGAGATAAAATCAAATATCTTGTTTCCTTATATTTTTACATGGTTCTTGATTATATACTCCATCATAAAACACGGTTTCTTCTCATCTCTCACAAGAAAACATCAAACATACATCTCTTTCTCAAAAAAAAAATAAATAAATAAATAAAAAATAAAAATACATACGATTTATTTTCAAAACCCTAAAAACAACAAAATTCTACAATCGGAATTTTGGAATTTTTCACACGAGTTTGGTATTTTTCCTTGGTTACTTGGTATTGGAAGGAAGCTAGAAAAATAAGGTTTTGAATTCTTGGAGCTTGGGTTGATTGGTTCGAATTTTTATTCTTGTTTTGATTCAGCCGAGAATGATAAATATCCCACAACTCATTCGGTCATCATAAAAATCAATTGTTAATTTTTATACTCTCTTTAAGTCACATATGATCCTAGAAAAATATTGGTTTTGATCCATGCACGTTATATTGGCCATATGGAATTAAACATGATTAAAACCCTAAATTCGTATAATTTTGTATGCGGCTCTAAATAATCTTTGTAAACCTCAAACATATTTTTACAATATGTAATATGATGTAAGTAACCTGTAAAAATTATATTTGAGATTATTTGAGGCCTAGAACCATGGTTTGTTAATTTATTATGTTTATTTGTTAATCGGCAAAATTTATAAATTAAAGAAATAAAATGAATAAATTAATTATTGGACCAATTCGATTTAAGGTTGGTGTTTCTGTTTTTTTTCTGGGATAATAAAGTTTGAGGATGCCTAAAATAATTATTTCTTAATTTGGTAAATTGGGGATAGATATTTGTTTAATTAATTAATTACCGATTTAATTAATATAATATAAGGGTGTGTTCTGTAATTATGCGAACTTGTTAGCCATTTTTGAAAATGATATTAGACCAGTAGTAATTGGTCTAAAATATAATATGGGGGTATTGTGTGTTAAATTTGGAACTAGAATGTTTAAATGGTAAATTAATTATAAATTAATTTGAGTTGGAAATTAATTAAAGTTAAGGGGCTGTTTTGAATAAATATTGTATTAAGGGCTGAAATGATATACTTTTGATAAATTAAGGGTTACAAGTGTTAATTGAATTAAATATGGTTATACTTGTAAAACAAATATTAAGAAGGACTGATTTTGGAAATAATGTAAATTAAGGGTTTGATTTGTAATATTTCTGAACTCAAGGGAGTGATTGGTAATTATTGTTAACTATTGGACTAATGTGATAAATATGGAAAATTGTAATAATTGCACTTTAAACCTTGTACTTTGACATATTTGCATAATAAACCCTAAAATATGGGAAGTTGTCATATTAAATCCTAATCTTGCATAATTGACATTTTGAACACTTAACTCATCCAAACATTAATTATAATCATGAATGGATAATATTATTGATATGGAAACTTGCTAATTTTGGAAACCTGCTATATATGGAAAGTTACTATTTTTGGAAAGTATACAAACAAGGGATAACCTAATCATGTTTAACCTAAATGTAACACTTGGTTACCAATTCATATAGGTCCAGTGAAGCGGGATTATGATCCTTTTTCCTTGTTTCCCTTGTTGCTTTTGAACTAAGGTACATATATCTACTGGCTTCTCATGCACTCTTGTCTTTCCTATTCCTTTGATATCTTGAACCTTGTTATGTTCCCTTGATTATTGAACCTTGTTATATTCCCTTGATTATTGAACCCTGCTATGTTCCCTTGATTATTGAACCTTGCTATGACCCTTTTAAAACTGAACCTTGCTTGAAACTTACACTATGATTCTTGAACCTTGAAATAACCTTGTCATGATACACTTGATATAATAAACTTGATATGATAATATTGACTTGAATCTTGATTTGAACCCTATGTTAAAATCACTTACTTCAATCTTTGACTTATACCTTGTCTTGAAAACCTATACTATGATACTTGATTGAAACCTTGACTTGAACTTGATATAACCCTTGATATTTTGAAAGTGCTTTTAATATTATAACCGGATGTGAAAAATTTTAGTAATTATATTATGAAAATGTTTTGAGGAAAAACTATTTTTAAATAAGGTTATGAACATTATGTAACACCACTTTTATATGAAGTTTCACTAATTTTATGAATATTTATTTTGAGGACTACCTTATTGAAAACCTTTATTTCATGAGAACCATTATTAAAAGATTTCTTTAAATAAACATTTGACATAAACATTTGAAATGAACCCTTGCCATAAACTTTTATTTGGAACCTAATATGAACCTCTACATTGAACTTATGACATGAACCTTTACACTAAACTCTACGTACTCTCTCACTATTGAACCTTTATCTTGAACCTTAAACATGAAATCCACATGAACCTTCTCAGTATGAACCTTGGTATAAACCTTTCCATCTTGAACCTTTTTACTATGGGCCTTGATAATAAACATTTTAATTTGAATCTTGACTTAAACCTTTTATATGAAACTTGACTTGAACCACTTGATATGGACTTTTGACTTGAACCTCTTGATATGAACCTTGTACTTGTACACTTGATATTTGACTTGACCCTTGACCCAAAGTTTGAGACTACGAGCCACCACTTGTATACTTGGTATTACTTGTTGTGGAGTAGCCACAACCATAGCATTGATGCAGCAGTGTTATGTACTCTAGTGTGGTTGGAGAGATGTACCACACCGTCCCTACTTGATTATCGACTACTGCTATGACCATGACTTGTTTCCAGGGGTGTATGGATGCATCCTAGATTTGTTTCTTGTTTTGATGGATTTATCATACTACTTGTTATATACTTGGTGACTGATGGTGTGTGCTATACACGTCTTTCACATCTTGGGAGCTAGCTACTCCAACCCTTGGAGGTATCCCCTCATATTATACTTGGTATCCCGAGGTCTCCCTTCCGGATGCATGGTTACTTGATTACTTGACTTGACTTAACACTTGATTGGATTTGGGCTCGTGGTGGATAACTGATCTGACCTTTATACCTTTATACCTTACACCTTCACAACTTTAATACAGGTTCTTCTTACTTCGGTTGTACTTCCTTTATGCTTTACTTTATCCTTCCCTTGTCTTATATATATCATTCTATATTGCTTGTTACTTTCATATCTGTTCACTGAGCTCAACCGCATTTCTTTTCCTGCAGCAGGTTTTAGTGGGAAGCTGGGTTATGAGTGAAGAGTGCATTGGACTTAGAAGACTTTACCTTGATAGCTTTTGGATTAGTAGGAGCTTTTGTACATTCCAGACTTACTCATTTGTACTACTTTCTTTTGTACTTGTACTTCAGTCTCCCTTGTAACCTTGATACTCATTTTTATTACTTGAGATGTATGCATGTGCTTGCTTTGATATGTCACCTTAATGTGGCACTTCTACCCTTATCAGGTTGGGGTGTTACAATTATGGTATCAGAGACCAGGCTGCGACTTGTAGTACATTAAACATTGACCTGTGAAGTTTGGACCACTAAGTTTCCACTGTAGCACTCATAAGATAACCCATGATATTTGCCTTAAGATATCCCCATATGAGCATAAGTTTTGACCGGTTAGGAATGGGTAGACTAGGACATCTATATTTGTGACACTTGCTTCCGCTGATGAAGTGAAAAGTGTACCGCTTTTGAGAGGAATTTTAGGTACTTTTGAGAGGAATTTTACAAAAGGAAGCATTTTGGACATTTTTGGAGCAAAAAAGTGAAGAAAACGACAAAGTCTCAAAATTATGCTGGAAATTGCACTTGGCGGCGTCACATGTTGCTAGTGACGGCGTCATGACTTGACAAAGAGGTGGATAAATCAATTACACATAACGCGCCAGAATGTTTTCTGAAGAGCTCGTGATGGCGTTACGTTATAATTTGCCAAGGCCATCATGTTAAACCCAAAGAGAGACGGCCCAGAGAAAATAAAGAGTGACGACGTCAGAAGTAGATCTAGGCAATACGAGTTTATTTTGGCGGCGAGTTGACGGCATCACACCTATCTCTTGAAGCCGTCAGGATACAAAATCTATATATAGTTTTCTAGTTTTCATTCATTGTGTGCAACTTTGAAGGGAGTAAATCCTAGACGAATTTTACAGATATTTTTAAGGGTTTCAACCCTTTGTTTCATCCATGCTTAATTGAAGATAAGTCTTTCATCAAATCATCCAATATGTCTATGTGTTTGTTGATTATATCTTACGCGTGTCTTCTTTTTAACATGCTAGGCAAGGTTTTCTTTGTGTTTTCCTAGATGTAATGAAACTTAGATATTGATTATGGGTTGGTTTTTGTTTATAATTGTTGTGGATGAATGAATTCGATGTTAGGCTTAAGAAAACTGGTAGACTTTCAATTGGTAACTTGCTTGAACGTCTTAAGAAACATTATCGGAGGTGTACTACGATATATTGGTTGTATTTAATGCGTAGGTAACTACTAATGAGATCATGTTAGGAGCTAGTAGTCGGCTCTACATAGGAAGAGGTAGAAGCTTATAGAGTTAGGGAAGATCGTACACGGCCCTACGAATGGTATTAAGGAATATAACCCGTCATCCATGCAATTGTAACAAACTAATCAACTTGTAAAAGATAGCTAGGGAGTAGTGAAATCTAAGTAAACACATTTTCTCTCATTATTGTTTTCACCACAATTAGTTTAAGTTTAGTTTATTTTCTTTTGATTACATCTTTAGTTATTTGGGTTAGTTGATTAGCAACTAATTCCGCCCACTTCTTCCAAAACTGAGATTTTACTTGCTTTCATCTAAAATATAAAAATACAAAAAGAATCATCCCTCATCTCTAGACCTAGTTTTAGTGAGTTTTAACCCTAGCGAACACTATTCTTTGAGTTGAACGATCAATCCCCCGGTACTTGTCACTATACTATACTACAACGGTCAGGTACACTGCCTGGTGGGGATTGCAAGCTTCTGAAGATCCCTTGAGAGGTAAAACCTTTTGCGAGGGCGCAATTCCACACATCATCCGCATTACTATGATTCTTGCCCTTGCCTTTAGGCCTTATAAGAACTGGTACCTCATAAGTTAGAAGTCTCGCATTCCATGTTTTGATTTCCAAGTAAGTTGGAATACTCGGGACACTACATTGATACCTTGCACAATTTGAGCTTCATTACTGATTTTGACCTCCATCTCCGATTTGTTTAATAAACATTCTGATCGTTCCGAATGTTATTCAATCATACTGTGTTTGACACATTCTTTGAATTTCGTACTTATGCTTGACACAATGTGTCGTTTGATAATACTTGACTCTTCATAATCCTTGAATACTCCTATGAGAAATTCTGGTATTTATTAACCATAGATACAGGAGTTTTGTTTCCCTCCCTTTGAATGGTGAACTTTGTCTACCAACCAGTTTCCTTGGAAGGTTACAATCTTAATAATGAAATTGTTAACTGAGCATGATAATGCCGACAACTGATATCCCGTACATCTCACTTTCGACAACCATACGATGTTCATATTACCGATGATACATACGCTACCTATCATTTGTGCTAATGAGTGATGAGTGTGTAAATACTCATCATTTTTGGTCAAATATGAACTACAAAATATTTAAAAACACTCAGAAATGCATCAAAATACAGAAAATATCACAGGAATGTGTTTTATATGTTTCAGATGCAAAATGATTTAAAACAGATGAAAACCGAACAAAGTTTGCATAATTGGCAGTTTCAGTCCCCCAACTCTCAAAACTTGACAAAATTAGTCCCTAAGCATTTATTTTGAAAGAAAATTCAACCGAAACCCTTAAAAATCAAAAGTTATCAAAAATGATCTTTGGGTAAAATGTTTTCAAAAGTATACAAGATTAGTCCCTGGAGTTTCACATTTGGCAAGATTGGTCCCTGTACTTTCAGAGATTGTCAGAAATGGTACCTGGAGAGAATTTACGAAGAGAAAGTCAACAAAAGTCCTCCAACAATCCTCAACTAACAAAATTGATCCTTGGAATGCATTTCAATGAATTACAAGATTAGTCCCTTAAGTTTGGCAAATTAACAAAAATGGCCCCTAGGAATTATAATTTGAAGGAAAGTGATAAAGTAGAACTCGGGAATTCAAGACTTGTCACAATTGAACCTTGAATGAAGATTGGATAATTGACAGTTTTTGTCCCTTGAAAAATCAGAAATTACAATTTAAGTCCTTTGGCTCACTACTAAACTACTACTAATCCAAAAGCCCAACATCTAAACTTAAACTTAAACCCTTAAACCCCCTTGGCCTAAATCTATTTCCAGTCCACCCTTGATCCTATCCCAGGCCCAGCACATCCCTCCCAAGCCCAACATCCAAACCCTTTGAACGTTATTAATAAAATGCGCCCCTCACCCTTTGACTTGATCAAAACCCAGAGTCAAATGACTCACCCTCTTCATCCCCTTCCCTGCTTTTACCCAGCATATCAAACACCATCGCCACTCCACCTCCTGAAACACTCAACCTCCACCCCTTCCCCAAGACCTCAAAAGCTACTCCTCACCAATACCAACCCACCTCTTTCACGGGTTGCCATGCCCCGTCACCAATCCACACCAATTGGGCACCAAAACCAAACTCAATGGCTTTGATGAATTGAGACCCATCCTATGGTTGAGATTGACTCAAAGAAGCACAAAAGTGTCCAGCTTAGCTTTTAGCTCATAGAAGAAACACAACAAGAAGCACACGAGGAGAGAAGAGAAACCCTAATGGAGGACTAATATAAATAGAGAAATTGTAAGCCATTGATGGTAGTCATTAAGTAGGTTTTTAGTAGTAGTCAATTAAGTAGGTTTTTTTAGTTTAAATTCAAGTCTTTAATATTGTTTAGTTTCAGTTCTTAGAGAGCTTATAATAGTTTTATTGTACTCAAGTGTTTTAGATTAATGCAAAATTCAAGTTTCTTTTAAAAATCTTTTTAGCTTATTCACTTATTGAACTGCTTGTTTATAGTTTGTTTCTGCTTATTCAGCTTAATCATTGCTTAATCATCAAAGTTTTTTCAAATTCTCAGCTTGAATGTTGCTTTTCTTAGTTTAAATTCGCAACAGTTAGTGCATTAAGTGGTGTTTGGCTTAAGACTTTTTCTTGGCTAGAAATCTGTTTTGACCCATTTTGGTTCATAAGTTAGACATAATTAGTTTTGGTTAGACTTTAGAAATAGAATAGAGGTAGGATTTAGCTATTTCATAAGGTTCTTGAGTTTGTTTTGGTTTTCTAAAATTTCATGATTTAAACTAGTTTAGACAGCCTAGTGTGGATTCACTAGATCTTAGGTGCTTTAATTAGTTGGTTTTGCTCTAAAATATGTTTGTACACATGCTTTTCACTTCTGGGTAATGGGTTTAGAAATTTAACTTGATTTGACCCACTTTCTTAACTGTTACATCAGCAACCATTGTCCCATCAGCCTTTCAAAGAGCATTTTTAATTTCCTTATTTTTAGATATTAAGCCTTGAAAATTTGCACAATTGTCATTTGATAGCTTGTGGTTAAGCTAGTATTTTTACTTTATTTTTACGATTTTTTTTACAGCTTATTTCAGCCTGCAAACTAGCCCCCTAGGTTGTTTTACCCTTGCTGCTATTTTAGAGTTAGGACAGACCTGGTGCTTTTTGGATTAGTTTAATTGCTTGTTGCTGTTCCCTTTAGCTTGTTAGGACCTCCCCTAGTATGCCTTATGTTTTATTCCCCCTTAGAGTAGTTTTTTATAGCTTTTAGCCAAATCATTTTAGCGCTCAAATCTGCCATCAGACCTGTCCTTACTCCCTACCTGTTCAACATCTAAATTAGCCCTAAAAGCTCTGTAATGTTTAGCATATGAACTCTTTGGTGGATCAACTGATATGTTTTAGGTTTCCTTGCATTAGCTTTTTTGTATTCTAGCTTATTTTGTGCCTCAAACCTCCCTTTTTGGCCTGTCTTAGCTGTGTTTGATTGTTCCAGCTTGTTGTGAATTGTGTTTACTTTTGAGTTTAAATGGCTTTATTAGGATGAGTTCAGTTTACTATTAGCCTATTTGGATTATTTGTTAGCTTATTGCATGCTTGTGTGAGCTTTTGGGCTCACCACATTTAGATTTGTTAGTATTTCATATTTTTTTTTGCTAACTGATAAGATTGGCCGCTGACCAGCTTCTGCTTCTGAATCTCAGTATTGACTGAGGTTGTTTGATCCTTGTTTATGCTGTCCTTAGCTTGTTGAAGTGTAGTTTTTGGTTTGTTTATGTGTTTAAAACTGAGTTGGTTTGATTCTTCATTATAGCATGTCCTAGCTTTTGAGGGTGATTTCTTCTTGATTGTTAAGTTTTATTTGAGCTTGTGTACTTGGAATTTGAGTTTCTGTTCTTTTAATTCTAGTATGTGGTTTAACTAATAGCTCTTGGCAATACTTAAAATCTCCCATTTTAGTCTAAAAATCTTACTGTTGCTATTAATAAGCTCACTCTGAATTTTTCTCAGCTTTTCCACAAAAGCTCCTTTGCAAAAGTGGTTTAATCTTTTTTGTTTTACAAGTTTTAAAAAGAAAAATTGAAAGAAAAAAAATGTTTGCAAAAACATGGAGTTAATGGGAGTCGAACCTGGGGTACTCTAAACACACAAACACACCATGCACATATAAATCCAACTGCCCTAGGGACTTGTCTCGTTAATTCTCTTCTTTGTTTTTTTATTTACCATGTTTTTCTTTTATAAGCTTATAGAACTGCTTTAGCTTATTAAGTAGCTTATTTCAATTAACTTTCTCATTTTCTTATTTTTCCTAGATTCATATTAGTAAGCTAGACTTTTCTTAAATTTTTTTATAATTTTCCTCAGCCATTTACTAGTTTTAAGAATTTAATTAGTTATTTTAGTATTTAAATCATAATAAAAAAATATAAAATAAAAAAAAATATATTTCTTTTTTCAAAAAAATTCTTTCATCATGAGAATCGTAGAAAAGTAATTTTTACACCCGTAGGACTAGTGTAGCTTAAAATTCACTTTTTATTTTGCGCACTCGCATTTTTTTTTAATTAACTTTACATTTTTTTAACTTAGCTTACGTTTTAGGGTTCCCTAATTCCCTATTATGCTTCCCGTAGTATCTTAGGTAGTTTTAAGATTTCCTTAGCATTCCGTTATTTATTTTCCCATTTAGGTTGCGTTTATTTCAATTCTTTATTCTCGTAACTTTAACGTACCATAACACCAAATAACTCTCACAATCGAACTTAAAAGCATTTTAATCTCCAAATCTCACACGATATTGCCCATTCACACCTTGTTGGGACACGACCCGGGTAATCACTTACCCGGTATCACACATATATATTGTATTCACGAGTTTTTGCAAGTTAAAATTTTCCTAAAGGTTAATTAGTAAATTCCACTCACATCTACTTTGTATTTATTTTTATACACGTTTCACAACCAATCAAAATTTGGCGCTGCTGTTGGGGAGGTTGTGTTGCGACAATATCGTTACGATTTTAACGATTAGTGACTTGTAGAACCTTCGTCAAGAATTTATCGCTTTCAAAAAATAAATAAAAAACAGAAAAATATTTTCCTTTTATTTTGTATATATACTTATCATATAAAAAAAATACAAAAACGTTTTCCGAATTTCTTGTTAAATAAAATAAACATAAAAAAACAACCGCCAAAAACCAAGGCAGAACACATACCAACTGGGGGTGTGAACATTAATAAGTTCCCAAACCAAAGATCAAACTTGCCTTTGTATCACTTGCGTTTTGGAAAACTTTTAAATGATAAGCAAACTTTAAGAGGAGTCGAAACGGTATAGGGCGATCCAATGAACTTCGCCCTAGTGAGAGATCGATTCTTCTCTCTCGCTCCCTTGTGTGTTTGTCTTTAAAAGTTAACCTTGCGTTTGTGATTATTGGTTTAAGTTCCCCTGTCTTTTAAGTTGGTCTTGTTTTAATTGAGTTGTTTTTTGTAGTGCATGCGCACTCGTTCGTTTACGTCAACAAGTCCTTTACAATCACTCAACAACATTCCAAGAAGAAGGCGTAATCGACAACGTACCAATCAAATAGTCAAACCCGAGATTCGTACTATTCCTCCAAACATGGCCGATAATCGTACCATGTCCGAGCTTCTCCAAGCACCCACTGAGGGTTATGGAGAGGCCATCGTTGTTTCGGCAATTGTTGCCGATAATTTTGAACTCAAGACTGGGTTGCTACAATTAGTAACTTCGAGTTAATACTTCGGTTTTGACAGGGACGATCCTCATTCTCACATTCTATGGTTCAACAAAATCACATCAACCTTCAAATACAAAAACGTCCCTCAAGAAGCTATCAAGCTTCATCTTTTTCCTTTCTCTCTCGAGGGTATGGCCCAGATATGGCTTGAAAAACAACCTCCTAGTTCTATTGAGACATGGGAAGACCTCGTGTTGAAATTTGTGAATGAATTCTTTCCCCCGTCTAAAACAACAAGCTTAAAGAATGAAATCACAAAGTTTACTCAAAACTTTGATGAATCTTTTAGCGAGGCGTGGGATTGTTTTAAAGATTTACTTCGCAAGTGTCCTCATTATGGTTTTTACGAATTGCACCAAATTGATACTTTCTACAATGGTTTGAACCAAACCAATCAAGATTCTTTGAACAATGCCGCGGGTGGCAATCTCTTCAATCGGACTCCTAGAGATGCTTTAGCTATAATTGAAAACAAGTCTAAGGTTCGTACTTCACGAAATAAGTCCATTGTTTCCCAAGTAAATGCAACCTCATCTAGATCATCTCCCGTGAACAATTCTAGCACCGATGCTAAGATAGACAAACTCACGAAAGCTATTCAAGCATTGGTTCTTTCCAAACAAAAGAAACTATCATCACCACAAACTTATTCACCTGCTCAAGTCAAAGCGGTTGATGAAACTTGTGTCACTTGTGGTGGACCTCATGCTTACTATAATTGTACTACCACCGATGGTAGTCAATTTGATGTTAAAGCCGTAGCCGGGTCTTACAATCAAGGAGGTAACCATTACCGTCCTCAAGTTTACCCAAACTATCGTGCTAGAAATTAAAATGGTCCACCTGGCTTTTCTCAACCCAATAATCCAAATCGATTCAATCATAATCAACAACAAAGAAATCAAAATGTTCAAAATCAATTTCGTGCCCCGATTAACCAATCTCCTAATCAAGGGGGTAATTTCAATCAAGGTTTTCAAGCTCCTAATTACCAAGCCCCTAATGTTGCTTCAAGTGAACTTGCTAATTACATCAAAGCAAATCAGGCTAACATGAGGGGAATGCAAAACCAAATCAACACTTTGAAGAATGATTTTCAATCTTCAATGTCGAGACAAGGAAATGAGCTTAAAAATGAACTTTGAAACACTAATCACAAGATTGAACAATCTCAAAGCAAGCTTGAGAACATGTTTGCTAGTCTTATGAATCAAATGAATCAAGCTTCTACTTAGGGTACTCTCCCGGGAAATACCATTCCCAACCCGAAGGGTGAATTGAAAGCTATTACCACTCGTAGTGGTAAAGCTTATGATGGACCTTCGACTCCTATTCCTCCACCAATGAAGGAAGCAGAACGAGAACCCGAGGTTACAAAGGACAAGGTGCAATCCTCAAGCTCACGAAGTACTGCACAAGTCCAACCTTTGGTCGATCAAACTTCAATTCCCGAATTTGATTTTCCAAAGAGCATTCCTAAGCCTTCAATCCCATATCCTTCGAGGCTTAGTGATCAAAAACTCCGTGATCAAACTAATAATCAAATGAAGAAGTTTTTTGAGATATTTCAAAAGTTACACTTCGACATTAGTTTCGCGGATGCTCTTCTCTAAATGCCCAAGTTTGCTTCCACTTTAAAGAGTCTTCTAAGTAACAAAGAGAAATTGTTCGAACTCACTAAAACTCGTTTGAATTAAAATTGTTCGGCGGTGCTTCTAAAGAAACTTCCTGAAAAATTAGGAGACCCCAGGAAATTTCTCATTCCATGTGATTTCCAAAAACTAGAAGAGTGCTTCGCCTTGGCCGATCTTGGCGCTAGCATTAATCTCATGCCTTTCTCTATTTGGCAAAAGCATTCACTTCCCAAGCTTACACCAACACGAATGACTCTAGAATTAGCAACCCGAACCGTTACGGTTCTGAAGGGTATTGCTGAAGATGTCTTTGTGAAGGTTGGCAAGTTCCATTTTCTTGCCAACTTCGTAGTCGTTGATTTTGATGCCGATCCTCGTGTCCCCCTCATTTTGGGAAGACCATTCTTGAAAACGGCTTGTGCATTAATCGACATCTTCGAAGGTGAAATGACTCTAAGATTTGGCGATGAAAAGTTGGTCATTAACATTGAAAACACTTCAAAAGATCTTCTCGACCTTGAACGAGAAGCAATTAACCAAATTGATGTCATCAATGTTGCATGCGATGAATACTTTGAAGAAGTGTTAAATGTGCAAGGATCAATTGATTATACCATCGATGTCTCTTCCCCCTCTCTCACTCCATTTGAGGGAGGTGACTTCATTTTGGAAGAAATTAAAGCTTGTTTATCATGTGATTCTCGTGTTGATCTTGATTCTATCAATCCGGAGGAAGACATACTTCTCTTTGAGAAGTTGCTTAATGATGATCCATCATTTCTTCCTCCAAAAGAATTTCATAATGAGGAAGTCAAAAATGTTGAAAAAACTGATGATTTTCCTGAAGTCGAACTTAAGGACTTACCACCTCATCTCGAGTATGCATTTTTGGAGGGTGACGATAAGTTACCCGTCATTATTGCTAAAGACTTAAATGAGGATGACAAAGCCGCTCTCATCAAAGTTTTAAAGTCACACAAGCGAGCCATCGCTTGGAAACTTTTCGACATCAAGGGTATTAACCCGGAATTTTGTATGCACAAGATTTTGATGGAGGATGACTTTAAACCGGAGGTTCAACAACGAAGAAGGGTAAATCCAAAAATCCACGAGGTTATCAAACAGGAAGTAATAAAACTTCTTGATGCCGGCTTGATTTACCCTATTTCGGATAGTCCTTGGGTGAGTCCCATTCATTGTGCGCCCAAGAAAGGTGGTATTACGGTTGTTAAAAATGATGATAATGAGTTGATTCCTACTCGATTGGTAACGGGTTGGCGTGTTTGCATCGACTATCGAAAGTTGAATGACGCCACCCGTAAAGACCACTTTCCTCTACCTTTCATGGACCAAATGCTTGAAAGATTGGCGGGAAACGAATACTATTGTTTCCTTGACGATTTTTCAGGTTACTTCCAAATTCCCATTGATCCGCAATATCAAGATAAAACAACTTTCACGTGCCCATACGGAACATTTGCTTATCGATGCATGCCTTTTGCTTTGTGTAATGCTCCGGGAACGTTTCAAAGATGCATGATGGCCATTTTTCACGACATGATCGAGAAAACAATGGAGGTCTTTAATGAGTGTGTAAATACTCATCATTTTTACCTTTTCTGAGCTGCCAAAACATCTAAAAACACTCAATATTGCATCAAAATAGTGAAAATATCCCAGGAATGTGTTTTATATGTTTCAAATGCAAAATAATCAAAAACAGATGAAAAACGTACAAAGTTTGCAAAATTGGCAATTTCAGTCCCTCAACTTTCAAAAGATGTCAAATCTAGTCCTTGGTTGTTCTAAAAACTTGAAAAACTTACCAAAGGTCCTTTTAAATCAAAAAGTTACAAAAATAGTCCTTTTGTGCAAAGTTTCACAGAATGTCAAGTTTAGTCCCTGAAGTTTGGAAAATTGTCAAAAATGGTCCCTAGGATATTAAAACTTTGAGAAAAACATATTTTGTCCTTGTACTTCTCATATATGGCAGGATTGGTCCTTGGTGGAAAAGTTTGGTGAAATTACACATTTGGTCCCTGAAGTTTGAAAGTTTGGCAGATTTAGTCCCTGAGAAATTTAAAATGGAAAAGTCAACTTTGGTCCTCATACTATTCATCACTTGGCAAGAAACAACCTTATGGAAACTTTGGAAAGATGCCAAGTCTCATCCCCCAACTTTCGAATAATTACAAAATTGGTCCTTGTCTTATTTGAAACCAAACCGGACCCTTAATAATTATTACCCAAATAAATCAAAACCAAATCCAATCCACAAACACAAAAGCCCACCTTCCTAATTTTGGCCCACTCCACAAACAGCCCGACACCCCTTTTATATTAAACACAGGGTCAAAGGTTTGACCCTCAGTCAAACCGAGTCAAACAAACACCCTCTTCACCCTTCCCTCCCCCACACCATTTGCAGACCATCACATCACCACCACCCCACTTTCCCTGTCCAATCCACTGCCCAAACCACCTCTCTCACCTAATACAACAAGCCACAATAAATGCTTCCCCCTCCAATTGGTATTATCAGAGCAATTTGCAAAATCCTTTTTCCCGCCAAAACACGTGGAGGGCTGTGATGAAGTTTCAGTGATCCAATGTCCCTAATTATTGATGGGAAATGATCAGAGAGGCAAGGGAACCCTAATCTTCAAGTATAAAAGGATGAGAAGTCCAAGAAGTAGAGTGTTAGCTTAATCTTAGTATTTTTAAGTTGTTTAAAGTAGTTTTCAAATTCTCAGTTGTAATTTAGCTTCGAAATAGTTTGATTTGTATTTTCAGTGTACTATTAAGGATTTTCATCAATCAAAGTTAAGTTTCAAGTTATATCTCAACCTGTGCAATTTTCAAATTTATTTCAAGTTTCTTATTCTACTGTGTTGTTGTTATCATTAAGTACTTATGGACTCTTAGGCCATATAAGCTCCCATAAAGCTTATTTAAGCTTTTAGAAACCATAAAATACGGCTTAGTTATAAAAAACTCAAAAATACAAAAACTGTCAACAAAAGTCAACTTGCAGGTTTAATGGTGATTTAAAGCTGGAGCATGGTTAATTCTGGATGGCCATGGGTTTAGTGGCTTGTGGAAGCCTGTAGGATTGGTTCTTGTGGTCCTTGGTTCTTGGTTTAAGCTGGAATGCACTTTGTAAGGCTTCAAATCTCATTTCTCTAATCATCATTGTAGCATTGCTTAACTAGTTGTTTTAATAGCTTTTCTGTGTTTACCTAGTGCTTATTAGTGATAATCTTGCATAATAATAGTATCTTGTTTATTGGGATCCTTAGTTGCTTTGTAGTCATAATTTGGCAGTTGAATTAGTACATTTTGTAATCTTGTGCAATTGTTGTTAATTTCTATGTTTAAGTGCTTATTTAAGGTTACTCTATCATAATAAGTCACTGTGGATCAGTTTCATAAGCCTTAGTAGCCATTTGCCTCTCAAAACACAAAACAGTCAATATATAAGGAGTGTTTGGATTTGTGGGATTCAAGGTGTTGAGTTGTTTCATTGTTGCTGTTTCTTGCTCATTAAAGTCACTTAGGATATAAATAGCTCAGAACAACAACAAAAATCAAGGTTCATTTATAGAAAAGTCAAAATCAAGTGTTAAATGGCCTAGTTTACCCTCTGTGTTGGATTAAGAGTGGTTTATGCCTCAAATCCATTCACTTGTGAGTGGTTTAGTTCAATTTAGTCTTATATTTGCTTAATTCATCAATTTGAATCAGAAAATCAGAATCAAAGTTCATCTTAGTCAACCTTTTACATAATATCAAAAAGTCAAAAATTACCATTGTCTCAGAAATCCAAATTTTGGAGTAATTTTTGTGAATTTTGTGTTAACTTTGAGAACTTGTCCTTTTCAGAAGTTAAAATCTACCACCTAGTGTACAAAAACCCATACTCAGCTTATTTTTAAGAATTTTTTGCAAGCTTGTGCATTAGCTTAAAGTTACCTGCAGGGCAAACACTTGCCCTATGCACAGGTTTGGACCCATTTTCCCAAGTGATTTGTGGCTTACCCAGTGGGACCCACCTTTGACTTATTGGATTTTTGGAAAGCCATACACCCCATTTTGATAAGCTAAGGCTTTTTTCAGCCTTTTGAGCTTGTTTGATAAGGCTGCAGGCCCCATCAAGTTTGGCCATCTTCTGAGTCAATACTGAGAACTCAGTGTAAGACCCCAACTTCATAGCCTCACCTAGTATTCATTAGTAAGCCATAGGTTAGCTTATTAGCTTATTTTGTAGCTTATCAGTCCCTCTATAAGTTTCAAGTTTAAGTTTGGACCCTAGATCACTTTTGCGGACCCACAGAGGTCCAAAACCTCTCATCTTAGGCCTGTTTTGGCTTATTGGCTTTTAAGTGCTTATTTGTGATTGATTGCTTATTTAGTTTGCTATTTGGTTCTTATTTGCTTATTTGTTGTTGTTAATCATCTGTGCATGCTTAGTTTCTCATTTCATAGCTTTTTCATAATAGCTTAAGTCCTAATAAGTTATTTAATAACTGTTTGGAAACAAGGGGTGCACATAGCTTATTTTTAAGCTAATCAAAAAGTTGTTTCACAAAAGTTTCTTATTTTCATCTCATTTTTAGCTGTCAAAAAGAAAAACACCAAAAAAACAAACATAAAATTAGTGATAGCTTCTATTTAATAGATTTTATCTTTTTCAATTTTCATTTCAGCTTATTTATAAGCACTTTTCCATTTTTATAATTTTCTTAATTTTCTTGTACCTTTAAGTATTTAAAATAATTTTCTTAGATTTTTCCTAAACAGTTTACTATTTATTAGAATTAAAAGTAGTTTAAATAATTAAATATGTAATATTAGTAATTAATTAGTTTTCTTAAATTTTAATTAATAACAGTAGGTTTTTATAATTTTTCTAAGTTTTATAAATTAGTTAAGACTTTTAGAAAATATAATTTTAATTTCTACTATTCATTTGACATTTTTGTTATTTAAATTATTTAAATTAGATTTAAATTAATTAAAAGATAAGTAATTAGTGGAATAGTCTAAGAATAATTTTTAGAAGTTTTTTATAATTTTGTAGGATTCCTGTGATGGTTAAATAGTTTTATAAATTTTTCCAGAATTTTCTAAGTTAATTTAGTATTATTTGTAATTTAAAATATTTTAATTAGTTTAATTAATAAAAAACTCATAAAAAGACAAAAGTTTTTTTTTTTTTTTTTTTTTTTTTTTTTTTTTTTTTTTTTTTACTTTCTTCAAGTTCATTTTAAGGTTTAGAAATTATTTTTGCAAATTTTTAGGTTAATTTGTAACATTTGTCATTTTTAGTTAATTTAAATTAGGTTTAATTTACTTTTTAAATAGTTTTAATTAATTAATTAATACTTAAATATTAAAATAATCATTTTTATAATTTCATTTTCATTTTAAATTTTCTTTTAATTTTAAGTTTTCAAAAGTTTCAATTGCACCCCCTGTAGTTTGTAATTTGTCAAAACCCACTTTTCTGTTTGTTATCTAATTCTAAATTGTGTATTTGTGAATATATCTGTATATCTGTTATTGTGAATATTATATCATTGTGCAAATACCAAAATATCAGTAGCAAAATCAATTCCCAATCATCTAGGCTACTGTCCTCAGTGCCACTCATTCTCAAAAGCGTTTTCCAAAAACACCATTTCAATCTCGCTGGGACATAACGACCCGGGGACACACTATACTATCACCGGAGAATTAGAACGGAGCTGTCTTTGACTTTTTGAACTTGGTCAATAATATCTGACCGTTTCGGGACCAATCAAAATTTGGCGCCGTTGCTGGGGAGGTTGTTGCGTTTTTTTAAAATTGTTTTAAGTTTAGTGGTTTTCAAAACCCTCCCTGTACAAATTTCACACAATTTGTAAAAAGTTTTTTGTAAAAATATCAATCATATCAAAAAGTTCATTAACACTTTTCCTGAAGTGTTAACAACACCAAAAAAAATCAAAAACAACAAAACAAACTATGAAGTTAAATTACTTCGTTTTATTTAAGATTACAACCTGAAACAGTTGGTATAAGGTAAGTTCTGACATTAAATTGCGAACTGAAGAGGAAAACTATTTACTTCCTCCCGCCAGCCTGCGAGTAATCTTAAAAGAACGATTTCGGTTAACGAATCAGTTCCAAAAATATTTCCCAAAGTTTTCTGCACACACACCCATAAGCCTAAAGACAAATTTTTCTGTTAATAAATACATAAAATCTTACCACCGCAAACCAAGGCAGAACACCTACCAACTGGGGGTGTGGACATAATAAGTTCCCAAACAAAAAATTAAAACTTGCCTTTATATCCCTGTGAGTGGTGTACCTTTTTTAAAGAAGCCATTCACTTGCGATTATTGGATTTAAGTTCACTGTGGTTTTGCCTCGATCTTGTTTTGAAAAATTGTTTTTAGTGCATGCGCACTTGGTCACAAACAAAACATAAACATCAGAAAAACGTACACGAGTTACGTACTGTTATTGAAGAACCAAAAACCGAAATGGCCGATGGGCCACCACCACCCTCCCTGGGATGACCCAGCTCCCGATCTCCGAACGATGGAGGAGTTGTGCCAGCCTACCATGCATGGGAGGGGCGGACCTATTGCACCACTCACTATTGAGGCTACGGACTTTGGCCTCAAGTACCACATGATCCAACAAGTCTAGAATTCGTGTCAATTTCATGGATTACCGGGTGACGATGCTAACAAGCATCTTGATAAATACCTTACGGTCACCCAAAGCATGAAACAGCATGGTGTCACCGATGATGCCCTCCGGTTGTATCTCTTCCCCTATTCTCTCACTCATCATGCCACTGCATGGTTTGACCGACTCCCAAAGAATTCTATTCATACCTTTGATGAAATGGTAACCAAGTTTTTAGCAAAATATTTTCCACCTTCCATGGTTACCAAGTTACGAAATGATATCAGCAACTTCCGGCAACGTCCCGAGGAGTCTCTTTTTGAGGCTTGGGAACGTTATAAGCTAGCTATTGATCGGTGCCCTAACCACAATATGTTACAAGTTACCATCATATATACCTTCTATAATGGTCTAACATTGAGGCACCGGGATATTTTCAATGCTGCTGCTGGTGGGACCTTTATGAAAAGGCGTCCCGAAGAATGCTATGACTTGATTGAGAACATGACTGTCCACCATAACTTATGGGATTCCTCTGCGGAGAGGGATGAGTCATGTAAATCAATCATTCCTTCATCATCATCTCCTGAAATAATTGCTCTCACCAAAAAGATGGATGATATTTTTACGGTTGTGTTGAGAATGAACCAAACGATGCAAAATCAGGTTCAAAATCAACAAGTGAAAGCCGTGGCCCGAAGTTGTGAAACTTGTGGGGGCCCACATCTTTATTCCGAGTGTCCAGCTACTGCTAGTTTTCCTCAAGAGAACGTTTATGCTGCTCACGGTTCCTACAACATGGGGGGTAATTCTTACCAACCACAAGGGGACCGAAATCTCTTAAGCTATCGTTCCAACAATTTTCTCGGACCTCCTGGTTTTAACCAAAATCAAAACCGTAACTCGAATCAGAATCGAGGAGATTTTAATCAAGGTCAAAACTCGAATTTCCAAAACCCGAATCAAAATCAAGGTCATTTTAATCAAAACAATTTTCAAAATGGCAATCCAAATCAAGGTTTTCAAGGAAATATTCAAAGAAACCAAAATCAAGGGAATTACAATCAGGGTAATTTCAATCAGAGAAATAATTTTCAGGGTAACAACAATCAAAATCAAGGGAATTTTCAAAACAACCGTGTTCAAAATTTTCCTACTCAAAATCAAAACGTTGTTCCACCCTCGTCTTCCTCCGATGAAGTGCTAAAACAATTCATGAAAGCACAAGAGGAAACGAATCAGTTATTGATCAGCAAGATCTCTGAGCTTCAGAAGTCTTTAAATGATCGACCCTCGGGCCCGGGTACACTACCGAGCAACACGATCGCTAACCCGAGGGGCGATGTCAAAGCGATCACTACCCGAAGTGGGGTATCATACAATGGACCCACGATTCCCTCTACCTCTTCTTCTCCTCCTACTAAGGTAGCGGAACGTGAACCTAAGGTTACCACGGACACGGTACTTCCTACTAATAACGGAGGTACCAACAACGTCCACCCTCAAGTTGTCACGGTCCTGACTCGTAAGTCGAAAGTTGTATTTGATCCTCCTGTGAGTTCTGATGAAATTCCAAAGAATGATCCTAAGCCGTCAATTCCATATCCTTCACGTTTGAATGATCAAAAGAACCGCGAAAGAGCTAATCATGAGATGGAAAAATTTTATCAAATTTTCCAAGAGTTGCACTTCGATATTAGCTTCGCGGATGCTCTTCTTCTCATGCCTAAATTTGCTTCAACAATCAAAAATCTGATAAGCAACAAAGAAAAACTCTGTGAGATGGCAAAAACTCCTCTTAATGAGCATTGCTCAGCAGTGCTCTTGAAAAAGCTTCCCGAAAAGCTTGGAGATCCTGGGAAATTTCTCATTCCTTGTATTTTCCCGGGGATGGTTGAATGCTTTGCCTTGGCCGATCTTGGCGCAAGCATTAACCTTATGCCTTACACAGTCTGGAAAAGACTCTCTCTTCCTGCTCTCACTCCTACCTGCATGACTCTTGAGCTTGCAGACCGTACTATATCTCATCCTCTCGGCATTGCCGAAGATATCTTTGTGAAAGTAGGAAAGTTCCATTTTCTGGCAGATTTCGTGATTGTTGATTTCGATGCTGACCCAAGAGTTCCTCTCATTCTCGGGAGGGGATTCTTAAGAACATGTCATGCTTTAATCGATGTATTCGAAGAAGAAATCACTCTACGTGTTGGTGGCGAGGCCATCACATTCAATCTTGAGCAGACTTCAAGATACTCCTCCAACTATGATGCTGAAACGGTTAACCGAATTGACATCATCGATGTTGCGTCAGAGGAGTATTCTCAAGAAGTCCTTGGTTTCTCATCCAGTGGCAGTACCACTCTTTCTACTGATCCTATCATTTCCGACTTTTCCCATTCTCTCACTCCGTTTGAGGGAAGTGACTTCCTTCTAGAAGAGGTCGAGGCATTTCTTGCTCAGGATAGTTCAATCCCTCATGGGGTTGATGAAAACTATCTTGACCTGGAGGGGGACATTCTTCTTCTTGAAAGATTGTTAAATGATGATCCTTCACCCTCTCCGTCTCCAAAACAACTTCATAAAACGGAAATTAAGTCTATTGAAAAATCTGAAGAATTTCCCGAGGTTGAGCTCAAGGACTTGCCTCCTCATCTAGAATATGCATTTCTGGAGGGTGATGATAAATTACCCGTCATTATTGCTAAAGACTTGAAAGATGAGGAAAAGGATGCACTCCTAAAGGTTCTTAAGGCAAACAAGCAAGCAATTGCTTGGAAACTCTCCGACATTAAGGGCGTTAGCCCAGACTTTTGTACACACAAAATCTTAATGGAGGATGACTTTAAGCCAGCAGTGCAACAACAGAGAAGGGTAAATCCCCAAAATCCACGAAGTTATCAAACAAGAGGTTCTAAAACTTCATGATGCGGGATTGATTTACCCTATATCTGACAGTCCTTGGGTTAGCCCAATTCATTGTGTTCCTAAAAAGGGTGGCGTAACCGTTGTCACCAACGAGGATAACGAGTTGATCCCGACTCGTTTGGTCACGGGTTGGCGAGTATGTATTGACTATCGAAAGTTGAATGAAGCCACCCGTAAAGACCATTTTCCTCTCCCTTTTATGGACCAGATGCTCGAAAGACTAGCGGGGAATGAATACTACTGCTTCCTCGATGGTTTCTCGGGTTACTTCCAAATCCCCATTGATCCACAGGATCAAGAGAAAACTACCTTCACATGCCCCTACGGAACTTTTGCTTACAGACGTATGCCTTTCGGCTTATGTAATGCACCAGGCACGTTCCAGAGGTGCATGATGTCTATCTTTTCCGACATGATCGGGAAAACCATGGAGGTATTTATGGATGAATTTTCAGTCATCGGGGATTCATTCCAGTCTTGTCTCTCCCACTTGGAACAAATGCTTAAACGTTGTAAAGAAACGAATTTGAGTCTCAACTGGGAAAAGAGCCACTTTATGGTCAAGGAGGGTAATGTCCTCGGCCATAAAATTTCAAAGAACGGGATTGAGGTTGACAAAGCCAAAATCGATGTCATTGCTAAATTACCTCATCCCACCATCGTTAAAGGTGTCAGGAGCTTTTTGGGTCATGCCGGCTTCTACCGTAGGTTTATCCAAGATTTCTATAAGATTGCCCGGCCTATGACCCATCTCCTCGAGAAGGATGCTCCTTTCATCTTCTCTTCTGAGTGCATCGAAGCTTTTGAAACATTAAAGAAAAAGCTTACCGAGGCACCGATTCTTGTTGCCCCCTATTGGGACCTACCTTTTGAGCTTATGTGCGATGCTAGTGATTTTGCCATAGGTGCGGTCTTGGGGCAACGAAAAGCAAAATACTTTCAGCCTATACACTACGCAAGCAAAACTATGATCGAGGCACAAAGTCACTACACCACCACTGAAAAAGAACTATTAGCTGTGGTGTATGCCTTTGAGAAATTCCGGTCATACTTAATCTTGACCAAATGCGTGGTGTATACGGATCACTCGGCTTTGAAGCACCTATTTGTAAAGCAAGATGCAAAGCCGAGGCTACTCCGTTGGGTTCTCCTCCTCCAAGAATTTGATATCATTATCCGTGATAAAAAAGGAGCTGAGAACCTTGCTGCTGATCATCTCTCACGATTAGAAAACCCTCACCAGGATGTTTCTGAGAAAAAGGAAATAAATGAAACATTTCCTCTCGAGACACTCAATGCGGTTGCTTTTCGTGTTGACTCTATTACACCATGGTTTGCCGACTTTGCAAATTACCATGCGGGTAACTTCATCGTGATGGGGATGACGTCCTAACAGAAGAACAAATTCTTCAAAGACGTTAAACATTACTTCTGGGACGACCCCTTTCTCTTCAAAATCTGTGCCGATCAAGTCATCAGGCGATGTGTATACGGACAGGAAGCCGCTGATATTCTCAAGGCTTGCCATGCTGGACCCACCGGGGGCCGTCATAGTCCTAACTACACCGCCAAAAAGGTGTTTGATTCCGGTTTCTATTGGCCCACGATCTATAAGGATGCCCACGAGTTAGTCAAAGCTTGTGATGCTTGTCAGCGTCACGGGAATATTTCACAAAAGAATGAAATGCCACAAAATGCCATTCAAGTTTGTGAAATCTTTGACGTCTAGGGCATTGATTTTATGGGGCCATTCCCATCTTCTCGTGGAAACAAATATATTCTCGTGGCTGTTGACTACTTGTCAAAATGGGTTGAGGCAAAGGCCTTACCCACTAACGATGCCCGAGTTGTTGTGAAATGTGGAAAACTAGAAGGGGGGGTTGAATAGTTTTGCGCCTTTTTCGTTTTATTAGCTTTGTAAAAGATAGCTTCTAAAGTTTAGATGAAAGTTTCAAATCTCTAATGCGTAAATATAGATACAAGTTTATTTACAATTTCGTATAAACACCACTTATGTATAATGCACAATTTCAAAACTCTTTAATGTGAGAATGGCGATACTAGTGTATTTACGATTTTATATATACACTACTTAAGTTTGATGTTTGGAAAGAGTTTATAATTTCGCATATCATATGTAAGTATATATATATGTATAAGTGTTTTAATATAAGTTTGTGTACTTGGTTTGTTTTTAAAAGACTAATATTATGAATGAGTT
Source organism: Artemisia argyi (assembly GCA_030686995.1). Taxonomy (NCBI): domain Eukaryota; kingdom Viridiplantae; phylum Streptophyta; class Magnoliopsida; order Asterales; family Asteraceae; genus Artemisia; species Artemisia argyi. The sequence continues at coordinate 82,670,926 of CM060700.1, read as the reverse complement.
TTAGTTTGATCTTTATGTGAAATCAATATGTGCACTACACAAGCAATTATAACTATGAATGATATGCAAGTAAGTAATTAATCAAAGAGTAAGAGATGGAAAGATCAAACCGAGAGACAAAGGATTTATAGTGGTTCGGCTACAGGGACACCTTCCTTGCCCTACTACACTCCCCGAGCACCTACTCGAGAGTTTTCTTCACTAGATCAAAAACCTCCTTTATGGCGGAGAAAACCTTACACACCAATTAGCACACCACAACAATATCACACCACAATCACAACTTCAACACAACTTCTTCACACCAATCTTCTTCACACCTAACTTCTACACACCAATCTTCTACACTTCAAATATCTTCACAACTTTCTACTTTGCTCCTAGCTTCTTCACAACTTAATACTTCCTAACTCTTTTTCTTCACACCACTTGTTTCTTCACACCTTCACTACTAAGTCCTATCCACTACTTCAAGATATATACTACTTCACAACTTCTAGGCTTCAAGGTCTTTTCAACTTCAAAGCTTCAACTTCTTTGTCTTCACAACTATCTTCACTTCAATGATCTACCACACCTTATTTCTTCTATCACTAATCCTATCCACTTCTACCTCTTCACTACTAGTACACCTTCACACCTTCAATAGATCTAGATCCTATATCTAAATCTATCTAACCAATGTATACACAATGTTCACAAGAAAGAAATTGATATACAAGATGAACTAAGCAAACAACTTAGATAGCAAGATGATACTAAGTTGTAATACTCCTAATCTTGATAAGTAGGAGTATTCTTCTCTTTGCACTTGAAAGAATGAGGCTTTGGATCACTTGGAAACAAAGGCTTATGAATTGTATGATCAAAGGATTTTTAGGATTGAAATGGAGATTTGAATCAGAAAGTTTATGTGCAAAAAGGTGAGGAAAAAATCCAGATTTAAGGTGGTATTTATAGGCAACAGAATCTGACAGAGGAGCGTGGCCGGTCCCCTTAATTCATGGCCTACCCCCTTAAAATTAAGGGGACCGCCCTTTATAATTAACGGGGCCGCCCAGCTGAAACGGCCAGATTCTTTGTCTTTTAATGGGGAAAGTTTATTTGGTGAAAAACTAACTGATTTTGGTTAAAAATTTGAATTCATATATTTAGTATGAATAAAACATTTTTCTTTATTACCAAAAGTGTTTTTCAAAAATATATAATATGTTTATATAATTAAATAAACTTTGTATTAGTTAATTAAATACCCCTTTGATCATAAATTGCACTAAACACTTTGTTTATTCATACCTTAAGTGATTAGTTGGTGAAAGTGATTATTTACCGCTAAATACTTGTTTACGTCATAATATTTGGATTTGATGAGTTTGAGTTTTGTGATTATCAAAACATAGAGATATCGAAAGATATGAATAATGTTTTTAGTCAATTATTTATATCAACAATCTCCCCCTTTTTGATGATTACAAAACCTAAACTTATTAAATCCAAAAGTTAATTTTTAGACAAGTATTTAGTAAGTTTACATTCACTTCTCCCCCTTTTTGTAGAATCAAAAAGGTTTAAGCCAATAGATAGAAAACTCCCCCTTGATGTAAGCTCCCCCTCGTTTGAGGGCACCAAGGGTTTGAGAAATAGGATTCTTGCAAGAAAAATATTAGAAGCACAAGCATGGCACAAGCAAACACATATATCATAACATCAATAACTAGTAAGCATGGCAAGGATAATTCGAAACATATGTCAAATCATTCAATATTAGAAAATGATTATGTCAACCCATAATCATTGTTACAAAACCATAACAATAGAATTACAAACAACGTATAATATCCTAATGTGCCAATCAAGGAGTGTCACCAAACTTTCTTGAATCCCAAAATGGTTGAGGAGTTTTATTTGAAAATGAGAAACATAAGCATGTAAAATGCTTGGTGGTTTGGTGGAGGTAAACATTTGGTTGCATGGATGTTGTTGGGTTTGGAGATGTGGAGCTTGTAGGTGGTGAACTTGAGGATGGGTTTGTTGATTGAGGGTTTTGATGTTGTTCAAGTGATGGTGTTTGTTGAGATCTAGTAAGAAGATACTCAATCCAAGTAAAGTGCTCATTCAATGCAATGGTTTGTTGTTGAAGGAAGATGCAACAAGGGCAATTGTTGACATGCTTCTCAATTTGGTTTTTGTCATGTGGTGATGATGGTGAGCTTGATTGTGGTGGATCCAAATTGCATTGAGCAAGATGTAATGCTAAAAGAGCACTAAGCTCATGTGCCTCTTTTAGCTCCTCAACGAACTTCAAGTGTTCGGAGGAAGGTGATGGTGGTGGAGTTTGATAGTTGTCTTGTGTGAAAGATTGCACATGCAACATGGGAGTGGCATGTGAGGTTGTAGGATGTGGTGGTGGTACTCTTGGTGGTGGAGACATGATTGAGCTTGGGTAATCATGAAAGCATGATATGGGTGGAAGAGGTTCTTCATGAGATGATGATGTTTTTGTTGAATGAGCAACATGTGATGTGTTGATTGAGAGGTTGGGATTGAGCATGCTCATCATAAGAAGAGGCATGAATGAGGGAATGAGAGGATGATAGGTTGTGAGATGAATCAATGTTGTGGGTTTGAGGTTTAGTAGTTGGTTGACTTGGAACAACATCACTTGAGTTATGACAAGAATCAAGTTTCCTCCTCCAAACGGGTTTGACGGAGATCCTTGCGGTTCTTGAAATCTTAGGTTTTTGGTTGTTAGGAGATGACATGTTTGGGTGTGATGGCATTAATGATGGGAAGAGGGTATTTATAGTGTATGAGAAATGTGGTTTAGGAAGGTAAATTTTGAGGGATAACATGGGACAAAATGTGTTTGTGAATTTTGGGAAGTATAGGCTGAAGTGGGTCAAAAAGTAATAAAGAAAACAGTATCCCCGACCATCAGATGGCCGGTCCCCTTAATTAGGGGCCGTTCCCCTTAATTTTAAGGGGGGCGCCTTATATAATTAAGGGGGCCGCCCATCTGGTGATTCCCAGAATGCCAGAAATGGGTTTTTGGCAGAAAATCTTCAAAAAGGTTGTGTTTTTGGATTTGGATTCAAGTAAGTTCAACTCTTTGAGGCAATATAGGACATACTATTCATGAATGTAGAGAGTGATAAAGAAATAATTGAAGTAAGCAAGAAATTTCTAATAATCATCTATCAATTTATTTATCAATTAAGATATGCAATTAAGAAGGCAATAAGGCAAATAAACTAAATGTGCAACTATATGAAAATAATAACATTTAGCCTAGAGCAAACATATTGATGGTTGTTAACAAGTAACAAATGGGTGGATGTAATTATATGGACTTCAAGACTTGTTACAAACAAGATCCATATGGGCAAGTCATGATTCTCATGAAATAATTTGATTAAATTGTGAATGTCATTTCCAATAGAAGTGTATGACACATGTGAGAAAGTTAAATGTGTTTTAAGCAAAATGTTTTTAGTTTTATTCAACAATGTTTTAAAGTAAATTCAAGTGTGCATTACAATAACGTAGATTGAATTTTGTTTCATAATGTGAAGAAAAGCAAGATAAAAAGAAAATTTTGATCTCGTTTTTGATTAAAGCAATGGTTATGAAAGAGGTTTTAATTAAGAAAAATATTTCATTCAAAAAGAGAGAAGTTTTAAACATGATGTTTTGATCATGATAATCAAGAAGTTGCAAGTGAAGGATTTGAAATGGAAGCTTGTAATGCTTTAAGAGAATCACTTAAGCCCATTGTCGCACATAATCATCCTTAATGACACCTAAAGATATTAAAGTGAAATGATAGATACTAATGATCTAAATGCAATGGGATAGGAAATAGCAAGGTAAATAGTTCATGGATACAAGATAAACATATGTATACAAGGAACATCATAATATCAAGTAGCAAACAAATATCAATTATAATGCGTCTATTGAAGCAACTAGTAAGATCATATAGCTTAAGTGGAAGGGTTCTACTATAGATCATGGAAGATTTAATAAAAGTGATACTAGACTAAACAACAAGAAGATTAATAATGCTAATATCATGTATGCATATATTAGTATTAAAAATCTAAAAGCATGGCAACATATCAGTTAAGTTTTATTCACACACTAATTAAAACATTCTAAAGTATAATATAACATTGACATGTTTTAGAAAAGAAAAACTTATCTCAGGTCCAGCTTTTCAAAAAGGATGGGCATGATGGTGAAAGAAGAAATTTAGGAGGCTTCATCATGAAATAGTACCCGATACACCATGATACCAATACTCCGAGGGTGAAGAACAAAATGCCGATACATGAATAAATCCGCAACAACGTCATAGGCGAAACATTTGTAGAAAGTGAAACAATATGATAGAGACCAATATCCGTCAAAGGTAATAGAGCGAGATGAGTAGATCAACACGTAATAGGCTCTTCATTCATAAATTACCTAAACAAGATAAACAGCTTGGTACCCAGATTCTCATGGGTCCTAGTTGGTTAGATGACAACATCCATTGCATTTGAATGCACATGATGTGGATGTCGTTGATAAGTACAAGAATTCATCAATAGTTTGTTTTAATTAACAAACAATGACTTTCTTGACTAGAATAAAAAGTAATGAATATTAATGGTATTAGTCCTAAATTTACTCACTAGTTTTAACAAATTTTATTTGTTTTGATACATTTGTTGAAGGATCATTTACGATAAATCCTAACCCGGTTTTATCATAAAATGGCTTTTGAATGTCGAGAAGATATTTTAAAGATTTAGAACTATTTTCGAATTTTGCTAATGTTTTTGCTTTTTCCTTTTCTATTTTAATTTCATGTTTGTAGTCTCGACATTTTTTACATTCAAGATCGATTTCAATATTACTTTCAAGTCTAGACATTTTATCTTCTAAAATGGTTTCTTTTTCAAAGTTGTTTTCAGCGGATTTTGAAAATTCGTTTTTAAAAATAATTTTTGAATCAATGTTGCAAAAATGTTTGAAGTTGTTTTCCAATTTTAAAAATTCTAATATAAATTGATCATAGCAAAAATGTTTAGTTTTGGATTGTACCTTCTTTGTAGTTGTACATTCTTGATATGCTATACGGTGATCAATTCCATATTCCATGTCGCACCATGTTTTGTTTGTGGTTCCACTTGAATCTAGAAACATGTAGTTCTTGCCGTCAATACTTGTGTTCTCATTTGTTTGAATATTCTCATGAGCCGTATTATCATCGTCTTCTTTGCATTTGTTGCACCATGATTTATTCACGCTCTTCCTTTGGATTTGACTCATGTATTCTTTGATGTATATACCTTCAATGATCGCATTTGAACTAATAGTACATGTATTTACATCAACTAAATATTTATTTACTAAATTTTTTGGATTGACAATTTCTTATGCAATATCACGTTTATCATCTTTGGTTTTACATTTCTCTTGGTGAATCTTTAAAAGATATTTCCAAATATCATTTGCCGTTTTACAACGAAATAATCTTTCATATTTAACTTTTGATAGAGTTTTGAGAATAAGTAATTTGGCTTTAGTGTTTTTATCAATATTAGTTTGAAGATTATTATATTGATTTTCAAAATCCATTTTTGTTGTTTTAAGATCACCAATTGAAATGATATGCCAAAGATCAAGATCTATTGATTTCACATAATTTTCAAATTTAGTCTTCCATTCAAGAAAATGATCATTTTCAAATAATGGTGGTTTTTGCGTAAATTCCTCTTCTAGATATTTTTCAAATTCCATAGATTGTCACAAGTTTTAAAATACAATATATTTTAAAAATCTTGCTAGACGTGGCTCTGATACCAATTGTGGAAAACTAGAAGGGGGGTTGAATAGTTTTGCGCCTTTTTCGTTTTATTAGTTTTGTAAAAGATAGCTTCTAAAGTTTAGATGAAAGTTTCAAATCTCTAATGCGTAAATATAGATACAAGTTTATTTACAATTTCGTATAAACACCACTTATGTATAATGCACAATTTCAAAACTCTTTAATGTGAGAATGGCGATACTAGCGTATTTACGATTTTATATAAACACTACTTAAGTTTGATGTTTGGAAAGAGTTTATAATTTCGCATATCATATGTAAGTATATATATATGTATAAGTGTTTTAATATAAGTTTGCGTACTTGGTTTGTTTTTAAAAGACTAATATTATGAATGAGTTTTAGTTTGATCTTTATGTGAAATCAATATGTGCACTACACAAGCAATTATAACTATGAATGATATGCAAGTAAGTAATTAATCAAAGAGTAAGAGATGGAAAGATCAAACCGAGAGACAAAGGATTCATAGTGGTTCGGCTACAAGGACACCTTCCTTGCCCTACTCCACTCCCCGAGTCACCTACTCGAGAGTTTTCTTCACTAGATCAAAAACCTCCTTTATGGCGGAGAAAACCTTACACACCAATTAGCACACCACAACAATATCACACCACAATCACAACTTCAACACAACTTCTTCACACCAATCTTCTTCACACCTAACTTCTACACTCCAATCTTCTACACTTCAAATATCTTCACAACTTTCTACTTTGCTCCTAGCTTCTTCACAACTTAATACTTCCTAACTCTTTTTCTTCACACCACTTGTTTCTTCACACCTTCACTACTAAGTCCTATCCACTACTTCAAGATATATACTACTTCACAACTTCTAGGCTTCAAGGTCTTTTCAACTTCAAAGCTTCAACTTCTTTGTCTTCACAACTATCTTCACTTCAATGATCTACCACACCTTATTTCTTCTATCACTAATCCTATCCACTTCTACCTCTTCACTACTAGTACACCTTCACACCTTCAATAGATCTAGATCCTATATCTAAATCTATCTAACCAATGTATACACAATGTTCACAAGAAAGAAATTGATATACAAGATGAACTAAGCAAACAACTTAGATAGCAAGATGATACTAAGTTGTAATACTCCTAATCTTGATAAGTAGGAGTATTCTTCTCTTTGCACTTGAAAGAATGAGGCTTTGGATCACTTGGAAACAAAGGCTTATGAATTGTATGATCAAAGGATTTTTAGGATTGAAATGGAGATTTGAATCAGAAAGTTTATGTGCAAAAAGGTGAGGAAAAAATCCAGATTTAAGGTGATATTTATAGGCAACAGAATCTGATAGAGGAGCGTGGCCGGTCCCCTTAATTCATGGCCGGCCCCCTTAAAATTAAGGGGACCACCCTTTATAATTAAGGGGGCCACCCAGCTGAAACGGCCAGATTCTTTGTCTTTTAGTGGGGAAAGTTTATTTGGTGAAAAACTAACTGATTTTGGTTAAAAATTTGAATTCATATATTTAGTATGAATAAAACATTTTTCTTTATTACCAAAATTGTTTTTCAAAAATATATAATATGTTTATATAATTAAATAAACTTTGTATTAGTTAATTAAATACCCATTTGATCATAAATTGCACTAAACACTTTGTTTATTCATACCTTAAGTGATTAGTTGGTGAAAGTGATTATTTACCGCTAAATACTTGTTTACGTCATAATATTTGGATTTGATGAGTTTGAGTTTTGTGATTATCAAAACATAGAGATATCAAAAGATATGAATAATGTTTTTAGTCAATTATTTATATCAACATGAAATTCTTGAAATCCCTCTTTGCTCGTTTTGGAACTCCACGTGCCATCATTAGTGATCGCGGTACTCACTTTTGCAATGATCAATTCGCAAAAGTCATGCTTAAGTACAGTGTTACTCATCGTCTTTCTACCGCGTATCACCCACAAACAAGTGGGCAGGTGGAGGTTTCAAACCGTGGTATTAAACGGATTCTTGAGAGGACCGTAGGTGAAAACCGTGCTTCCTGGTCGGACAAACTAGATGATGCACTCTGGGCCTTCCGTACAGCTTACAAAACACCCATCGGGTGTACTCCCTACAAGCTTGTATACGGGAAGGCGTGTCATTTACCAATCGAGCTTGAGCACAAAGCCTACTGGGCCTTGAAACATGCAAACTACGACCTTCATAAAGCAGGTGATCACCGTAAAGTTCAAATCAATGAATTAAACGAACTTCGTGATCAAGCCTACGAGAACTCTTTGATCTACAAAGAAAAGACAAAGAAGATTCACGACTTTAAGATTAAGAACCGCGTTTTCAACGTCGGTGACAGAGTCCTTCTTTTCAACTCAAGGTTAAAGATCTTCTCGGGGAAATTAAAAACCCGATGGACCGGACCATTCACTGTTGCTAAAGTATATCCATACGGGACTGTTGAGTTATCTCAACCCGAAGGTCCCAACTTCAAAGTGAATGGTCATCGTTTGAAACACTATTTTGGAGAGGACATACCACCCATGGTTGTCCCTGATCTCCAAACTTTCCCCATAGACCAATGAATTCGGGAATCGAGTCAAGCTAGTGACTCGGTGAACAAAAATTAGCAAAATATGGGTTTTCATCCGTATCTCTGACTTCTTTCTACTCTCTACCACTCTAGTGTGGGGGAGTGGCCGTCCCCTACCTTTTGAAAAGTAAATATGTATATAAGTTTCAGTTAAAAAAATGTTTATATGTACATATAAATAAAGTGAAAAGTAAAATCAATATTTCCACTGTTAGTTTCGAATATTAGCTTTTTCCGTTCAGAGATTCGGCATAATAGCCGGGACTTCGAATATTGAGGACAATATTCAAATCTAGTGTGGGGGGGGGGGGGGGGGGAATTCTTGCGAATTTTATCACAAAATACTTTCTAAGTACCCCCATTTTGGCCTAAATGTTTCAAAATTTTCACTTTAAATCAAACTTTTTGTGGTAATCAGTCCGCCATGTCTAAATGACAAATGGATTGGCTAGTCCAGGAGCAAACGGCTCTTGGTAAAGACATCTCAAACCCGTTGATGGCTTGCAATTTGCCAAAAATTGTATGGTAAATCAACTCGCCATATCCCATTAAGCGAATGAGTTGGCTAGCCCGCAAGATTATGGCTTGTGGTAAAGGCCGTGGAAAATCCATAATTGGTAATCAGCTCACCAAGATGTTGACTTAGTCCATCAAGAGTTGGCTAGTCCAGAAGCAAACGGCTTTTGGTAAAGACTAATCAAATCCATTGACAGCTGGTGATTTGCTCAAAATCACATAGTTTTTCTTAAAAGATTGCTAGGGACTAGCAATGTTTTAGTGTGGGGGATTGATGAGTGTGTAAATACTCATCATTTTTACCTTTTCTGAGCTGCCAAAACATCTAAAAACACTCAATATTGCATCAAAATAGTGAAAATATCCCAGGAATGTGTTTTATCTATTTCAAATGCAAAATAATCAAAAACAGATGAAAAACGTACAAAGTTTGCAAAATTGGCAGTTTCAGTCTCTCAACTTTCAAAAGATGTCAAATCTAGTCCCTGGTTGTTCTAAAAACTTGAAAAAGTCACCAAAGGTCCTTTTAAATCAAAAAGTTACAAAAATAGTCCTTTGGTGCAAAGTTTCACAAAATGTCAAGTTTAGTCCCTGAAGTTTGGAAAATTATCAAAAGTGGTCCCTGGGATATTAAAACTTTGAGAAAAACATATTTTGTACTTGTACTTCTCATATATGGCAGGATTGGTCCTTGGTGGAAAAGTTTGGTGAAATTACACAGTTGGTCCCTGAAGTTTGAAAGTTTGGCAGATTTAGTCCATGAGAAATTTCAAAATGGAAAAGTCAACTTTGGTCCTCATACTATTCATCACTTGGCAAGAAACAACCTTATGGAAACTTTGGAAAGATGCCAAGTCTCATCCCCCAACTTTCGAATAATTACAAAATTGGTCCTTGTGTTATTTGAAACCAAACCGGACCCTTAATAATTATTACCCAAATAAACCAAAACCAAATCCAATCCACAAACACAAAAGCCCACCTTCCTAATTTTTGCCCACTCCACAAACAGCCCAACACCCCTTTTATATCAAACACAGGGTCAAAGGTTTGACCCTCAGTCAAACCGAGTCAAACAAACACCCTCTTCACCCTTCCCTCCCCCACACCACTTGCAGACCATCACATCACCACCACCCCACTTTCCCTGTCCAATCCACCGCCCAAACCACCTCTCTCACCTAATACAACAAGCCACAATAAATGCTTCCCCCTCTAATTGGTATTATCAGAGCAATTTGCAAAATCCTTTTTCCCGCCAAAACACGTGGAGGGCTGTGATGAAGTTTCAGTGATCCAATGGCCCTAATTATTGATGGGAAATGATCAGAGAGGCAAGGGAACCCTAATCTTCAAGTATAAAAGGAAGAGAAGTCCAAGAAGTAGAGTGTTAGCTTCATCTTAGTATTTTTAAGTCGTTTAAAGTAGTTTTCAAATTCTCAGTTGTAATTTAGCTTCGAAATAGTTTGATTTGTATTTTCAGTGTACTATTAAGGATTTTCATCAATCAAAGTTAAGTTTCAAGTTATATCTCAACCTGTGCAATTTTCAAATTTATTTCAAGTTTCTTATTCTACTGTGTTGTTGTTATCATTAAGTACTTATGGACTCTTAGGCCATATAAGCTCCCATAAAGCTTATTTAAGCTTTTAGAAACCATAAAACACGGCTTAGTTATAAAAAACTCAAAAATACAAAAATAGTCAACAAATGTCAACTTGCAGGTTTAATGGTGATTTAAAGCTGGAGCATGGTTAATTCTGGATGGCCATGGGTTTAGTGGCTTGTGGAAGCCTGTAGGATTGGTTCTTGTGGTCCTTGGTTCTTGGTTTAAGCTGGAATGCACTTTGTAAGGCTTCAAATCTCATTTCTCTAATCATCACTGTAGCATTGCTTAACTAGTTGTTTTAATAGCTTTTCTGTGTTTTCCAAGTGCTTATTAGTGATAATCTTGCATAATAATAGTATCTTGTTTATTGGGATCCTTAGTTGCTTTGTAGTCTTAATTTGGCAGTTGAATTAGTACATTTTGTAATCTTGTGCAATTGTTGTTAATTTCTGTGTTTAAGTGCTTATTTAAGGTTACTCTATCATAATAAGTCACCGTGGATCAGTTTCATAAGCCTTAGTAGCCATTTGCCTCTCAAACACACAAAACAGTCAATATATAAGGAGTGTTTGGATTTGTAGGATTTAAGGTGTTGAGTTGTTTCATTGTTGCTGTTTCTTGCTCATTAAAGTCACTTAGGATATAAATAGCTCAGAACAACAACAAAAATCAAGGTTCATTTATAGAAAAGTCAAAATCAAGTGTTAAATGGCCTAGTTTACCCTTTGTGTTGGATTAAGAGTGGTTTATGCCCCAAATCCATTCACTTATGAGTGGTTTAGTTCAATTTAATCTTATATTAGCTTAATTCATCAATTTGAATCAGAAAATCAGAATCAAAGTTCATCTTAGTCAACCTTTTACATAATATCAAAAAGTCAAAAAGTACCATTGTTTCAGAAATCCAAATTTTGGAGTAATTTTTGTGAATTTTGTGTTAACTTTGAGAACTTGTCCTTTTCAGAAGTTAAAATCTACCACCTAGTGTACAAAAACCCATACTCAGCTTATTTTTAATAATTTTGTGCAAGCTTGTACATTAGCTTCAAGTTACCTGCAGGGCAAACACTTGCCCTGTGCGCAGGTTTGGACCCATTTCCCAAGTGATTTGTGGCTTACCCAGTGGGACCCACCTTTGACTTATTGGCTTTTTGGAAAGCCATACACCCCATTTTGATAAGCCAAGGCTTATTTCAGCCTTTTGAGCTTATTTGATAGGGCTGCAAGCCCCATCAAGTTTGGCCATCTTCTGAGTCAATACTGAGCACTCAGTGTAAGACCCCAACTTCATAGCCTCACCTAGTATTCATTAGTAAGCCATAGGATTAGCTTATTGGCTTATTTTGTAGCTTATCAGTGCCTCTATAAGTTTCAAGTTTAAGTTTGGACCCTAGATCACTTTTGTGGACCCCACAGAGGTCCAAAACCTCTCATCTCAGGCCTGTTTTGGCTTATTGGCTTTTAAGTGCTTATTTGTGATTAATTGCTTATTTAGTTTGCTATTTGGTTCTTATTTGCTTATTTCTTGTTGTTAATCATCTGTGCATGCTTAGTTTCTCATTTCATAGCTTTTTCAAAATAGCTTAAGTCCTAATAAGCTATTTAATAACTGTTTGGAAACAAGGGGGTGTACATAGCTTATTTTTAAGCTAATTAAAAAGTTGTTTCACAAAAGTTTCTTATTTTCATCTCATTTTTAGCTGTCAAAAAGAAAAACACTAAAAAAAGCAAACATACAATTAGTGATAGCTTCTATTTAATAGATTCTATCTTTTTCAATTTTCATTTCAGCTTATTTATAAGCACTTTTCCATTTTTATAATTTTCTTAATTTTCTTGTACCTTTAAGTATTTAAAATAATTTTCTTAGATTTTTCCTAAATAATTTACTATTTATTAGAATTAAAAGTAGTTTAATTAATTAAATAAGTAATATTAGTAATTAATTAGTTTTCTTAAATTTTAATTAATAACAGTAGGTTTTTATAATTTTTCTAAGTTTTATAAATTATTTAAGACTTTTAGAAAATATAATTTTAATTTATACTGTTCATTTTCCATTTTTCTTATTTAAATTATTTAAATTAGATTTAAATTAATTAAAAGGTAAGTAATTAGTGGAATAGTCTAAGAATAATTTTTAGAAGTTTTTTATAATTTTTTAGGATTCCTGTGATGGTTAAATAGTTTTATAAATTTTTCCAGAATTTTCTAAGTTAATTTAGTATTATTTGTAATTTAAAATAATTTAATTAGTTTAATTAATATAAGTAGTTTTTAATTAATAAAAAACTCATAAAAAGACAAAAATATTTATTTTTATTTTTTATACTTTATTTAAGTTCATTTTAAGGTTTAGAAATTATTTTTGCAAATTTTTAGGTTAATTTGTAACATTTGTCATTTTTAGTTAATTTAAATTAGGTTTAATTTACTTTTTAAATAGTTTTCATTAATTAAGTAATATTTAAATATTAAAATAATCATTTTTATAATTTCATTTTCATTTTAAATTTTCTTTTAATTTTAAGTTTTCAAAAGTTTCACTTGCACCCGCTGTAGTTTGTAATTTGTCAAAACCCACTTTTCTGTCTGTTATCTGATTCCAAATTGTGCATTTGTGAATATATCTTTATATCTGTTATTGTGAATATTATATCATTGTGCAAATACCAAAATATCAGTAGCAAAATCAATTCCCAATCATCTAGGCTACTGTCCTCAGTGCCACTCATTCTCAAAAGCATTTTCCAAAAACACCATTTCAATCTCGCTGGGACATAACGACCCGGGGACATACTATACTATCACCGGAGAATTGGAACGGAGTTGTCTTTGATTTGTTGACCTTGGTCAATAATATCTGACCATTTCGGGACGAATCAGTCTTCATGGATGATTTTTCGATCGTTGGGAATTCATTCGAACAATGTCTCACCAATTTAGACAAAATGCTTCAATGTTGTATAGATACAAATCTTTGCCTAAATTAGGAGAAAAGTCATTTCATGGTCAAGGAAGGCATTGTCCTTGGCCATAAGATTTCTAAGCGCGGGATTGAGGTTGACAAAGCTAAAATCGATGTAATTGCTAAACTACCTCCTCCCACAACTGTTAAAGGTGTTCGGAGTTTTCTGGGTCATGCCGGATTTTATCATAGATTTATACAAGATTTTTCAAAAATAGCCCGGCCTATGACCCGACTTCTTGAAAAAGAAACTCCATTTGTCTTTTCCGATGAATGCATTGAAGCTTTTCAAACACTCAAGAAAAAGCTCACTGAAGCACCTATCTTAGTTGCCCCCGACTAGGACCTTCCATTTGAGCTTATGTGCGACGCAAGCGATTTTGCCATAGGTGCGGTTTTGGGGAAACGCAAAACCAAGTATTTTCATCCTATACACTATGCAAGCAAGACTTTAACCGAGGCTCAAGCTCATTACACCACGACGGAAAAAGAATTGTTAGCCGTGGTGTATGCTTTTGAGAAATTTAGGCCATACTTGATCTTGTCGAAAAGCATAGTGTATACGGATCACTCAGCTTTGAAATACCTATTTGGTAAGCAAGATGCTAAGCCAAGATTGCTTCGATGGGTTCTCCTCCTACCAGAATTTGATATCATCATACGTGATAAAAAAAAGGAGCCGAGAACCTTGCTGCTGATCACTTGTCCCGATTAGAGAACTCATCAAAGTGTTCACGAGAAACAGGAAATTAATGAAACGTTTCCTCTCGAGACACTTAACGTGGTATCTTTTCAAGGTGATTCGAGTACCCCATAGTTTGCCGATTTTGCAAACTACCATGCGGGGAATTTTCTGGTGAAAGGGATGTCATCCCAACAAAAAAAACAAGTTTTTCAAAGATGTAAAACATTACTTTTGTGACGACCCCTATTTGTTTAAGATTTGTACGGATCAAGTCATCCGAAGGTGTGTGTGCGGGCAAGAAGCCAATGACATTCTCAAGGCTTGTCATAATGGACCCACCAGGGGACATCATGGCCCGAATTACACCGCCAAGAAGGTGTTTGATTCTTGATTTTATTGGCCTACCATCTACAAAGATGCCCAAGACTTGGTCAAATCTTGTGACGCATTTCAACGTCAAGAACGTTATGAAATGCCACAAAATATCATCCAAGTTTGCGAAATCTTTGATGTGTGGGGCATCGATTTCATGAGCCCATTCCCGTCTTCACAAGGGAACAAATACATACTCGTAGCTGTCGACTACTTATCAAAATGGGTTGAAGCGAAAGCGCTCCCCACCAATGATGCCCGGGTTGTTGTTAAGTTTCTTAAATCTCTCTTCTCTCGTTTTGGAACCCCCCGAGCTATCATTAGTGATCGCGGTACTAACTTTTGCAACGACCAATTTGCAAAGGTCATGCTTAAGTACGGTGTTACTCACCGACTTACTACCGCGTACCACCCACAAACAAGTGGGCAAGTGGAGGTTTCAAACCGAGGTTTAAAAAGAATTCTTGAAAGGACCGTAGGTGAAAACCGTGCCTCTTGGTCGGATAAATTAGATGACGCTCTATGGTCTTTTCGCACGGCTTATAAAACACGCATCGGGTGTACCCCTTATAAGCTCGTATATGGAAAAGTGTGTCATCTACCGATCGAGCTCGAGCACAAAGCTTATTGGGCCTTGAAGCATGCTAACTTCGATATTAAGTCCGCGGGTGATCATAGGAAAGTTCAACTCAATGAACTCAATGAACTTCGCGATCAAGCTTATGAAAACTCTTTAATCTATAAAGAGAAAACAAAGAACCGCGTTTTCAAGAACCGCGTTTTCAACGTTGGTGACCGAGTCCTTCTTTTTAACTCTAGATTGAAGATACTTTTGGGTAAGCTCAAAACCCGCTGGACTGGACGATTCACCGTTGCCAAAGTTTTTCCTTATGGTACCGTCGAGTTATCTCAAAATGACGGTCCAAATTTCAAAGTAAATGGGCATCGGTTGAAGCATTATTTTGGAGGGGACATACCACCCATGGTTGTCCCGGACCTCCAAACTTTCCCCATGGACCAATGAATTCAGGGTCGAGTCAAGCTAGCGACTCGGTAAACAAAAACAGTAGCATTACATGGGTTTTCACCCATCTCTCTAACTACTTTCTCTTTTCTAAAACCTAAGTGTGGGGGAGTTCCCCTGCTCTTTCAAAAAAAAATGGTGTTCCCATACTTGCCCAAATCTAAACTTTTTACATTTCAAATTATCGGCATAATAGCCGGTACTTTGAATATTGAGGGCAATATTCAATTCTAAGTGTGGGGGGCGGGATTCTTGGCGAATTTGTTCACATTTGTACCTTTTAGTGCTATAATACCCCCGTTTTGGCCACAAAAAAAAATTAGTGGAAGTGCTTTGCACTAACACAACAAAAGGTTATCAGTCCACCACGTCTAACATAAGGACTGGCTAATCCAAGAGCAAATGGCTCTTGGTAAAGATATCTCAAATCCGTTTATGGTTAACAATTTGCCAAAAATTGTATGGTGTTCAACTCACCATATCTTTGATAGTGAATAGTTGGCTAGCCCACAAGGTTATGGCTTGTGGTAAAGGCGGTGGAAAACCATAACTGGTAATCAACTCACCAAGATGATGACTGTATTCCATCAAAGAGTTTGCTAGTCCAGAAGCAAACGGCTACTGGTAAAGACAAATCAAAACCGTTGACAGCTTATGGTTTGCTAAAAATCATATGGTTATTAGTGTACCATAGTTCTTACTTGAACTAAAACATTTGGCTACTCCAGAAGTAATGGCTTTTGGTAAAGAGACTTCAAATCCATTAAATTTTCACAAAAGATTGCTAGGGACTAGCAATAGTTTAGTGTGGGGGATTGATGAGTGTGTAAATACTCATCATTTTTGGTCAAATCAGAACTACAAAACATTTAAAAACACTCAGAAATGCATCAAAATACAGAAAATATCCTAGGATTGTGTTTTATATGTTTCAATTGCAAAATGATTGAAAACAGATGAAAACCGAATAAAGTTTGCATAATTGGCGGTTTCAGTCCCCCAACTCTCAAAACTTGACAAAATTAGTCCCTAAGCATTTATTTTGAAAGAAAAGTCAACCCAAGCCCTTAAAAATCAAAAGTTATCAAAAATGATCTTTGGGTAAAAAGTTTTCAAAAGTTTACAAGTTTAGTCCCTGGAGTTTCACATTTGGCAAGATTGGTCCCTGTACTTTCGGAGATTGTCAGAAATGGTTCCTGGAGAGAATTTATGAAGAGAAAGTCAACAAAAGTCCTCCAACAATCCTCAATTGAAAAAATTGATCCTTAAAATGCATTTTCAAAGAATTACAAGATTAGTCCCTCAAGTTTGGCAAATTGGCAAAAATGGCCCCCGGGAATTATAATTTGAAGGAAAGTGACAAAGTGGACCTCGGGAATTCAAGACTTTTCACAATTGACCCTTGAATGAAGATTGGATAATTGACAGTTTTGGTCCCTTGAAAAATCAGAAATTACAATTAAGGTCCTTGGGCTCACTACTAAACTACTACTAATCCAAAAACCCAACATCTAAACTTAAACTTAAACCCTTAAATCCCCTTGGCCCAAATCTATTTCTAGTCCACCCTTGATCCTATCCCAGGCCCATCACATCCCTCCCAAGCCCAACATCCAAACCCTTTGAACATTATTAATAAAATGCGCCCCTCACCCTTTGACTTAGTCAACACCTAGAGTCAAATGACTCACCCTCTTCATCCCTTTCCCTGCTTTTACCTAGCATATCAAACACCATCTCCACTCCACCTCCTGAAACACTCAACCTCCACCCCTTCCCCAAGACCTCAAAAGCTACTCCTCACCAATACTAACCCACCTCCTTCACGGGTTGCCATGCCCCGTCACCAATCCACACCAATTGGGCGTCAAAACCAAATTCAATGGCTTTGATGAATTGAGACCCATCCTATGGTTGAGATTGACTCAAAGAAACACAAAAGTGTCCAGCTCAGCTTTTAGCTCACAGAAGAAACACAACAAGAAGCACACGAGGAGAGAAGAGAAACCCTAATGGAGGACTAGTATAAGTAGAGAAATTGTAAGCTATTGATGGCAGTCATTAAGTAGGTTTTTAGTAGTAATCAATTAAGTAGTTTTTTTTAGTTTAAATTCAAGTCTTTAATATTATTTAGTTTCAGTTCTTAGAGCTTATAATAGTTTTATTGTACTCAAGTGTTTTAGATTTATGCAAAATTCAAGTTTCTTTTAAAAATCTTTTTAGCTTATTCACTTATTGAACTGCTAGTTTATAGTTTGTTTCTTCTTATTCAGCTTAATCATTGCTTAATCATCAAAGTTTTTTCAAATTCTCAGCTTGAATGCTGCTTTTCTTAGTTTAAATTCACAACAGTTAGTGCATTAAGTGGTGTTTGGCTTAAGACTTTTTCTTGGCTAGAAATCTGTTTTGACCCATTTTTGTCATAAGTTAGACATAATTAGTTTTTGTTAAACTTTAGAAATAGATTAGAGGTAGGATTTAGCTATTTCACAAGGTTCCTGAGTTTGTTTTGGTTTTCTAAATTTCATGATTTAAACTAGTTTAGACAGGCTAGTGTGGATTCACTAGATCTTAGGTGTTTTAATTAGTTAGTTTTGCTCTAAAATAGGTTTGTACACATGCTTTCCACTTCTGGGTAATGGGTTTAGAAACTTAACTTGATTTGACCCACTTTCTTAATTGTTACATCAGCAACCATTCTCCCATCAGCCCTTCAAAGAGCATTTTTAATTTCCTTATTTTTAGATATTAAGCCTTGAAAATTTGAACAATTGTTATTTGATAGCTTGTGGTTAAGCTAGTATTTTTACTTTTTTTTACGATTTTTTTTACAGCTTATTTCAGCCTGCAAACTAGCCCCCGTAGGCTGTTTTACGCTTGCTGCTGTTTTAGAGTTATGACAGACCTGGTGCTTTTTGGATTAGTTTAATTGCTTGTTGATGTTCCTTTTAGCTTGTTAGGACCTCCCATAGTATGCCTTATGTTTTATTCCCCCTTAGAGTAGTTTTTAGCCAGCTCATTTTAGCGCTCAAATCTGCCATCAGACCTGTCCTTACTCCCTACCTGTTCAGCATCTAAATTAGCCTTAAAAGCTTTGTAATGTTTAGCTTATGAACTTTTTGGTGGATCAAATGATATGTTTTAGGTTTCCTTGCCTTAACTTTTTGGTCTTCTAGCTTATTTTGTGCCTCAAACCTCCCTTTTTTGCCTGTCTTAGCTGTGTTTGATTGTTCCAGCTTGTTGTGAATTGTGTTTACTTTTGAGTTTAAATGGCTTTATTAGGATGAATTCAGTTTACTATTAGCCTATTTGGATTATTTGTCAGCTTATTGCATGCTTGTGTGAGCTTTTGGGCTCCCCACATTTAGATTTGTTAGTATTTCATTATTTTTTTTGCTAACTGATAAGATCGGCCACTGACCAGCTTCTGCTTCTGAATCTCAGTATTGACTGAGGTTGTTTGATCCTTGTTTCTTCTGTCCTTAGCTTGTTGAAGTGTAGTTTTTGGTTTATTTATGTGTTTAAAACTGAGTTGGTTTGATTCTTCATTATTGCATGTCCTAGCTTTTGAGGGTGATTACTTCTTGATTGTTAGATTTATTTGAGCTTGTGTATGATTGATTTGAAAATCAATATCAATATTATAGTATAGATGTAAGCTCAAGAAATCCGCAAAAAAATACGGATAATCCGAGGTCGTATTCCGTGTGAAGGTGTGAATGGAATTCCGAATTTCCGATTCGGAAAACGTGTTGTGAAAAGTGGTAAAAAGTTATTTGAATGAGATTACACTAATGAAATATTAAATGAAGCACAAATAATCAATTAAGCACGTAATTCAACTAAACAAACCAAAAACGTAACGTAGAAACGAAAACCGTAAATTAAAACGTAAAATAAACGTTAACGTACGAAATAAAACGCGACTTTTAAGCTACGCTACTCCTACGGACTTGGAAATAATTTTGAAAAATTAAAAATGATAAAAGAAAATTTTGAGAAAAAGAAAAATATTTTTTTGACTTTTTATGGATTTTTTATGAATTAAAAACTAATTTAACTAATAAAAAATTAAAAGAAAATGCAAATAAATTGAGAAAAATAAAAATTAAATTTTGAAAATTATAAAATAACTAAGAAGAAATTTTAAAACTAAAAACTAATTTTTTTTTTTGGCTTTTTATGTAATTTTTGGAAATTAAAAAGTATTAAATCTAATTAAAAATTCAAAAGAAATTCAAATTAAATGAGAAAAATACAAAATAAATTTCTAAAATTCTAAAATAACTAAAGATAATTTTCTAAAATATTTTTGGATTTTTCTGGGGTTTTTCTGATTTTTTTTGGATTTTTTGGTAATTAAAAAGTAATTAAAAATGATTAAAAAGGAAAATTAAATAAGAAAAATAGCAAATGAGCTCAGAAAAATATGAAAATTTCAGGAAAATTCTAAAATACTATTTAAAAGCTAGGAAAAATAAAAAATTTGAAAAATCAGCACTGGAAGTGCTTATTGCTTTGAAACTGCTTAATTGAAAGAGCTTATTTGATAAGCACTTTGACTTTTGGTTGACCCAACTTTGACCAAGTGATCTTTTGACTTATTAGAGCTTAATGGAACAGTTTTTAAATCAAAATGAACTTAGAACACAGGTATGATCACAAACAGATTCAATTAAGCCAAATGGAAGTTGCAATAAGCTGTAACAAATAAGCAGAAGGCACAAATCAACTGAAACAGAAACTTATGGTGCAAATGAACTCTAATGAATCAACAAAACACAACTAATGATGATCAAATCTAAAATGCAGCCTTAATCTAGAAATCAGACCCTAGGTTCAATGAGCTCAACTGACAAGCCAAATGAACAGGGCTAATAAGCTCAGGGATGTAAACTTAAGAGTGCAAACTATGCACTGACCACCAGAGATACAAATTCCACTCAGAGAAATGACTTCTAATCCAATTTGTCAACCTAAAAGCAGCCAAGAAATTAAGTTGGAAACTGAGGTGCAGGGTATTTAATGGTCAAACAGGCCACTCCAAACAGCTTTTTAGATAAGCAAATGAAACCAAATCCTCAAAATTCTTTTTGATACCTGTTAACCTACTACTAGGCTACTAAAATCAGCAAACCAATTGTATTTTGAATCAGTATTGAGGATTATACAAGCCTATGAAATCCTGACCAAAACAGACTTACCAAAAACTTTTTGACTTTTAAGATGAACACAATATTTGACCAAATTGAGTTTTGAATCTGATTTACCAACTACTAAGGTTATATTAAGCTATTTAACTATTTCTAAAAGTTACAGCTACTAGTTTACTACTATTTTATAAGCTACTCAATCCTAAATCCTTCTAAACTTAACTGTATAGAGATTATGACTATCACTTTGACTTTTTAACTAACTAGCTATGATTATTATGCTATACTAACTCTAGTTATATCCTAAGTGACTTATTAGAACTAAAATAAACTTCTGAATATGACTTACTACTAGCAAACTATACTTATCCAAACACTCCTCTATATTCTGTCAACACTAGAAAACACCACAGATCCTACCAAACTAATTCCAAACCTCAACCTATGAACATACAATGATTCAAGTACTATAAACCAATGAAGAACACAGATCTCAGATGCAAAGATCAAGCAGAACAATAAACTCAGATCCAATAAATGAGACAGATGGAACAGTTGCAATAGAAATGAAATCTTAAACTACAACTCAATCAATAACCAAACAGATAAAGTAAACCACTAATACTCAGTTATTATCAGAATTAAACAAACAGATAAGCACAGATTTAGACTACTGATTATACTACTAATGAAAAATTTAGACGAAAAAATTAAAATAAGAACTTACGAACCCCTTCAGCCAAACAGAAGGGGACTCCCACCCAGCCTGTCTTTAGACAGGCCAAAAGCTCCTTTTTGACTGTCTCTACTCCAATAAGCTGAGCTTATTACTATAAGCTATTCAGTTGACCAGATTTTTGACCTTTTGATTTTTGAGAGAAATTGATGAAACAGTACTGAATTAAGTTTATAAAAACAAAAACAAGTTAAGTAAAACTAAATTCAAAGGTAAAAACTAAATTGAAATGTATTTTTTTTTTTTTTTTTTAGAAATTAACCTGCAAAGTAATTAGACAATTAATTTTAAAAAGCTAGTTCAAATTAAAAGCAGTAGATAAAAGGAAACTGAAGTAAGATTAAACAAAATAAAATAAATGTGCAGAAATTTAAATGACAAGTAAATATGATGCAAACTGAAATTAAATTTCTATTAATAAAACTTGAGTACAAATAAGAGTTTACAAAGGAATTTTAAAGCTAAAACTTAACAATAAAAAACTACACACTTAACACTGATGAGATGGGGGTATATATAGGTGAGCTGAGGAGAGCTTGGGTATGTCCAGGTCATCAATCCGCGTCCCTTGTGTGTTTCTTTGAGTCCATATCAGCCATTGATCATATTCTAGATGCTTCCAAGCATTGAGGACCCTTGATTGATTGATGTGACAGATGTGAATCATCCGTGTGTGATATGATTGGACCACGTATCCCCTCTCTGACATGTGACTGTCATGTGACAGGCTTCTAGAACGTCTAATCATTGGTAATTATTACCCAATCGGGGTAATTTGGTGGGATAGAGAAACTAGGGTTCTTGGTAAACAGTGAAAATCTGGGTTAAACTTATTTGGGGGGCGGGTAACTGTGGGGTTTTTGTTTGGTTTTATTTAATATTTTCGTTGACCAGGTTATGGGTGAGTTGACCAAGGTAATTTAGCAGGCCTGGGTTAAAACTAATAGGTGGTGGGCTTTTGGTGTATTTTGGGCTTGTGGTGTGATTAAATAAGTGGATCCGATTAAGGTTATTAGTTTAGGATTAGTAAAATCCTAGGGACCAATGTTGTACATTTGCAAATCATAAGGACTAAAATTGTAATTCTCCAAATGTTACTTCCAAGGGCCAAAATTGTCAATCTCTGAATCATAAGGGACCAAATTTGACTTTTCTTCGATATTCATTCCAAGGACCATTTTAGTAAATATCTGAAAGTATAGGGACTAAAATTGCCAATCTCTCCAAACTTTCACCAGGGACTGAATATGCAACTTTGATGAATCTCTGAGGTTGATTTTATCATTTTGAGCTTGGACTTTGACCATTTGACTTCCCCGGCTCCGGCTTTTGACCTTTTTCCAATCTCGTGCTCGTTTTTGTCGGTTTTGCTGTGTTTTTGTCCATTTTTCTCATATCCGTACCTGCACATACACAAATACAAAAACATGCATTCTCTTGGCATTTTTGGTTAGTATTTGGTATTTTTGGTCTGAAATAAGGCCTGAAAAGGATGAGTGAATAAGCACTCATCAAAATCCCCCAGACTAAGGTATTGTCGTGCCCTCACGCAATGTCATCACCTCACGCTTAAAAGGTAAATAATTTTCAAAACCTCTCTTTACTGACGTTGTAAAGTAGCAATGATGTTCAAGAGAGATAGTAAAACCATTTATTCTCAAAAACGCTCCGTTTTCCGATTTTCATGAATAACAACTACTACTACTATTTTTGTATTTTTCATTTTTATATGTGACGGTTTATTTTGACTTTCATTATCAATTCATATCTGTTGATAACTTTCAGGGTCTACGAGTAGAAACACTTCTCACAGAGAAGAGACCATACGGATAAAAATCGTCATCCTTGATTTTTCACAAGCTCCCAAACTAAGCGTAAAATCGAAATCATTGTTTATCAGAAGTTAGATGCTAACACTGCCCACAAAAGTTACTTGTGTATTACCTCTTGCTCCCAGGTCCTAAGTTGTATCTAAAGATTTTAATTTGTGAGAAATGAATTGCTTCATATTTTCTCGTTTCGATATTTGTTAGTCCGATAAGAGCACAAAATTTGAACGCTAAGTAGTTTCCAAACTTTCCCTCGAAAACCCCTGCATACAGAAATCGGGTCCACATGAAGGTCTCTGATTTAACACGATTTGTGGAGGCCCCCTTTTTATTTACGACCGAGACATACCATGTTTGATACCCGAAACGGAAGCTTTTTATTAGGGAAACCCCCGGAGTCGAAGCTTGGCATTTTTGCATAATCATAAGCACTTTAATAATACTTTTGTCCTTAGTCCTTTATTCTTTTACAGTCAACGGTTTATGAGCCGCCAAGATGTAAGAGTTTTATTATGACTTTGGATTTCTATCCGCTGCTTTTTTGTAGCTTTGGATTCCTCTGCCTTTTTATTTTGGCTTTGGACTATTATTATTGATATTCATAACTATATGCCAAACCCCGAGTCCTACGGCCTTTACTAAGATCACAACATCGGCTGCGAACCGGCAAGATGCAATAGTCTATTTCACCGTAACACTGGCAGTACCTCAATGTGTACCAAACCCCCATATGCAGAGATTTTGTTGGGAACGAGAAAAAACTAAGTATTGCCCAAACCGTATACCCTTAATTAATCCTAGACATCTATTATATATTGGTGACGTTGCTGATGGGAACAAGGAGGCCACAAGTACCTCTCATGGGTTTTTTAAATCCCAGTAATGCGATCCGTGTATAGCACGAAACTTCTAAATAAACTCTATCATTCCTCAATCTCCGTAAATTTAAAATCCCAAATAATGAGATCCGCGGATGCTTAGCCATAATCTTATGATTATTTTGGTTAAGGGAAACAAGCTAGGGCTCAACACGCCCGGTCAAGTCGGAACATTTATTTCTACTCTCGCCGGTAGGAAAGTCAAAACAAGGTGTCAAAACTTATTTATTCATATCATATATATTTTTTCATTTTTTTTCATTTTTTTTTTTTTTTTTTTTTTTTTTTTTTTTTTGCATAATAAAGCGGTGACAAAAATTAAAATTTTTGGTGGAAAACGGAGTTGCGTAAGTTAACAGCTCAGACGATGGTACAGGTCAAATCGAATCGAAGATTCACCCCCCCCCCCCCCCCAGACTAAAGTGAAACATTGTCCTCAATGTTTTAAGGGTACGGGTAATCCTACGTAAAATCTAAGGCCGTTTATTAAGTATGCCAAGAGATAAACGTTAGTCGATAAGATGTTGGATATGGTGAATTTCTGAAAGAGCAGCGAAGGATGAGACTCGAGTGGAGAGAACGACAAACCACGAGCACGAGAGTCCTCAAACTTCGGGGAAATTCCTGAACATTCATAAACAACAACCACGAAAACACGAGTTTGGAAAGGGTCGCCCCCCTCACGTCACGTTATTAAAGAAAATAGAAAATTAAGAAGATGAAAAGGATAAGCATGGGGTGCCTCCCACGAAGCGCTTGTTTTTGTTCACCGAGTCACATGAGCTTGACTCGATCCCCGAATTTAATCGTCCTTGGGGAAAGTCTGGAGATCCGGGACAACCATGGGTGGTATGTCCCCTCCAAAGTAATGTTTAACACGATGACCATTCACCTTAAAATTGGGACCATTAGGTTGAGAAAGTTCAACGGTTCCATAAGGAAATACTTGGGTAATGGTGAATGGTCCAGACCAACGGGTTTTTAACTTGCTCGAGAAAATCTTTAACCGAGAATTGAAAAGAAGGACTCGGTCACCAACATTGAAGACGCGATCTTTAATTTTAGCATCATGAATCCTCTTTGTCTTCTCTTTGTAGATCAAAGAATTCTCATAGGCTTGATCACGAAGCTCGACTAATTCATTCCATTGAACTTTTCGGTGATCACCCGCGGTTTGTAGGTCAAAATTAGCATGTTTCAAGGCCCAGTAGGCCTTGTGCTCAAGTTCAAAGGGCAAATGGCAGGCCTTCCCGTAAACCAGCTTGTAAGGAGTGCACCCAATGGGTGTTTTGTAAGCTGTACGGAAGGCCCAAAGTGCATCATCTAACTTATCGGCCCATGAAGCACGATGTTCACCTACGGTCCTTTCTAAAATACGTTTCAAGCCACGATTGGAAACCTCAACTTGACCACTCGTCTGTGGATGATATGCCGTAGAAAGACGATGTGTGACACCATATTTGAGCATAACTTTAGCAAATTGGTCGTTACAGAAATGGGTCCCACGATCGCTTATGATAGCACGAGGTGCACCAAATCGGGCGAATAGACTTTTAAGAAATTTCACTACAACTCGGGCGTCATTGGTGGGTAGCGCCTTCGCTTCGACCCATTTAGACAAGTAATCGACGGCCACGAGTATATATTTGTTACCACGAGAAGACGGGAATGGACCCATGAAATCGATACCCCAGACGTCAAAAATTTCACAGACTTGGATGGCATTTTGAGGCATCTCGTCCTTCTGAGTAATTTTTCCTTGACGCTGGCAAGAATCACATGATTTAACCAACTCATGAGCATCCCGGTAAATCGTCGGCCAGTAGAAGCCGGAATCAAAAACTTTCTTAGCGGTGAAGTTGGCACCATGATGTCCCCCCGTGGGTCCATTGTGGCATGCCATAAGAATGTCAGCGGCTTCCGTGCCGTGAACGCACCGCCGGATCACTTGATCCGCACATATCTTAAACAAATAGGGATCGTCCCAGAAATAATGCTTAACATCTTTGAAAAAATTTTTCTTCTGCTGGAACGACATCCCTTTTCGGATAAAATTCCCCGCATGGTAATTCGCAAAGTCGGCGAACCATGGGGTACTAGAATCACTATGTGATAAACTCCCCAGTGTCTCGAGAGGAAATGCTTCGTTAATCTCCTTTTTCTCGAAAACACTTTGGTGGGGATTCTCTAAACGCGATAAGTGATCAGCAGCAAGGTTCTCAGCTCCCTTTTTATCTCGAATTTCAACTTTGAATTCTTGAAGGAGGAGAACCCACCGCATCAAGCGTGGCTTAGCGTCTTGCTTTGCCATAAGGTACTTAAGAGCCGAATGATCCGTGTACACTATGCATTTCTTCAAAAGCAAATGAGATCGAAACTTTTCAAAAGCGTAAATGACGGCTAACATTTCTTTCTCAGTAGTCGTATAATGGTATTGAGCGTCGGTCATAGTTTTACTAGCATAGTGTATCGGCTGAAAATGTTTAGACTTGCGTTGCCCCAGGACTGCACCAATGGCATAATCGCTAGCATCGCACATTAGCTCGAAGGGCAAGTCCCCGTCGGGGGCAATTAAGACGGGAGCCTCCGTTAACTTCTTTTTAAGGACATTAAATGCTTCGATGCATTCATTGGAGAAGATAAACGGAGCATCTTTTTCAAGCAAGTGTGTCAGAGGCCGGGCTATCTTAGAAAAGTCTTGAATGAAACGTCGGTAAAAGCCGGCATGACCGAGAAAACTTCTAATTCCTTTAACGGTGGTGGGATGAGGTAATTTTGCAATCACGTCGACTTTAGCTCTATCGACCTCAATCCCAGATTTTGAAATCTTGTGGCCGAGGACAATGCCCTCTTTGACCATGAAATGGCATTTCTCCCAATTTAGAACCAAGTTGGTGTCTTCACACCGTTTCAGCATATTTTCTAAATGGGAGAGGCACGAAGTGAAAGAATCTCCATAGACCGAGAAATCATCCATGAAAACTTCCATGGTTTTCTCGATCATATCCGAGAATATCGACATCATACACCTTTGGAACGTGCCTGGAGCATTGCATAAGCCAAAAGGCATACGACGATAGGCAAACGTACCATAAGGGCAAGTAAAGGTAGTCTTTTCCTGGTCCGGAGGGTCAATAGGTATTTGAAAATACCCGAAAAATCCATCAAGAAAACAATAGAACTCATTTCCCGCTAGGCGTTCTAGCATTTGATCCATAAATGGAAGTGGGAAATGGTCCTTACGAGTCGCATCATTCAATTTACGATAATCAATACAAACTCTCCATCCGGTAACAAGACGTGTCGGAATCAATTCATTATCTTCATTTGTAACGACGGTCATTCCACCTTTCTTCGGTACGTAGTGGACCGGGCTAACCCAAGAGCTATCCGAGATTGGATAAATCATTCCGGCATCAAGGAGTTTGATAACTTCCTTTTTGATAACCTCATGAATTTTCGGGTTAACCCGTCGTTGTTGCTGAACGGACGGTTTGAAATTATCTTCAAGTAAGATCTTATGCGTGCAAAAACGAGGGTCGATACCCTTAATATCATAAATTTGCCAAGCGATGGCACTCTTATGCTTCTTGAGCACATCTAAGAGACATTTCTTCTCCTCATCTTTAAGATCCTTAGAAATTATGACGGGAAGTTTATTGGTTCCTTCCAAAAATGCGTATTCGAGATGAGGAGGCAAATCCTTGAGCTCGGGCTCCGGAGGATTCTCAGTAGACGGCTTAACTTCTTTAACGTCGGCCATTTTAAGGTCAAGCGGAGGGAGGGACGGGTTGGGATCTTCATTTAACAATTTCTCAATCAAAAGTACATCCCCCTCCGGGTCACAATCAGAATGATCGATTTCCGGTGAAATCGAATCATTAGCAAGAAAGGCCTCGATCTCTTCCAAAATGAAATCACTTCCCTCAAACGGAGTAAGGGAAGGGGAAGGATCGGAAATTATCGGTTCAGAAGAATGAGTGGGATTGCCACTCGAAGCATGTTCGGTAAAACCAAGTAACTCTTGAGCGTACTCCTCCGTAACTTCATCGATAACGTCGATTCGGTTAACGGAATATTTGTCAAACTCGGAGGAGTACCTCGCGGTTTGATCCAAGTTAAAAGTTACGGCTTCGGTACCAACGCGTAGGGTAATTTCTTCATCGAAAACATCAATCAAAGCACGGCCAGTCCTTAGGAAACCTCTTCCGAGAATGAGAGGTACCCGCGGATCAGCATCAAAATCAACAACGACAAAATCGGCAGGGAAATGGAATTTTCCCACATTAACAAAGACATCCTCGGCTATTCCCATCTGGCGGGAAGTAGTTCGGTCGGCTAACTCGAGGGTCATACAAGTCGGAGTCAAATTGGGTAAAGACAACTTCTTCCAAATTGATAACGGCATTAGGTTAATGCTAGCACCGAGATCGGCCAAGGCGAAGCATTGAACCATCCCAGGAAAATTACACGGAATGAGAAATCGACCGGGGTCTTCAAGCTTTTCGGGGAGCTTTTTGAGGATAACCGCCGAACAATTCTCATTCATCTGGGTTCGAGATTTTTCAAACAATTTCTCTTTGTTATTCAAAAGACCTTTTAGCATAGAAGCAAATTTAGGCATTAAAAGTATAGCATCCGCGAGAGTTATGTCAAAATGTAGCTCTTGAAAAACTTGGTAAAACTTTTCCATCTGAATTTTATCTCTCTCACGGTGCGTTTGTTCGTTTAAGCGTGACGGATAAGGTAATTTTGTTTTGACGGGTGTTTCTTTCTCAGATTCGTAAACAACTTTATCTTTTCCTTTGGACGTCGGGACCACCGGAGGTTGGATGTTCTCGGTCCTTCCATTATTAGTAGGAATTCCCGTATCCGTTGTCGCCTCGGTTTCACGGACGACTACCTTGGGAGACGAAGAAGAAGAAGGGGTAGTCGGAGCCGTTGGTCCATCGATTACAACACCACTCCTAGTCGTAATTGCTTTTACATCACCCCTTGGGTTAGCAATTGTGTTGCTCGGAGGAGAACCAGACGTCGATGCTTGATTCATTTGTATAAAACTGCTCATCATTTGCTTAAGCTCATTTGTTTGTCGACTCATGGTTGTGTCGATCTCCTTCTTAAGTTCCACCCTCATATTTTTGATTTGATTTTGCATTGCTCGAAGGTTAACTTCGTTCGTTTTTATGTAATTAGCAAGCTCAGGAGAAGGTTGCGGTGGTTGATAAACTTGTTGTGGTGAAGGGGCTTGATAATTGTTTCCACGGTTTTGATTGTAACCTTGGTTTTGATAACCTTGGTTAGTTTGAGGATAACGGTTTTGATTAGTTTGCACGGGTGGAAACCCAGGTGGACTTGTTTGATTAGCTCGAAAACCTTGGTTTTGATTGTAGTTTACGGCTGCTATGTTAGCATTATAAACTTGGCCATCGGTGGCTTGACAATCCTAATACGGATGCGGTCCACCACAAATCACACATTTTTCATTAACGGCTTTAACGGTCTCGGGTTTTTGGTTCTGCAACTTAAACTCTTTCATCATACAACGGATAGCGTCGGTAAGTTCGGCCAATTCCGATGATTGGACCGATGAAGGTGAAAGAGGAGTAAAAGAAGTTATTTTCGAAACATTCGGTTTGTTACAAGAAGTCAGAACCTTAGATTTGTTCTCAATGATCGTCAAAATATCCCTAGGCGTACGATTCAAGATATTGCCACCGGCGGTTGCGTTTAAAGAATCTTGATCGTTTTGCGTCAAAGCGTTATAAAACGTGTCGATTTGGTGTAACTCGGAGAAACCATGGTGAGGAAATTTTCGAAGAAGATCCTTAAAGCGTTCCCAAGCCTCACCAAAGTTCTCATCAAAACGTTGTTGAAAATTAGTTATATCATTCTTAAGATTAGTCGTTTTGGACGGCGGAAAGAAATGATTAACAAATTTCGAGACGAGTTCTTCCCATGTGTGAATTGATCGAGGGGGTTCTTTTTCGAGCCAAATCCGGGCTGAACCCTCGAGTGAAAATGGGAACAACATCAATTTGATAGCATCGTGAGGGACATCCTTAAATTTCAAAGTCGAAGTTAGCTTATTAAACCATCGGATGTGTGCGTGAGGATCGTCCCTCTCAAAACCGTGAAATTGTTTTGACGTAACAAGTTGAATCAATCCAGTTTTAAGTTCAAAATTATCGGAAAGGATTGGTGGTAAAACAATTGCATCCCCGTATCCCTCGGTGGGACACTGGAGCAATTCTTGCATAGTACGTTGATCGTAAACCGGTTGTGGTCCCATCGGCGGGATCACATTGTTTTGGATACCACCCATCGGCGGGGGTCCCAAGTGTTGTTCGTTCGGGTTCATTTCCTCCGTATTAGGAAATAGAACTCGGTGTGTGTGACGAAACAAACTTTCCGGATTTGAAAGTGGTGAAACAAGTCGTTTAGACGTAGATCGTGTGTTCATACACCACAAAAATCAAAATTTTGAAAAATAAAAGGAAAAACAAATTTGAAAAGGAAAATCTTTTTGTATTTTTGTTTTTATAAAGCAAAATTTAAAAACTTAAACTTTTGTTTTTCTTTTTCAAACGTTACGTTAATCGTAAACCGTTTCCCTTAATCTACTCGCGACGGAACGGGAGAGAAGAATGGATCTCTCTTCAGCTTGCAATTTAATGTCAAAGCTTCCGTATTTTCCGCTTATTCGGTTGTAGAATCAAAGTAATCCGATTAGCAATTAATTTCACGCGTAGTTATATTGGGAGACTTATTTGGTTTACAACGCCCTTTCTTTCGATCGGAACGAGGCTGTAACTTTATTATTTTTTTGGTATTTTTGTGAAAACACTTTAGGAAAAGTGTTTTTGATTTTTCGATATTTATATAATATATACAAAATAGAGGAAGGCTTATCAAAACACAATTTTTCAAAAACGAAATTTCAAAAATTCACTTCAACCTTCCCCGGCAGCGGCGCCAAAAATTGATTGATTTGAAAATCAATATCAATATTATAGTATAGATGTAAGCTCAAGAAATCCGCAAAGAAATACGGGTAATCCGAGGTCGTATTCCGTGTGAAGGTGTGAATGGAATTCCGAATTTCCGATTCGGAAAACGTGTTGTGAAAAGTGGTAAAAAGTTATTTGAATGAGATTACACTAATGAAATATTAAATGAAGCACAAATAATCAATTAAGCACGTAATTCAACTAAACAAACCAAAAACGTAACGTAGAAACGAAAACCGTAAATTAAAACGTAAAATAAACGTTAACGTACGAAATAAAACGCGACTTTTAAGCTACGCTACTCCTACGGACTTGGAAATAATTTTCAAAAATTAAAAATGATAAAAGAAAATTTTGAGAAAAAGAAAAATATTTTTTTGACTTTTTATGGATTTTTTATGAATTAAAAACTAATTTAACTAATAAAAAATTAAAAGAAAATGCAAATAAATTGAGAAAAATAAAAATTAAATTTTGAAAATTATAAAATAACTAAGAAGAAATTTTAAAACTAAAAACTAATTTTTTTTTGGCTTTTTATGTAATTTTTGGAAATTAAAAAGTATTAAATCTAATTAAAAATTCAAAAGAAATTCAAATTAAATGAGAAAAATACAAAATAAATTTCTAAAATTCTAAAATAACTAAAGATAATTTTTTAAAATATTTTTGGATTTTTCTGGGGTTTTTCTGATTTTTTTTGGATTTTTTGGTAATTAAAAAGTAATTAAAAATGATTAAAAAGGAAAATTAAATAAGAAAAATAGCAAATGAGCTCAGAAAAATATGAAAATTTCAGGAAAATTCTAAAATACTATTTAAAAGCTAGGAAAAATAAAAAATTTGAAAAATCAGCACTGGAAGTGCTTATTGCTTTGAAACTGCTTAATTGAAAGAGCTTATTTGATAAGCACTTTGACTTTTGGTTGACCCAACTTTGACCAAGTGATCTTTTGACTTATTAGAGCTTAATGGAACAGTTTTTAAATCAAAATGAACTTAGAACATAGGTATGATCACAAACAGATTCAATTAAGCCAAATGGAAGTTGCAATAAGCTGTAACAAATAAGCAGAAGGCACAAATCAACTGAAACAGAAACTTATGGTGCAAATGAACTCTAATGAATCAACAAAACACAGCTAATGATGATCAAATCTAAAATGCAGCCTTAATCTAGAAATCAGACCCTAGGTTCAATGAGTTCAACTGATAAGCCAAATGAACAGGGCTAATAAGCTCAGGGATGTAAACTTAAGAGTGCAAACTATGCACTGACCACCAGAGATACAAATTCCACTCAGAGAAATGACTTCTAATCCAATTTGTCAACCTAAAAGCAGCCAAGAAATTAAGTTGGAAACTGAGGTGCAGGGTATTTAATGGTCAAACAGGCCACTCCAAACAGCTTTTTAGATTAGCAAATGAAACCAAATCCTCAAAATTCTTTTTGATACCTGTTAACCTACTACTAGGCTACTAAAATCAGCAAACCAATTGTATTTTGAATCAGTATTGAGGATTATACAAGCCTATGAAATCCTGACCAAAATAGACTTACCAAAAACTTTTTGACTTTTAAGATGAACACAATATTTGACCAAATTGAGTTTTGAATCTGATTTACCAACTACTAAGGTTATATTAAGCTATTTAACTATTTCTAAAAGTTACAGCTACTAGTTTACTACTATTTTATAAGCTACTCAATCCTAAATCCTTCTAAACTTAACTGTATAGAGATTATGACTATCACTTTGACTTTTTAACTAACTAGCTATGATTATTATGCTATACTAACTCTAGTTATATCCTAAGTGACTTATTAGAACTAAAATAAACTTCTGAATATGACTTACTACTAGCAAACTATACTTATCCAAACACTCCTCTATATTCTGTCAACACTAGAAAACACCACAGATCCTACCAAACTAATTCCAAACCTCAACCTATGAACATACAATGATTCAAGTACTATAAACCAATGAAGAACACAGATCTCAGATGCAAAGATCAAGCAGAACAATAAACTCAGATCCAATAAATGAGACAGATGGAACAGTTGCAATAGAAATGAAATCTTAAACTACAACTCAATCAATAACCAAACAGATAAAGTAAACCACTAATACTCAGTTATTATCAGAATTAAACAAACAGATAAGCACAGATTTAGACTACTGATTATACTACTAATGAAAAATTTAGACGAAAAAATTAAAATAAGAACTTACGAACCCCTTCAGCCAAACAGAAGGGGACTCCCACACAGCCTGTCTTTAGACAGGCCAAAAGCTCCTTTTTTACTGTCTCTACTCCAATAAGCAGAGCTTATTACTATAAGCTATTCAGTTGACCAGATTTTTGACCTTTTGATTTTTGAGAGAAATTGATGAAACAGTACTGAATTAAGTTTATAAAAACAAAAACAAGTTAAGTAAAACTAAATTCAAAGGTAAAAACTAAATTGAAATGTATTTTTTTTTTTTTTTTTTTTTTAGAAATTAACCTGCAAAGTAATTAGACAATTAATTTTAAAAAGCTAGTTCAAATTAAAAGCAGTAGATAAAAGGAAACTGAAGTAAGATTAAACAAAATAAAATAAATGTGCAGAAATTTAAATGACAAGTAAATATGATGCAAACTGAAATTAAATTTCTATTAATAAAACTTGAATACAAATAAGAGTTTACAAAGGAATTTTAAAGCTAAAACTTAACAATAAAAAACTACACACTTAACACTGATGAGATGGGGGTATATATAGGTGAGCTGAGGAGAGCTTGGGTATGTCCAGGTCATCAATCCGCGTCCCTTGTGTGTTTCTTTGAGTCCATATCAGCCATTGATCATATTCTAGATGCTTCCAAGCATTGAGGACCCTTGATTGATTGATGTGACAGATGTGAATCCTCCGTGTGTGATATGATTGGACCACGTATCCCCTCTCTGACATGTGACTGTCATGTGACAGGCTTCTAGAACGTCTAATCATTGGTAATTATTACCCAATCGGGGTAATTTGGTGGGATTGAGAAACTAGGGTTCTTGGTAAACAATGAAAATCTGGGTTAAACTTATTTGGGGGGCGGGTAACTGTGGGGTTTTTGTTTGGTTTTATTTAATATTTTCGTTGACCGGGTTATGGGTTAGTTGACCAAGGTAAGTTAGCAGGCCTGGGTTAAAACTAATAGGTGGTGGGCTTTTGGTGTATTTTGGGCTTGTGGTGTGATTAAATAAGTGGATCCGATTAAGGTTATTAGTTTAGGATTAGTAAAATCCTAGGGACCAATGTTGTACATTTGCAAATCATAAGGACTAAAATTGTAATTCTCCAAATGTTACTTCCAAGGGCCAAAATTGTCAATCTCTGAATCATAAGGGACCAAATTTGACTTTTCTTCGATATTCATTCCAAGGACCATTTTAGTAAATATCTGAAAGTATAGGGACTAAAATCGCCAATCTCTCCAAACTTTCACCAGGGACTGAATATGCAACTTTGATGAATCTCTGAGGTTGATTTTATCATTTTGAGCTTGGACTTTGACCATTTGACTTCCCCGGCTCCGGCTTTTGACCTTTTTCCAATCTCGTGCTCGTTTTTGTCGGTTTTGCTGTGTTTTTGTCCATTTTTCTCATATCCGTACCTGCACATACACAAATACAAAAACATGCATTCTCTTGGCATTTTTGGTTAGTATTTGGTATTTTTGGTCTGAAATAAGGCCTGAAAAGGATGAGTGAATAAGCACTCATCAGTGTACTTGGAATTTGAGTTTAGGTTCTTTTAATTCTAGTCTGTGGTTTAACTAATTGCTCTTGGCAATACTTAAAATCTCCCATTTTAGTCTAAAAACCTTATTGTTGCTATTAATAAGCTCACTATGAATTTTTCTCAGCTTTTCCACAAAAGCTCCTTTGCAAAAGTGGGTTAATCTTTTTAGTTTTACAAGTTTTAAAAAGAAAAATTGAAAAAAAAAATGTTTGCAAAAACATGGAGTTAATGGGAGTCGAACCTGGGGTACTCTAAACACACAGACACACCATGCAAATATAAACCCAACTGCCCTAGGGACTTGTCTCGTTAATTCTCTTCTTTGTTTTTTTATTTACCATGTTTTTCTTTTATAAGCTTATAGAACTGCTTTAGCTTATTAAGTAGCTTATTTCAATTAACTTTCTCATTTTCTTATTTTTCCTAGATTTATATTAGTAAGCTAGACTTTCCTTAAAATTTTTTATAATTTTCCTCAGCCATTTACTAGTTTTTAGAATTTAATTAGTTATTTTAGTATTTAAATCATAATAAAAAAATATAAAAGCAAAAAAAATATATTCTTTTTTCAAAAATTTTCTTTCATCATGAGAATCGTAGAAAAGTAATTTTTACACCCGTAGGACTAGTGTAGCTTTAAATTCACTTTTTATTTTGTGCACTCGCATTTTTTTTAATTAACTTTACATTTTTTTAACTTAGCTTACTTTTTAGGGTTCCCTAATTCCCTATTATGCTTCCCGTAGTATCTTAGGTAGTTTTAAGATTTCCTTAGCATTTCGTTGTTTATTTTTCCCATTTAGGTTGCGTTATTTCATTTTCGTTCGTTAATTCTTTAACGTACCATAACACCAAATAACTCTCACAATCGAACTTACAAGCATTTTAATCTCCAAATCTCACACGATATTGCCCATTCACACCTCGTTGGGACACGACCCGGGTAATCACTTACCCGGTACACACACACACACACACACACACACACACACATATATATATATATATATATATATATATATATATATATATATATATATATATATATATATATATATATATATATATATATATATATATATATATATATATATATATATATATATATATTGTATTCACGATTTTTTGCAAGTTAAACTTTTACTAAAGGTTAATTAGGAAATTCCACTCACGTCTACTTTGTATTTATTTTGATACACGTTTCACAACCAATCAATGAGCTAAACTTGATCCCAACACTTTGAACTGTTCGTTTATCTATCTCAATGCTTTTGATGAACTTTGTGCTTGATTATGAGATATGAACTATCTATCCAGTTTGACGACCGTATTCGTTTTATGTATTTGTTTAATTTTGGTACATTTAATTTTGAGGCCTCTTGATTTTGGACTGGATGGCCCTTTGATGCCTGGGAATTGCACCAAGCTTTACTTCTTGAGGGATATCGAGAAGCTTACAACCCCCACCAAGCAGTGTACCTGATCGTTGTAGTAAAGTATAGTCACAAGTACCGGGGGATTGATCGTTCAACTCAGGAATAGTGTCACTAGGATTAGAAAGCCTAAAAACTAGGTCTAGAGGCGAGGGATGATTCTTTTTGTATTTTTATATTTTATGAAAGCAATTAAAAATCTCGGGTTTTTATAGGAGTGGGCGGAATTAGTTGCTAGTCAACTAACCCAATAACTAAGATGCAATCAAAATAAAATAACAGAAATGAAAATAAACTAAATTAAGATAGTGGTGTGAGCAATATATAGGAGAATTGTGTTTACTTAGATTTAACTACTCCCTAGATATCTTTTACAGGTTAATTACTTGTTACAGTTGCATGGATGACGGATTGTATTACTTAATACCATTCATGGGGTGGCATACTTACTTCCCCAGTTCTATAAGCTCCTACTTCACTCCTATGTCGAGCCGGCTAAGAAGCTCCTAACATGGGATCACTAGAATTCGCTCATGCATTAAATACAACCATAAAAACCTAGTACACATCGGTTCATGTTTCTTAAGACGTTCAAGCAAATTGCACAATTGAGATCTGCCAGTTTTCTTAAGCCTAACATTGAAATCATTCATCCATTACAACTATAAACACGCAATCAACCTATAATCAACATCTAGGTTTCATTACATCTAAGCAAACGCACAATAGATCTAGCCTAGCATGTTATAATCAAGACAAGCATAAGATATATTCAAACAACACATAGACATATTGAATGAATTGAAAGAAAACTTATCTTAATTGAACATGAACGGTTTCAAGGGCTGAAAACCCTTGAAAATACTGTTACAAACGACCTAGGGTTTATTAGGTTCGGGCCTAGAATTCTCCACACAAGTTCCTCCCTTAATGAATGAAAAATAGAAAAGTATATATAGATTTTGTGAGGTGACGGCGTCAAGAGGAAAAATCTGACGCCATCATCTCGCCGCCAATAAAGTTCTCGGACTGCCTAGATCTATATCTGACGCCGTCATGTGTAATTCTGCTCCAGGCCATCACCAAATTTACTCTTGACGCCCTTGTGCTGACGCCGTCACGTTTTCTCTGGGTCGTCATCCATTTTTCTCCTGAAGCCGTCATAAAATTCTTCTTGACGCCGTCATGTACTATTCCCAGCAAGGAAAATTAAGTCTTTGCCGTTTTCTTCACTTTTATGCTCCAAAAACGTCCAAAATGCTTCTTTTTCCAGAATTCACTTCCAAAGTACCTAAAATCACAAAAGGAACGATTTAGGGCAATATTTGATTAAATAAATTCCAATTCCGGCTTAAATGACCCCCTAAAAACGGTTCATTTTTCGCCTCATCATATACCCTTACACTTGAGATTTGCTTGTCCTCAAGCAATTAAGCTTTTATTCTAGTCAAAATACAAGTTGGGGGTCATTTAACACAAATATAAAAGTAATTACAACAAATAATCGTTCCACTAATGACCAAAGACAAGCACGGAGGTCATACACTAGCACCTCACAAATAGTGTTTAGATACTCACATCTCTTGGGTATAATAAAGTAATATCACAATATGGAAATGGAAAACATCTCTCACTACCTGTCATAGCAAAATAGATTACCATAGGCTTGGCAAAGGATCAAACCTCCACCACATGGCGTAAGCACCTAGGATAAACTATCGAAGAGGTCTTTTTAAAGGGTTGTAATGTTAGGTGTAGGGATATGGAATACACGGTTTTGTTGGATATAGGCAATCTTTACTGGTGGGGAGTTAATAATTTTGGTTAATTACATGTACAATATGGCGTTGCTAAGCAAAGACTAGACTCGACTTAAGCTAATAAATGAAAAATAACAAAAACATAAAATAAACATAGAATGAAACGGGATGGTAGTCCGTATGTTTTTTTTTTCTTTTTCTATTTTTTTTTCTTTTTCTTTATTTTTTTATTTATTTTATTTTATTTTATTTTATTTTATTTTTCCTACACTTTTACCCTACCATCCAAAATAATACATCATAGGGAATGAGCATTCCCCTTACACTTGAATTTTTAAATACTTTACAATAAACTAATCTAACGACTCGAAATAAGATAATTAAAACATTTGGGAGTACTTTTAAGATTAACGCACATATGGGGGTAATATAAGATGTTCTTCCCCATTACTTCATAAAATAAGTACTTTACCCATGAGTCCCAATCGTCCCAAAACAATATGTACAAGGATATGACTCGACTTAGCAACCATGTAATCAATTAGATAATTAACTAAGGGTTTAAACAAATAACAATAATGCACTAAAGATGAGTGCATACACGGAAGGCTAAGGCGATTTGGTTGTACATTTAAGTGGGGTGTAACTAATTCTTCCTTTAAGTAAGATGCTTAAAGTTATAAACGAAAAGATAGGCTCGGAGGGGTGTACTAGGGGTTTCGTGTACTAAAAATGAGTACAACGCTAAGGTGTGGAAAAAATTAATTGACTTAATTAGCCAAGTAATATGACTTAAATGGTCAAGTAATTATGATACGGGTTTAACACAAGGGTGATCCTAATGCCTCTTATCATGTAGTAAATCCTACCACACGAATGTAGTCTCACTAGCGGTCTCGGGTTTAACACAAGGGTGTACTAGGGGTTTCGTGTACTAAAAATGAGTACAACGCTAAGGTGTGGAAAAAATTAATTGACTTAATTAGCCAAGTAATATGACTTAAATGGTCAAGTAATTATGATACGGGTTTAACACAAGGGTGATCATAATGCCTCTTATCATGTAGTAAATCCTACCACACGAATGTAGTCTCACTAGCGGTCTCGGGATGCATCACTAACGCAAGTTCAAGAATCTAAATGCTACCGGTACACTCATAAGCACTAATAGTAAATGATTTTCCTATCAAATCTAAAGGTGAACCTCACATATTTGGGTGGAAAATTTTTCTGAATGGTACGGTTTTGTGCTAGTCATACAATCTCCTATCTATGAGACGCTTGCTATGGCTAAAGTTTCACTCCTAAATGTTGTAAAAAAATTTAAATTTAGCGCTAAAATTACACTAACAAGTATTTATCATAGTTTTATTACACATCTACCATCAAACAAACAAACTCAAGCGAAAGTGTATCTATAAGGTATCATCATTTTACCCTCTCCTTACACTTAGGATGAACATTGTCCCTAATGTTCAAGTAAAGACTGTAAAAGTAAAACAGGTAAAAAGAGTGAAATCAAATACTCCCATGATTTGCTCGGTATGGATAGTATGGTAACCAGGTTAGATCTTCCTCCAAGAAAATGAACAATCAAAGCTTCCCTTCCAGAATATAAATCATCTTCTTGTCATACATAACCTGTTAAACCTGAGAAAACAAACAAGGCAACCTCGCATAAAATCGGCGGCAATCTATATATGCTAACAAATCCTAGAAAACAAAGTAAGATATAATACTTGTGGAATGAATGTTTGCAGATTTCCTTGAGCTTATAAAACTAAAGATTCAACAAAAACTTTAAGACTCCATTAGAAACACAAAACTGGTAAAATTTCCAGAATTTTACATGTGACGCCATCAGGAATTTCTCCCTGACGCCGTCAGAAGTGACCTGCAGAAATTCTTATGTTAAGTTTCCGGAAAATTTCTGGAAAAACTTTGTCCTACTTCCTGGAAAATCCTGCAAAACATCATTATGACTCGATACAAGCATTTGACTCTAACAAATACGAATACACATGTTCATTTAATATCGTGGAGAATCATGATCGAGTTATGTTTCTTGAAAACATATTTGGGGTTTCCCCTTACACTTATCTTTTGCAAAATACCTTGGATGAAGTTAAGACTAAGCTAAACAACAAAATAAAGTATTTTCACC
The DNA here is from genome assembly GCA_030686995.1 of Artemisia argyi. NCBI lineage: Eukaryota > Viridiplantae > Streptophyta > Magnoliopsida > Asterales > Asteraceae > Artemisia > Artemisia argyi. The sequence goes on along the minus strand of CM060700.1, from coordinate 82,630,569 downwards.
ATTTTAGTTTGAAACATGATCTACCAACAATAAAAATAAAGCATGCATACGGAAACAAATAACAATCAAACAAAATAAAAATCACACAAAGCATGGGTTGCCTCCCAAGAAGCGCTTTTCTTTATTTACGAGTCTTGTAGCTAGACTCAAGGTTATGGGTTACTACGTGACCTCATCGTTTGTTTCACTCTCTAGGTCATCTCCTATATTAGTTTTGTATTCCGGACCTAGTTGCAAGCATTCTTTGTAGAAACCAAGCATCCTATTCATCACATACTCTACTCCTCTACGTCTATCCTTATCATTCCTATAGTAAGCCGCTTGTTTGTGTTCCTTTTCTATGTTCGATAGGAGGAGGTATTGTTCAATCTTATAGGGTATTTGGTAGGCAATCTCATCATTCTCTTCCTTGAACCTAACTATCCCTAGAGTCGGATCATAACTCATCTTAGTGGCCTCAACGAATGGTTTTCCGAACACTACTTGACTTAGGCAAGCATCTATCACCGGACGAGTATCCTGTACTATCATAAAATCGATCTCATAAGTGAAATTTCCGACAATCACATGTAATCCTTTCACTCTTCCTACAAAATTACTTATCAAATTCTTGTTGGGCATCATCCTATAACCAAGTTGTTTCTTTATTACCCAATTATAATAAGTCCTAGTCATGATGTTATAGGAGACCTAGGATCGATATAAGCTTTCCATACATGCATATGACCAATGTTGCATGGTATGTTGATGTTAGAGGGGTCTCCCATTTTGATAAGGGGTGAACCAAGGATATATGGTGTCTCGAGATCATTGAGTAAATCCTTGTGATATTCCCGTTCTTCCTTGGTGGGCAACTTATCAAAGTACTCTTCTATAGTCTCTACTTCCTCTAACTTTTCTCCCTTATTAACCTCAACTTCCTTAATTTCATCCCTAGGCTCGGTTTCTATTCCAACTTCATCCTTGTCACTTTCTTCTATCTCCTTATCTATTGGCTTAATGGTGACAACATTGACAAAGTGGACGTGTTTGGATGACGAGGGGTCCTTAGTTTGGATTCCGCTATTAGCGTCCCTAGTGTCCTTCCTAGGTGTAGTTAACGCTTGGTTGTTGAGGGCTTTCAACAAGTTGCCAATCTTATTGGTCATCTCCGTTTGTTGTTGGTTGAATTCGATTTCAAACTTAAATATGCGAGCTTCTTGAGATGCCATAAAGTTGGACATCAATCCTTCAAGATTGTTGGTACTACCAAAGTTGTTAGAAGGATTGTTGTTGAAAGTACGGTTGGAGGGTGGACCGTTTGGTTGGTAACGATTAGGCGGATTGGAAGAATTATTTTGGTTTTGCTTCTACCTAAGGTTTGGGTGATTTTTCCAAGAAGGGTTGTATGAATCACCGTAAGGGTTTGGCTCGGGTTTGAAAGTGTACCACTTATCTCCCGCTTCGTCGGTACGCGAGCATGCGTAGTCTGCAAAAGCTGGGGAGTTCCACACAATCACGAGTGTCATGGGGACCACTACATAATTCGCAAGAAGAAGTGATTTTATTCACTTGGATTGAAGGCTTAGGAGCTTCGTAAGATTTCATGAGAAACTTGAGTTGATCCTCAAGTTTCATGATCCTACGGTCGGGAGTGCTAGAATTGTTCGAAGGTAAAGATATTGCCTTGACCGTTTTGTTCAAATCACGGGGATCATTCCAACTTTCGTTGTCATAGAGAGCAAGATCTTCTATGAGTACCCATGATTCTTCCGCCCTTAGATCACGTAGCTTGCCACCGGACGATTGGTCAATGGTTCGCCTTGTGGAGAGATCGATATGGTCATAGAAGATTTGGACTTGGAGCCAAAGATCTATGCCATGACGAGGGACTTTTTGGAGTAAGTCCTTGAAACGAGTCCATGCTTCATATAGAGTTTCACCTTGACGCTGTTGAAACATCAAGATATCATTTCTAAGCTTGGTAGTTCTCCCCGGTGGGAAAAATTGAGCAAGGAAACGAGTGGTGAGATCATCGCATGAGGTGATAGATCCCGCGGGTAAACGTTCAAGCCATTGACTAGGTTGATCACGTAGAGAGAATTAGAATAGGCGTAATCGGGTTGACTCTCTAGTTGTAACATCAAGGTCTATAGAATCTACGATTTTAAGGAAGTCCTTGAGATGTTGATTTGGATCTTCGGAACGAAGTCCATGGAATGCACATCCGCTTTGCACCATCCGGATGGTGTCGGATCGCAAGGGAGATACATTGGCTCCTTGGGTGAGCTCAATGGTGTTTCGATAGCCTTGGTGGCTAGGTCGGGAATACTCTCCTAGGGTTCGGCGCCTAAGAGGTTGGTTTGCTAGTGGTGGGTTTTGTGGGTGGTCTTGTTGTGGTGGGTTGATGGGTTTAAAGATGTTACCACCTTCCATGATGTCGGATGGTAAGAAATTACGAACAAAGGCACGAAGAAATAAGATAGACTAAAGAAGACCTAAAAAATAAAAATAAAATCTTACTAGAAAGGAATCTAGCAAGTAGACCTAATAAAAAGAAATCCTAACCTAGACAATAACTATTCCCCGGACTGCGGCGCCAAAAACTTGATGCGTGGGAATTACACCAGGCTTTACCTCTCGAGGGATCTCGAGAAGCTTACAACCCCCACCAGGCAGTGTACCTGATCGTTGTAGTATAGTATAGTGACAAGTACCGGGGGATTGATCGTTCAACTCAGGAATAGTGTCGCTAGGATTAGAAAGCCTAAAAACTAGGTCTAGAGGTGAGGGATGATTCTTTTTGTATTTTTATATTTTATGAAAGCAATTAAAAATCTTGGGTTTTTAGAGGAGTGGGCGGAATTAGTTGCTAGTCAACTAACCCAATAACTAAGATGCAATCAAAATAAAATAATAGAAATGAAAATAAACTAAATTAAGATAGTGGTGTGAGCAATATATGGGAGAATTATGTTTACTTAGATTTCACTACTCCCTAGATATCTTTTACAGGTTAATTACTTGTTACAGTTGTGTGGATGACGGATTGTATTCCTTAATACATTCATGGGGTGGCGTACTTACTTCCCCAATTCTATAAGCTCCTAATTCACTCCTATGTCGAGTCGGCTAAGAAGCTCCTAACATAGGATCATTAGAATTCGCTCATGCATTAAATACAACCATAAAAACCTAGTACACATCGGTTCATGTTTCTTAAGACGTTCAAGCAAGTTACACAATGGAGATCTGCCAGTTTTCTTAAGCCTAACATTGAAATCATTCATCCATTACAACTATAAACAAGTAATCAACCTATAATCGACATCTAGGTTTCATTACATCTAAGCAAACACACAATAGATCTAGCCTAGCATGTTATAATCAGGACAAGCATAAGATATATTCAAACAACAAATAGACATATTGAATGAATTGAAAGAAAACTTCTCTTAATTGAACATGAAGGGTTTCAAGGGGTGAAAACCCTGAAAATACTGTTACAAACGACCCAGGGTTTATTAGGTTCGGCCCTAGAATTCTCCACACAAGTTCCTCCCTTAATGAATGAAAAATATAAAAGTATATACAGATTTTGAGAGGTGACGGCGTCAAGAGGAAAAATCTGACACCGTCATCTCGCCGCCAATAAAGTTCTCGGACTGCCTAGATCTATATCTGACGCCGTCATCTCGCAGCCAAAGTACCTAAAATCACAAAAGGAACGATTTAGGGCAATATTTTATTAAATAAATTCCAATTCCGGCTTAAATAACCCCCTAAAAATGGTTCATTTTTTGCCTCATCACCCTTCATAAGCTACCATGGACTTCCGTATCCGATTTGTGACCTTTAATGATCTACTTTGTTCTACTATGTTTTGATGACTCTCGATCACCCAAATCTGTTAATATAGAAGATATTCATGACTGACTTGCCATCAATGGAGTATACCTCATGCAGCATGTGGAGATTTCAACTTTGAGTATCAAGACAACCAGACTGGAGAAGATGAACTATTAACACATAACCTAGAATTGGCAACAGCGGTGCTACCTGAAAACCTGGAGCTGTGATAGAAGACCTATCGAAGACCCGCAGTCTTGCTTTCCTATTCATTTTAGTTGTAATAAGATGAATTGAGAGTAGAAGCAAATTTGCGGATGGAAGGATGCTTGGTGATCAAGACAGAGATTCACAATTCCACACCACAATTCCATGAAAAACTGCCAAAGGCTTGAGGAACCAGACTCGAGTTTATTGTTTTCTTTTCACCTTATGAGCTGATGGACAACCATGGACCGACTACTCGAGCTTGGAACCTTGAAATTATGTTATGAATGGATTGACTCTTTTGACGACGTACCTTGCTTTTGATGGACATTATATGATTTCCGTTATTCTTACGAGTAGTTTCATTTTTACTCTTGTTTATATGGTTTGATTTGGTTATGCCATTGCGAGTTTCACTTGTTTTGCCGACTTTGTTTCATTATTGATCTTGACTAGGACCAACCCTAAGTCTTAGTTGGATTGTTAGGTGGTTTATAGATATTATTTCACAATCTTGAGATAGAGTATGACCATCATGAGGGCATATTATGTGAGGCTAGTATTATGACGCCTGATCAATGTGATAATACTAACGTCATATAAGTGCACTTATTGTGTTCATAGGATATCTTGAGTAGTGCTTAAGAGAAGCCTTAGACTTCTGTTTCCCTTGGCGACTATCTGCGATTAATGAGACTTTAGGTTCTTTCGACCTATACGTTTGATCTTCCTTATCGCCGTATGATTTGATATATTTGGATCTTCGAGAATATGTTTGCTGACCTTTGTATCTTGATAATGATCTTAGGGTTCATTATAAAGCTTTCTACCGTCCGATGTTATCGATCGAATTGTCTTCTATCTGCTTGAATGCCTTTGTTCATTTTGAGGGGTACATCTGTGTTTTGCTACTTCTACGATTTGCGTATCTGAGACTGTTACTTTTTGGATTGTTTGATTAAGAATCAGAATTATGTGGAACCGAATTTTGACCGTTTGAGTTCTAGTAAGTTGCGGGGGAGGTTTCCTATCGTCTAACTCTACCTCCTCAGCTGTCGCATGTTCATAACATCTCCCGCGAGGGGATCACCCTTATAATTCTTTGCATGCGACACCCTATTTGTTTGATTTAAAGCCACTTGATATGTTTCTTTGGTGTGAAACGGAAAACCATCTTAGATCGACAGGATATGGTCATGAGAAACCAAGTTTTCATGCTTTGCATAATTTGATATATCCTCGTTTTGTTACATTATAATTTTGCGGACGAAATTTTTTCCTGCGGCAGGTTTTAGTGGGAAGCTGGGTTATGAGTGAAGAGTGCATTGGACTTAAAAGACTTTACCTTGATAGCTTTTGGATTAGTAGGAGCTTTTGTACTACTTTCTTTTGTACTTGTACTTCAGTCTCCCTTGTAACCTTGATACTCATTTGTATTACTTGAGATGTATGCTTGTGCTTGCTTTGATATGTCACCTTAATGTGGCACTTCTACCCTTATCGGGTTGGGGTGTTACAATTATGGCAAGAGGTTGTTGTTGAAAGACGTTGACAAGAATGAAGTCCACTTTCCATATTTTGTATTTGGAACTGACATGAAACTGGAAGACATGCTTCTTTCCTTCAAGTGCTCTTACTGTTAGGTCACCATCTTAGCATAAACAAATATAATCTTAGAGAGAGAAAGATTGGAAGAATCTTAAGTATGAATAATAACTTTGTATTTCTAAAAGAAGCAACACCATTTCCCTTCAAGGGAGGAGGTATTTATAGTGCATTACAATAGATGGAGAGTTGCCCTAATATTCATGGGCTTGGCCTATGGGCTTACTACATAGACAAATCCTTTAATCAAACAATTATAAGCCTAATTAGTTAACGACCTATTACAAATAATAATAACCGACGCTTTAACTTTTAACGTGTTCCTAACAATCTCCCCCTAAGGGTTGGTCATCATCATAGGTCGTTTGACGTCTTTAACTTGTTTTGGTTAGACATTTCTTTAATCTTTGTCTCTTGTTCTTGTGGTTGTGATCTTGTGTTGGTTTTGCCTTGACTTCATCAATTTCTTTACTCTCCTTAGTATGATTTACAGTACTTATAAGTTCAGATGTCGAGAGTAATCTCTAGTCCTTACCAAGGATGTTCCTGAATTGGATACCCTCAAGAAGGCTTACACGAATATACCGAAGTATATCAACAATTCAGGTAAGTCGCTGAAGTATACATAAGTATTAATTCACGACTGTAGACCGTTTGTTACCATCTCAAGGAATTTAGAATCCCAATGTCGATCATTGTGAGAAGAAATCATAGGGAAAATCTCTCAAAGTGTTTTTATGATTATAAAACTTATTTTGTTAACACTTTGAGAGATTTTCATAAATACTCCCCCTTTACATGTGCTTGATAGTTTTAAGGGGAAATTTACACATGTTAGGTGGAGTTTGTATTTTTGAATTGATTGATTTTCATTGAACATGACCGATTAGAGACACGCTTACATCACTAGTTAGACTAGATTGAAATTATTACCTGTCCTGGTCACATTCAATGAGAATCTCTCGAAACGGTACACTCTACTTAGACAAGTCCTTTCGAGACACACTTACATCACTGGTTAAACCAGCTTGAAATTATTACCCGTCCAGGACAAGTCCTTTCGATTACTAACATTTGTGTTTCATCAATTCGTTGGTGATGTCTGAGTTAGACTCGGTATGGTACATTCTACTTTAACAAATTCCTTTTCGAGAAATGCTTATGTTGCTAGTTAAAGTGATCCATTGTTAGCTTTTAGGTGACAACTAGCTCTAATAATTAACTTGATGTTATTAACCATCGAGCAATAAGTCATTTTGATTACAGAATTTTATTTTCTCATCAATTCATGTGTTAACTCTGAGTAACAGTCAATACCATATGTGAAAACGTAGAGGGGGGGGGGGGGGGTGAATACGTTACCGTTTAAAAACTTTATTACTTGTTGTATCAAATATCCATTCTTAGCTTGGTCTAATATGAAATATGTTAAGTGTAGTTTATGACTAGCATAAACTAAAGACAAGTTATCACGCAAGCATAAACAACAAGTCACAACACAAACAATCACATAATGCAAACAATATAGAAAAGCAATAAGTAAAAGGAAAGTGCAAACCGAACACGAGGATTTATAGTGGTTCGGTCACGGATCTCCTCTCCGCCCTACTCCACTCCTCGAGTACCCAACTCGAGAGTTACTTCACTAGATCAACAACCTCCCTTCTCGGCGGAGAAAACCTTATACGTCGCTTACAAGATTACCGACACTAAGCTAGATGTCGAGTTCTTTTACAAGGGTACAACCACTCCCATCGTCGCCTATACAATATTTTTGACACTAAGCTAGATGTCGAGTTCTTTACCAAGGGTACAACCACTCCCGCTATGTTTTGTGGCCCAACATAAAAACCTTGTGTTTTATGGCACAAACACATAAACCATCTAATCTATATTGTGATGATACAATGATGATCCAAGACATAAAAGTCTAAAGGATATGAATGACTAATCTACGTGAACTTCTTGAATAAGAAGTCTTCAATCATTGAGGATGTCAAGTAACCTTGAATCTTCATATGTTGGAATGCTTGAATGAATGGTGACTTCAAGATCTTGTAACCTTCTTGGTGGATCATGAAGTATGATATGCTTACAACAAAGATGAATGTTAGAAGCATTATGATCATTATAGAAAGGGTGATCTACATGGTTTCCTACTTATCTATGTGTGTGTGTGTTTTTTAATATTTTCATCAACATCCTAAGTAAAACATGAACTTCTATTTATAGGCAAAACAAGTAAAGAAGTTTTCCAAAACCATGTTCTATAAACCATGTTCCAGAACCATGGGTTACTATTATAGTCAACATTGACAAGACATATGCATATACTTGAAACTAAGGCTGCGTTTGTTTTTTGTTTTTTCCCACTTAACAGCCTCTGAATGGGCATTATGTCTGAATCGGTCAGACATTTTGATGTTCAGACCATTTGTTTTTTTTTTTTTCGTTCAGACGCGTTCAGATGCAGTAAGATCTTAATGGTTTAGACTTGTGAGGGGTGTCTGAATGCGTCTTGTTGTCTCTTGCTGACACAAATAAAAACCAAAAAAAAAATTAGTACGAGCAAGCAAATGTGCGGTTCAAACATGAGTTTTTTTTCCCGTTCAGATGCGGTCAGATTTAGACATTTACGCATCAGATTCAGATTCAGATGTGCGGTTCAGATTCAGATTCAGACCCTCTTAACAAACAAACACCACAAAAATGTTGACAAGACAAGACATATATGTTTCCTAGTCAACTTACAAGGACTATGACATATCTTACAAGCTCAATGACCAAGTCATTTTCGAAAGATGTTTCCAAGTCAACTACAATCTATGACACATCTTAAATGATCTTTGACAAAGATAATTTCCAAATATAGTTTTTCATTTTATGAAAAATACATTTAGACAAATGTATATATTAACTTAAAAAGATAAATTACTTGTATAAAAAAATATATTAGCTATCTATATAATATTTAGTAAGTTACTAAAAATGTTTTATGTACTTATGTTGATACAAGACACATTTTTATATATTGTAAACTTACTAATATTATCTAGACACCTAATGCGACACTTATTCTATTTAACACCTAAAATGTACTTTGACACCTAAAATACTTAAATACTCCTAAAGTATTTTAGTCATTCTAAGGGGTTTGATCATAATGTCACATAACAAACATGTACGAACCTGTGTTGTAGCATACGATGACTCGAGACGTTGAGAGATGTTGAGACAAAATATGATTACGAGTAACTTGTATATTTTACGTTATGTATCAAGTTATACGTTTGTCATCAATCAAAACAAACGAGACAATATAGATTAAATATCGTAATATTTGCACTAACACCGTACATTGTACTTTGACAAGTCCTATTCGAGACACGCTTACGTTGCTTAGTTAAAGAGGTCCATTGTCAGCTTTTAGGTGACAACTAGCTCTAATAACTAACTTGAAATTATTACCCGTCAAGGACAACTCATTTCGATCAACATGATTTTACCGTCAATGCTTTGGTTAATACAGAATTTGAACTCTTATGAATCTTCATTTTAATCAACGTTATGGGATGTCCAACATATTTTAATCACAATTCTCCCCCTCAAAAATTGCATATCAATTGTTGTCCAACATTAGGGGATGTTAATTTCCACCATAATTTGACAAGTTGGGTGGCAAGGGAGTTTTACTAACCCGGTAGTTGGATTCCCCTATTTTGCTTTCATCCCCCTCGGGTATCATCTCATTCCTTGCTTTTGATGCTTGAGACATTATGAATATGAGAAATACCAACACCAACAAAAAAACCACAATAGACATTGCATATGTATGTTAGTGAAGGCATTCCAATCCTAGACCTTTAGTAAAATAATTTCACATATCACAGAAAGAAACAAGCATGAAAGTTATTAAGTATAAAAACACAAGAAACAAGCAACCAAATTTGAGCAAGGAAAAAAAACTTCAACTATGAAAAAAATTTCAGAGTTCAAAAAATTTTACAAGTCTGGAAATATCTTGCTTACTCGAAGAAAAATGGTCTTACTCGAAGGGATCATGAAAAAATCCCTTACTCGAAGGATTTTAAAGAAAAATTGAAGAGGACATCCAGTACTCGGAGATAACCATTTTCCTTAGACGGAAATTTTTTGAAACCCTCCTAACTCGGAGTAACTGTGATAATAGTCCTTACTCGAAAAATTCATGCTTACTCAAAGAGTTAAAGAAAAATATCTAAGTCGAAGAAAATTTTATTCTTACTCGAAGAATTTTATAAAATTCTCCTAAGTAGGAGAAATTAATCTCTTACTCGAAGAATATTATAAAATTTTCCAAGTAATATAAAGTTTTCTCTTACTCGAAGAATTTCACATCAAATATATCTAAGTAGAAGAAATGCATCCTTACTCGAAGGCATTCATGCTTACTCGAAGAAATTCATATTAACTCAAAATCAATTTAGGACAGATTTAATAACAATGCAAGCATCACATACATTCCTAAACATATCCTATTGCCCAGAAATCAAAGATATCAAATGATGCGAGATATTGCAACCTCACAAGGAGTTTTATTTCTCGAGGGATATGAAAAAGTTTTGCAATCCTCCAGGCAGTGTAGCATACCATTGTAGTGTAGTATAGGTAAATCCGGTGGATTGATCGTTCTCTAGGGGTATAGTGTCTTTAGGTTAAAGTGTATGTTGAGATAAGTCTAAAGGTGAGGGATGATACTTTTAGTGTTTTTATATTTTTTAGAAAGCAGTAAAAATCTCGGTTTTGGAGGGAATGGCGAAATTAGTTGATATTCAACTAACCCAAAAACTACTTATAAACTAACAATTAAAATAACAGGAAAAGTAAATTGGTGAATTTCTTATGGTGAGACAAACGCGTTTACTTAGATTTTAACTACTCCATAGTTATCTTTTTTTTATTTATTGAATTGTCACGTCCTTGTTTTAGTTGAAGCGTTGTATTCCTTAATACCAGTCGTGGGGGTGTGGTACATTCCCCAACTCTATGAACATTAATTTCACCTAAAACCTTAAAGTCTATTAAGAAATTCTATGATCATAAACATCAATTCATGCAACAAATACAACAAGAAAACCAATAGTGCACGCTACGGTTATGTTTTCTAAGATGTTCAAGCTAGTTACATAAAAGAGGTCAGCCATTTTTCTTAGCCTAATGTGAAGCAATCAACTAAACAATAGACAACAAATTAATGATCAACAACTAGGTTTCATTAGATATAAGCAAACACAAATAAACTTAAGCTAGTATGTTAAAGTGAAGAAAAGATAAACAAAGAATCAAACAACACATAGACATATTGAATGATTAAAAGGATAACTTATCTTCAATAGAATAAGGGTGAAAAAGCTTGAAAAAGCCCTACAATATCTCTGGAAATTGTTGAGGGTTTTGTACCAAAAGATGTCACACTTAATGAATGTAAAAAGAAAACTATATATAGATTTACAATGCTGACAGCGTTAGGTTATGGGTGCTGACACTGTTAACCCGCCGTGTTTAGGGTTTCGTCTTATGCAAGTCGCCGCTCTGACGCCGTCATGCCTTATACTCTAACGCCGTCAGCTTCAGTCTGACACCATCCCTTTATAAACTCTCTGAGCTTTCTATAGCAATCTTAAAATGTGACTCCTTACTCCAAAATACACCTGACGCCGTTAGGTTATAATTCTTCAAAGTTTTCTTAAACAACATGTGTCAAAACAAGTCCAAAATAGTTTTAATCATTTATGAGATTTACGCGTCAAAACAAGTCCAAAATAGTTTTAATGGATTTATATCGTATCGATAAGTAAAAATATTTATAGTGAGTCGAAAAATATTTCAAAACTCATTTTTGTCACCCGACATGAGTAATGGGCCGAAAATCATTAAATGAGCCTAACAGTCAAATTTTAATCCAAAATCATTTAGTCCGATATAAGTTACGATATATATATCGTTATATTATTAAAATCAATTTAACAAGTTCGATATCGAGTTAGTTTAGCCCAAAATTCATTTTTAGTGTTATTAATTACGTATCAAATTTTAATTAAACAATTTAAGCACTTATAATTAAGTTATTAAGCTAAATAGTCAACCTTGGTCAAAATATATATAATTCGACCCAAATAACTTAATTCGACCAAAAATGGTATTTTTACTAGTTAAACACAATTAACTACAGCTAATTCTATAAGTATTCCAAATTAAGTTTTCAAGCATAATTTCCACCAATTCACCACTTGAGCCAAAATTTTATGTTTTTCAAAACCCCAATAATTTCATAATTTTTTTAGTAGCCGATTAATGTATATAAGCATAAAAGTGTATATATCGACTTAAACTCGCGTAATTAACACAAATCATATTTGTATCATCAAACTAGTACCACAAGCAATAAGATTTACCACACAAGTAAGAAAAAATCAAAAGACTACATAAACCTCAAAAATGTTGAGAACCTGCACATATATGTCAAACCCTAGCTTTTTTTTTTTTTATTTTAGCAAAACATATACATTTAGCATTTGGTAACATGATTACACATTAAAACAACATGAAATGAACAAGATTAGAAAAGTTTTGATGTATCCTTACAAAGTTGGTGTTGTACGAGAGCTATGAGACCAAAAAATAACTCAAATTGCACCAAATTTACCCAAATCATGTTCCGTTTAACCCAAAACACTTGAAAGTACACCCCGATTTGCTTGTGCTTCAACAAAAACTTGTGGATCTAGAATTTTATGAGTTGGCCGTGAGTTGTTGGATGAAAATGATCTTGGAAGTGTTTGAGAGCAAAAGTGGATAAGTAAATTTGTTGTCATTTAGGGAAACATGCATATTATATATAGACTAATATCCCACTTAGTGGTGAGTTTTTTCCTCACTTGTGGGAGGTTTATGTGGTGGCCAGATATGGACAAGGAAAGAGGAGGGGGAAGTATGTTTACTCCTAGTTGGTGTATCGTGTGTCGGATTAAGCTTAAAATTTACCGTAAAGTCTAGGTTTGACATTTTTGGACCATATACGTAAAATAAAGTTTTATTGATGTTTTTGTTAGAAATGTAATAAAATATTATTGGTGACTCAAAAATGTATTTATTTGACTGTTACCATAGTTACTGTAGTGTTGGTTTGCGCGCGGGGTTGCTTTTTAGTAAATGTGAGAAACTTCTCGTTTTCGATTCAAATAATTTCGGGAAAAGCCCAGAAGCAAGATTTAAGAAATAATAAATATAATTTATTATTAACAATTTGTTTGGAAAATTACGAGGTATTACAGCTTTGGTGTAGATTGGTTCTAGTTAGGATTAGAACTCGACATTCCGCTTAGTGTCGTTAAACTTGGTGTAAGTTTGTGTACGGATTGCTCCGCCTGAAGGAGTGTGTTGACATAGTGATTGAAAACTCTCGAGTTTGGTACTCGGGGAGTGGAGTAGGACAAAGAGTGAGGTTCGTGCCGAACCACTATAAAGAGTGAGTTTTTTTGTTAATCATTCAATCACGCTAATGTTGATGACATTGTTAAACAAGCTTTTAGCCACGACGAAGTGAATGTAAGAGTGTAGTATTTTCTTTATTGCGCTTTTGTGTTATACCAATCGCTTACTAATTTTTTTATGTATACTATATATTCATTTTAATCTCAATCCCTACATCTTAAGACAATATTGCAACTATAATTATTTGTTGCAATAAATTCTTATTGTTTTTCTTTTCACCCTATCAGCTGATGGACAACCATGGACCGACTACTCGAGCTTGGAATATTGAAATTATGTTATGAATGGATTGACTCTTTTGACGACGTACCTTGCTTTTGATGGACATTCTATGATTTATGTTACTCTTACGAGTAGTTTCATTTTTACTCTTGGTTATATGGCTTGATTTGGTTACGTCATTGCGAGTTTCACTTGTTTTGCCGACTTTGTTTCATTATTGATCTTGACTAGGACCAACCCTAAGTCTTAGTTGGACTGTTAGGTGGTTTATAGATTTTCTTTCATGATCTTGAGATAGAGTATGACCATCATGTGGGCATATTATGTGTGGCTAGTATTATGACGCCTGATTAACGTGATAATACTAATGTCATATAAGTGCACTTATTGTGTTCATAGGATATCTTGAGTAGTGCTTAAGAGAAGGCTTAGACTTCTGTTTCCGTTGGCGACTATCTGTGATTAATGAGACTTTAGGTTCTTTCGACCTATAAGTTTGATCTTCCTTATCGCCGTATGATTTGATATATTTGGATCTTCGAGAATATGTTTGTTGACCTTTGTATCTTGATAATGATCTTAGGGTTCATTATAGAGCTTTCTACCGTCCGATGTTATCGATTGAATTGTCTTCTATCTGCTTGAATGCCTTTGTTCATTTTGAGGGGTACACCTATGTTTTGCTACTTCTACGATTCGCGTCTGTGAGACTGTTACTTTTTGGATTGTTTGATTAAGGATCGGAATTATGTGGAACCGAATTTTGACCGTTTGAGTTCTAGTAAGTTTCGGGGGAGGTTTCCTATCGTCTAACTCTACCACATCAGCTGTCGCATGTTCATAACATCTCCTGCGAGGGGATCACCCTTATAATTCTTTGCATGCGACACCCTATTCGTTTGATTTGAGCCACTTGATATGTTTCTTTGGTGTGAAACGGAAAACCATCTTAGATCGATAGGATAGGGTCATGAGAAACCAAGTTTTCATGCTTTGCATAATTTGATATATCCTCGTTTTGTTACATTGCAATTTCGCGGATGAAATTTTTTTTAGAGGAGAAGAGTTGTAAAACCCTAAAATTCTACATGATCATAATGACCAAATTACCCCTCTAAAAGATTTAAAATTCTTGAAACACATAAATTGTATAATTAAATGTAAAATTAAATCCTAATTAAAGTTTAATAAGTAAATAAACTTAGGTTATGTGTATCCTAAACTAAATAAAATTTACAAAATCCATATCCTACATAATAAACTTATTAGAACCGAAATTATATGTGATTATACAAGAAATTTGGCCTAAAGGATAATTACAAAAGAAATAAAACAAAATAAATAAAATATTCTTGAGATAAAATCAAATATCTTGTTTCCTTATATTTTTACATGGTTCTTGATTATATACTTCATCATAAAACACGGTTTCTTCTCATCTCTCACAAGAAAACATCAAACATACATCTCTTTCTCCAAAAAAAAAAAAATACATACGGTTTATTTTCAAAACCCTAAAAACAACAAAATTCTACAATCGGAATTTTGGAATTTTTCACATGAGTTTGGTATTTTTCCCGGATTACTTGGTATTGGAAGGAAGCTAGAAAAATAAGGTTTCGAATTCTTGGAGCTTGGGTTGATTGGTTCGAAATTTTATTCTTGTTTTGATTCAGCCAAGAATGATAAATATCCCACAACTCATTCGGTCATCATAAAAATCAATTGGTTATTTTTATACTCTCTTTACGTCACATATGATCCTAGAAAAATATTGGTTTTGATCCATGCACGTTATAGTGGCCATATGGAATTAAACATGATTAAAACCCTAAATTCGTAATATTTTGTACACGGCTCTAAATAGTTTTTATAAACCTAAAACATATTTTTAAAATATGTAGTATGATGTAAGTAACCTGTAAAAATTATATTTGAAATTATTTGAGGCCTAGAACCATTGTTTGTTAATTTATTTTCTTTATTTGTTAATCAGAAAAATTTATAAATTATAGAAATAAAATGAATAAACAAATTATTGGTCCAATTCGATTTAAGGTTGGTGTTTTTGTATTTTGCTGGGAAAAATAAGGTTTGAGGATGCCTAAAATAATTATTTCATAATTTGGTAAATTGGGGATAGATATTTGTTTAAAAATTACCAAAATGGCCCGTTGCCATGCGGTTTAGGCATATTTAGCAATTTTTTGAAAAATTCCCGTTTTAGCCCACGTTGCCCTGGGCAACTTTCATACAGCCAACCAAAAGATGACAAGTGTCCTCAAGTTGCACAAAATATAAAAAAGTTGCCCAAAACACACGAAAGTTACCTCGACGTGGCACTATGTAGTTGGCTATGCAAATAGTTGCCTAGGGCAACCTGGCTAAAACGGGAATTTTTCAAAAAAAGACAAAATATGCTTAGACTTTGGGAAACTGGGCTATTTTACCAATTGTCCCAATTAATTAATTACCGATTTAATTAATATAATATAAGGGTTTGTTTTGTAATTATGCGAACTTGTTAGCCATTTTTGAAAATGATATTAGACCAGTAGTAATTGGTATAAAATATAATATGGGGGTATTGTGCGTTAAATTTGGAACTAGAATGTTTAAATGGTAAATTAATTAAAAATTAATTTGAGTTGGAAATTATTGAAAGTTAAGGGGCTGTTTTTAATAAATATTGTCTTAAGGGCTTAAATGATATACTTTTGATAAATTAAGGGTTACAAGTGTTAATTGAACTAAATATGGTTATACTTGTAAAACAAATATTAATAAGGACTTATTTTGGAAATAATGTAAATTAAGGGTTTGATTTGTAATATTTGTGAACTCAAGGGAGTGATTGGTAATTATTGTTAACTATTGGAGTAATGTGATAAATATGCAAAATTGTAATAATTACACTTTAAACCTTGAACTTTGACATATTTGCATAATAAACTCTAAAATATGGGAAGTTGTCATATTAAACCCTTATCTTGCATAATTGACATTTTGAACACTTAACTCATCCAAACATTAATTATAATCATGAATGGATAATATTATTGATATGGAAAGTTACTATTTTTGGAAAGTATACTAAAAAGGGTTAACCTAATCATGTTTAACCTAAATGTAACACTTGGTTACCAATTCATATAGGTCCAGTGAAGTGGGATTATGATCCTTTTTCCTTGTTTCCCTTGATGCTTTTGAACTAAGGTACAAATATTCTGACCTATCTACAGGTTTCTCATTCACTCTTGTCTTTCCTATTCCTTTGATATCTTGAACCTTGTTATGTTCCCTTGATTATTGAACCTTGTTATATTCCCTTGATTATTGAACCTTGCTATGTTCCCTTGATTATTGAACCTTGCTACGATCCTTTGAAAACTGAACCTTGCTTGAAACTTACTGTAACCTCTCATAAATTTTCCTTACGATTAGTAAATGCATACGAATAAATAAAACGATGTTACGATAACTTAACACTATTTTATGGGTAACAAATTTTTTTTTATGATATGGCTTGATATTGAACTACTACGATAACTGTGATTGACCGTTTACCCAGGAACGATGCTTACGCACGACCTAGATAACTTATGATTATTGCGAACGATAAATATATATAACACGTTTATATTATAACAATACGTTTCTTCTAAATACCGTATACTATTTTTATATTCCACGAACCTACGAAACTTCCCGAGAACGCTCACTAATATTTTTGAACTTCGACATGATACTCGATACACACCATGTGGGCCCCTAACACTCATTGGGCCACGGTTACAATTTCTAAACCAAACGGACTCCTTTTATTTCTTTCTTTTGTTTTGGGCCGACGCAAACCACAAGCCCACCAGGCCTTGGGCCCAAACGCACCCTTTTAATTTTTGTTTTCTTTTCTTTGTTTTCTGCCAGTCGCGACACACCCAAAACCACCCTTCTAACTTGCGATTTCTACACATAACATGTACATGTTTTCACTTAACTCGTTTCCCCTAGTGCCAAAGATACAGGAATGACAAACGATACACCCTCACTCACTTACTTACTACCCTAGAAATCACCCAAGTGAAACACCAAACTCATACTTGAAAGATATGCACCAACGTGTCCCAACATTCCTTTCTTGCCACCCTTGCTCCCCAATGACATGTAGTCGAACCTTAAACACCATGGGATTGTCAGGAATGAACAGGAATGATATCTCACAAGATCTAGCCATGTACAAAATCAATTGGGCATTGTTTGTGGTGCTACTATTCGCCCTCACATGCTTACACCAACACTTGTGAGCATATCTTGTTTCTACCCTTCAAAATACTGCCTATATAAGCCTCCCATGCAAATCACAAAACGTTACATGCACATAAACGAACCATTACACCGAAAATAGTAACGAGTAGGAGCTGTGGAGGGACAAACAAATCGCCAAGAGTACCACGCCTCAAAGTGAACCTAGGAAGCCAAGATTAGAGCCTCTTGAACCTTGGTGGAACGTGAAGTGAACCACGAAGCTTTTGTACCAGTACACGATCCCTACGATTGTTTTTACGCCACCTTTTATAGGTGAGGTGAGACCTTGAAACCACATTTCTATTTATATACATACGTATGTTCATGTTTATGCACAAACATTTGAAGCTTATAAATCGTGAATCATAAAAACAACGTATATATTTTATGTATCATACTATTTCTTGGATAAGTCATAAACAAGAACCTATAAAAGGTTCGAACATATATTAACGTATACACTCTAAAAATCACACATTTCTAAGTTAAGTGGACCTATACAATTTTCACTAAAAGACTTAGAATATTTTTCAACTTTTACAAATTATACGCTAGAGTTTGTAGCTACACTTTGACCTCGCCATTTCAAAATTCGACACACGACCCCCTAATATTTTTATACGATCTAATTACCTACCTAGTATACAAACGAGAATGATAAATAAATTGACCTAACGACTTGATTTGGTCGCTTAAACAAGCCTAAAGCTAAACGAGTTTTCCCAAGATTTTCAGAAACTTAAAAACTTTATTTGGGCCGAAAAGCCCAATAAGCTGTTTATAGCTTATTCTAATAAGCTGGGTGAAAAGCACTTTTGAAATGATATTAGAACTTAAAATGATGGATTTTGATAAACCCAAAGTCCCCCCAAACCCCTTGGATCAAAAATTGTTAACGGGCCTTAAATATTGGATCGTTAGGCCCATTTAGTGAAAAACAAAGGAAATAAGCTAATAAGCAGTTGGAATAAGCTAATTTACACTTCCTGAGCATATTGAAATAATAAAAATGTTAAGTTTTAAAGTTGGTAATTTTTGGACTAAGTTTGCAAATTTTCGAGAACCAGGGTCTAAAAGTGTCAAACGTATAAACTTTGGGTAAAAAGTGTAAAATCTGTTTTCTAAAGGTATAAATAGTTAATATTGAAACTTGGGATTGAAAAATGTAAATATTGATATACTTGGACTTAAAACGTAAATATATATAATTTTGGACTAACGACGTAAATGTTTTCCGTTAAGGGTAAAATGTGTAAATTGGAGAAACTTAAAGGATTAAATAATAATATTCATTTTTTTATATATTCAATTATATATATATATATATATATATATATATATATATATATATATATATATATATATATATATATATATATATATATATATATATATAAATCGAAATAATAGGAATAATACATGTAACTTTATATATATATATATATATATATATATATATATATATATATATATATATATATATATATGTATATATATATATATATATATTATGTATATATGTATATATATATATATGTATATATGTATATATATGTATATATATATATATATATATATATATATATATATATATATATATATATATATATATGTATATATGTATATATATATATATACGTATAAAATTTATATAACGATAATTAAATTTAGATGATAAAACAATACATAACCATTATCTATTTTATATATGACGTAACACATCGCCTGTGCACTTTATGGATTATTCGTAATTAATAATAAACATTTGGAATAAAACGAGACTTAAAAACTGAAACATGCCATATCTTATAGGTTGTGTGTGAAGTCGTTGCCTTGCATCGTTGAGATTACGTTTGTTCTACTGTACTACTAAGGTGAGTTCATAGCCCACATTTAACTTATTTTTGTGGGGGGGATACATGCTCAAAAACCGAACACAAGTCTTTTCTTGATATTATTATTGGTTAAGTAGCTATTGCCAAAAGTCCCTCGATCATGAACCTTAATCACTTGAAGGGTGAACGTGAATAATTGTGAATATATCTATTAGGGATTGACAATCCCCATTTGGTTGCTTGAGGAAAGTCACCAAATGCACTTTATTTGAATATCATAGGTTACTGGCAAATACCTATCTTGGGGGCTATATATTTTACATCATTATTATGGATAATTTTGATGTCTGTTGAATCGTTGAGTGTCATGAGCTTAAGGCAATAATGAATGCGATTTTCTAACTTGTTTATTTGTATTTATATACAATAAGCACCTATCTCTTGCGTTCAAACACTTAATTATAAACCTATGAATTTCACTCAACTTTTTGTTGACTTTTAGCATGTTTATCTCAGGTAACTAAATGGAATGGATGGCAAAGGCACGAAGTGAGCAAATAAAGAAACGTTTATTTCTCTTTAAATAAAAACTTGTTGCTGAATAATGAAACCTCTTGGAATTATGAATATTTGGTATTTTAAATAAAACTTAAAACGATCACTTGAATCGTTTTCTATAATTGTGACAAAGATCCACGATATAATACCTCAAAAGTCTTCCGCTGACATTTTAAGTCTTCTGCTGTATTGATCGATTTTGGGGGTGTTATACTTACACTATGATTCTGGAACCTTGAAATAACCTTGTCATGATACACTTGATATAATAAACTTGATATGATAATATTGACTTGAATCTTGATTTGAACCCTATGTTAAAATCAGTTACTTCGATTTTTGAGTTATACCTTGTCTTGAAAACCTATACTATGATACTTGATTCAAACCTTGACTTGAACTTGATATAACCCTTGATATTTTGAAAGTGCTTTTAATATTATAACCGGATGTGAAAACATTTAGTAATTATATTATAAAAATGTTTTGAGGAAAAACTATTTTTAAATAAGGGCTATGAACATTATGTAACACCACTTTTATATGAAGTTTCATTAATTTTATGAATATTTATTTTGAGGACTAGCTTATTGAAAACCTTTATTTCATGAGAACCATTATTAAAAGATTTCCTTAAATAAACATTTGACATAAACATTTGAATTGAACCCTTGCCATAAACTTTTATTTGGAACCTAATATGAACCTCTACATTGAACTTATGACATGAACCTTTACACTAAACTCTACGTACTCTCTCACTATTGAACCTTTACCTTGAACCTTAAACACGAAATCCACATG
This sequence comes from Artemisia argyi, assembly GCA_030686995.1. NCBI lineage: Eukaryota > Viridiplantae > Streptophyta > Magnoliopsida > Asterales > Asteraceae > Artemisia > Artemisia argyi. The sequence goes on along the minus strand of CM060700.1, from coordinate 82,609,672 downwards.
AACCTTCTTAGTATGAACCTTGGTATAAACCTTTCCATCTTGAACCTTTTTACTATGCGCCTTGATAATAAACCTTTTAATTTGAATCTTGACTTGAACCTTTGATATGAAACTTGACTTGAACCACTTGATATGGACTCTTGACTTGAACCACTTGATATGAACCTTGTACTTGTACACTTGATATTAGACATGACCCTTGACCAAAAGTTTAAGACTACGAGGCACCGCTTGTATACTTGGTATTACTTGTTGTGCAGTATCCACAACATAGCATTGATGCACCAGTTTTATGTACTCTAGTGTGATTGGAGAGATGTACCACACCGTCCCTACTTGATTATCGACTACTGCTATGACTATGACTTGTTTACAGGGGTGTATGGATGCATCCTAGATTTGTTTCTTGTTTTGATGGATTTATCATATTACTTGTTATATACTTGGTGACTGATGGTGTGTGCTATACACGTCTTTCACATCTTGGGAGCTAGCTACTCCAACCCTTGGAGGTATCCCCGCATATTATACTTGGTATCCCGAGGTCTCCCCTTCGGATGCATGGTTACTTGATTACTTGACTTGACTTGACACTTGATTGGATTTGGGCTCGTGGTGGATAACTGATCTGACCTTTATACCTTTATACCTTACACCTTTACAACTTTAATACAGGTTCTTTTTACTTCGGTTGTACTTCCTTTATGCTTTACTTTATCCTTCCCTTGTCTTATATATATCATTCTATATTCCTTGTTACTTTCATATCTGTTCACTGGGCTCTCGTAGCTAAGCCTCATTTCTTTTCCTGTGGCAGGTTTTAGTGGGAAGCTGGGTTATGAGTGAAGAGTGCATTGGACTTAGAAGACTTTACCTTGGTAGCTTTTGGATTAGTAGGAGCTTTTGTACATTCCAGACTTACTCATTTGTACTACTTTCTTTTGTACTTGTACTTCAGTCTCCCTTGTAACCTTCATACTCATTTATATTACTTGAGATGTATGCTTGTGCTTGCTTTGATATGTCACCTTAATGTGGCACTTCTACCCTTATCGGGTTGGGGTGTTACAATTATGGCAAGAGGTTGTTGTTGAAAGACGTTGACAAGAATGAAGTCCACTTGCCATATTTTGCATTCGGAACTGACATGAAACTGGAAGACATGCTTCTTTCCTTCAAGTGCTCTTATTGTTAGGTCACCATTTTAGCATAAACAAATATAATCTTAGAGAGATAAAGAGTGGAAGGATCTTAAGTATGAATAATAACTTTGTATTTCTAAAAGAACCAACACCCTTTCCCTTCAAGGGATGAGGTATTTATAGTGCATTACAATAGATGGAGAGTTGCCCTAATATTCATGGGTTTGGCCTATAGGCTTCCACATAGGCAAATCCTTTAATCTAACAATTATAAGCCTAATTAGTTAACGACCTATTACAAATAATAATAACCGACGCTTTAACTTTTAACGTGTTCCTAACAATCTCCCCCTAAGGGTTGGTCATCATCATAGGTCGTTTGACGTCTTTAACTTCTTTTGGTTAGACATTTCTTTAACCTTTGTCTCTTGTTCTTGTGGTTGTGATCTTGTGTTGGTTTTTCCTAATCTTCATCAATGTCTTTACTCTTGTTATCTTTATGTCTTTTCCAACATGCGCATACTTCTTTTGACTTTGAATCTTCATACTTGTACAGTTCTCATTTCTAAGCTATGATCTTTGAGTTTTAACTTTGTAGATTCTTTGATCTTAATATAGAATGTTTTACAACTTTGTACTTGATCTTCTAGTGAGAACTTTGTCTTTCTTGATGTTGGTATGAGCATGTGGATATTGATTGTGAGATGATGAATTATGATCATAAGGTCTTTTCACCAAGGTTCATTCAGTGGTAGCTGCATGGTTAAAGGTTAGTAATAAGTAACAATCGGTCATTGTGGACTTTTCTTATAGATTTGACCAATACGATTGTTTTACTGATTAATGTCTTGATTCCATTCACCTTGATCGGGCACATCAGCCGTCCAAATCCCATTAAGGACAGTTATCAATACTATGGATAAAATCCAAGTAAGACCCTCGTCTTCCGGACTCGATTCGTAAAAGGAATCTCCTTAGTATGATTTACAGTATTTATAGGTTCAGATGTTGAGAGTAATCTCTAGTCCTTACCAAGGATGTTCCTGAATTGGATACCCTCTAGAAGGCTTACACGAATATACCGAAGTATATCAACAATTCAGGCAAGTCGCTGAAGTATACATAAGTATTACTTCACGACTGTAGAACGTTTGTTACCATCTCAAGGAATTTAAAATCCTAATGTCGATCATTGTGAGAAGAAATCATTCGGAAAATCTCTCAAAGTGTTTTTATGATTATAAAACTTATTTTGTTAACACTTTGAGAGATTTTCAGAAATACTCCCCGTTTACATGTGCTTGTAAGTTTTAAGGGGAAATTTACACATGTTAGGTGGAGTTTGTACTTTTGAATTGATTGACTTTCACTGAACATGACCGATTAGAGACACGCTTACATCACTAGTTAGACTAGATTAAAATTATTACCTGTCCTGGTCACATTCAATGAGAATCTCTCAAAACGGTACACTCTACTTAGACAAGTCCTTTCGAGACACACTTACATCACTGGTTAAACCAGATTGAAATTATTACCCGTCCAGGACAAGTCCTTTCGATTACTAACATTTGAGTTTCATCAATTCGTTGGTGATGTCTGAGTTAGACTCGGTATGGTACATTCAACTTTAACAAATTCCTTTTCGAGAAATGCTTACGTTGCTATTTAAAGTGATCCATTGTCAGCTTTTAGGTGACAACTAGCTCTAATAATTAACTTGATGTTATTACCCGTCGAGCAATAAGTCATTTTGATTACAGAATTTTATTTTCTCGTCAATTCATGTGTTAACTCTGAGTACCACTCAATACCGTACATTCTACTTTGACAAGTCCTATTCGAGACACGCTTACGTTGCTTAGTTAAAGAGATCCATTGTCAGCTTTTAGGTGACAACTAGCTCTAATAACTAACTTGAAATTATTACCCGTCTAGGACAACTCATTTCGATCAACATGATTTTACCGTCAATGCTTTGGTTAATACTGAATTTGAACTCTTATGAATCTTCATTTTGATCAACATTATGGGATATCCAACATATTTTAATCACAATTCTCCCCCTCAAAAATTGCATATCAAATGTTGTCCAACATTAGGGGATGTCAATTTCCACCATAATTTGACAAGTTGGGTGGCAAGGGAGTTTTTCCAAGTCAACCCGAAAGTTGGATTCCCCTATTTTGCTTTCATCCCCCTCAAGTATCATCTCATTCCTTGCTTTTGATGCTTGAGACATTATGAATATGAGAAATACCAACACCAACAAAAAAACACAATAGACATTGCATATGTTTGTTAGTGAAGGCATTCCAATCCTAGACCTTTAGTAAAATGATTTCACATATCACAGAAAGAAACAAGCATGAGAGTTATTAAGTATAAGAACACAAGAAACAAGCAACCATATTTGAGCAAGGAAAAAAAAAACTTCAACTATGAAAAAAATTTCAGAGTTTAGAAAATTTTACAAGTCTGGAAATATCTTGCTTACTCGAAGAAAAATGGTCTTACTCGAAGGGATCATGAAAAAATCCCTTACTCGAAGGATTTTAAATAAAAATTGAAGAGGACATCCTGTACTCGGAGATAACCATTTTCCTTACTCGGAATTTTTTTGAAACCTTCCAAACTCAAAGTAATTGTGATAATAGTCCTTACTCGAAAAGTTCATGCTTACTCAAAGAGTTAAAGAAAAATCTCTAAGTTGATGAAAATTTTATTCTTACTCGAAGAATTTTATAAAATTCTCCTAAGTAGGAGAAATTAATCTCTTACTCGAAGAATATTATAAAATTTTCTAGGTAAAATAAAGTTTTCTCTTACTCGAATAATTTCACATCAAATATATCTAAGTAGAAGAAATGCATCCTTACTCGAAGGCATTCATGCCTACTCGAAGAAATTCATATTAACTCAAAATCAATTTAGGACAAATTTAAGAACAATGCAAGCATCACATACATTCCTAAACATATCCTATTGCCCAGAAATCAAAGATATCAAATGATGCAAGATATTGCAACCTCACAAGGAGTTTTATTTCTAGAGGGATATCAAAAAGTTTTACAATCCTCCAGGCAGTGTAGCTTACCGTTGTAGTGTAGTATAGGTAAATCCGGTGGATTGATCGTTCTCTAGGTGAATAGTGTCTTTAGGTTAAAGTGTATGTTGAGATAAGTCTAAAGGTGAGGGATGATACTTTTAGTGTTTTTATATTTTTTAGAAAGCAGTAAAAATCTCGGTTTTGGAGGGAATGGCGAAATTAGTTGATATTCAACTAACCCAAAAACTACTTATAAACTAACAATTAAAATAACAGGAAAAGTAAATTGGTGAACTTCTTATGGTGAGACAAACGTGTTTACTTAGATTTTCACTACTCCATAGTTATCTTTTACTGATTTGTTGAATTGTCACGTCCTTGTTTTAGTTGAAGCGTTGTATTCCTTAATACCAGTCGTGGGGGTGTGCTACATTCCCCAACTCTATGAACATTAATTTCACCTAAAACTTTAAAGTCTATTAAGAAATTCTATGATCATAAACATCAATTCGTTCAATAAATACAATGAGAAAACCAATAGTGCACGCTACGGTTACGTTTTCTAAGATGTTCAAGCTAGTTACATAAAAGAGGTCAGCTAGTTTTCTTAGCCTAATGTGAAGCAATCAACTAAACAATAGACAACAAATTAATGATCAACAACTAGGTTTCATTAGATATAAGCAAACACAAATAAACATAAGCTAGTATGTTAAAGTGAAGAAAAGATAAACAAAGAATCAAACAACACATAGACATATTAAATGATTAAAAGGATAACTTATCTTCAATAGAATATGGGTGAAAAAGCCTGAAAAAGCCCTACAATATCTCTGGAAATCGTTGAGGGTTTTGTACCAAAAGATGTCACACTTAATGAATGTAAAAAGAAAACTATATATAGATTTTCAATGCTGACAGTGTCAGGTTATGGGTGCTGACGCTGTCAACCCGCCGTGTTTAGGGTTTCGTCTTATGCAAGTCGCCGCTCTGACGCCGCCATGCCTTATACTCTAACGCCGTTAGCTTCAGTCTGACGCTGTCCATTTATAAACTCTCTAAGCTGTCTATAGCAATCTTAAAATGTGACTCCTTACTCCAAAATAAACCTGACGCCGTCGGGTTATAATTCTTCAAAGTTTTCTTAAACAACGTGTGTAAAAAAAAGTCCAAAATAGCTTTAATCCTTTATGAGATTTACGCGTCAAAACAAGTCCAAAATAGTTTTAATGGATATATATCGTATCGATAAGTAAAAATAATTATAGTGAGTCGAAAAATATTGCAAAACTCATTTTTGTCACCCGACATGAGTACTATTGGGCCGAAAATCATTAAATGAGCCTAAGAGTCAAATTTTAGTCCAAAACCATTTAGTCCGATATAAGTTACGATATATATATATCATTATATTACTAAAATCAATTTAACACGTTCGATATCGAGTTTTGATCAAAAAGTCAAATGTAACCGTTTTCTTGTTGGGCTTGGCCCAACAGTCACCGAAACATCATAAGCCCATAAATTATTATTTTAGCCCAAAATTCATTTTTAGTGTTATTAATTACGTATCGAATTTTAATTAAACAACTTAAGCACTTATAATTAAGTTATTAAGCTAAATAGTCAACCTTGGTCAAAATATATATAATTCGATCCAAATAACTTAATTTGACCAAAAATGGTATTTTTACTAGTTAAACACAATTAACTACAGCTAATTCGATAAGTATTCCAAATTAAGTTTTCAAGCATAATTTCCACCAATTTACCACTTGAGCCAAAATTTTATGTTTTTCAAAACCCCATTAATTTCTTAATTTTTGTAGTAGCCGATTTATGTATATAAGCATAAAAGTGTATATATCGACTTAAACTCACGTAATTAAACACAAATCATATTTGTATCATCAAACTAGTACCACAAGCAACAAGATTTACCACACAAGCAAGAAAAACTCTAAAGACTACATAAACCTCAAAAATGTTGAGAACATGCACATATATGTCAAACCCTAGCTTTTTTTATTTTAGCAAAACATACACATTTAGCATTTGCTAACATGATTAGACATTAAAACAACATGAAATGAACAATTAGAAAAGTTTGGATGTATCCTTACAAAGTTGGTGTTTGTACGAGAGCTAGGAGACCAAAAAATAACCCAAATTGCACCAAATTTACCCAAATCATGTTCCGTTTAACCCAAAACACTTGAAAGTACACCCCGATTAGCTTGTACTTCAACAAAAACTTGTGGATCTAGAATTTTATGAATTGGTCGTGAGTTGTTGGATGAAAGTGATCTTGGAAGTGTTTGAGAGCAAAAGTGGATAAGTAAATTTGGTTTGTATGTCATTTAAGGAAACATGCATATTATATACAGACTAATATCCCACTTAGTGGTGAGTTTTTGTCCTCACTTGTGGGAGGTTCATGTGGTGGCCGGATATGGACAAGGAAAGAGGAGGGGGAAAGTATGTTTACTCGTAGTTGGTGTATCGTGTGTCGGTTTAAGCTTAAAATTTACCGTAAAGTCCAGGTTTGACGTTTTTGGACACGTATACGTAAAATAAAGTTTTATTGACGTTTTTGTAAGATGTAATAAAATATTATTACTGACTCAAAAATGTATTTATTTGACTGTTACCATATTTACTGTAGTGTTGGTTTGCGCGCGGGGTTGCTTTTCAGTAAATGTGAGAAACTTCTCGTTTTCAATTCAAATAATTTCGGGAAAAGCCCAGAAGCAAGACTTAAGAAATGATAAATATAATTTATTATTAACAATTAGTTTGGAAAATTACGGGGTATTACAGCTTTGGTGTAGATTGGTTCTAGTTAGGATTAGAACTCGACATTCCGCTTACAAATATCAATGGAATGTGTTTTTATGTGATTCAGGTACAAAAAGATTGGAAACTAGTGAAAAACATGTAAAGTTCACAAAATTGTCATTTTCAGTCCCTGTTCCGCTCATCCCCTTCGTCAGCTCTTTGATCGGGATACTATTACCTAGGTTCCTAAACTTGGAATGGATGGCGGAGCGTAGGTGGCAAGCAGTTATATGTATACGGTGCTTTACTCGTAGACGCTTCTCCAGCTCTCGCAAGAATTGTATGGGTGTCGTCCTCGGAGGGACTTCCCGAATGACCGTACCGAGGAATTCTACCATACTCCGTGCAGCTATTGTTGTTGATCCTGCAGAGCCTACCCAAAGGTTCAGGCCGGATTGTAGGAAGTGGGCGAGAAGTTTTTTTATTTCTATGAGAAGCTCTACGGCACCCACGATTCCCAGTAGTAAGTCGTCGGTGAAGTTTCACAAATTGAAAATCTAGTCCCTAAAGGTTTAAAATGAAAGAAAAGTCAACTTGAGTCCTTGGGAAATCAAACTTGTTCATTATTAGTCCCTGGGTGAAAGTTTTCTAAAAATGGCAACTTTTACCCCTCAAGTTTCAAAATTGGCAATTTTAGTCCTCGGGTATTTAAAAAAATGGAAATTTATCAAAAATACCCTTGAACTATTTACATGTTACAACAAAAGCCCTTTTTATAACTTATGGGATATTACAAGATTGGTCCCTCAACTTTGAAGGTTTGGCAGATTTAGTCCTTGGATTTCAAAAAGATTGCAAAAGTGGTCCTTGGTTAATGCAAGCTTGGCAAAACTCACCATTGTAATAACTTAGGGAAATTTACAACTCCACCCCTCAAAAATTCAAATTTACAAAATTGGTCCTTGGGCTTAAATATTAAAAATCAAACCGGACCCTTAATATCTATATCCTAAACCCAAATCCAAAAACAAAAAAAAAAAAAAAAAAAAAAAAAAACCAACCCTCCCTTTTGTTTTGTCCAGGCCCAATCCAAAGCCCAAACAACACACCCCTTAGATATTACTAGGGTTTGACCCGTTTGACCCTCACAAATACCGCCCTACTGTTCATCTCCCTCACACAGCCAATACCACCCTCCACCTCACACGGTTTCACCACCCCAACTGGCTCCCCCTTTCACACCATGTCCCCTCCACCACCACAACAAACCAAAGCCCAATTAATGCCCTAAAACCCTCACAAGTCACCCAACTGACACAGATATTATTTTGGCGCCAAAAGGTGAAATCAAAGGCTATGATTCATCAAACTCATCCAATGGCTCTCAGTTGAAGTGGGAAAGACTCCTGGGACCCACAGGGCTCTACTTTGTCACTATAAGAAGAAAGGGAAGGAGTAGAGACAAAGTATTATTGTAGGTAGTATAGTTTAGAACCATTGTAGTGTAATTCTCAAGTTTCAGTTGTAATATTTAGCTAAAAATAGTTGTAATCTATTCTCTTAATATAATATCAACCTTGCTCAACTCTAATTTCAAGTTTTCTATTGAGAAATCAGATTTTGCATTTTTAAGTAAAATTGACAATTTTGCTTAATCTTATTAAAAATTGTTAAATCCTGTTTCATTAAGTTCTATTTAAGTTGTTTATGAGCTTTGAAGGTTCAATGAATCATTACACTTGTTCTAAATCAGTTTAACCAAAATTCAAGAAAATACAAAGAAAATAGAAAATAAATTAAAAATCAGTGTTGGGGAAGATATGTGCATGGAGCATGGTTAATTATGGATTGCCCTTGGTTTTAGAGCTCATTGGGAAGCTATAGGGTGTGACAAAGGTCCTTGGTTCTCAATCTCAGTTTGAAATCATTTGTAAGCTATATTTCCACAAGTAATTTGAAAGAAAGTCAAATGGACAGTTAATCTCATTTCATGTGTTCACTGTTAAGATTTTGAGTAGCACAATCATCTATATCAGTTTAATAGTGGTCATAGTAGCATAATCTCCTTTCACTACAGCTTAATATAACATAATAAATCAGTAGGAGCCATTAGAAATCCAAGAAAGTCAACTTTTCATGTTTTCTTTAAAAGTCAAAATATGCCCTTTGGTAGAAAAGTCAAAACTTGAGGGAATTGTTTTGAATTTTGTGTTAGGATCTAGGGCTTGAAATTTTTACAATTCATAGCCCCCAGCTGAACTTTGAAATCCCACAGTCTCTATATTTTTGCCATTTTTTGTGTGGACTCCACAACCCCCTAAACACACCTGCAGGGGGAGGACCTCCCCTGCTGCACCAGCACAGTCACCACCACCCCACCTTGCTGAGGTCTCACAGAGCTCCAAAGTGGGCCCCACAACCCCTGGCTCTTTGGACTCATAATCTGCCCACCTTCCTATTGGTACCAATCTTTTGAGCTCAATACCCCTGGGACCCACCTAGAATCATCCTTGTAATCTGTCTCATTTTCTGTTGGAAATCAAGAAACTCAATTGCTTATTTGTGTGCTTATTGGCTTATTTGTCCTCCAAATCTTTGCACCCTAGTTTATTTCCTGTCCCTAAGCTAGTTTTCACCATAATCCATCACTGTGGACCCCACATAAGCTCATTTAAGCTTATTTCCTAGTTTTGTCAACAATTGTCAACTGTCAAGCTTTTTAGAGTCCAAATTGCTTATTTTTAAACATTGATCATTTTGCCTTTTCAAAAGTTTGTTATTTTAAGTATTTAGATAGTTTCCAAAAAGAAAAACCATAAAAAATAATTTAAAATTAAGTGATAGTTTCTATTTAATATTAATTATCTTTTTAATTTTCCTTTTTAGCTTTTCATTAAGTAATTTGTATTTTTATATTTTTCTTAATTTTATTTTATGTTAAAGTATTTTCAGTAATTTTCCTATATTTTTCTCTTTTAATTTAGTATTTATTAGATTTAATATTAATTTTATTAATTATTAATTAATATTTAAGTATTAAAAAGAATAATTAGTTTTTATTAAGTAATACCTAGTTTTTATATTTTTCCTAGCTTTTATATGTTATAAAATAATTTTAGAAAATTTTTTTGAATTTTTACTGTTCGTTTTCTATTTTCTAGAATTTAATTAGTTTAATTAGTAATTAATTAATATTTAGTTTAATAATTAGTAAAATAGTTTAAAAACATATAAAATAAACTTTTTATAATTTTTTAGGATTCCTGTGATTGTTCATTAGTTTTATAGAATATTTCTTAAATTTCAAATTCATTTTTAGTATTATTAGTAATTTAAATTAGTTTAAATAGTTTAATTAATATTATTAGTATTTAATTAATAGAAAATCACAAAAAGACAAAAAGACATATTTTTAAGTTTTTATATTATTTTTAAGTTATTTTAGAATTTTTAAAAATAAATTTTCATTTTCTTAGTTTTCATTTAATATTATATTATATTTAGTATAAGTTAAATATTAATAATAAGTAATTAAATAGTTTTAATTAATAATAAATAATAAAATAATAAAAAAAATTTCTTTTTAATTAAATTTTCTTTTAATATTAAGTTTGTAAAAGTTTCATTTTTACCCCCCTGTAGTTTATATTTGCGTAAAACTCACTTTTTTCCCAGCACGCAATCGTGTCTGATTTTAATTTGATTTACGTTTATACATATATGTTCCCCATAATTGTTAATACTGTTATTCCTAATCATTCCAGTAGTGTAAAACAATTACGAATCATTATCTGGTTACTTCCCATTCAAATTTACCCGATCACAAACCCGTTTTTATACCATCACACCTCGTTGGGACATAACGACCCGGGGAAACACTATATTCCGCGGATATTTGGTCTTAGCCGTTTGAGTTTGTTGACCATTCACATTGGTTGACTTAGTCTGACTGTTTAGATTATCATGTGGTGCCTATTGGAAACTTAATCCCTACATCTTAAGACAATATCGCAACTATAATTATTTGTTGCATTAAATTCTTATCGCCATGCACGGATAGTAATCTAGTCTGGGAAAAAAAAGGCAAAGATAGGTATCAATATTTTGTACTTGATATGAATTTTTTAAATACAGTACATTTTGTTGTATGATATGAGCAACTGAGAGATATTTGTATATATATATATATATATATATATATATGTTGAAACTAGACGACTACTCGTGCAAAGGGACGGTGTTTAGTGGCAAATAATTATATTTATAAATTTGCGGTTCTTTTTATGACCTTTGATGCAATACTTATGGGTTCACCTGGTAGTCATTGCGGGAAAAAAAATATGCATTTAAGACGAAAAATGATAAAAGTTTGAGAATTTAAACAATATTTAAACTATTAATTTTGTTGTATATATTGTTACCATTTTTAATAAGTGGTATATCTTATTACATATAAAGAGTGTATGGTCAAACCTTGAAAGTGAAATCTTGAAAGTCAAATGTGAGAGAAATAAATAGTGTAATTAACACTCTTATTAAAAACACCACATAACTTAAAAATATAATAATCTATTCACATTGTACAATCAATTAAAACCATATATATCAAATTAAAACAACCAATTAAAACACCCCTTACTAAAAAGTACAATAAATTTTTTGTAACACCCCCATTTTTGACACAGTTCACAACGGAATTTGATCTGGGGTATTACCTCATGGTAACAAAGACATGATATAGAAAACGACTCAAAAATAGACGTTTTTGAAAAAAGAGTTATCATTCATTTATTTTATCAGAGTTTTACAGTAAAAGTTATACTTGTAGAACCGTAGAGGGGGGGGGGGGGTGAATACGGTTTCTTCGGCTTTTTAGATGTTTAAAAACTTTAAGCCAAAAGAAAACCAAGTGGTTGTACAATCAATCCAAACAACCACAAACACAACCAAAGTATATAAAGCAAGTAAAGAACACAACGATATATACTGGTTCGGGATGGGGGGTTTATACCATCCGTACGTCCAGTTGCGAATCCGCCACTCTGATACTATTCACTAGTATAATCCTTTCGGTTGATTACAAACCGTTTAATGAGTGTTCAAACACTCATCATTTTTATCGTATCTGAACTGCCAAAACATACAAAAACACTCAGAAATGCATCCAAATACTGAAAATATCTCAAAGATTGTGTTTTACATGTTTCAGATGCAAAATGTTTAAAAATTAATGAAAAACGAACAAAGTTTCCATAATTGGCAATTTCAGTCCCTCAACTTTCAAAAATTGTCAAAACTAGTCTCTGAGCATTTGTTTTGAAAGGAAAGTCAACCCAAGGCATTTAAAAGTAAAAAATGATCAAAAATTGTCTTTGGGTAAAATGTTTCAAAATTTTGCAAGATTGGTCCCTAAAGTTTCAAAATTAACAAAAATGGTCCTTGGGAGTTTCAAAAGTGGAAAAATGAATTAAGTTTCTTGTATTATTCATCATTGGCTAGAATGAAACTTGGAATAATTTTTGGAAGATGTGCAACTTCAGCCCTCCAATATTCAGAATTTACACTTTGGTCCCTAAGCCTTAATAATTCTACATACCAAACGGACCAAGTTATTCTTATTATCCCAAAAATCCAAATCCCACCCAATCCACTAACCTACATCCTAAGCCCAACCACCTTTCTGGCCCATCTCCAAACCAGCTACCCCATTCATTTTTACTAGTAATAAAACAAGGTCAAACTTGACCTTTGACCACTCCATCTCCCACCTTCACCCGTGACCCCCTGCAAACAGGTACTTTTCCCATCATCACACCTCCACTTCCATTCCACTATTCCCCCTCCATCATCACAGCTACCCCAAACAGCCACCCTAATCACAAAAACTACCTGACACACGCAAAGACAGTTCATAGCTATTATAGCATTTTGGCGCCAAAAGCCTTGAATGGTCAAGATCAAACTTTTATCATCCAATGGTCAAGATAGCAGCTGGGAAAGGACAAAAGGGTGCCCTAAACCCTAATTTTTCAATATAAAAGGAAGGGAGAAGCTGTGAAAGATGTTGGTAGAATTTTTAGTTAAAAATTAGTTATTTCAACTTATTGTAATTTTGAGTTTCAGTTAAAACTTTAGTTTGTAACTCGTTTCCCTTTGATTAATAAGTTTTTCAGTTCTGCATTTCAAGTCTCAGTTTAAGTTTCAATTTCAATAAAAATAGAAGAAAATACAAAGAAAAAAAATAAAATAAAATAATAACAGTAAAATCAAGAAGAAAAGCAGAAAGAAAGGATGGATTGGGCATGGTTTAGAGCTCATGGGAGCATAGGAAACTGCTCTTGGTTCTAGTTCAAACTAAATCCTTGCTTGGGACCTCTTGTAAGAATACCTTGTTCATCAATTTTATCATTTTAGTTGCCTGTGCTTCTTTGTCATACTCTATGCTAAATCTGTGTTTAATCATGTTTGTTAGATATTAGTTTAACTTTATCTTTAGTTTTCATGAAGTAAGATTGTGTTTAGCTTTGAAACTTTGCAATCTGCCTATCATAAGGGGTGTTTGGAAGTGCACACTTACCTGTGTACTTGTGAATTCAATTTTATGCAAACTTAACACACTAGGTAATAACTAGATCAGTTAATGCATGAAATCAGTTAGTTGTTGGTTAGAAAGTCAAAATTGCCTTTAATCTCAAGTTAATTGGTAACTGTTAGGATCTAGGGTGTTACAATCTTCAATTTAGTTATAGGATTTGTTAAACTAGTATATGATAGGTTCAATATAACTTGTAATATCATAATAGGCAAATTCAGTTAGATTAAAACTCACTTAGGTCAACATTCATCAATATCTTAAAAAGTCAAAAAGTCTTGACTGTCAAAATAGACAGAATCTCTTGGTCACCTCTAGGTTTTAATATAGATTGGAAATAAGTTATTTTTGTTATTTGGCAACTTGTTTATCTGAATCAAAAGGAAAATTGGAATTTGAAAATCATTTACTTAACTTAAGTTGATTCCAAAGTGGCTTGTTTGGTCATACATGTGCCCTGCACCCAGTGAGATCCCATTTTGACCCAGATCTATTTTGGCATTAACTTGTTCATTTATTGAGAAATCTGCTTGATTTTTGTTGTTCTGAAAAGCCATTCAGTATGTTTTTATAGCTGCACCCTCAAACTTCATCTGAGTGCTTATATACTAGCTTATTTTGTGTTCTAAATTTGCCCTTGGCCACTGCTCTCTTCTTATAAACTCAGTACACATTGAGTTTATTTGATTCTTGGCTAAATCCTGTTGTTAGTTATTGATTTGCTGTTCATAGCTCATTGGTGTTTACAATGATTATGGTTATTGGGGTTTGCTTGTGTTTGTGCTTATTTGGACAACTGCTTATTTCATAAAAGCTTACTTGAACTCTCAATATCTCACCACTGTTTGTAGTCATAAGCTTGTATAAGCTTATAAGTTTTGTAATCTGAGCTTGATTATCTGTTTTAATGTTCCTTTTTAGCTTGTGCACTGAATTTCAGCTTATCTATGTTTCATATAAGCTTTTGAGCTCTTGGGCTTGACTGCTTATTAATCAACCTGAGTGCCTCACAAGCCAACTTCACCAGCTCCTAGCTTGTTCAATAGGCTGCCTTAGCTTAAGCTTTTGGGCTTTCAGAAAAGCCCATATAGGTAGTTTTCCAAATCCAGGCTTACCTTGGGCTTAAGGCTTCTTGCCCCCAGCCTATTTTACCCATGTTTGTGACCTGACCAAACAACTATAATGAGTAATATGTTTTGGTTTCCAAAGTTCCCAAGCCCTCACTTGGCTTAATTGCGGGACCCAACCCCTGAACCTTGGTTCATTGGAAAGCCCTTCAGGTCTATTTCTCATATCATAGCTTATTTTAGATCCCCAAACACACCTGTGGGCCCCACAGTGGGCTGAAGTTGGCCTGTTGAGGCCTGTGCATTCTGTGGTATTTAGGAATGGCTTAATTAATCTCTTTGGCTTGTTTTTTTTGTAACTTGTTATTGTTTTAGACTCAATTCAGTCCTTTTAAGTTAGTCACAACTTATTTTCACCATGTGGGGCCTTAGATAGCTTATTTGAGCTTACAAACTTCATTTAAGTTCTTATAAGCTAAACTGTTGTGCTTATTTGTGTCCACAGAGCTTATTTTCAAGTTCCATCAAAAGTTCCTTTGTAAAAGTTGTCTAATATCAGTTGTAAAATAGTTGTGTATAAGAAAATCAAGAAAAAGCCAAAAATAAGTTAAGTGATAGCTTCTATTTAAGCCCTTTGGCTTATTTTTCTTCTTATTTATAAGCATTTCCTAATTTTAAATTTTTCTTAGGTTCCTGACATCTTTTAGTAATTTTAGGAATTTTTTCAGATTTTTCTCATTTGATTTAGCATTTTTTATAATTTAATTAAATTTAAATTAATTAATAATTAGTTTTTAATTAGTAATAATTAATTAAAAAGTTGGAAAAATAGATTTTCTGTTTTAAAATTAGTTTTATATTATTTTAGATTTTTCTGAAATTATTTTTCATTTTTTTAGTTAAATTTCATAATTAATTATAATTTAGTATAATTTAGTTAATTAAAAAGTAATTAATAATTAGTAATTAATTAAGTTGTTGTAAAAATAATTTTAATTTTCCAAAAATTTTCTTATATCATTAGGATTGTAAAAATATAATTTTCATATCCGTAGGATTTTATTTGCTCCCGTTTCACTTTTTATTTTGCGCGTTCGCGTTTATTTTAAATTCAAACGCGCGTTTTTAGGTTTAGCTCACGTTTTTAGGTTATCTGATCATCAGTAATTGTTAATATAGTGTTTCTAAGTTATTTTCAAGCATAATCTCGTAGTGTAATTGATTGGCCTCAAACAGTCAGATAATTACCAGTCAACCACTTGTGAATGGTCAACCATAATAGTCAAACAGCTCAAACCAATGCTTCCGTGGAATAGAGTGTTTCCCCTGGTCGTTATGTCCCAACGAGGTGTGCGAAGGTTATTAAAAACGAATTTGTGATCGGGTGAATTTGAACAGGAAATGGTATAAGTGTGAGTGAGTGATTAATCTAAGGGTTTATAAAACAAAATAGCTTAAATAAGCTATAAGAGTGATTACGTGAAAGCTGGATATCTAAACACGTTTAAAACCTAAAAACGCGTACGTCTAATTTAATTCTACGTAAACGTACGAAACAAAAACGATTTTAACTAAAGTAGGAGTTTGCATGCCTTAGGGGATTAAATGTAAATTAAATAAACTTCAAATATTTATTTTATAATTAATAACTATTTAATTAATTATTATTTATTTAATAACTATTTCTAATTATTTAAATATTCACTAATAATTAAGAAAATGTGAAATAAGCTTAGAAAAATAAAATTAAAATTTCTAAAAGTATAAAATATTATAAAACTTATTTTAAAACTTAAAATTATATTTTTAAGACTATTTATCTAATTATTATTAATTATTAACTATTTAATTACTATTTAACTAATTATATGATTTAGATTATTATAAATACTAAAAAGACTTAGATAATTAAGAAGATTTTTATAAATCTAATTAACCATCACAGGAATCCTAAAAAATTATAAAAAGTTTATTCTATGTATTTTTAAACTAATTTACTAATTATTATTTTAAATATTAATTAATTACCAATTAACCTAATTAAATTATAAAAACTATAAGATGAACAGTAAAAATTATGGAAAATTTCCTAAAATTATTTTATGACTTATAAAAGATAGGAAAAATATAAAATCTAGGTGTTACTTTATAAAAATTAATAATGCTATTTAAAACTTAATTATTAATTAATTATTAATAAAACTAATATTAATTCTAATAAATACTAAATGACAAAATAAAAATCTGAGAAAATTATTAAAAATACTTTAATATAAAAGGAAATTAATAAAAATATAAAAATACCAAATACATAATAAAAATCTAAAAATGAAAATTAAAATTTAAATTATATTAAATAGAAACTATCACTTATTTTAAATTTGTTTTTTCTGGATTTTTCTTTTACAAAACTATTTTATACCTAAAAACAACTAACTTTTGTAAAAATAAAATATTTTGTAACTTAAAAATAAGCACTGTGGAAGCTTATTAGCTTCAGAGTTGACTTTGTTTGACCAAACAAAGAAATAAGCTCAAATGGATTTATGTGGGGTCCGCAAGGGTAAAATCTAGTTCAAATAAGTTAAGTAAACATGTATAAACTAGAAAAAGCCAATGGGGATCACAGAATAAGCCAATAAGCCACAATAAGCAATTTGATTTCTTGTTTCTAACTGAAAAAATGGGACAGACTTAAGTGCTTATTTCAGTTGGGGTCCACTGAGTCCTAGGTCAAACAAAAGGTCAAAACTTAAAGCCTACTAGGAGGGGGGTTGTAATAAACAAAGATTGGGCCATGGGACCCACTGAGGTGGTCAGAAACCACCACCAAAGTGGTGGTGATGGTTGAGGTGCTGCTGCAGCAGGGGAACCCCCTTTCCCTGCAGCCTTGTTTGGAGAGGTGTGGGACCCACAGGAAAAATCACAAAAATAGAAGAACAATGGAACTTTGAAGATGAGGTGGTGGACTACAAGTCCTAACAAGCTCAGGTCCTAAAACCTAGCACAAAAATCACATTAATTCTTAGAGTTTTTGGGTTTTCTGCTTTATAGGAGTAATTTGACTTTTTAAGAAAACTTAAAACTTTGACTTTGCTCAATTTAAATGACTCCTAGATGACTAATTTGATTGTATTATGCTAACATAAGACTAGCTTAGGCTAAATTAACAAGTATTGGACCAAAATGATGAATGTTGAAGCCTAAAACCTCAACAGTGGACTGTGGGGATTAATCAAATGGAGATTTGACTTTTAGACAAATGACATTGGATTTTTAGGCTATGACTGAGTTATTAGAACCTAAAAAAGGGTAACTAATCCAAAAATCAACAACAAAAACCAAAGCACAGTGGTTAAAGCCACTGTGCCAAACACCCCTTATCACAAGCTCAAATGAAACTTTTCAAAGTAAATCACTAATTTAACTTATTCTACTGAATGAAAAGAGCATAATATGACATAATAAGCTAACATAAGCAGATAAACAACAATTACAACAACAAACATTCATGAATCATCAATATGCCATTTCCACTGTAAAAATGAAACATCAAGCAACTATGAAATCCAATGAATAAGCATACAACTTTAATCAATATTATAACTAATAAACACCAAATGAGTACAGAAACACATATATTAACACTTATAAGATAGAGTACAGTACATATGCAAAAATATAGAAAAATGCTTACAAATGAATTTTTTTGACTGAGAAACATGATACCAAGAGCAATGAACTCCTCCTACACCTCCCCTGAGGTTTCTAATACCCAATGCTATCCATTCTTTGCTTTGTACTATCCTTCTTCATTCTTTTCACTATTTTTTTATTTATTTTCTATTTTCTTGGAATTTTTAAGTATTTTTTATTTTTGATTATAAACTGAGTATAATGTTAAGTCAAGATTATAAAAGCTTTTTTATGACTTATATAAGCTCACAAGATCATTGAAACAACTATTTAATAAGATAAAAGTGAAAGTGTCAATTTCACTTGAATCTGCCAAAGCAAAATTATCAAATAGTACTTGAATTTTAAGCTTAAAGAAAAGTAATTTTACACTAGAATTATGGATTACAACTGTTTTAAACCAGAAGATACAATTAAAAACTGAATTACACTAATTCGACTGTTTTCACTACTCTATTCTATTCAATCTCTACTACTCTTCTCTGTAGCTTCCTTTTCTTCATATAGATGACCTTTAGGGTTTAGTGGGCCCCACTGAAGCAATCCCACTTGTAATCTTGACCATTGAAAGTCTATTGAATCCTGGCCATTGAATTTACCTTTTTGGCGCCAAAAGTCTTGGGACAGTTGTGGGTTGAGTGTAAGGGTTTTCAGGGTTTTAATGGGGCTTGTATGGTTGTGTGAGGTGGAGAGATAAGGTTGACAGCTGGGGGGTTGAGGTGGAATGAAAACTGGGGGTGTGGAGGTGGTATGGAGTTGAAGTGAGTGAGGGAGAGGGAAAGGTTAGGGGTGAGTAGGTTTGACTTTTGTTTGACCCGGTTTAATAACTAAGGGTGGTATGGGCCAGTTGGTGTTGGGCTAAGATAAAATAAATGGGTGGGCTTGGGTAATTAAATAAAAGGTATGTTGGGTTTTATATAACTAAGGGTCCGTTTGTAATATAGAAATGAAAACCATAGGGACCAAAAGTATAATTTGTGCAAAGTATGGGGACTAATATTGTAATTTTCCCAAAGTATCTTCAAGGACCATACTTGCCAATGTTGAATAACCCAAGGACTAAAGATGTAATTTTCCAATATTTAATACCTGGGGACCTTTTCTGCCAAATCCTCAAACTTCAGGGACCAAACATGTAATTTCACCAAACTTGTCACCAAAGGACCATTCCTGCCATAGAAGATTAGTACAAGGACCAAAATTGATTTTCTCAAAGTTTTTACATCCCAGGGACCATTTATGTCAATTTTGCAAAGTATAGGGACTAAACTTGTAATTTTGTGAAACTTTACACCAAATGACTAAATATGTAATTTGTGATTAAAAAGGACCTTTGGTGACTTTTTCATGTTTTTAGAATAACCAGGGACTAGTTTTGACAACTTTTGAAACTTGAGGGACTGAAACTTTCAATTATGCAAACTTTGTACGTTTTTCATCTGTTTTTGATTATTTTGCATTTGAAACATATAAAACACACTTCTACGATATTTTCAGTATTTTGATGCATATTTGAGTGTTTTTGGATGTTTTGGCAGATCAGATTAGTATAAAATGATGAGTATTTACACACTCATCAATCCCCCACACTAAAACATTGCTAGTCCCTAGCAATCTTTTGAGAAAAACTTAATGGATTTGAAACTCTTTACCAAAAGCCATCACTTCTGGAGTAGCCAGATGTATCGATTCAAGTAAGAACTATGGTCCACCTGATAACCATGTGATTTTGAGCAAACCACCAGCTGTCAACGGATTTGATTTGTCTTTACCAAAAGTCGTTTGCTTCTGGACTAGCCAACTCTTGATGGAATAGTCAACATCTTGGTGAGCTGATTACCAATTATGGTTTTTTCACTGCCTTTACCACAAGCCATAATCTTGTGGGCTAGCCAACTCATTCACTTTTTAAGATATGGCGAGTTGAGGTACCATACAATTTTGGGCAAATTGCAAACCATAAACGGATTTGAGTTATCTTTACCAAGAGCCGTTTGCTCCTGGATTAGCCAATCCTTATGTGGGTTAGACATGGTGGACTGATAACCATTTATTGCGTTCTAAGTGACAAAAAATTTTAAAATTTTGGCTAAAATGGGGGTTCTTGATGGAACATGTGTTTAAATTCGTTAGAATAACGAATCTCCCCCCACACTTAGAACTGAATATTGTCCTCAATATTCAAAGTACCGGGTGTTAAACCAACACTTAGAACGTAAGAAGGAAAATACTCCATAGCCTTTATTTAAGTTTATGTATACACATTTTTTTTTTAAGAATATATACATATATACAACATGTGGGTTAGTATCTCCCCCACACTTAGGGTGAAAAACCCCGTATGCCTGCTACTGTTTTTATTTACCGAGTCGCTAGCTTGACTCGACCCCGAATTCATTTGTCCATGGGGAAACATGATGTGGAAGAAACAATCTCCATCGGACTTTCATTCAAGATGTTTGGATAAACATTTGAAGCACGTGAAAGTTCCACACCGATGAGATATACAGACACCCGACTCAAAATTTATAAATGAGAATGCCGGGGTCAAAGATAATGTCCTCACTCCCGAAAGAGTGGAGAACAGGATTAGCTACGGGATATATGAAGAAAAGAAAGAAAGTCATGATGAAAATCATGACTAAATCCTCATCTTCAATAGGAGAATTCATTGTTTCATGAATCTCCTCTTTTAAGCTCGTTTGATCAAGACATATTATGGGTATGTCTAGATCAAAATAGAAATTATCATACTCTGGTGGAGATATGATATGAGTGAGTTCACAGGAGAACTCCTCAAAGTTGAATGATTCGTATTCGGGATTGATTTGAGTGAGTTCATTTGGGAACTCCTCAAAAGTAAATGATTCATATATGGGAAAATAATTATAAGAATGAGAAGTGGGGATACCACTTATCTTCTCTCCCGTATCATCAAAATGGAGCGTTTGCAATTCCGGAATAGAATCATTTATCAAAAGCTCACTACCCTTGACGGGGATAGGAGATGAAATAGGCTTTTCATTAAAAGCCTCGATTCTAGAAATGAGAAGATTAGCATTTAATAATGTAAGACGAAGAGCTTCGTCTTGGATTATTTCTTCATCATTCTCTTCTTCTGAATTGACAAGCTCATAAGGTAATTCCCTAACATAACTTACGTCTCCACAAGATAAAGAATAGTCCTCATCAGAATCAGAGAACATCTCAATATGATCATTTGGAAAGACAAGAGGGGGAGGGATATCACACATATGATCAAGAATTCCCTGTGACTCACTTGGGATTGAGACAAGGTTCTCAACACTAGACTTTATGAATTCGTCCGATTCCTTTTTAGGAACAGTGTCAAGATGCTCGTCCCCCATGCTCAGAGAGTGAGTGGGAACCTTAGGTGTGATAACATCAAACTGAGGGAGCTGAGAAGGACTAGCATACATGGATTTTATAATTTCCATTTGTTCTGCTGCTAGTAATTCTCCCATACTCTTTTCTCCCTGATTATCCATGGAAGGAGTCTCAATTGATGAACTTGATAAGGTATCATCATTATCACTTTCATCATCTTCATCAAGAAGAGCAGCTTTGTGAAATTTGGAACGTGTTATAGCTGCTCGTTCTAAGACTAGTAATTCTTCCATGCTTCTTTCGTCTCTAGCTGCATGTTCTTCTGCAAGTAATTCCGCGATAGATTTATCACGAGAATATTGAGTGAGTGGAGACTGTGGGGGTGTGGATGTGTCAAAACCGGATGTATCAGAACTAGAACAATGTTCAGGTTTATAATACGGTTGACATTGGAAATCATCATGAGGACCCCCACAATGTACACAAGAAAAACTTGGTGCATTGTGAAACGAAATATTAGTCAACTCCTCCTTAAGGTCTTTAAGTTTCTCAAGAACCTCTTGACAAAGGTCTTGCGGGTATTGAGGAGTTGCTTGGTTCATTTAGTACTGTGGAGGTGGGTCTTGAAACGAATAGTCGTAATTGTTGCAAGGAAATGGATTCCCTGTTTGACGATCCGAGCTAAAGTGAGGACCTCCACAGTATTCACAACAGTTGAACTGATGTGGTTGTGAGTCGTATGTGCTTAAGTCATAATTGTTATCAAGAACCTGCTCATAGACAAGCGTGCTTCCTGATTGACAATCAGAACTGTAGTGTGAACCACCACAATACTCACAACAGTTAAACTGATGAGTCTCATGGTGTGGAAGCTGATGGAATGAATCAGTCATGTCAGGGTAGGAATAGGGATTCTGGTTATAGACAGACCCGTTTTCTGACTCTACCATGCCACAACTAGGGCAATTACCACCATTATAAGGACTACCACACCATTGACAAACAAGAGGGTGAGAATAAGACATAGAAAGAATCAAAGGGTAATAGAGGGTAAGAAATGAAGAATCAAAAAGGTAGGAGGGTAAAGGTAAATATTTTTGGTATTTTTGAAAATTTTTGTAATAATAAGAAGGAAAATGTTTTTGGGTTTTTGTGTTCGTTGAAAACTAATTTTAAAATGTTTTCGGGAACTGTTTTGGTTTTTATATGATAATAGTATGAACAAGGATGGATAAATATACAATGAGCGTGTATTCAGAATCACTGATACGTAAAATCGTTTAGAATAAGTGCACAATCTCCCCGGCAGCGGCGCCAAATTTTGATTGGCCTCAAACAGTCAGATAATTATCAGTCAACCACTTGTGAATGGTCAACCATAATAATCAAACAGCTCAAACCAATGCTTCCGTGGAATACAGTGTTTCCCCGGGTCGTTATGTCCCAACGAGGTGTGCGAAGGTTATTAAAAACGAATTTGTGATCGGGTGAATTTGAACAGGAAATGGTAAAAGTGTGAGTGAGTGATTAATCTAAGGGTTTATAAAACAGAATAGCTTAAATAAGCTATAAGAGTGATTACGTGAAAGCTGGATATCTAAAAACGTTTAAAACCTAAAAACGCGTACGTCTAATTTAATTCTACGTAAACGTACGAAACAAAAACGATTTTAACTAAAGTAGGAGTTTGCATGCCTTAGGGGATTAAATGCAAATTAAATTAACCTAAAATATTTATTTTATAATTAATAACTATTTAATTAATTATTATTTATTTAATAACTATTTTTAATTATTTAAATATTCACTAATAATTAAGAAAATGTGAAATAAGCTTAGAAAAATAAAATTAAAATTTCTAAAAGTATAAAATATTATAAAACTTATTTTAAAACTTAAAATTATATTTTTAAGACTATTTATCTAATTATTATTAATTATTAACTATTTAATAATTATTTAACTAATTATATGATTTAAATTATTATAAATACTAAAAAGACTTAGATAATTAAGAAGATTTTAATAAATCTAATTAACCATCACAGGAATCCTAAAAAATTATAAAAAGTTTATTCTATGTATTTTTAAACTAATTTACTAATTATTATTTTAAATATTAATTAATTACCAATTAAACTAATTAAATTATAAAAACAATAAGATGAACTGTAAAAATTATGGAAAAATTCCTAAAATTATTTTATGACTTATAAAAGCTAGGAACAATATAAAATCTAGGTGTTACTTTATAAAAATTAATAATGCTATTTAAAACTTAATTATTAATTAATTATTAATAAAACTAATATTAATTCTAATAAATACTAAATGACAAAATAAAAATCTGAGAAAATTATTAAAAATACTTTAATATAAAAGGAAATTAATAAAAATATAAAAATACCAAATACTTAATAAAAATCTAAAAATGAAAATTTAAATTTAAATTATATTAAATAGAAACTATCACTTATTTTAAATTTGTCTTTTCTGGATTTTTCTTTTACAAAACTATTTTATACCTAAAAACAACTAACTTTTGTAAAAACAAATATTTTGTAACTTAAAAATAAGCACTGTGGAAGCTTATTAGCTTCACAGTTGACTTTGTTTGACCAAACAAAGAAATAAGCTCAAATGGATTTATGTGGGGTCCGCAAGGGTAAAATCTAGTTCAAATAAGTTAAGTAAACATGTATAAACTAGAAAAAGCCAATGGGGATCACAGAATAAGCCAATAAGCCACAATAAGCAATTTGATTTCTTGTTTCTAACTAAAAAATGGGACAGACTAAAGTGCTTATTTCAGGTGGGGTCCACTGAGTCCTAGGTCAAACAAAAGGTCAAAACTTAAAGCCTACCAGGAGAGGGGCTGGAAGAAACAAATATGGGGCCATGGGACCCACTGAGGTGGTCAGAAACCACCACCAAAGTGGTGGTGATGGTTGAGGTGCAGTTGCAGCAGGGGGACCCCCTTTCCCTGCAGCCTTGTTTGGAAAGGTGTGGGACCCACAGTAAAAATCACAAAAATAGAAGAACAATGGAACTTTGAAGATGAGGTGGTGGACTACAAGTCCTAACAAGCTCAGGTCCTAAAACCTAGCACAAAAATCACATTAATTCTTGGCGTTTTAGGGTTTTCTGCCTTGTAGGAGTAATTTGACTTTTTAAGAAAACTTAAAACTTTGACTTTGCTCAATTTAATTGAATCCTAGATGACTGATTTGATTGTATTATGCTAACATAAGACTAGTTTATGCTAAATTAACAACTATTGGACCAAAATGATGATGATGAAGCCTAAAACCTCAACAGTGGACTGTGGGGATTAATCAAAAGGAGATTTGACTTTTACACAAATGACATTGGATTTTTAGGCTATGACTGAGTTATTAGAACCTAAAGAAGGGTAACTAATCCAAAAATCAACAACAAAAACCAAAGCACAGTGGTTAAAGCCACTGTGCCAAACACCCCTTATCACAAGCTCAAATGAAACTTTTCAAAGTAAATCACTAATTTAACTTATTCTACTGAATGAAAAGAGCATAATATGACATAATAAGCTAACATAAGCAGATAAACAACAATTACAACAACAAACATTCATGAATCATCAATATGTCATTTCCACTGTATAAATGAAACATCAAGCAACTATGAAATCCAATGAATGAGCATACAACTTTAATCAATATTATAACTAATAAACACCAAATGAGTACAGAAACACAGATATTAACACTTATAAGATAGAGTACAGTACATATGCAAAAATATAGAAAAATGCTTACAAATGAATTTTTTTGACTGAGAAACAAGATACCAAGAGCAATGAACTCCTCCTACACCTCCCCTGAGGTTTCTAATACCCAATGCTATCCATTCTTTGCGCTGTACTATCCTTGTTCATTCTTTTCACTATTTTTTTTATTTTTTTTCTATTTTCTTGGAATTTTTAAGTATTTTTTATTTTTGATTATAAACTGAGTATAATGTTAAGTCAAGATTATAAAAGCTTTTTTATGACTTATATAAGCTCACAGGATCATTGAAACAACTATTTAATAAGATAAAAGTGAAAGTGTCAATTTCACTTGAATCTGCCAAAGCAAAATTATCAAACAGTACTTGAATTTTAAGCTTAAAGAAAAGTAATTTTACACTAGAATTATGGATTACATTTGTTTTAAACCAGAAGATACAATTAAAAACTTAATTACACTAATTCGACTGTTTTCACTACTCTATTTTATTCTATCTCTACTACTCTTCTCTGTGGCTTCCTTTTCTTCATATAGATGACCTTTAGGGTTTAGTGGGCCCCACTGAAGCAATCCCAATTGTAATCTTGACCATTGAAAGTCTATTGAATCCTGGCCATTGAATTTACCTTTTTGGCGCCAAAAGTCTTGGGACAGTTGTGGGTTGAGTGTAAGGGTTTTCAGGGTTTTAATGGGGCTTGTATGGTTGTGTGAGGTGGAGGGATAAGGTTGACAGCTGGGGGGTTGAGGTGGAATGAAAATTGTGGGTGTGGAGGTGGTATGGAGTTGTAGTGAGTGAGGGAGAGGGAAAGGTTAGGGGTGAGTGGGTTTGACTTTTGTTTGACCCGGTTTAATAACTAAGGGTGGTATGGGCCAGTTGGTGTTGGGCTAAGACAAAAGAAATGGGTGGGCTTGGGTAATTAAATAAAAAGTGTGTTGTGTTTTATATAACTAAGGGTCCGTTTGTAATATAGAAATGAAAACCATAGGGACCAAAAGTATAATTTATGCAAAGTATAGGGACTTATATTGTAATTTTCCCAAAGTATCTTCAAGGACCATATTTGCCAATGTTGAATAACCCAAGGACTAAAGATGTAATTTTCCAATATTTAATACCCGGGGACCTTTTCTGCCAAATCCTCAAACTTCAGGGACCAAACATGTAATTTCACCAAACTTGTCACCAAAGGACCATTCCTGCCATAGAAGATTAGTACAAGGACCAAAATTGATTTTCTCAAAGTTTTTACATCCCAGGGACCATTTATGTCAATTTTGCAAAGTATAGGGACTAAACTTGTAATTTTGTGTAACTTTACACCAAAGGACTAAATATGTAATTTGTGATTAAAAAGGACCTTTGGTGACTTTTTCATGTTTTTAGAATAACCAGGGACTAGTTTTGACAACTTTTGAAACTTGAGGGACTGAAACTGCCAATTATGCAAACTTTATACGTTTTTCATCTGTTTTTGATTATTTTGCATTTGAAACATATAAAACACACTTCTAAGATATTTTCAGTATTTTGATGCATATTTGAGTGTTTTTGGATGTTTTGGCAGCTCAGATTAGTATAAAATGATGAGTATTTACACACTCATCAGTAATCATAATAATCAAAATCCTGACCTTTCTGTTAAATCACCCGATCACTTGAAACGTTTTCAAATACAATTGCACACCTCGCTGGGACATAGCGACCCGGGGATACACTGTACTCCTTGGTTAGTTGGTCTGAGACGTTTGACTTGGTTGACCATTCACCTGGTCAATTTAGTTGACCGTCCAGGACCAATCACCGTTACAATTCACTCCACCAATATTCACCAATATTGATGCTCACAAAGAAGGAGTTACTCCCCAACGGTATTCCGCCCTCGGAAACCACCTAAAAGAATCTTGCGATTCGACTTCACCTAAAGATCACAAAGATCTCTACCAAGACTTCCACCCGGAAGTGTCAAACTCCAACTAGATCCCCAATGATATAGGCTTGGTCACCAAGACACAAGACTTCCCTTACAAACAATTGAATGAATGAATATATGTTTGTTCAACCAAGCCTTAACCTAACCTAGAGACTCGATTGTAATAGATAGGGTATAAGAAAGAAGACCCTCGACACAATCACAAGAGTGGATTAGGTTCTTGTGATTCTTCCCTTGCAAGTAGATGTGTTCTTCCAAAGATGTTAGTGTGATAATCAAGAACACAAGATTAGAGATAGAGAGATTTGAGAGTGTTTGGAGAGAAAGAATCTAGAGAGAAAGAATAATGGCAAGGGGTGAGGAATACAAGAGGCAAGGGTGGTATTTATAGGCCAAGAACCCAAACTTGGGAAAATTTACCGAGGCCAGCGCGTCACCCGTGCGTCAACGCACGGACAGCGCGCCAGGCGTCTGTAAATTTTCCCAAGTGTTGGGTGTTTGGATCTTATAAATACCTATCCTTGCTAAACCCCCAATTGTACTTCACACTAAACCTTAACTTTAATCAATCTAAGGTTTACCAACTCAAGTAGCCAATTTGGAAAATGTTTTGTGAAGTGTTTAAAGAGAAACCAAATTGTTAATACAAATATCGCCTAAAAACGTTATTTATATTTTACGATCTTTGCTAAGTTTTGTTAATAACAAAGTATGAACTTTAGCTAAAAGTAAATTATCACTTTGAGTGTTTAAGTCTTGTTTAACTAATGTTTACATTTCCTTTTAAACTAAACATTGGTTTTATTTCTTAAATTAGAAATAGTCACATCACATTTATGGCAAGTTTTGTCATTATGTATTTATGGCAAGTTATGTGTTTGACTTGCTTTCATGTTGCTTGCAAGTATCATGTTTGACTTACTTTAAGTGATGTGACATTGTTTGGTTGCTAGAAGTTATGAGACAAGACATTGTTTGGTTTGGGAAGTTATTGCAAAAACCTACTGCAGACCCGGCGGTACCCTGGGGGTACACGGGCGGAACCCATCTCAGGGTTCCGCCTGATCCGCCAGACGTGCAGAATAGTGTGCTATAAATACCAAACCATTTGTTTGTTTTGTGTAACCCTTTAGGACTTATTCTCACATATTCTTTCAACTAACTCAGTAACCCTTGACTTGTGTGATTCTCTTATGTAGCAAGGAACTCCACAAGTTCATTCAAGAAGTTGCAAGCTTCAACTCTAAAGTTGCAAGTCTTGGTAGCTTGGTCATGTATAAGCTTTGGTAGTTTATACTTCATGTGTGTCATGTATGTAGAAGTTATAGGTTAGTATTTTAGGCCTCAAAATACAAAGAGTGTTGGGAGTTGTTGTACCCTAGTAAAAGAACTAACGGGAGTGGTTGTACCCTTGGAAAAGAACTCGACATCTAGCTTTGTGTCGGTAAAAGTGTAAGCGACGAATGGGAGTGGTTGTACCCTTGTAAAAGAACTCGACATCTAGCTTAGTGTCGGTAAAATTGTAAGCGACGTTGTAAAGGTTTTCTCCGCCGGTGAAAGGAGCTTGTTGATTAGTGTTTATAACTCTCGAGTTGGAAACTCGGGGCATGGATGTAGGGCAAGGAAAAAGAGTCCTTGTAGCCGAACCACGATAAACTATCGTGTTGTGGTTTGATTGTTTTTCTCTATTTTTGCTTATTATATGTTGTTGTTTAGTTAGAATTGTTGATCACATATAAAGCTTTTCAAAGAACCAAAACAAATAATATTGTTCTTATATCTTTCAACATAAGTAAAGCTTTTCAAAGAACTAAACAAGCAAAGTTAGAATCATTACAAGTAAAGCTTTTCAAAGTATAAAACAAGTTAAGTTAGAATGGTTATCTACATGTAAAGTCTTTTCAAAGAATCAAACATATTAAGTTGTGTTTATATCTTTAACCAAATGTCAAGTTCTCAAAGATTATTTAAGCAAATAAGAATCGAAAAAGCGGTAAACTATTCAACCCCCCTTCTAGTTTTCCACAATTGGCATCAGGAGCTACGTTACCCAAGTTCCTTAAAATTAACTGTATTTTAAAACTTGGATCGATCCATGGATTTTGAAAATCTCAAAGAAGGGCAACCTATTCAAAACCCGCCGCTATTTGAAAAAGAAAGCATGCTTAAATGGAAAAGTCAATTTGAAAACCAAGATGATCAATTTGATCTCATCTTTGAGTTAGAGGTCTTAGAAATATTAATGGATAGACATCTAGTTGAGATTAATACATGTGCTACTAGTATAAATGTTTTAAATGAAGGTGTAAGTGAAGATGACTTCTCATGTCAAGCTCTTGGTGGACTTGCTTATGATTCATGGACTAACACGGATGAAGATGAAGTCAACCATCCGGTTTATGATTCTCTCTTAGCTAAATCACCAAGCAAGGTACATCTTGAAACCAAACATTTTTGCTTTGACATATTCACCCTAGAGTTTTCTAAAATAGAAAATGAGTCTAAACTTTCATGCAACATGGACCTAAAAACTATCTTTAACAATGAAGATCTTGTGTAAACACTTTTGAAAATGAAATCATGTTAGAAGATAAGATGTCTAGACTTGAGAGTCATGTTGAAATTGATTTAGAATGTAAAGTATGTCTAGAATACAAACATGAAATTCTAAAACAAAATGAAAAAGGAAAAATGCTTGCTAAATTTGATGAAAGTTCAAAAACTCTTGAAAGTTGTTTGAAGAATCAAAGGTCATTTAGAGATAGAACCGGATTAGGATTTAACTCTAATGAATCATCAACAAGTAAAACAAAACATGTTGTGTTTGTGAAACCTAAGAGTATATTGTAGGAGTTACTCTAGCTCTAGTAGGAACACATGATAAAGGGATAAAAATATCATGTTCAATACATTTATGTGTCTTTCTAACTTTCTTGGATTTATAAGAAGTTGTGGTTAGCCTCTCTACATATCAAGATTATGTGCTTTATGTTTATCTTCTTGATGGCTAATCTATGGAGCTTAAAAGGTACACGTCTCTTCAACTTACCTTTTAATGTTTCTTGTTGATTAGTTGTATGATTTGACATAAGTGTTAGTATTAGTCTTTACTATAAGGCGTCTATGTTGTGAGAGTAACAATAAGGATTTGATCCTTCATAGGTAAAGTAGTTTGATACTACTTCTAGTAGGAGATATAAGGTGTCTTGCCTCGTTTAATCTTTTGGGTAAATACACGAGTAACTCTTGAGTAAGTCTCACTTAATTCTTATCTACAAGTGAGTGAACTAAGAATCTCTTAAGTGATAAGACAACCAACACTTTTGTGATGCTTGCAAATCTAGCAAAACCACTACATTTCATAAACACTTGAAGTACAAAAGTCTTTTGGTATTATACCCTATATTTTCAATATCATCTTAAGTCCAATCATTCTTTTGCTAAAAGTTTCACGAAAGACACACAAAGTAAAATAAATCTGTTGAATTTTATTTGAATGATTGGGATAAAATGATGTATTAAACTTCTAGGATGTGAACATCAAATTCGACCCATAGTCTTATGATGTTGCATATCTTAGACATTTACACTTATGAGGTTTTACGAAAATAAACCCAAAGAGTCGAGGAATCATTGAGTTTAACATTCAATGAAAGACCACCTCCTTCTAAGATATCATCTTTGGAAGATGATGACTTAGTCGAAAGCCCAACATTAATAAGACAAGATTGTCAAGATCAAAAACAAGGAAGATGGACTATTAAAAATTGAAAAACAACATCCTTTCGTCTTGTGTCAAACATTGAGTCAAGCAATAACAAAAAGAATGATATTCTTTAAAAGATTGTTTATTAACCTAAGCATGCTCCAAAAGAAATGGATAATCACTCAAAAACATTCCTAGTTATTCACTTGTTCAAAATGATTAAGTCCTTTATGACTTATCGAGAATAAGATTAGTAAATCTATAGGTAAAACTAAATGTAGAGAAATGTTTGGAAGACTACTTGTTCTCATAACAATTAGATTCAACATTATGTTTAGCTTTTGCCTATGTGCTCGTGTCAAAGAAAATCCTAAAACAACTCTTTAGTTGAGTCTTTTTGGATACATCATAAGGTACTACACAACTAGAATTATGGTCTCCCAAAAGAACGGGAATAGAAACCATAGTGTTTGACAAATGGAATTATGTCGGCAATAAGTTGATGAGAAAAGCACAAGTGGTACTTGCACTTTTATACTTACTTACCCAATGATTCTTCAAAAACGCGCATGATTCTCAAATTTGTATCGAATGGAGAAACACATCAACAAGCTCCGCTTGAACAAGCAAACTCACATCAACAAAGGAATTCATCTTATCAACATTGTTATACCCTCAACAAAGGAACCATCGACTTCAGCGACAATTCAATCCATTATGTTCTTTATTGACATATTGTGATCCATCATCATCGTCTTGGTAAAAATGTTCATTGAGGAACATCTTAACTAAGAAAGTCTTATACGTTAACCATTCTATTAACGTTTTCACAAAACCTCTTGAATGAGAATCATTCATCATCCCTAGGCTTAGTCATGAACTCATAAGACCAAAAACCTTAGTTTTGAACATTAGGATAGAACCACAAAAATCAAGACAATTCCTTTTAAGTTTTTCCCTGCAGAACCCACGGCACCTTCAGACCATACGGGCGGAACCCATTTTTTGGTTCGGCCTGGTCCGCCAAACCTCAGAGTGTTTTAAACTCTTTATTTCAAAGCCAAACACCCTATTAAGTCTTAACAAAAACTAACAAACAGCATCACCCTCTCTAAAACACATATCCTCACGAATTTTAGGGCTTCTAATCCAATCTCTTCCAATCCAACTAACTTTGAATCAACATGCCTCCCGCAAACAAATCCGATCACAAAGAAACCCTTAAATACATGCCCAAACACCATATGACCAAAGGTCTCAACCCGGTTCAAGTAGAAACCTTTAAGGCATTAGAAAAACGCTATGTTCACGAAGGTAGAACCATTGATCCATCCTTTCTAGAAGGAATTTCTATTCGCCAAAACTTTGCCGCAATTCACTTTGATTGTCTCCTTGATATAGATGAGCCCATTTGTCCTTGGTTCATCTTGGAATTTTATGCAACCGTAAACCTTTCCTCATGTGCCGGTGGTAGGATCTCATTAAACTTCACAACCAATCAAATATCACATGATATAGATTTAAAAGACTTAGCTATAATTCTTGGTGTACCAAATGAGGGAACTTGCCTCTACACGGATAAGTGGCCCATTTCAAGTCTTGATACTATTGATCGTTTTTATCCATACGATACACCTCTTGCTAGTAAGGAAACTATTAAGGAACACCTCTTTGTTAGAACCTCTACCACTAGGGTGAACCATTCGGGGAATACTATAGGTAAAGATCCTTTTGATATGGAGCTCAATGAGCTTAAACCGCAATTTAAGAAATGGGAAGAAATTCTTAGGGCTAATGTCATAAGTACCATAGGAAATAGAGATCACATCAACACATGTCTTTGCTATATGCTCTATAGCATTTCAACCGGTCAACCCTTCAACTTAGCCTACTACCTAGCCAAAAGGATGGCCGACATATCCTTAGTTGGAACAACCGCTCTTCCCTATGGTATGCTTCTTACTCGCCTCTTTAGAGGAATCTCACCCATTTCTCCTAACGAAGATGGAATACGCCTTGACTATTTTCTAGTTCCTCACACCTTCGTTCCTCTAAGTGATAAACGAGTTTTCAAAAATAAGGGCAAACGTACTCGATCACCTACTCCATCTTCATCATCATCTGGCATGAGCGACGATGATAAACTACCAAACTCTAAGTTACCTCCTTTAGAATATCTTCAAGCTCTCCCCATCATTGACAATGCTTCCGAAGAATTCAAGCAAACCAAAGGAATGTTCAAGTGTTTTGGAAGGTACCTAAACAAGCTCAAAAAGAAGATTGACCGGTTGTGAGAAGATTAAGGAGCGTTTGTCGGATGTGTGCCTTAGAAGCGTCTTTATGTTAAAACTATGTGAATTATGTGATTTGTATTACTTCTCATATTCATGTCTTATTACGTTTGATGGATTATGTTTTGTATGCTCTTTTATGATTAATGACAATATTGGTGGTATGTGTCAATTTCATGCTTATGGTAAAATTCACTAAGTTAAGTGAAAATCGTTAGCCCCCGGTCAAAGTCCTAAGAGATGAATGTCTATATGCCCAATTTTTGTATTTCCTAATCTGTCATATAGTAAATTTTTATTTCCAAGAGTTTTTGAAAAATTTGAAAATCGTTTCGCGGGTCAAAAACGCGGACTGTATACTTTTGCAGCACTGGCGGATCAGGTGGATCCCAAAATTGGGTTCCGCCAGTACAATTTCTGGGAATTCCAGAATTGGCCCAACGGACCAGGCGGATCCCAAAACAGGGTTCCGCCTGTGTAGTCTCAGGGTGCCGCCAGTACCTGCAGAAAATTTGTGAACATTTTTCTTAAGATCATAACTTGTAAAGTGTCAAATCATTATCCCAAGTGAGAAACATCTTTCATTAACACCAACAACCATATTGGAACAAACCTCACTCACTAAAACAATTAGGAAGACACTTCCCGCCAAAATTCAAATTCAAAACATAACTACCCAAAGGAACCCTTTTAAAGGATCCTTCAAACCTTTGATACATTTTCAACCAAACCACTTCCCATGATCACAAAGCATTGAGTGCTTAGGTTGGTCTTTCACTCCATCCTATTCATTGGATTGACCTCAAATGATGTGACATGGTCATGAAAATCATTTGACACCTCAATCTTTAAATAGTAAAACATCAAATCCAAATACTATTTCAATACCTTTCTCATCCTATAAAATTGAAAGCTTCACAACAATTCTAATCACACCATCACCATCAAGACTTCTTCCCTCAAACATCAAAACCAAAACCTTTGAAATGACCAAATCCAACACCTCATCCGAATCATCAAAATCATGTGCTAAAACCACTAGGATTAGTGTGAAACCTTGTTGCTTCAACAAAACCACAAAGTCAAGCTCATCTTCATCAAGTGATGCTTCACTTAACATCTCCTCACCTATCCAAGATTTTCTTAATCTAACTACCTCAACTACACCTTCAACACCTTGTAACACAAATGTGATCACCATTCAAGATTTGCTTAATCTTGCTACACCACCACCTTCTCCACCTCATTGCAACTCAAACCTAGCCATTAATCCATCACCAACTAGACCTTTGAGTATATCAACCTCACCTTCTCAACAAGCCTTTAAATCAAAAACTCCTTCACCTCAATCACCAACACCTACACCAATGGAACTTTTCCATACACCACCAACATCACCACTACCAAATTTAGAAACTTTTGATGATCTATCATCAACTCCACCATCCCTCTCACTTTTTGACACCATTGCTCAAATAGAAACCCAACAACAACCTAGTGAGCAACTAGATGATGAACCCCATCACCCATCTATAGTAGAACGATTAGCTTACCGTTATGCTAGACCATCCATTTTTCCAAATGATCAAGGTCATACCCACCAACAATCATTTGTGTTTCACCCAATTTACAAAGACCTTCATGGCAATCCTTCCGGCGAACCAAGCTTTCACCATTTTGTTCAAAATCAACAACCACAACCACAACAACAATCACCACAACAACAAAATTCCCAAAATTTTGAAACTCTACTTTCTTCTTATAAGAAAATAGAAACATCCTTATGGGAAAAACCTCCAACCATGAATGAGGAAATAAGTACTCATTTAGCCCACCTTAAGGCCTTCAAACGAATGGTTGACTCTCAAATCAACCATGTTATGGAATTTCATACGGCATTAGACTCAACAAGTGAAGGAAGCAAACACACCTCTCAACCATCCACATTTGCTCCTTCAAGTTCAAACCATCCACCACCAACAAATCAAACCATCCATCCACCACCATCATTCCCCCGCCATGATTGCAGACATTGCGAGAGAACCGCTCACATTAGTGAAAGATGTCGAACGGAACTTCGTGAGTTATCCAAAGAAATGAGGTTTATTCTAAATCACATTTTGGAGCGTCTACAATCCTTGTCTCACCCACCTCAACCTTAGAGTCTCCAAAATGAAACGAAACCGTTTCTATTGGAAAATGTCCCCATTTTAACCAACAAACCAAAACCAAGACACCTCCTCACCTCTCCAAATAAAACCCGCTACAACCTTCAACCCACATTTTTCATCCTTAAAACAACCCAATCCTTGTTTTTGGAAAATGTTTCTCATTAAGGAAAATGATGATTTCCTTGTAGCATTGTTAGTTTATTTTTAGTTTTTCTTAGTCTTTAAAAGTAGGATGTTGTCATCTTAATGTTGTATCTTTGACTATCTAAGAGTCAAAATTTTACAATTTAATGAATGTCATTCTACTACAAGGTTTAAATTGTTTGATGACCATTTAGGTATGATGAGTGAACTATATCTTGGTATGGTAACATACATAAACCTTGTGCTTTAGAAACTAATTTTTTTTGTAGGTTCATTATCCATGTCTTCCTTCCTTGAAACTCCATTTAGGGGAGTAACATTCAAGGGGGAGTATGAGTCTTGCTTTATTCCGCTTCACAACTCTTAGTTGTGTTTTTAAACATGAAATGCTTTCATGACTTATCTTGTGCGGAAACTAACTTTTCTTTTGTAGGTTCAAAATCCATGTCTCCTGTCTTGGCACTCCATTTAGGGGGAGTATCAACCAAGGGGGAGCATGCCTATAATTCCGCTTCGCTACTCTTCTTTTTGTTTCGACAAAAAGGGGGAGAATTTATATGAAACTTGCTCTATTATTTTAAACTTCCGCGTAGCTAACTCTTTGCAAAAAACAAGTTTCATTACTAACTTTATAAGACTTAACACTAAATCTTATGACTTACTTTTAAATAAAGTTTATGTTTTGTCATCAACAAAAAGGGGGAGATTGTTAATACAAATATCGCCTAAAAATGTTATTTATATTTTACGATCTTTGCTAAGTTTTGTTAATAACAAAGTATGAACTTTAGCTAAAAGTAAATTATCACTTTGAGTGTTTAAGTCTTGTTTAACTAATGTTTACATTTCCTTTTAAACTAAACATTGGTTTTATTTCTTAAATTAGAAATAGTCACATCACATTTATGGCAAATTTTGTCGTTATGTATTTATGGCAAGTTATGTGTTTGACTTGCTTTCATGTTGCTTGCAAGTATCATGTTTGACTTACTTTAAGTGATGTGACATTGTTTGGTTGCTTGAAGTTATGAGACAAGACATTGTTTGGTTTGGGAAGTTATTGCAAAAACCTACTGCAGACCCGGCGGTACCCTGGGGGTACATGGGCGGAACCCATCTCAGGGTTCCGCCTGATCCGCCAGACGTGCAGAATAGTGTGCTATAAATACCAAACCATTTGTTTGTTTTGTGTAACCCTTTAGGACTTATTCTCACATATTCTTTCAACTAACTCAGTAACCCTTGACTTGTGTGATTCTCTTATGTAGCAAGGAACTCCACAAGTTCATTCAAGAAGTTGCAAGCTTCAACTCTAAAGTTGCAAGTCTTGGTAGCTTGGTCATGTATAAGCTTTGGTAGTTTATACTTCATGTGTGTCATGTATGTAGAAGTTATAGGTTAGTATTTTAGGCCTCAAAATACAAAGAGTGTTGGGAGTTGTTGTACCCTAGTAAAAGAACTAACGGGAGTGGTTGTACCCTTGGAAAAGAACTCGACATCTAGCTTTGTGTCAGTAAAAGTGTAAGCGACGAATGGGAGTGGTTGTACCCTTGTAAAAGAACTCGACATCTAGCTTAGTGTCGGTAAAAGTGTAAGCGACGTTGTAAAGGTTTTCTCCGCCGGTGAAAGGAGCTTGTTGATTAGTGTTTATAACTCTCGAGTTGGAAACTCGGGGCGTGGATGTAGGGCAAGGAAAAAGAGTCCTTGTAGCCGAACCACGATAAACTATCGTGTTATGGTTTGATTGTTTCTTTCTCTATCTTTGCTTATTATATGTTGTTGTTTAGTTAGAATTGTTGATCACATACAAAGCTTTTCAAAGAACAAAAACAAGTAATATTGTTCTTATATCTTTCAACATAAGTAAAGCTTTTCAAAGAACTAAACAAGCAAAGTTAGAATCATTACAAGTAAAGCTTTTCAAAGTATAAAACAAGTTAAGTTAGAATGGTTATCTACATGTAAAGTCTTTTCAAAGAATCAAACATATTAAGTTGTGTTTATATCTTTAACCAAATGTCAAGTTCTCAAAGATTATTTAAGCAAATAAGAATCGAAAAAGCGGTAAACTATTCAACCCCCCTTCTAGTTTTCCACACAAATTACCAAGGGTATAAAGTGTAGATAGGGTAATTTGGAAGGGGTAGAAGTGTATCTCCTCACATGGCATAGAAAAGAGAGAAATAATATCCCAAGGAATATCCCAAAGCTTGGGGGGAAGAGTGTGATGGAGGGTTGAGATGAAATGGTTTGAATTGGATGGCTAGGATCAAAGGGAGCCTCCCTTGGTTTTCAAATAATTTGGCATGTGGGGAATGTGGATGGTTGAGATGAGTTCATTTGAAATGGATGGCTAGGATCAAAGATGCCTAGGTTAGGGTTGAGAAGGATATTCCAAAGGAATATGCTTTGCTTGGGGGGAAAGGAGAAATCAATGGTTGAGATGGTTTTTGTTTGAAATGAATGGTTTGGATTAAACACATGTGGTGGTATAGAGAAGAGAGTTTTGATGGATGGTTGAGATGTGTTTGATTTGAATTCAATGGCTTGGATTAGATGGAGCCTCTTTGGAGATTCAAACAATTGGCATGTGTTAAATATGAAGGGTTAGGATGTGTTGTAAGAGAATGAATAGTTTAGATGTAGTGTGTAAGGGAATATGTAAGAGTGTAAGAGATTGTGTAAGAGAATATTTGATTTGGATATGATTTGATTTGTCTTTAGCAAAGATGAGATTAATAAAAGATTAGGATATAATCTAATTGTCATTAAGAAGAAAAGGTTTAGACAATTAAGATTATAAGTTGAGAAAATCATAGGTTACTTATAAGTTCAAGTAACAAAACGTCGAGAATCCATAGTTTCATATCTTGTGACTTTCCACGACTCGACGTTCTTAATTAATACCTTGGTTCAAACAAGTTAAGGGCTTTGCCTTGATGTAAAGCATAACCCAAGTGGGAAAGGAGGTGTTTACGCAAAGTGACCTTTGACTTAGTTTGACCAATAAGGGAGTAAACCCGTTACGTAATTTGAGAAGACGTAAGCACGGGATATGAGCATATGGATGCTTCAACACGATGTCACGTGAAATATATAAACTCCCTAAGGTTAGAAAAGCCTTGGCTAGAGGTGATAGTTAGAAAATATGAGTTGGCGTTTTCCCGTAAATGGGTGTTCTAAAAGTGGGATCTCTCAAGTCTCAAAACTCGTTTCGAGTGTTTTCGATTAAGCACATAACATATTCATACCTGTATTGAAAGATCCACATTTGTCGGTTAAGGGGAAATCCGACTTTCAAAATTCGCCCGGAAACATACAGACTCATGGCACGTCACCCACGCATTGACGCGCGGGCAACGCGCCAGGAGCAGACATTGGCTTCGACGATTTTGAGCTAATGTTTGTTATTTTATGTGTTTCGATGGTTTATTTGTCATCATTAAAACATAAAGAGATCTTGATTATGTTGCCTCAACAATACTTTACCAAAAGAGAGGTCCCTAAGATACGTTTTTAAAGCAAAAAGTAGGTAAATGATAACTAGTATGGACGTCCTCATGTCCAGTGCCACACCGTGCCAGGGTTCCTAAAGGGCTTAAATACCTAGGATAACATGCTTAAAGGTCAACACTAGGGTTGAGTGAGAGTAGTAGGTTTAAGTAGATATAGAGTGAATACAAGTACCACAAGGTTCAGCTTAAACCCTAGTAGTGGAAAAAGTTAAGAAAGAGAATTATTGCACTAAGCTCATGAAACCACACATTAACAGTCCAGATCATGGGGCACTAAAGACCCTTACATGATGGGACGGAGATAAGGTTAACTTGTCAAAGTTAAACCTTTAGAGGTTTCAAGTATAATACTTATTGGTACCCGGCTGGGGCAAACCACAGGAGTTGTCAAACTTTAATAGATCTATCAACTACACTCGCGTTCACTTGTGTAACACTCACAAGTGATTATGGTTCATTAATTTAAGTTATGTGATAGTGGCAGAAAGTAACACTCGTGCAATAACCAAAGAAAAAGACTTGTATTTGGTTTAAAGCATGTATCTCCGTCACAGGGTTTGTAAAGCATTTAAAAGTGAGGCTATGAAATTCACCTGGGTCTAAGGCAAGTGGGATAGAGGTTTAGACTGTTGACTCACGTTTCCTGGGGGTAGTGTAGGTGTGTGTATGTCAAGTCCTAGTTATTGTTTTTAGGTTTCTCAAGTAATTACACTTAGGGTTTCTAGATTTAGTTATAACATAACACCGTTCGGGCCATCGTAATTCAGCAGTATAACTCCTCACATGAAGCTCCTTACTATTGTGTTATGCTGCCAACATAATACAGTTCAGGCCATAATAATTCAGAAGTATATAACTCCTCACACGAAGCTCCCTACTATTAAGTTATGTTGTTATTAGAATTTAGATAACATACCACCTTTCGGACCATCATAATCCAGAGGTCATGTAGTAAACGTTTGAGGAGCCAAGGCACTTTAATTCGTAAACCCAGCAAACTTGTCAAAACGAATACCCAAATGAAACCCCTCACATGAAGCTCCCTAGTATTGTGTTTTGTTTTTAAGTAAAAATAGGTTTTTATTATTTATATGAAAATAGTCCGTTTATACCCTTCAAGTTTACCTATTTACAATTTCTACCCTAAACTTTCAAATATACATATATTAAACATTTAACTTTCTAGATTTCACGTATTTAGTCCCTATACTTATATATTTTAGAGAAATGACAGAAATGATCCTTAAACTATAATAACTTTCAATATTTACCTTTATACCCTTAACATAATAACATTTGCAAAACTAGTCCTTATAAGTTTATAACTTATTTTACTTTCTATTCTAAGGTTTTAGAACTTTGCAAAAAGGGTCCTTGTACTTAATACTTCTAAAAAATGTCAAAAATAGTCCCTAGACTTAATATTTTCACAAAGTTACCATATATACCCTTCTGCATGAAAACTATTGCAAAACTAGTACTAAAATAATGTAAACTATATTTTAATGAAACAAAAGAGTTTCCTAGCTTTTGTTTAACTAATATTAGCTTATCTAAGTTACCTAAACTAACATGTAGCACAAGATAAGGCATTACAACACATAAACATCAATTCGACCAAAATTAGGGTTTCAAAATGGAAGGTTGTAAAAGAAAATGATCAAGGCTCTAGCTTAGGTTCCTAGGGGTTCTAAGGCATATCATAACTATCCTAGGTCTGTACTAAGGCTACTAGGATCAAATATTAAGCTTACTTGGTCGTGGGAAGCCTTAACATATGTTTTAGGGTTTCTCGGCTAGGTTCTTACTTCGACAAGGGTTCTAAGCTATACTACTCGACTTCTAAGGCTTCTAGGGGACTAGTACTACAGAACGTACAAGGTAGAGAAGAGAGGGGAGGTGTAATTTGAAATGGGAAGTGTAGTGACCTATTTATAGGGTGCGTTTTATGTGTCAAGAAAGAAAATGGAATAGGAGGTGGCAAGAGGGAGGGATGACTAAGTGAAGCTAAGAGTAGCTAGGGGGCGCTAGGGCTGATTTTGTGGTGGTGAAGTATCCGTGGCACAAGGTGGTGACAAGGAGGTCATCCACCTCCTTATGTGCTACCTTGGGAGTGCTAGGTAGTGTACTTGAGGTGCTTAAGGTACTAGGGTGCTTGGTTGAGGTGCTAGAGGTTCTTATGTTTAGGTTTCACTAGTTTAGGTTTAGTTTAGACCTAGTTTTGTTTAGTAAGAGATTAGGGTCTAGCCTAAAGTTTAGTGCCTAGATTAGGGTCCTATGAGTGTTTAGTGACTAATATTAAGTCCTAAGAGGCTTATACTAAGTGGTGGTAGCTTATGGCAAAGATTTGGGATAGTTTAGACCTAATTCTGGGACTTTATGACCTAGTTATGGTTTTGTGCTTAAGGGACTTGTACCTAAGTTCTAGGAAGTTTTACTATGGTCTAGGAAGTCTAAGATATCCTAAAGTTACTAATATAACTCATATCTAAGCCTTGAACACTTTCAAACTAGTTCTGATAAGTAATTAGGGTTCTAAAGATAACCGTAAGCATATAGGGTTCAATTAGGGTTTGATTAGGGTTTCTGATAAAAAAAAAGTAAAGTAACTCCCAATACCGTCTTCCACGGGTTATGGGTCCCAATACCGTCTTTCACGGTGTATGGGGGAGGTTGAGACGTAGACAACGATACCCCTACCTAAGGTAGAGAGGTTGCTTCCGGTTCTACCTAAGGTAGAGAAAGACCTCCGGCCTTTTGTAAGGAGTGAGGATCGAACCCTTGACCTCTAGGTTAAGAGGCAAGGGGTTTTCCAACTGGTCCAACCCTACTTGTTTGATTAGGGTTTCTGATAGATATAGTATATTAGAGTGATAGATTACTTAGTATAATAGTGTTTAGAACCTAGACTTGACATACCGGGATGTTTACAGGATGTAAACATAGTGGTGTTGGGCATAGGTGGATACGTGAGCAGGTCTAAGAGTTATATAGGTAATAAAGATATAATAAAGCAAAAATTTTCCTCGGGAAAATGATATAGGCATAACTAATCCTAGAGGATGCTTAGTGAGGGCCTAAGTTAAGTTAGTAGGGCATAACTAACCTAGGGGAGGCTTAGTGGGGAAGTTACTGGGTTACTACAATTTTCATAATGTACAATTTAAACAAGCAACAACATACTCTAAAATATAAAATAATTAAACACACTAATTAATGTTATTTTTAAAGCACCCTAAAATGAAAAGTATATGTTATTATACACATTATACAAATTAATAAAACACACAAAGCTTCATACAAGCTAACAAGTTGATGGTACATATAGTTTTGAAAACTAGACCGGACCAATGGTTCAACCGGGAACCGGTGTCGCCACCGGTTTAAAAGCCATACCGAAACATATATTTCAAAAGAAAACTATTAATACACATCGAAAACGCTTCATACCCGGCGGGTTGACCCGATTTAATTTGACCCATTTTTGACCCAACCCGTCGGGTTGAATCGGTTTAAATCGACGCGTTTTTCGACCAGAACGGTTCAACCGGTTGAACCACCCGGGTCGAACCGGGTTTCAAAACATTATGTTTAATCCCAAATCTTAAAACTTTTATTATTTTTCGTTTATAACTTATAATTTTTTTTATTACTAAACGATCTGTCGCTATAAAATCTCGTTGCTATGCACGGGTACTCGTCTAGTAGTAATTAACTTATTAACACGTGTCATTTAGACTTGTTTTGTAAGAGTTATTATAAGCATTACATATTAAGAGTATTAAAACTTGTCATTTAAAGAAAGTTATGCTTGTATTATAAAAACAACTAAGGAAAGGATATAATTAGTATAACAAAATTTGTATAAGTTAATTAATATAGAGTTGTCTTACAAATGAAACTGATGTGTTAATTAATGTGTTTTAAACATTTTCCGATACACAAAACTCTTATTAATAAGTTTGAAATCAGGAAAAGACGAAATTGACCTTGAGCCGTCACGGGTTGAAATAAACATTTTGGTCAAAATTCTGTCCTTTGGCTGTGGAAATTTAAGGGAGACAATGTCACGCTTTCAGAGCTTTGGGCACGTGCATGTTAGACCACACTATCTGCATTGTTTTCAAACGTTATGATTGATGCTATTGACCATATAATAGAAATTTCTAAGAAATGCAGACAACAACCTCGGATTCGTTTTTACATGCATCTATCCAAAGTCCAAACGATATAAATGAGATAACATATCAGATACTCCGTAAGATATTTTTTAGAAAAAATTCTCGAATGAGTACAAAAATTTGAGTCTTTTCTCAAAAGAGTACAATAATAATAGTATTTCTCAAAAGAGTCATGTGCGAATGTGTGATTTCATTAATAACCTGTTACGACCTGTTAAGACATGTTAAGGGAAAGAATGTACTATGCAATTTTTTTATTTTTTAAAATAATTGTTTTTAGTATTCTAGGGTTAAATATTTAACTTTTTCGATACATAAAACGTATATCTGTCATACTCAATCCATCAAAACCAAGTGTTAAACGAGTCGTTTTCATGTTTGAAACGTATGTTATTCGCAAACCCAGAACCTGTTAAGACCTGTTAAGACACGATTTGCCAGCTCTAATTAATATTTCTCAAAAGATTTTTTGTTCTTTTCCAATAAAAGTGGCACATGGGTAGCCATCGTTCGCACATTCGCACATTAGTAGCTCGCACATTTGTTTATGAAAGTCAAATAACACGTGGGGTACAATTGATAGTGATTGTACTTGCAAATGATTGGTTTTTTACTATTTGTCTGGACACGTGTTTAAAAATTAATAGAATCGCATGTTCGCACATTCGCACATGACTCTTTTGTGAAATTTTATTATTTTTGTACTCTTTAAGAAAAAGACTCAAGTTTTTGTAATTATTTGAGTAAATATACTAGTGATTGCGTAATATACTAGTGTTTAAAAATTATTAGTTTCTTTTCTAATATACTAGTGATTGCGTAAATATATGATTACGAATTTTGTTGCTGACAGCCTTTTAATCTAGCGGAATCCGTAAAAATGTAAATGTATTAGTGATTGTGATTGTGTGTTCAAGTTCAAACAAGGAGATATAAGTTGTATATATAACTAGCTAAATAACCCCGTAAAATTAATAAGTTCTTTAAAAGAAAAACAAAAGATAACTTATATATTACACATAAGCTGTAAAAAATAACACAAGTGCACGCATAGTGGAAAAATAAATTTCATAGAGAAACACATGAGTGTTGCCTAAATGAACCACAAATAGACTATTGGATGATTTATCAACATCATTTGATGTCAAAAAAATCAACGGGAGTTTGGTTTGAGATTATGGGGTTGATAGAATTATTTAAATTTCAACACTTTAAGGATTTTATTAAAATTGTAGATTTTATTGACCTTAACAGTGCCACTAAGGAGATGACACGCTTGTGTCTCTTCCAATTCTCTTAATGTGATCAAGCTAGCAATTGGCTTTAAGTGTCTATTCGCGGGATCTACTTCAACTTGAGATGATCTCACTTCTTGTTTTCTCGCACAATTGTTCCCACCGGGGAGAACTACAAATCTAAAGAATGACTTCTTGATGTTGCAACAACATCATGGTGAAACTATTTACGAAGAGTAGACTCGTTTTAAGGACTTACTCTAAAAAGTCCCTTATCACGGCATTGATCTTTGGC
The DNA here is from genome assembly GCA_030686995.1 of Artemisia argyi. Lineage (NCBI taxonomy): Eukaryota > Viridiplantae > Streptophyta > Magnoliopsida > Asterales > Asteraceae > Artemisia > Artemisia argyi. Next base: position 82,564,761 of record CM060700.1, on the reverse strand, counting down.
TCCAAGTTCAAATCTTTTACAACCATGTTAATTGCTCCACTAAGCAAGCCATCGACCTCTTGGATCCGGAAAACCTACTGGAGTGGTACAACCATCTTCACTAGGTCAATCCACTGAGTTATCTCAAGGATTGTCAACGGGCCCCAGTGGTTCAGTACAGGTACAGGATGTAGCTGCTGATCTTCCACCACCACCAACATCTATATATGCTTTACCGCTACCTCTACGGTCAAGAAGGCACAACTATATAAGACACACTGGACAAACTCATAGTGAAACTCAAATCAACAAAACCAACTACTACTACAACACAACTACCTTATTATTTATTAATACGATATATAATAAATACTTAAGTAAAATAACTTATAAATCATTTTGGTGTTAATATAATATAAATACAATACTTATATTATAACTAAGGGTATCTAAATGTATTTGTGTGTGACCTCGTAGACTCATATAAACTTAGCCTTATCAATATGTAATCTGAGCATGTGCCAATAGAAATTGTGAGCTTTCTCTAAATAGGTAACAATAGACAAGAAATTCTTTGCCATCCAAAAAGAATATATATATATATATATATATATATATATATAGGGGCTTTATTTTCATAACACTGTTAAGTGCGGGAACTGCGAGAACTTCAATTTTGCATTAGAAAACATGCATGTTCATATAAAACATGTATGTTTTCTTACATACACCTTAATATGCATACATGCGTAACATACATGTTCATATAAAACCATTTTGCATTGATATGTTGCACTTAACAGGGTTTTATATAAACATGTATGTTACGCAGGTATGCGTATTAAGGTGTATGTAAGAAAACATACATGTTTTATATGAACATACATGTTTTCTAATGCAAAATTGAAGTTCTCGCAGTTCCCGCACTTAACAGGGTTCTGAAAAAATATATATATATATATATATATATATATATATATATATATATATATATATATATATATATATATATATATATATATATATATATTGGAAAATCTTACCTACATCCAAGTGTAGGCAATTAGCTACACATCCCTACGTAAAATCTTTTAAAAATGTACTACATCAAGGTGTAGCTAACATATCCCCTATATTGGGAAATCTTACCTACATCTAGGGGTGTCATAAATCTTGACCCGACCCGGACCTGACCCGGACCCGAACCCGACTAAGGATACTCGGGTCGGGTTACTCGGGTCCAAAATCTAACTCGGGTCAATCGGGTCAAACCGATTAACTCGATTACGAACTAGGGTCGAGTATCGGGTTCAAAAAACCTGCCTATTCGGGTTCGGGTCAACCCGACTAACCCGATGATTTTATTTTTTTTTTTTAAACGCGCGTGGCCCAAAATCTCACTCTTAGTATTTGGGGTACCGAGTAATTTTTGAATGGGCCAAAATCTAACTCTTGCCATTGTAAATTTCGTTCCACATTTAACTATTTGTCAAATTTAGTTTGCATTCACTAGCGAAAAAACAAGAAGGCTGGTTTTGATACGTCGAAATTGAACTAGCACCATGTTGTCGTATTTAACCACAGTTAAGAAAATAGAATAATTATAAATGCAAGTAGTACAGACAAAGTGAACTAGCACCGTGTTATTAATTTAAGAAAACTAACAAATTCTTCTAAACAACAATGAGCAAATCTTGGTGCATCTTCACAGACCTAGAAACAAAATCTCATAAACCATTAACAAAACAATCTTATAAGAACAAGCAATTGGTACACTGATGTAGCTTTACCAATCCATGAGTGTTCTTCTAACTTTGTTGATGGTATCTTGTTTCGCTTGTTTGCTGGTTAGTGGAACTCCTTGATTTTCAACTAACAAGAATCTATACACTTCCCACTCATGATCTAATGTTGAATGTCTTAGAATCTATACTAACAAACAAATGCAACAAAAAAATTAAGTGATTTATACATGTATCTTTTACTTGTTTAAGATTTTATCTACTAAATTTAAGAAATTAAAATTTGGGATTATATAAATGGCACAAACCCGAACCCGACTTGACCCGACCCGATTTGACCCGAACCCGACTAACCCGAGTTCAAATAGAGTCGGGTTCGGGTATATATTTTTTAGTCTTGACCCGACTTCGACCCGACCTGAATGACCCGAACCCGACCAACTCGACCCGATTGACACCCCTACCTACATCCAAGTGTAGGCAATTAGCTACACATCCCTTTGTAAAATCTTTTAAAAATGTACAGCCGTGCAACTTACTGCAAGGGCTGAACTATACATTTTTAAATTTTTTTACAAAGGAGATATGTAGCTAATTGCCTACATCAAGGTGTAGCTAACATATCCCCTATATATATATATATATATATATATATATATATATATATAAAGAAAAAAAAAGAGTTGATTTGAAATTTGAATTATAGTTTTGTTAGTTCGTAGTCGAAGGACTATTTGTGTTATTCTTGTATACTTTGGAAATGTATCAAAATCATATGGGAAGTAAAATTATTGTTACCAATGGGTTTGTGGTCCACTGGGCATGTCTTATTCAGTTAAGCGTGCCTAGTGGAGAGTAGTACCGGTTTGGGTGACCAAACCGGGAAGTCCTCCCTTTTGGACCACTGCCCTGTCGGTACGATTTCAAAGTCCTTCAATGAAGGTTTCAACCCACAAGGGTTCGAATCTGGAGAAGGCAGGGTTTACTTCAATTTAAGTGTCGTGCCTTCGGGCGGCTTAAGTTGAAGGTTTTCCCCCCATCGGGTTTCAAATTGGACTTTGATTTCCCCAATGAAAGTCAATTTTCAAAAAAAAAAAGTAAAATTATTGTTACTAAACTCTCTCCACTCTCTTTAATCTTTATCTCTTCTCCATATTGTATACAGCTTGATTCCTCACTAAACTTCATACCAAATATGTATTTTCGGTCCAACATCAGTACACCATGTCGTAGAAAATATGTGGCCACACTCCTATGAACACTTGCTTGTTCATAAAAAAATAACATTGGAAGGCAGATTTGATTATGTTTTGTCTTCAACAATATAATAACCTTGACATTTCATAATGCTGAATAGTCGTAGTACTATCTCATTGATGTGATCAATGTGGATAACCGATAATGACAAATCACCTTAATTAAACGACTCATGGGAAAACTTTAAAGCATTGCTAGGGTTACTTCTTGTGTGTATCATACTATCATTACCTAAATGTGGTGACTAGCTCAAGGGATAGAGTATAAGATAATTAATGTGTCTCAGTACTACCATGAACCATACGGTGAGCTATAAGATTATGTTGATTTGAAAATAGAACTAACATGATGCTAAGCAATAAATCACGTGAGAAATGTCGGTAAAAGATGATCATCTATAATACTCGAAGAAGCTATGTTTGAAAAGTAGAAAATGCAAAGTCAAAAATGGAGGAAGCATAGCTCAATGGTCAATGCTACCAATTATTGTAAGGTGGACAAGTCACTCAAATACCTTGAACAACATTCAACATTCAAAGTTACATACACAACTAGGGATAGAAAAAAAAACCCGAACCCGACGGGGAAATTTAAAACCTGAATTAACTGGGACGGGGCGTGTCATGCTAATCGGATTACAGGGCAGGGAGCAAGGAATCCTCGCCCCGCCTCGCCCGGATAATATATACACATATACATATATATTTCCTAGTACACCTACTAGACCCATACTCATTACAAATGTGTTCACCAGACATCTGATTTATACATATATAATATTTTCTTAGTATTTATGTAATAAAAATATATTACCCTAATATTATTACATTTTTTTTATTTATTTTTTTAAGATTGCAAAATTGTGATTATAAAAACTCATTTAGTGTCTTATTCTTAAGTTTTAATTTACAACGGTATAATTTATCATTATTTATGTATAATACTGTCGTTGAAAACTTAATAAAGCTTTTTTATTGTTTATTAATAGGTTTTTAATTCTTAAAGTTATTACTAACGACCTAAATATAATACTCCCCCCCGTCTCAAAATTATTGTCATGAGTGAGAAAGCACCAAGTTTAATAAAACTGGGACCCCTATAAATCTCAACCACTCAAAGAGAATATTCCCCTAATATATACTCTAGTTTTTACTAAAAATGAAAAATGGACAATCTTTTTGAGACATCCAAAAATAAAAATATGGACAATTATATTGAGACGGAGGGAGTAATAAATGTGAAATGATGCGGCTTTGGACGAGAATTGTACCCAAAGAATACATTCCAATAAGATCCTTGATTAATACGGGGCGGGTTTCGGGAGCATCGTGCCCCGACGGGGCGCCCCAATTAGATCCCCGATGAGTATCTAGGCGAGTTTGGGGAGAACTTTGGTAATTGGGTTTGAAGATGGGGATGGTCGCCCCGTCCCAAACCCGCCCCGTTGCCATCCCTATAAACAACCACTAATTACAATGAGTAAACTACTTAAATGGTCCTTGTGGTTTGCAGGTTATTACATGTTCGGTCCATTTTTCTTTTTCGTCTCGGATATAGTCACTGTGTTTTTGACCCGTTAAGGATCCGGTCCAAATTTGCTAACTTCGTCATTGTTAAGTAAAAAAAATGTCAAAATTACCCCTATCATCCTTTAAATATTCCTTTTTAATTTAAGATAACTCTTATTTTCATTCGTATTGTTATTATTGCAAGTGTTATTTGCAAAAATTCGTTTCTAATATAATTATTTTAATTCACATTTAAACATCATCATCTTCCATCTAAAACCTAACCACCATCAACTACAACTGTGAACTACCCCAACATCATTTTCCATGTTTTTCATCATTCTAATTTCCCTAAGAGCATACACAACCATAACCTACCTCCCCTGAGAATTTGCTTTCATTCCTCCTCTGTTTGGGAGCATCCTCCAAACTATTAGCCTTAGAAGAACTCACCTTGTGTGCTGTGCCCACCATCTTCAACCTTCTGAACTAAGTTTTTCTTGACCTCTGTTGACCTTCCAAATATCGAACTCTCAGGTTCAACCTTTTGATCTATGCACCTTGTTTTGTTGTGCGCTTTTGGAGGCCAAGAACATCATTTTCTAACTTGGTACAATAGGCCTTCAAATCATGTATAAGTTTCATTCTATCCTCACCACTTCGGTTTGTGTTACCTAGCCCGAGAGATGGATCATCGGAATTGACATTTTGTACATCAGTTTCCATCAATTCATTTATTTCAGATCTACCCTCATCACTTCAGGATGTGTTACCTTCCCTGAGAGGTGAATCAGCGGGTGTATACTCAGTCTCATGTATGTTACCACTGGCTCACTTTGCTTCTAAGCTAGCAGTAGAAGTGGTAGCCCCTTCCAACATGTCATGCTCCACTCCCATGACATCCTCACCCTGTTTTTGTGGAAGGTTCACCATATATGGAAAAAGTGGTGTAACCGTTCCTGAAAAATCCTTGTCATTTTTTTCCAGATTTGAGAATACTTTCTTTTGTAGTAAGGGGCATAATAAGTTCCTTTATGTGTTTTAATAGTAGTTAACTGTTTTTGAATAATAAGTTGCAAAAACCTTTGATATAATAAAGAGTTACCATCTTCATCCAAGGTCTTGATCACACCCTCCAAAATCATGTTTGAAAAATTAAAAGGTTTTCCTTTAGCAAGGCATATCATAGCTGATGCCATGGTAGTACCAAACTCATTCCAACCTGTAGTTTTAGGACTCAAACAATGTAAGAGAGTATGAATCAATAATTTCCACTGAGATGAGAAGGGCCTTTGTAAAATTTTAATTTATCATTCTTCTTCTCATACCCCATTTTTTCAAACCTTTGAAAATGGGAGCACTTTCAAGACACTCAATCACTCAATCACTTAATAGATGACTCATTTATGAGTATATCTTGGCCATCTACCTTAGCCTTAATATGTTTTTCTTTATTAAAAGTTATGGCCTTAGCAGTAGCGCAAAACTGCTTAATAAAAGAAATGCATATAGGAGGATTCACAGTTAATACATACCTAATAGGGGTAGCATTCAAGAAATCGATTATCTGTGTGAATCCTTCATAACCAATAGGTTTCTTCAAAAAAGCGACCATGTTGTGTCTGTTAACAAATGTGTGTTTTGATTCAATTGCCCTCACCATCGTGAATTAGGGTTTTGTAATTTGGGGATTTTGAAAATGATTGATAAAAGATGTTAGTGTTTGTGATTAGAGAGAAGTTATGAGTGCCTGAAACTGAATTATCAATTTAATTTGGGAATTTAAACCGTTAAGTGTAAATGTTACCAATCCACCCCTGCACTCTCAGACATAGCAGTACAAACCAAGAAGTAGTAAGTTTTGCTTACATCAGCAGTATAAATAATATACATTGACAAGTATATTAATGCAAAAGAATGCACTAACATAATACAATATATATCCCAAGTTTTTCTTAATGAACACAACAATCAAAATATTTTAACAAATAATGAAAAAATTGAGCAATGACAAAGTATGGGAATTAAACTTGAACTTTTTCCATTAAAACTTGAAATGAAAAATTACAAAATACTGGAAATAAAAGGTACACATTCTAAAAATCTACTAATCTAATTTTGGAGATTTCTCCGGGTCAAATGCAACATGTACATCTTCATAATCCAACCCATCAAACTCCACATCAGACAAATCATCATCATCGAAGGTCTTGTATGCCTTGGGATGTTGTTTAAGAGATGGTTTTTTTTGTTTTGTATTCCTTTTCATCCTCAGCATGTTGTTTGATAGCTTGTTTTTTTGTTGCTTTCTTTCCTTCAGCAGCCCACCAATTGTACCACGCATTTCCATCCCATTTAACTTTTTTTACTCTTTTTGCCGCTTTCTTTTTTGAAGCAGACTGGCTTAAACCTTCTCCTTCAACCCATTGTACTGATCTCTTGTTGTTTGCAGACATTGTTTATGAATACTTCTTGCAGGTTTTTGTTTAGAGATTTGAGAAACTAGGATTTGTGATTTGAGATACACATGGAAATGAGTATAACAAGGGGATTTGGGAAACTAAACGACCTATGTCTAATGCAGGAAAGGATTGATGTTTCCCACGGGTGGAGATGTGAATTTTAGGATAAATTAGCATTTACCATCCCATTTTTTTTTTCACTTTTTGCTGCTTTCTTTATTTTCACTTCTTCTGGCCAATCATGATCCATTGGTAACATAAGCTAATTATTGCATAATTTAGGATAAATTCTCAGTAACATAAGCTAATGTAAAATTGAGGTTCTAATGTAAAATTTGTGTTTGTGATAGTGTTTACTCCCTGAATTGGCAAACTTACTTCAACACATTATAAAATTGACTTCATAAAGTCAAATAAATTAGTACAAAAGGATTACAACATGTTTATTCAAATAAATTACTTCCTAATTCAACTAACTTTTCTTTTTACCCTTCCCTTTTGAACAAACTTTGGGCATTTTTGGTTCCCATGGTTTTATACATTTGTCTTCACAAGTCTTAGCACTGGGCAGGCCTAGCACCTGAACCCTCCAATCAAAAAGCTCTTTGGCAGTCTTTTTTGGAGTTTGAACCTTCCTAACATCATCCTTTTTTTGTGCCTGATACAGAATATCCCTTTGGAAAGTAGTCTGCCCATGGATTTGGAGGACCTTCAGAACTGCTTGATATGTGAAATGAGCTTGAGCACTTGAGTTACTGCTGTCAATGTTAATGATTTCTTCTAAAAAAATATATTAAAATTTTTAAAAAAAATAGTGTAAATGAAATAAAAGATAATGTTGCAATTCAGGGTGTGTTTGAAACAACCTTTGTTCTTGCAACTCATTGTTTCAGTAGGTAGAATGGGGTTGTGGGAGCTTACTTGGTGTGTTTGGTTTTTATAGAGAAAAAGGTATGCTTGGTTAGTGTTTCAAAACTGCAAAAGTAGTCAATTGATAGTGAAGAAAAAAATTGTGTTTGTTACCCTTCCCGCAGGCATGAAATTGTGCAGTCATGACATTACTTTTGTAAAGACCAAGGGCAAAACAGTCAACTGATGTGGACAAAAATAGTCAATGTGCAAGACCAAAGCCATAACATCAGGTGTACAAATGCTCTAATTTCACTTGTGTAAATTTTTGTCGACAAAAACAGTCAATTTCACTTTGCAAATAAGCAGCCTTATCAACCAAACTGCACCATTTAACAACCATAGTTTCATGATATACATTAAACAAGTTTAGGAAGAAACCAACACAGAAGAGTGATACAAAGAATCTACAACCTTAAACTGATAATGCATTAACTGATAGTGCAGGTTTACAACAAAATACAACCACAAACAAAAGACTAATACACACCATTAAAAACCTACATTTGGTGCACATACCTAAGTGCATAGTCGTAATCCAAGCCATCAAAGTCCAAGTCGGCACACATGTACTACTTTTAGGACTCATGAAGTTTAAAATGAGATAAAAGGTAAATACGATACAAATGTTGAGTAAAGAATAGAGTCTAAGTAACATCACTCATCTTGAATGCGATAATGAAGGAGTGTGGCCTTTCATGAACAATACATACTATATCATTATCGCATAGAAGACATCTCAATTATCAGGCCAGATCTATCTAACATTGCAGAAAGGTTCCATTACTTTGTTTTTTGGACACCGTCTAATAACATTTGTGTTCTTGATCTTGATCACTAGCTTTCGCACTTTCTAGAATGTATCTTGATTGTCGGGACAAAAGTGTTAATCAAGGTACATTATTGAAAGAGCTAAAGATGGTGATTAAGATCAACCACACAAACGGTAGTAGACGTTTTCCAAATTAAGCAAGGGAACTGATGCGTGTTTTGTGTCATACGCAGTATAGGGGTAATTGCCTATTTCAAGTTTCACATTTATATTTAGCCAACTAATCCTATAATATACACACTAACGGACAATGTATCCGATCAATATGTATATAGTGGTAAGTAGAGTTTCGATCACTAAGAGTGGGACGTAAAGCTTAATTTGTCTATCAGTATTTTAATATCCTAAGTTAGTTTTACAATCTAATCTAACGCAAGGGGGTTTAGTCTGATAGACTAGCACAGTTTTGGTTTTATTAAATAGTAAATTAAACTAGTGAGAATGAATCAGCAAATAGCAACACGTACACAGATAGATAATAGAGACTACAAGAAGACCTGTCCTAATAATTAAGTAGCTTGTCACTTGTTTTATTGCTAGTTTTATATGAAGTGTATCGTAATATATTCTTTCTCGTTGGATCGCAATATATCGGCGAGTAAACCCTTAATGATCACTGATTTCTATCCTACTTATCCAAAGATGTTAGATTAAATAGGTGAGGGGCAGATATGGCAGTCCACGGGCTCAACTAGACACAGAGGTTATCAAAGCACTAATATAAGTCACCAAAGACATCAACATATAAACTTTAATTAATGGGAAAGCAATATTAAGGGGAGTGTACGATGTTCTGTAGTCACATATCACAAGCCCATCAATCCTGATGAATTCAAGTGTACTATTACAATAAAACATAACTACTTAATGAATTAAATACATGCATGACCTTCTTATAGCTCTAATATCTTTGTTTGGAGTGTGTCTTGTGAAGCTTCTTTGACTAAATTCGTCTCTGATACGTGGAAATTGCGCCCTCGCAACAGGTTTTACCTCTCAAGGGATCTTGAGAAGCTTACAACCCCACCAGGCAGTGTACCTGATCGTTGTAGTATAGTATAGTGACAAGTACCGGAGGATTGATCGTTCAACTCAAGAATAGTGTCGTTAGGATTAGAAAGCCTACTAAACTGGGTCTAGAGGTGAGGGATGATTCTTTTTGTGTTTTTATATTTTTTTGAAAGCAAGTAAAATCTCGGGTTTTGAAGGAGTGGGCGGAATTAGTTGCTAGTCAATTAACCCAATTAACTAAAGATGCAATCAAAATAAAATAAAAGAAATGAAAATTAAACTAATATACTAATGTGGTGGAAACAATAATGAGAAAATTTCTGCTTACCTAGATTTCATCACTCCCTAGTTATCTTTTATAGGTTGATTAGCTTGTTACAATTGCGTAGATGACGGGTTATATTCCTTAATACTAGTCGTAGGGTCATGTACAATATTCCCTAACTCTATATGATCTTACTTCACTCCTTTGTCGAGCCGTTAGAAGCTCCTAACATGGGATCATTAGAATTCTCTTACGCATTAAATACAACCAAAAATCGTAGTACACCTCCAATCATGTTTCTTAAGACGTTCAAGCAAGTTACCAATGGAAGTCTGCCTGTTTTCTTAAGCATAACATCGAATACAATCATCCGTAACAATTATAAACAAACAATCAACCCATAATCAACATCTAGGTTTCACTACATCTAAGCAAACACAATAGAAACCTAGCCTAGCATGTTAAAGAGAAGACAAGCGTAAGATATAATCACACAACACATAGACATATTGAATGATGTGAATAAGTACTTATCTTCAATTGAACATGAAAGAATCAAGGGGTTGAAACCCTTTAAAAAGGTGTAAAATTCGTCTAGGGTTTATGCCCTAATATCCCATACAAAGTTCCACTCTCTACAATGAAAAATTGGAAAAATATATATAGACTATGCATCCTGACGGCGTCATGTTGATGAGTGCTCAAACACTCATCATTTTTGGTCAAATCTGAACTGCAAAACATACAAAAATACTCAAATATGCATCAAAATACTAAAAATATTTCAAAATTGTGTTTTATATTTTTTAGATGCAAAATGAGTAAAAACAAATGAAAAACGAACAAAATTTGCATAATTATCAGTTTCAGTCCCTCAACTTTCAAAAATTGATAAAATCAGTCCCTGAGTATATATTTTTAGTTGAAAAGTCAATAATAGTCCTTTGAGTTCAAAAGTTATCAAAAATAGTCCCTGGGTGTAAATTTTTGGAAATTGTCAAATATGGTCTTTTGGTTACTCACCAAGACAAAAGTGGACAAAACCAAGCACAAAATTGGAAATAGCACGAAATTACGGGATCAACGATAATTTTATTTGGAGCATTGAGGGCACGCAACAACCTAAGAGTACGGAACGAGAAATTTGGAGTAAAAGTATGGGATTTCGAGCATTTATCGAAGATTATTGAAGCCCGAAGATAAGTCCGACTCAGGCCCAAACGGAGCATTATTAATTCCAGCTAAAGCCCATAAAATTTTATTTATCTAGCATTTACTAGCTAAATTTTGGCCCATCAAAGAGTCCAACCCGTTAATTGAAGAAAGGGGTGACGTTAGCTAGAGGATGGAATGCTTATTTATTGATAGCTTTGAACACATTTATGAAGGGCAGCAGCAAACAGCCGACACCCATCTGGGAGGTCGGTTTCATCATCCACAAATATAACTAGTCACCAATCATGAGTTCTTTATTTTCGAATAACTGAAATTTATTACTTTTGTTTAGAGTTATATTTGTCAGTTACTAATTTATTTATTATGAAAGTTTATTGTTTAATTAATAAACATAGTGTAAATTTCTTTTCAGCATTAATGTTTGTAGTCTAACATCAATTTGCAAATCTTGGAGCTGACACCTTCCCCACTAAGGGTCGGTTCATACCACTTCATCAAAAATCATCCACCCAATTTTATATCACTATATTTATGTTATCATATGAATGGTTTTTCGATTTTTTTTTTTTAGTTTTCATTCATGTCGTTTTTTCTTTCTTGTACTAAATAGTCAAACAGCTTGAATAGTTATTATTTGAATATTATTATTGCTTTCGTAGTTTGATTTGGTTAATGAATTAACTTGGTTTTTATTCTTCAAAAAAAAAAAAAATTAACTTGGCTTTTCTTTGATGAAGTATCCACGTAGTCATATTTCATTTTGTCAAATCTTTAGTTTTATATTGTATCTTTGATTTTTAAGTCTAAAAATTAGTAGTAATCAATAGTGTTAATGGCATTTAAGTAAAATTAATGGGTTAATGATGAAGCTTAAAGATTTGGGTTTGGAGCTTATGCTTATGAAGTGGGTCTCATCTCATCGCCGTCTTTATATTTTTCATCTCATTTGGTTATCTCTTATCCTTTTACCTTTTTATTTTTATTATATTTATTGCCATGTTTAGCTTATTAGTTATTATTGTTGATTTATTTATTGCTTGTAGTGTAGTTTTTATTATATGCGAGTAGTTTATTTATGTTAGTTTAGAAATATGCTTATTATTGTTGGATTAATTGTTATTGTTAGTTTAGTAGTCATGAGTAGTGAGTAGATTTTTTATATACTTGTTGAGTAGACTATTCCGTGAATTGAGTGTGGTTTTATAAAAGTTAGAAAATATATTGATTAGTAATTTTTAAGTTACTTAGATTAAAATTTTGGTTGTTTGAGCGGGCAAAAGCCGTGAAAATAATTGGGTTTTAATTTAGATATTGATATCTCTTTATGAAAAAGTTGTTTTCAAAATAAACCAACGTTGTGAGAAAATATTTATTTGTAAAAGATATTAATTCATCAATTAGAGAACTTAATTGAAATAATAAACCACGTTTAAGGATCGTGATAATTTGCTTAACAAGTATATCTTTTTATCATATATTTCTTAGTTGCTTGCTTAGTATAATCTAGTTTATTATTTATAGCCGTTGTCTTTTATCGTTAACTTTATATTATTTACTTGCTACTAGTGTTATTATTGTCTTTACTTTAATCATTTAGTTTTAAGCTTTGTAGTTTTGCTTTATTAATCTAGTTTTTATCGCTTAAAATAGTTTTTAATCTTTTACTTTAAAACCAATCTCAAACCCCTTTTCATTCAAATTCACCCGTTCACGAAACCGTTTTATAACCATCCACACCTCGTCAGGACATAACGACCCGGGGAAACACTATACTTCCACGGAGCATTGACTCTCAGCTGTTTGACCTTACTGACCATTCCTTGGTCAGTTTAGGTTGACCGTTTGGAGCCAATCACATGTATTAACCTCTGACGCCGTCAACTCGCCACCATGATGAAATTCGTATTGCCTAGATCCATTTCTGACGCCGTCATGTAGAAAAATACTTTGGGCCGTCACTAGTATTTGGACCCTGACGGCCTTGGTGACGCCGTCAGGCCAATAAGCCTAAAAACATTCTGGATCATCACGTGTATTTTCCACTTCCACCTCTTTTGCCACTCTTGACGCCGTTACTAGTAATCCCTTGACGTCGTCAGGTACTGTTCTAGCAAGGAATTTGAGACTTTGCTGTTTTCTTCACTTTTATGCTCCAAAAACGTCCAAAATGCTTCCGTTTCCAGATTTCTCTTCAAAAGTACCTAAAATGACAAAAGGAACGATTTAGGGCAATAATTGATCAAATAATCACGAATTCGGGCTTAAATGACCCCTTAAAAGCGGTACACTTTTCGCCTCATCAAATACCCTTACCCTTGAGATTTGCTTGTCCTCAAGCAAATGCGCTTTTATTCTAATCAAAATACAAGTTAGGGGTCATTTAACACTAATATAAAAGTAATTACAACAAATAATCGTTCCACTAAAAACCAAAAACAAGCACGGAGGTCATACACTAGCACCTCACAAATAGTGTTTAGATACTCACATCTCTCGGGTGTAATAAAGTATATATCACAATATGGAAATGGAAAACATCTCTCACTACCTGTCATAGCAAATAGATTACCATAGGCTCGGGAAAGGATCAAACCCCCACCACTTGGCGTAAGCACCTAGGATAAACTATCAAAGAGGTCTTTTAAAGGGTTATAACGTTAGGTGTAGGGATATGGAAAACACGGTTTTGTTGGATAAAGGCAATATTTACTGGTGGCGAGTTAATCATATTGGTTAATTACATGTACAATATGGCGTTGCTAAGCCAAGACTCGACTCAACTTATGCTAATAAATCAAAAATAACAAAAACTTAAAACAAACATAGAATGAAATGGGATGGTAGTCTGTATGTTTTTCTCTTTTCTTTTTTTAATTTTTTTAATTTTTATTATTTTTTATTTATTTATTTTGCATATACTATTACCCTACCATCCAAAATAATATATCATAGGGAATGTACATTCACCTTACATACTTTACAATAAACTACTCTAATGACTCTAATCAAGATATTTAAAACACTTGGAGTACTTTTTAAGATTAATGCACATATGGGGGTAATAAATGATGTTCTTCCCCATTACTCCATAACACAAGTACTTTACTCACGAGTCCCAATCGTCCCAAAACAATATATACAAGATATGACTCGACTTAGCAACCATGTAATCAATTAGATAATTAACTAAGGGTTTAAACATGTAACAATAATGCACTAAAAATGAGTGCATACAAGGAAGGCTAAGGCGATTTGGTTGCACATTTGGGTGGGTTGTAACAAATCCTTCCTTTAAGTAAGATGCCTAAAGTTAGAAACGAAAGGATAGGCTCGGAGGGGTGTACTAAGGGTATCGTGTACTAAAAATGAGTACAACGCTAAGGTGTGGGAAAAATTATTTGACTTTACTAGTCAAGTGATATGACTTAAATGGTCAAGTAATAATGATACGGGTTTAAACACAAGGGTGATCCCAATGCCTCTTATCATGTAGTAAATCCTACTACACGAATGTAGTCTCACTAGCGGTCTCAGGAGGCATCACTAACGCAAGTTCTAGAATCTAAATGCTACCGGTAGACTCACATATTTGGGTGGAAAATTTTTCTGAATGGTACGGTTTTGTGCTAGTCATACAACTCCTATCCATGAGACACTTGTTAAGGCTAAAGTTTCACTCCTAAACATTGTAAACAATTTTAAATTTGGCGCTAAAATTACACTAACAAGTATTTCTCTTAGTTTTATTACACAACTACCATCGAACAAACAATCTCAAGTGCAATCGTATCCTATAAGGTATCATCATTTACCCTCCCCTTACACTTAGGATGAACATTGTCCCCAATGTTCAATTAAAGGTTGTAAAAGTAAAATAGGTAAAAGAATAAAAAAAAATACTCCCCTGATTCATTCGATGTGGATAGTGTGTTAATAAGGTTAGATCTTCCTCCAAGAAAATGAACGTTCGAAGCTTCCCTTCCGGAAATATAAATCATCTTCTTGTCATATATAACCTGTTAAACCTGAGAAAACAATCAAGGAAACCTTGCGTAAAATCGGAGGCAATCTATATATACTAACAAATCCTAGAAACATAGCATATATATCTTAATGTTGCTTTCTAGGAATTAAAGGGATATAATGCTTGTGGAATGAATGTTTGCAGATTTCTTGGAGT
Organism: Artemisia argyi; assembly: GCA_030686995.1. Lineage (NCBI taxonomy): Eukaryota > Viridiplantae > Streptophyta > Magnoliopsida > Asterales > Asteraceae > Artemisia > Artemisia argyi. The sequence goes on along the minus strand of CM060700.1, from coordinate 82,549,440 downwards.
TTATAAAACTAAAGAATCAACAAAATTTTTTAAGACTCCGTTAGAAAAACAAAACTCGCAAAATATCCAGAATTTTACACGTTACGCCGTCAGGTGTTAAACCCTGATGCCGCCAGAAGTGACCTGCAGAAATCTTTATGTTTAGTTTCCGGAAAATTTCTAGAAAAACTTATGTCCTATTTCCTGGAAAATCCTGCAAAAACATCATTATGACTCGATTCAAGCATTTGACTCTAACAAATACTAATATACATGTTCATTTAATATTGTGGCGAATCATGATCATTTTCGTTCTTATAAATAAATTTGGGGTTTCCCCTTACACTTAGCTTTTGCAAAATACCTTTTTATGAAGTTAAGATGAAGTTAAACAACAAAATAAAGCATTTTCACAATTTAATTTGAAACATGATCTACCAACAATAAAAATAAAACATGGATACGGAAAAAAATAACATCAAACAAATAAAAATCAAACAAATAAAAAACACACAAAACATAGGTTGCCTACCAAGAAGCGCTTTTATTTATTTACGAGTCTTGTAGCTAGACTCAAGGTCTACGTTTTCCTTTCCCACTTTTGTGCTAATTCAAAACATTTAACCCAATTTTCATCTCGCTTGTACTCAGGGCCTAGATTCATGCAACCCGAATAGTTTGTTCGCCTCCTCTAATAGTAAACATCATCATCAATTCCGTTATCCTTAATCTCATAAGGTCGAATCACATCAATTGGTAAATTCTTGATGTCCTTTAATTCTTCCCTCATGTGAGGCATCATAAAAGTGATCTTTTCTATCCCATCAGTAAACTGAACTATTCCCTTCCCCTGATCACAATACATCTTAGTCGTCTCAACGAAAGGTTGCCCTAGGACCATTTCTCCTAAGTGTGGATCTATAATGCCTCTGACATCTTCTAGGATTACAAAGTCGCATTGATAAGTAAAATTTCCAACAAAGATGTGTACCCCTTCCACTCTCCTGACAAAATTACATAGTTGATTAGGGTTGTAGGGGTCTTTTCTGGGGCTCAACCTTTCATTCATAATCCAGTTGTAGTAGAGCCTAGACATAATATTCATGGGTGCTTTTAAATCAATGTATGTATGCTCTCTAAACATGTACCCAATCATGCAAGGAATTTTTATGTTCCTATAGTTATGCTTCCTAATCCATGGAATTTTCCTATATTTTGAGGGGCAGGGGTGTTGTAAAAGGAATTTATGGTAACTCAATTCCTCAGGGGTTGGAGAGAAATTTATAAACTCAATTTTCATCTGGAGGGGCTTATTAAACTCCTTAAATGTGTTAACTTCCCTCTTTCTTCTTTTACGCGCTATAAGCCTCTTGCTAACTTCTAAATGGCGATTCTCAAAATCCATAAAGACAAACCTTATACAAACAAAGACACAAAGAAATAAGATTGACTAAAGGAAACCCAAAAATAAAAATAAAACCTTACTAGAAAGGAATCTAGCAAGTAGACCAAATAAAAAGAAATCCTAACCTAGACAATAACTATTCCTCGGGCTGTGGCACTAAAAACTTGATACATGGGAATTGCGCCCTCGCAACAGGTTTTACCTCTCAAGGGATCTTGAGAAGCTTACAACCCCCACTAGGTAGTGTACCTGATCGTTGTAGTATAGTATAGTGACAAGTACCGGGGGATTGATCATTCAACTCAGGAATAGTGTCGCTAGGATTAGAAAGCCTAATAAACTAGGTCTAGAGGTGAGGGATGATTCTTTTTGTATTTTTATATTTTTTTGAATGCAAGTAAAATCTCGGGTTTTGAAGGAGTGGGCGGAATTAGTTGCTAGCCAACTAACCCAATTAACTAAAGATGCAATCAAAATAAAATAAAAGAAATGAAAATTAAACTAATATACTAATGTGGTGGAAACAATAATGAGAAAAGTTGTGTTTACCTAGATTTCATTACTCCTTAGATATCTTTTACAGGTTGATTAGCTTTTTACACGTTCAAGCAAGTTACCAATGGAAGTCTGCCAGTTTTCTTAAGCCTAACATCGAATACAATCATCCGTAACAATTATAAAGAAACAATCAACCCATAATCAACATCTAGGTTTCACTACATCTAAGCAAACACAATAAAAACCTAGCCTAGCATGTTAAAGAGAAGACAAGCGTAAGATATAATTACACAACACATAGACATATTGAATGATTTGAATAAGTACTTATCTTCAATTGAACATGGAAGAATCAAGGGGTTGAAACCCTTTAAAAAGCTGTAAAATTTGTCTAGGGTTTATGCCCTAATATCCCACACAAAGTTCCACTCTCTACAATGAAAAATTGGAAAAATATATATAGACTATGCATCCTGACGGCGTCATGTATTAACCTCTGACGCCGTCAACTCGCCGCCATGATGAAATTCTTATTGCCTAGATCCATTTCTGAAGCCGTCATGTAGAAAAATACTCTGGGCCGTCACTAGTATTTGGACCCTGACGGCCTTGGACCTTGGTGACGCCGTCAGGCCAATAAGCCTAAAAACATTCTGGATCGTCACGTATATTTTCCACTTCCACCTCTTTTGCCGCTCTTGACGTCGTCACTAGTAATCCCTTGACGTCGTCAGGTACTGTTCCCAGCAAGGAATTTGAGACTTTGCCATTTTCTTCACTTTTATGCTCCAAAAACGTCCAAAATGCTTCCTTTTCCAGATTTCTTTTCAAAAGTACCTAAAATGACAAAAGGAACGATTTAGGGCAATAATTGATCAAATAATCACGAATTCGGGCTTAAATGACCCCTTAAAAGCGGTACACTTTTCGCCTCATTAGTCTCCTTAGGGTTATGTTGCACTTAAAATTCGTAACAGTCTTGTGGTATATATACTTTCTGTCTGTAGGTTCGATGCGGCACATTGAGTAACGAGATGAGGCGCATTGACTTAACTTCGTGTGGGGTCCAAGATTAATATATTCTGGAATATTCGTACACCGCCTTTAGATGTGGCTTAACTTGATTCTTGTATGCGGTGCATGTCCTTTAGCGTCTTGGATTATATCTGGTGAAGTCTTGATAGTGATACGCCGTATGCCCGAAATATGATGTGGCGTATCCAGAGTAGAACAAGTTTGATCTTCTTCGTTGACCAAAGTTTCATATGCGGTGCATGCTAGAATTACATGCGGCGCATTCTTCAAAGTCAGGCAATGGTCTTTGAATTCATCTAAGTATAATATTGCGGCGTATCTGTTGAGAGAGATACGGCGCATCTTCTGGGTTTCAGTAGACTTTTGACATCTTGCTAGTTTTGCTCCATATTTCATCCAAAATCGTTAAGTTTCACCAATTGCTTGTTTTTACCTGAGAATTATTAAAGTAAATAATTAAGTATCGATTCTCATAAATAATATAATAAAACAATTCAAATAAATAGGATAAATGATGAAAATAAAATGCACTTATTTGAGTTCATCAAATATCCTCCCATTTGAACTTTACTTGTCCCCAAGTAAACTCTAGATTATAAATAATGAAAATGTATCCTAAAAGGTATTAGGATTTATTTTTATCATTAAGCACATATTTGTTTTATTATAATCACACAACCAAACACTTAACGAGTTAGAAACAAATTTAAAAATTTCAACTTCAGACCGATCTAATCGTCTCATTGTTTAGTTCTGACGAATATTCTATCATAGGCTTGGCAATCATACACATCTCCTCTACTAAAGCTAAGAAATGACAAGTCTAAAGCGGTAAAAAGGGTTTTTGAGGCTTAAGGGTTAAACCTAGCTTCGTTCAAACATCTCCTGCATAAACTTAGTAGATTGCTGGCACGAGTCCTCAATGCTTCAAGTAACGGATGGTCACTAATGTCCTCCTTTGATCGCTGGCACGTTATTTGCATAACGGATGGTCACCAATTTATACACTAGATCGCTGGCGTGTTAGCTGATTAATCTAATACTCGGATGGTCACTACCTTATTCATACATTTAATATTCTCACTTGGCCATCATTATATTTGGATGCTCGAAAGCTAACAACGAATACAACAATACGGTTGGGTAGGGATAACATTTAGGATATAAAAATGGGTGTAAAATAAAAAATAAACAAACAAATAAATTAAGCCCTGGTGTGGTTAATCACTTTCCCAACCATCCCATGAATAAGACTCATATCATTGAATAACTCACGCTTTTGACACTTGTAACTCATGCTTTAGGTAGACACAAGTTATACTCAATAAACTCTTAATCAAAGAATAAACCATAGTTGGCGTTCCCATAACGGACAACTCCCAATCAATCCATAAATATAATACAACAACAAATAGTGGCGATATCAACCACTTAATATAGAACTTGTAACACCCCCAAAATACCGCAGCGGAAGACTGTGTCACTGGGGTGCTACTTCATAATACAAAGTACAAGTTATAGAAAACAACCTCTAAACGAGACGTTTTGAAAAGTTACCATTCGATTAATGAATTCAGAGTTACAAACATGAGATTCCAAAGTATGATACATAAATGTATACAAAGTTTTGAATGGTAAATGATAAAAGCGTAAGTCTTCAGAATATGCAGCTTGACTCTATGTTCCATCCACTAGCTATCGCCTTACTAACCTGAGATAAACATGCTAAAGTGTCAACACAATGGTTGGTGAGTTCATAGAGTTTGTCTTAAAACAGTTAAAAAGTCTTTAAAGAATGTTCACACAGCAAAGGCATTGTGAATCCACTCAGTTGCAAGTCCCGCCCATAACAACACTTGCAACCAGTGTGTTCACAACCCACTGCTAAAAGATGGTACATATTATAGTCAAACACACAAATAGCCTTAATAGTTCACATAATTTCATTTAGTGTAGCTCCATTTATGTTGGGAGACTTTTAGACTAAAAATGCACATACTGGGAGCCTTCTCCCAAAGATTACTGCAAGTCACTAAAATGCACATGCTGGGAGCTTCTTCCCAAAGACCTACTGGGAGCCACTTCCCAAAGACTACTGGGAGCCACTGCCCAAAGACTACTACTAGCCAATAAATTGAATAACGCAATTAAGTATAATGCATTCAAGAATAACTCAAACAAGTTTATCATAATCATGTATGTCTACAATCAAGTATAAATGTTTTGAGTATTTGTACAAGTAAAAGCAAGTAGTTGAGCATGTATCTCCCCCAAAGAGTTAAAACAAGTATAAAAAGAGTAGGGGCTATGACTCACCTTAAGTCTATGTAATGAGAAATGAAAGTGGTAGTCGAATCACAAAAGTCTCTAAGAGCAGCAACTTTTGGCTTTCTAAAGAACGGAAGTCAAGTATGAACTAGGACACTAAACCTATGCTTGCAAACCCTTCACCACAACTATTGAAAACCTTGCTAGCCTTGATATAGACCTTCTTAGCTCAGCCCTAGTACCCTTTTGTAGCTCCTAATTCAACCATGGAATCACCAAACAAACTCTTGATTCATGTAGAGACTAACTATGCCTTCAACTTTGGTATATAACTTATAACTTAGAAATCAAAGGATCATGGTTTATGGATTTGTTGTTGAGTGTTTGGAATGAAGAGAAAGGAAGAGGATGAACTTGCTATTTATAGTGAAGATGAGGAGGTTAGGAAGGTGCCTAGGAAGGTGCCTTAAGGAGGTGCACGTTTAGGATATTTTCCAAGACTTTAGGATGAAGTTTCAAGACTTAGTAAGTAAGTTTCAACACATGGACTTATCTTAAGTGATCAAGGCCTATCACAAGCCAACAAGGCTTGTGACTTAGCATAAAATTTCGTCCAAGGTCTATCTTGGATGACTAGATATGAGTTTTGATATTATCTTGCTTTTACGGAGTCAGTTTTGGTCCCGGTAATCACTAACGGTAAGTCTTTAAGTCATGAAACTTAAAATCGGGTATCCTAAAAACATGAAACTAATAAATATGTTAGAAATTATTAATATAACCTATCTTAGCATATTTAATGAGTGATAAGTTCTATCGGGTTGCTTAAACGCTGCTAAAACTGGAAACGCGGGTCTAAAACGCGTAATTCGCGTAAAACGCTGAACTAGAAAACGTAAAATTCCAAAACTTTTGGAATTGTCCTAAAATGAGAGAAAATCATATTTCTATTGTTTATAGTGTTTTATGGACATATCGGGATGCTGAAATGACGTTTAAACCTAAAAGTAAATCTCGGACACGGTTTTGTGATTTTTGCAGAAATGATCCGACGAGTGTCAAATTCTCGGATTATCATTAAAATAGTTTAACTTACGAGAATATGAAATAAAAATTTCGGGAGTGAATACTTAAAAGTGAATAGTAAAAATGAATAGTAATCCGAAAATGCGAGTTGTTACAGTCTCTACCCCTTAAGGAGAACTTCGTCCCGAAGTTCTGTTGATGTTAACTACTTACGGTGTGTCTAAGAGAATTTGGGATTTCAGGATCTATAAAATAGTGGTGTTCACTCTGATTCGTCTAAGGTTGTGGTTAAGGAGTCGTATCGGACGAAAATAAGCCCACTTATTTATAACTCATTACTTACATAAAGAAGCGTCCAAATTTATGAAAGTAAGGGATCATAAACTTATGGTTCGGTGATTTATAATTTCTTTATTTAAATAAAGAGGCGTCCCAATCCATTTAAATAAGGAGATTCAAAATCATCCTACTTAAGAATTTCCGACAAAAATCGCATTCTGAGACAGATAGTAAGATAACCAAGTCAACAAATCCTTAAAGCTAAGTAATAATATTATTTAACTCAAACCTTATGTCTCATCAAACAAGAACTGTCATAAGATCAAGTTAAATAATTAGTTATTACTGAGCTCCAAATTTTTAATGACTCGACTAAATTCTGGGGTTCCTTATAATACTAAAGTCACATCATCTAACAGCGTGAACTAAACCAACAACTAACAAAAAGCATATGCGTATGTAGTGTGTGTAAGGCAAATAAAGAGGAGAGTCTTAACGTATATAGCAGTTATAGTCTAGGTACGAAATGCAACCTAGTTCTCTATAACCAAGGCTCTGGTACCAATCTGTAACACCCCCAAAATACCGCAGCGGAAGACTGTGTCACTGGGGTGCTACTTCATAATACAAAGTACAAGTTATAGAAAACGACCTCTAAATGAGACGTTTTGAAAAGTTACCATTCGATTAATGAATTCAAAGTTACAAACATGAGATTCCAAAGTATGATACATAAATGTATACAAAGTTTTGAATGGTAAATGATAAAAGCGTAAGTCTTCAGAATATGCAGCTTGACTCTATGTTCCATGCACTAGCTATCGCCTTACTAACCTGAGATAAACATGCTAAAGTGTCAACACAATGGTTGGTGAGTTCATAGAGTTTGTCTTAAAACAGTTAAAAAGTCTTTAAAGAATGTTCACACAGCAAAGGCATTGTGAATCCACTCAGTTGCAAGTCCCGCCCATAACAACACTTGCAACCTGTGTGTTCACAACCCACTGCTAAAAGATGGTACATATTATAGTCAAACACACAAATAGCCTTAATAGTTCACATAATTTCATTTAGTGTAGCTCCATTTATGTTGGGAGACTTTTAGACTAAAAATGCACATACTGGGAGCCTCTTCCCAAAGATTACTGCTAGTCACTAAAATGCACATGCTGGGAGCCTCTTCCCAAAGACCTACTGGGAGCCACTTCCCAAAGACTACTGGGAGCCACTTTCCAAAGACTACTGCTAGCCAATAAATTGAATAACGCACTTAAGTATAATGCATTCAAGAATAACACAAACAAGTTTATCATAATCATGTATGTCTACAATCAAGTATAAATGTTTTGAGTATTTGTACAAGTAAAAGCAAGTAGTTGAGCATGTATCTCCCCCAAAGAGTTAAAACAAGTATAAAAAGAGTAGGGGCTATGACTCACCTTAAGTCTATGTAATGAGAAATGAAATTGGTAGTCGAATCGCGAAAGTCTCTAAGAGCAGCAACTTTTCGCTTTCTAAAGAACGGAAGTCAAGTATGAACTAGGACACTAAACCTATGCTTGCAAACCCTTCACCACAACTATTGAAACCCTTGCTAGCCTTGATATAGACCTTCTTAGCTCAGCCCTAGTACTCTTTTGTAGCTCCTAATTCAACCATGGAATCACCAAACAAACTCTTGATTCATGTAGAGACTAACTATGCCTTCAACTTTGGTATGTAACTTATAACTTAGAAATCAAAGGATCATGGTTTATGGATTTGTTGTTGAGTGTTTGGAATGAAGAGAAAGGAAGAGGATGAGCTTGCTATTTATAGTGAAGATGAGGAGGTTAGGAAGGTGCCTAGGAAGGTGCCTTAAGGAGGTGCAAGTTTAGGATATTTTCCAAGACTTTAGGATGAAGTTTCAAGACTTAGTAAGTAAGTTTCAACACATGGACTTATCTTAAGTGATCAAGGCCTATCACAAGCCAACAAGGCTTGTGACTTAGCATAAAATTTCGTCCAAGGTCTATCTTGGATGACTAGATACGAGTTTTGATATTATCTTGCTTTTACGGAGTCAGTTTTGGTCCCGGTAATCACTAACGGTAAGTCTTTAAGTCATGAAACTTAAAATCGGGTATCCTAAAAATATGAAACTAATAAATATGTTAGAACTTATTAATATAACCTATCTTAGAATATTTAATGAGTGATAAGTTCTATCGGGTTGCTTAAACGCTGCTAAAACTGGAAACGCGGGTCTAAAACGCGTAATTCGCGTAAAACGCTGAACTGGAAAACGTAAAATTCCAAACTTTTGGAATTGTCCTAAAATGAGAGAAAATCATATTTCTATTGTTTATAGTGTTTTATGGACATATCGGGATGCTGGAATGACGTTTAAACCTAAAAGTAAATCTCGGACACGATTTTGTAATTTTTGCAGAAATGATCCGACGAGTGTCAAATTCTCGGATTATCATTAAAATAGTTTAACTTACGAGAATATGAAATAAAAATTTCGGGAGTGAATAGTGAAAGTGAATAGTAAAAAGTGAATAGTAAAAATGAATAGTAATCCGAAAATGCGAGTTGTTACAGAACTTTACAGTAGTTGGTTTAACAAACTTCCAACTTTCTTCTTTCTTTTTCTTTTCTCATTTTTCTCATTTTTCTCTCTTTTTCTTTCTTTTTGTTTTCTTTTTTATTCTTTTTTTTTGACATCAACATATAAATAAACTACGATGTCTAAAATTTTAGTACATCATTTATGTCACACCCCCAATTTACCTGTATGGCAGCGGAATGGAATACCTGGGGGTGACTGTCATAGCACCACAGTTACAGTCATATTGAACGACCTAAAGTGTCGTTTGGAAAAATACATCGTTTGATCGTTAAAACATTCAGAGTTTACAAAACTTAGGTCCCAAAAGATGTTGCCAATTTAGATAAAATAAGTTCAACAAGATCAAACGTTTCATAAGTGCAAAAAATATAGTCAGACGCGTCGTCTCCGCGACTCCATGAAGGTCCAAATGCATGCAACATGAGCTACCTTAATAACCTGAAAATACATGCTAAAGTGTCAACACGAGGTTGGTGAGTTCATAGATTTTAGAGAACAAGCAGGTATGGTAAAACATTTGGAGAGAAGAATTTCCCAGTAAAAACATCGTAAATCCGTAATAAGGTTGATGCAAAGGCATCGTAAATCAGTAATAAGATTGATGCAAAGGCATCATAAATCGGTAATAAGATTGATGCAAAGGCATCATAAATCAGTAATAAATCAGTAACCAAGTTTATAAAAACCATCAGTATATAACTTTAATCGTATGTACAATAGCCCAAGTATAAAGTAAAGTAATAAGTTTTTCAGTCATAAAACTACATTGTCTCTTAAGCTCATGACACCGAAGCTAGACGTTACTTGGCCCCAAATGAGTGTTTACCAGACACTCGTAATATATTAGAAATGAAATGCATTCGTTTTCCTTATGGAGCAACCCAAACACGAATGGAGGAGTCACCCTCGATAGATCTATCCACTCACTCTCGCTTGCATCTTAATTAACGGTCCATGATATTAAAGGGGACTTATGTCGTGGTAATAAGGCAACTTAAGCAATGTATGGAATTTAATACTTTGGCATTGTACGAAAATAATTAAAGTAGCGTATTCTCCTCCAAAAAGTAATTCAAATCGTATAAAAGTATAAAACAAGTATTTAAGCATGTATCTCCCCCAAAGAGTTTATAAAGTAATTAAACGAGTAAAAGTGGGGCTATGACTCACCTCGAAATGATAGTACAAAGTGATGGAATGATCGGGACAACAAGGCGCGAACACTAGCCGCAACCTAAATGAATGAATGTGATCTAATTTAGATCATGCCGTGATGTAATGAATGCACATGCACATGATACCAATACCACTCGTAATTTGGAAATACTAGTTATTGTCAAATAAAATACTTTCCATACTTAGGAAAAATAAGTCCAATTGGAGTTATAAAAACTTGTCGTAATATATATCGTATAAAAATGTTAGCGTTATATTTCCTCGTATCGAAAACCTTAAAATAACGTCGTTAAGTCGTATAAATATTCTTTTGGGTCATATGTATTTCATTTGTTAAGAATATAGTCCTTAGTAACATTTCTAGAAAATATACCATTTAGTGCGTAAGTTATTATTTTCTAGTAGTGACTATATATATATATATATATATATATATATATATATATATATATATATATATATATATATATATATATATATATATTTTTGACGATGTTAAAACGCGTATAACTTGGTCGTTTTAAGTTCATTTTCCTCGTTCTTTATTTCCACGGATTCGTTTTAGTAAGTACTAATATATTTTTGATAACTCGGCTCCTCTAGGTTACGTTTAACGCTTCTATTTGTTCGTCGAAAATTTCCAAACAGCATGCAGTTTTTCAGGAAATAGTTTTCGTCAATTAATTTGCAAAAATCATAACTTCTTCGTTATAAGCTCGTTTTAATCCGTTCTTTCGCCTAAAGTTTCGTTTTTGAAAGTATTTTCTAAATCTTTGGTCAAAAATTACCCCTGAGTTCCTGAGATTCCCACGTTTTTAAAATAAGGACAGTAGGTAAATAAATAGTTTCAAAAATCATATTCCTAGTTTCAAACTTGTTCCAACTTCAACCAAACCACTTTCAATCACCACAAAACTAGTCTAATCCTACCATACACCTTATTAGGGTGTCATGGGTTCCTAAACATCATAACCAAGTAGATCTAACAAAGATCTAACAATAATCACTTTCTAAGGTTCAAAAGTTAAAAGTTTATAAAATAAAGTGGTATAAATAACATATGCATGTAGATCTAGTATAAAAACCATATGGATCTTGTATAAACTTGGAAAAATTATAAAAATGAGTTTGTTATACTTACTTGAAGGATGAAGGAGATTTGAGAATGAAAACCTAAGTAAACCTTGAGTTTTTATTTCAAAACTCTAACAAGGATAACTATATGAACAAGATTACACTATGATCTTTGAAAAATTGTTGTTCTTGCTTCTTGGATTACCCTAGGCCGAGCACCCCATGGAGAGAAAATGAGAGAAAAGTTTTCTTGGACTTGTGTTTTTATGAGAAAGAAATGAGATGAAATGTGATAATATCTACTTAGGAGACAATATTTAGGTGAGCATTTAAGAGTGTTGGTGGGATTAGCATGTGAGGACCAAGGGGGGGGGGGGGGGGGGGGGCTAGGCCAGCCACCAAAAGGAGGAAAAGGGGGGTGGTTTGTCTTAGGATTTAATTTAGGAAGTTAGTGGTATTGTGTAGTATTAGTTGGTTTTAGGTTTTATCGGGTACCGGGTTTGCTAGAAATAAATTTTATTGAAGTTATTCGGGTCATAATAAAGTCGTAAAACTTGTAAAAATATGTTGGGTACAAGTATTGAGTGTTTAGATAATTATTGTCTAATTTCTACGAAAACCGTCGTAAATAAATTAGGCGTACGATAAGAAATAAATAAATTTCCAAAATACCAGGTAAATTTATATTATAATTTTTTTATATTATTAAAATGAATATAAAAATATATTGGGATCATAGTCGGGAGTGTCGGACGTGTTAGCCACATTATTGGTCGCGTGTTAACATTTATTTAAAATAAACATACGTAAAAAGTCAATTATATCAAAAGTATTAATTTAATTATCCTACGAGTGGAATAGTATGCAAGTGACATAATGATGATACGCAGACTATTTCTAGTCCGTATGAAATGTCCCTGGTAATGATGCATGAATTCGCTCCTGAACCAATACGGTTACGCGAATTTACATACTCGTAAACTAATTTTACGATGACATGAGTAATGCACATGAATAGTGATATTTCTTCCGGAAATAAATAGTGTCAAGTGAATAGTAAAATTTCTGAACGCTTCTCAGAATGTCGAATTGACCTCGAAAATGATGAATAGTGATCGATGAATAGTAAATGATGAATAGTAACTTGTGAATAGTAAATTGTCGAGGTTTGGAAAATGACCAGAAATTACGAGTTGTGACAACTTATAACGATAATTCTGGATAATTTTTTCCATACTTTTCGTAACTTAAGATATAACGGTAATAGTGAAAGTAGTAAACACACGAAAAATAACACGACACAAAAATTATACAATATGTACTTTCACTCCATTGCATTGTGCAATTTCCCGACCTAACCAAATATAATGAATTTACGCACTCGAACATAGGTAACGCAAGGAAACACACTTTGCCTTAAAGCAACCAACGACGGACATTAATCTATAGGGTAGGCTAAGGTTTAAGGTGTAACAAAATAATTAACATAGGGTGTATGAAACGAAAGGAATGGTTCTGAGGGTTTTTCTAGGGGTATCTTACTCTAAAGATGAGAGTAACAAAGGGTTTTACACGGGGGTTAACTAACCAGTGTAGTTAGTTAATAAACATAACATATTAAAGGCTATTTGGTGTAATCCTAGAAATTTATCGAGTTAGAAAGGTCATTCCTATTATAACAATTACGCTTATTATGATGGATTCAAATAGTATGTGAGCTAAGTTCTAAAGTTTACTAGTCACACGCACAAAAAATATTTTAGCAAATTAAGTTATGTGTGCGGTTATGCAACTTAGATTTAAACAAAACTTGCTAAAAATTTTTCATTTTGATATATTAAGCATATTTTTAAAATTTTAGGACAAGTAAGTGTTCTAATTCTCCATCCCCCCACTTAAGTTGAACAACATCCTCGTTGTTTCTAATAAAGATTAAAAACGGGAAATAAAAAGAATTAGAACGGGAAACTCCCCTGAGATTTGCTCGGAATGATCCTCCGTTATGCGTTTGTAAGCAAAATCTATGTTCTTGTGGGCGAAAAGGCGTTCATGCCTCCATGAATGATGTCTCCACAGAAAGTACAGAAACGTATATATACCTTTGTTCAAATAACACACCTGTATTAAGAAAATAACTACTTGCACGTAATTCATTAGTAGTTAGTGAAAACAAAACCTAAAAATAAAAATTAAAAATTTGGAAATCATTAGGTCAGTCAATACACCGCATCCATTAGATTGGATGCGCCGTATAGAGCTTAGAATTAATAAGAATCAGAGAATCAGATGCGTCGCATCCTTAACCAGGGATGTGCCGCATTAAATAAACTGACCGAATGTTTTAAAGTCTGAAAATAAAATAAAATGCAGAAAATAAAAGATATGATCTGATCAGTTGATACGCCGCATCTATAGGATGAGATGTGTAGGACCTTAAATCTATCAACTTTATCAATAATATAAGCACTAGAAGAAGGAAAGATGGTGACTTGAAGTTATGTATATGTCGTGTATATAGGAGAGACAAGAGATAGAATATGGAACTTTTATTAAAGAAAACACACACACTTACACACACAAGCACACACCTCAAATGAGCCTTTGAGGTGTTTATATAGTTCTTAACATGATGCCTTAAAAGGCTTTCCATGGGCTTGGTTTCCTTTTACATATAAAGGCTTACATTACTTAACTCATGACATATTAGCTTACCACGACCAAGGCCCAATGACTAAACTATTACTAATCTTAACAAACGACACAAAGTTACAATATGAGAATGACCATCACTTCTATATATATATATATTTTTAATGCTAACAATCTCCCCCTAAGGGGTGGTCATTCGAATGATGCTCCACGTGAGTGGGTCTTCCGTGTTCTTTGTCTTTAACTTTGTGTGTCATTGTAGAATATTCTTTAGTCTTTGTTCCTTCATGCTTTGTGATCTTCGATAACTGATTTTTCATCGTTCTTTGTTCCTTTGTGATGTGGAGTTATCTGCCTTTCGTCACTTCTGCGTCTATGGTTGTCTTCCATTCCATCATGCTCATACATCTTTGGACTTTGATATTCATATGCACGTAGTTCCCTTTCTTTCACTTTGATCTTTAGTCTTTATACTTTGTAGATTCTTCTTTTTGGCGTAGAATCTTTCTTTGAACTTTGTGTTGTATAGATCTTTGAGGGAGCTTTCTTTAACTTCCAGATGTATGTATGAGCATGTGGAATCTGTCCCCATAGAGGTGATGTGTAGCTGCATGAAAACAGTTAGCAATAAATCAACCGGTACTTACAAGTTCGAATTAGAGATCGTCAACAGCATAGTGTGAAGACTCCTTCTAACCCTTACCAAGGCCGTTCCCATGTCAGATACTCTCGAGAGAGCTTACAAGACCTACTAAGTAGCTCAATGACTGGGTGAGTCGCTGGGGATCACTCCACGACTGTAGACCATTTGAAACCACTGCGAACACTAAGCGTAACCCATAAAGAATTACCAAAGTGACCTGCTGTCAGGGCTGCTTGATGTTGACCCTGGCAGGAGTTTCCATTCAATCATTGAGAAACACTTGTGTGAATTCTCTCATAAATGTTCTGGCAGATTGCTAAGATCTGCGTAGGACTCTAAAGTTTACATCTGGCGTCCTTAATGATGAACAACCAGTGTAGAAATATCATGTGTTCCTATGAGATCTTTTGATGAATCTCGGGGGCTCTAAACTCGATAAGTGCACATTTGGTTTCCTATGCGGAGATTAGGGAGAGGTCTCCTGTTTCAATATCAACCATCTCTAAGAGACAGGTCAATAGATTACACCGGTTCCCCGTGAGAATGAAACAAGCTCTTTTAAGAGAACTTGAGTGGTTAAGAAGGTTTAGTGTAGTGCGTCGCTGGGTCCATGACGTCTTTGTCTTCAATACCGGTGTTACCTTAGTAACAACCAGTAGCATATGAGTTGAACCCGGTGTCTGCCCTAAGGTTGAACATTTGGAGGGCTATTTCTTTTCACCCTTTTTCATATCTTTTCTTTTTAATTCTTCAACCCCTTCTTTCTCCTTTCTCATTTTCTCCTTTTTTCAATCATACCTAAGGACTTCTAATTCTACTCTATTGGATTTGTCCTTGGGTAGATCCCTCCAGCTCTGGCGGATCATAGGACAGTTTTTCCTAACCTTAGTCACCTTATAACTCCATGACTATCCTATAATTGCCATGAAACCATTTATTGAAAATCTCTCAAAGTGTTTATGATAATGAAACACTTTGTTGTTACCACTTTGAGAGTTTTAAATTTCTTTTGAAGGACTCCCCCTTCACATGTGCTCATGAATTTTTAAGAAATTTGCACATGCGTGAGGAGTTTGCACTTTTTGAATTGATCCACTTTCAGTGAACATGACCGATTCGAGACACGCTTACATCACTAGTTAGACTAGCTTGAAATTATTACCCGTCCTGGTCAAGTCCAAAGAAAGTCTCTCGATATGGTACATTCTACTCAGACAAGTCCTATTCGAGACACGCTTACATCACTAGTTGGACTAGCTTGAAATTATTACCCGTCCAGGACAAGTCTTTTCGATTAATGACATTTAAGTTTCGTTAATTCATTGGTAATATCTGAGTCGAGCTCTTTTGAGATTCAGTCACAATCTTTAAACATCTTTGATCACATTTTAATCATGTCTTCTCCCTCTCAAAAATAGCATATTGTGATATTTTTGATATCAACTGATTAATAAAAAGCTTTTTGGAGAGAAAGACAGATTTGATTTTGCATGAAATAGGAACATATTAGTTGTTTATACTCCCCCTTAATGACAGATCATTTAAAATCAATTTTAAGGGTTTAGAGGGAGTTTTCTTGAGCACTCATTTGAAAGATTTTGAGAAACCTTTTGAACAATCTTGAAAAAGTGCTCAATAATTTTGTTTGAAAATGAGTTTATGATTGAAATCTTTTTCGTTTGTTTAGACTCGAACTTTTTGAAAAAGAGTTCGTCATTGAACGTACGAGTCCTTGATTTGAAAATAATCATAAGTCATTGTTCGGGTCCGGGTTTCGTACTGATGTATACGAAAGCCATTGTGAAGAAACTTTTGAGAAACGACATGTTTTAGAAAAACATTTTAAAGAACTCCCGTTCAAGCATCTGTACATGTCCGTATCATTTTTGAATGACATTTCTAGAAACGTACAGAATATTGATTTATACGAGAGACATGTCGTGAGAAGAATATTTTTGGATTTTTTGATTTTATATTGTTTTTGTATATTTTTGAAAATTTTATATTTTTGTATTTTGTTTTTGTTGGTTTTTCAAATTTTGTATTTTGTTTTTTGAGAAATATTTACAGCGAAGCGATTTTGAAAACATTTTTCAAGAAGATTCGAGAAGACGTTCTAGCTCTTCAGGAGTTAGGCTTCGCATGCCAATTCGTCGAACTAGATAGTCAAACCGTTCTTTTGGAAGGGCTTTAGTAAACAGATCGGCGAGTTGGTAATCAGTCTTAACGAAAAATAATTCAACAGTACCCTCTTCTACGTGTTCTTTGATGAAATGGTAGCGGACTTTGATATGCTTCGTCTTAGAGTGATGTACGGGATTGCACGAGATGGCTATGACACTTTTTGAGTCACAATACATAGGTATTCTGTCAAAAGTAAAGCCATAATCTGTGACCTATGTCCGCATCCAAAGAACTTGGGCACAACACGCAGATAGAGACACATACTCGGGTTCGGCGGTTGATAGTGCAGTACAATCCTATTTCTTTGACGACCAGCTTACTAGCTTTTCACCCAAAAATTTGTGCTCCACCTGATGTACTCTTTGCTGTAACTTGATCACCAGCATGGTCTGCATCTAAAAATGCTGTTAGATTAAACCCCGAATCCTTCGGATACCAAAGTCCCATGTTAATGGTGCTTCGTAGGTACCGAAAGATCCGTTTAACCTCTTTGAGGTGAAGTTCGGTAGGCTTTGCCTGAAACCGTGCTAACAAACAAACAGCAAATTGAATATCGGGTCGACTAGCAGTTAGGTACATGAGAGAACCAATCATACTCCGATATTTTTTCGGATCGATGGGTTTCCCAAACAAATCAGCACCTATTTTTGGTGAAGTGACCATTGGTGTACCAACAGAATCACAGTTTTCCATTCCATGTTTTTTCAAAATCTCTATTGTATATTTAGCTTGATTGATAAAAATACCACGAGGGGATTGATGTATTTGTAAACCAAGAAAGAATTTTAGTTCTCCCATCATGGACATTTCAATTTTACTTTTCATGAGATTTTCAAAATGTTTTGAATGGTTAGGATTGGTTGATCCGAAAATAATGTCGTCCACGTAAATTTGAACGATCAAAATGTCATCTTTGAATTTTTTGATAAACAATGTGTCATCAACCGTTCCTTTGGTGAAATTGTTTTTGAGTAAGAAAGATGATAGTTCGTCATACCACGCTCTTGGAGCTTGTTTTAAACCATAAATTGCTTTCTTAAGCTTGTAGACGTAGTCTGGATGATCTTTGTCGATGAATCCCTCTAGCTGACTCACATACACTTCTTCTTTCAGAGTTCCATTCAAGAAAGCAGTCTTAATATCCATCTGATAGACTGTGATGTTTATGTGAGCGGCATAGGCTAAGAAAATCCGGACTGCTTCAAGTTTAGCTACAGGCGCGAATGATTCTTCGAAATCGATCCCTTCTTCTTGTGGATAACCTTTAGCCACGAGACGAGCTTTGTTGCGAATAACAGTCATTTCCTTATCCAGTTTGTTCTTCCACAACCACTTGAAATCAAGAACACGTTTATCAAGTGGTCGTGCAACAAGTTCCCAACTATCATGTAACAGGTATTGAAGAAATTCCTCCTGCATCGCTTCAATCCAAGGGTTTTCTGCCATTGCTTCCCGAATGTTCTTTGGTTCTTTGAGGCTGATAGAGCAAATGTAGATGCACAATTCGAGATCAGTGGCAAGTTGTCTCCTTGTCTGAACTGGCTTTGAAGGTTCACCAATGATATGTTCTATTGGATGGTCTTTTGTCCATTGAAACGTAGAAGGGTACCTTGGGTGTAACAAATGTGTGTTAGATGGTTCTTGTAACCTTGAAGAAGATTCAGCAGAGTCTGTTGCAAATGGGTTTTCAAATACTTCTTCTTATTCTAACGCAACATCGTTTGAATTATTTGTTGGTTCTTCTTGAAAATTAGTGTTTTGATTTTGCTCATCAACTCTTGGTAGATCAGTTTCAATAACTGGAGTTGCTGGAGTAGATGTTGATGATGCTGAGGAAGTTGGTGCTTCAACTTCGATTGTTGTAGATGCATCTTGTGATGGTGGTGGTGGTTGATGGTTTTGAGCGGGTGCAGCGGAATGTTGTTCAGATGCATTTGTCGAAGTTCCACCATAGTATTCATCAAACATTAACTCGAAGAAATTTTCCATTATACTTTTTGTTCTTTTATTATACACCCTGAATGCCCTCGAGTTTTCTGAATATCCAATGAAGATTCCAATATCACCCTTAGCTTTCAACTTTCCTAGATCTTCTCTGTCGTTCGTTGGATAGCACAAAGCGCCAAACACGTGAAGGTAAGAGATGCCAGGTTTACGGTTGTTCACTAGCTCATATGGGGTTTTATTGAATCTCGGATGGACTAGGGATCGGTTTTGAGTAAAACAAGCAGTGGCTACAGCATCAGCCCATAAGAATAGTGGTGCACTAGAAAAAATCAGCATTGTGCGAGCAGCTTCCACAAGAGTTCTATTTCTTCTTTCAACTACCCCATTCTGCTGTGGAGTTCTAACAACTGATGTTTGGTGAGTGATTCCTACATCTTCAAAGTAGGTTCTTAACTCCTGATTAGTGAATTCTGTGCCATTATCTGTTCTTACAATCCTTACTGGAGCTTGAAGTAGAACTTGGATACGCTTCAGAAAGGTGATGATGATGCCTGGTGCTTCGTCTTTTGATCTCAAAAACTTTACCCAAGTATATCTTGAATAATCATCAAGAATAACGAGAATATACTTCTTCCCATTAATGCTTTCAACTCTCATTGGGCCACATAAGTCCATGTGCAACATATGTAACCTTGCTTCCGAACTAGGTACGGTTTTGGGTTTATATGATGCTCTTTTACTTTTTCCTTGTTCGCATGATGGACATAGGTGTTCCTTGGTGTATTTGAACTTAGGAAGTCCGGTGACGATGTTGTCTTTGGCTAACTTGTTGATGGTGTCGAAATTGAGATGGGATAAACGTCTATGCCACAGCCAGGACTTAGTTTCGGTTGTCCTTGTCATAAGACAAATTGGTGATGTAGAAGCCATTTGGTTGATGTCGATAGCATACAAGTTTGTACCACGATTACCAGTTAAGAGATCATCACCAACCAAATTTCTAATAAAAACCGTGTTTCTCCTGAATGCAACTTCTAAATCAGCATCACAAAACTGCTCGACTGAAAATAAATTGTGTCCCAACCCTTCGACGTAGTAAACCCGAGTGATCAAAAAATTCTCAAATTGAAGATCTCCATAACCCTGAATAGCTGCTACATGATCATTTCCAAAGCGTACAGTTCCCATGAATTTCCAGACGAAATTAATCAGCAGCTTTAAATTCCCGGTCATGTGCTTGGAGCAACCCGAGTCGACGATCCAAAGACATATTTCGATAACCTGCCAAGAACAGAAGAGTTTGTATTTGAAAACCGTTTTGAATTAGGTTCCATGGGGTTAGGAGTAAAATCTAAATCACACTCATAGACAGTTGCTACTTGTTTAGCTTGAGCTATTTCTAATTTGCCATTCTGAAGAGTGAACTCTCTACCTGTCAGAATCCACATACAAAACTTAAGGTAGTTCCTAGGCATTCGACTACTAGTGGTAGACCTAAAGCGTGCAACTAATCTTTCTATAGATCTTGATCTGGCACTAGTTCCCTTTGGAACATAGTTCTGTTTAGGCGTAACATTCACATTCTTAGAAACACATTCATCGTGAACATCATTAATTAAACATTTCTTGCATATTAAACAAACAGAGTCATTACATGCAATAGAAACAGTACTTTCGACATTACATTCATATGAAACATGTCTCTTATTACAAAGCGATAAATTCCTTGGGTGTTCTTCTACTTCTTCAGCTTTATTCTTGCTACTACTCTTAGAAATAGGCGAGACTCTATTGTTCCTTGTATTGCTCTTAGGCTTTAGTCTGCTACTCCTAGAGGTGCTTTCTAATCCTGTAGAAGGTAAGGCACACACATTAGGATTTATATTGTTGTCCTTTTTAGCTTCCCTAGATTCTTTAGAATTATCCTTAATGCACTTGTCATTTGTCTTAGATGTTGAGGCAGATGCACTAGTGGGACTAATCCTAAAAAGGCCAGGTGCTATTACTTTTGGTGTTTCGACAACCGCTTTTCCTTTATCAACAATCTTTTCATTTTCATTTTTCTTGGACAAGGGTGTTAGATTGATTGGTTTTGTCAAATCCTTTTTCTCATCGATTTTGGAGCAAACCGTGAAATTGACATTTTTGGTTTTTGAACCGTGTTTGAAACAATTGATTTCTCCGAAGTCAATGGTTTTGCAAACTTAGTTTCCTCACCCTTTCCTTTTTGACTTTCAAGCTGAGCCCTCAAAAGATCATTTTGCTCTTTCATGTTCTTTAAGGCACGCTCATACGATAATTTGTCATACTTGCATTCTTCCTTTTTTTGATCAAGTTTTTTAAAATATGACACATTTTCTTTTTTAAGCTTTATAAGAGCATTTTCATATTTTGAAACAATTGCGGAGGTCTCAGCTCTTAGTCGTTCATCGTCTTGAACAGAATACGTTTGTAAAATGATGGACATAATGTCAGTGGTCATAACAGCTTCGAAGAGAGAATCATTTAGGTTTTCCAAAACATTCATGTTTTCACGAGTTTCATTAGCTTCGTTTACCAGGGATTTGTGGTCCTTGACAAAGTCGGCCGTTTCTTTTAAGAAAGCTTGTTCAAAATGGATTACCCTCGCACTGATGTTATTCAGTGGGATAGTAATTTCGTTTTCAAAAACTTTGTTTCTGCTCAATATGAAAACTGGAATGCCAGTTGTTAATATTGATTGTAGTTTTAGAAGCAACAATATTTTGAAGTTCTTGAATTCTCTTTTTAACGTCATCCAGAATGTCTCTAGCCTCGCTTGTATTAAAAGTGTTGTTAGAAGACATTTGTTCTATTTTTGAAAGAGATTTGGAAACAATTACTTTCTTAGAAAACATTTTTGAGAATGGTCGTTTTATGGAAAACACAGATGGTTCTTTTTGTGGAACAAAAGTAATGCCCGAAAGTTTATTCAATTTGTTTTAATCAATGGGTTTCAAATCCTTTTGTTTCATTTTATTTATGCTCTCTTCGACATGTTCTATCGTGTCCACAAAATCCCGAACGACGGGAGGATCATGTTTGGTGTAAATCACATTACCATTATACAAAACATTCTGTTCTTGCTGAGCTTTCTTGAGATTACTGGGGGTGTTGTTACCAAGAGCCACTTTATGTTTCGTATGGTAAATCGGATTAGTTTGATTTGAAATCATTTTCATTGTTTGACTTGACTGACCCGACTTAACCACTAATTCTTCTAAATGTGCAATCATGTGTTCTGACTCTACGATTTCGGCAAAAGTTTGTCTTCTTTCTTTGCAAAGTCCTTTTTCAGCTCGTCCCTTTCTTTTTCAAGATTGGTATAAGCTGATTTTTGTTTGGAAAGTTGGTTTTGTAAATCAGAAATTTCCGCGTTTAAAGGTTTTATTTTTTTGAAAGAATTAACATCAAGTGTATCAAACTTGAGTTGCAATTGTTTTTCCCTTGAAACGGAATTTTGATAACCAGTTTCTAATTCAGACAATCTTGTGTTATGAAATTCAAAAGCTTTAACGTTTTCTTTGTAACTCTCAAGCTCAGCGGTCAATTTAACATTTGCGGCCTTAACATCGCGATTGACCTTTTGCACATTCTCAATTTCAATACGACAATTATTCAATAATGATTCAAACAAAGCACGTGTTTCCTCATCATTCTCAGCATGCTGTGAAACGAAGCCTCCATTATGATTCACATCTGGAGTTGCTGAAGGAGTATTGCTACTACTTGGCGTGTCCAGGTATGTATCATAAGTGGGTGCTAGCTTCTCAGAATGTTGTTCCTCATGAGGAGACATATCAAATATATCATTATTGTGACATGTGTTGAAGGTTGATACCTCAGATGGTGCATTGGTGTCATAAACAGGAAGTGTGTCAGAATCCGTGTCATACTTAGCTTCCTGAAGATTTGCCATGAATATGCAGTTCGCATCGATATCCTCTCTGTCTTCCATGTCATCCATAAGAGCCATAAAATCATTCTCCTCTGCATTCAACTGAAACCCTGCCTCATTCTTTTGTGCCAACAGTAATGCTTTCTGCAAATACGCTGTGTCTTTCTTGTTCGGCTTAGTAGGACAGTTCCTTGCCATATGACCTACACCCTGACAGTTGAAACACTTTACCGGATTACCCTGATTCACATTTCCAAAATTCCCAACTACTGGAGCTGCAACATTTCTATTCTGATTACCCATTGCCTGATTACCAGCATTCTGACCCCTCTGATTTCCAACAAACTGACCCAACTGATTCCCTGCATACTGATCATACTGATTCCCTGCATTCAGCATATTCTGATTCCCCATGTTAATTCCAGTAGCATATCCTTGCTGATTCCCATAAACTCCAACCATTTGGCCTCCGTTGCCCATATTGAAACTCGGCTGAGCAATCTGCTTGTTGCGAGTGTTCGATGAAATCCTTTGGTTGTTGTTTGTTGGTGTAGAATAACGTCCTTGGAATGCCTTTCACAGAAAAGCAAATGCTTGGGTCAATGCTGCAGTAGCTTCATCATTTTCAGTGAATTCTGGTTCTTGGAATTGTTGGTATTGCTGTTGTGGAATAACATGTTGTTGTTGCTGTGGGTAAAACTGTTTTTGGTAGGCCTGTGTTGGTTGTTGAATGTATGATGGTTGCATGTAGTTTTGAGTAGAAGATGATGATGGTTGTTGTGTGTTCACTGGTAGCGGTGTTGGTGTAGTAGCAATTAATGCAAGAGGATCATGATTCTTTGCCAATCTTTCTTTCCTTACTTCATTAGCCTCAGCTTGGTTTTGCTTCAAAAAGTCATAGAGTTGATCATAATTCACCTTATGTAAATCCTTTGTTTGATTGACAATTGTAACATAACGACCCCATTCTTCTGGAAGGTTATTGATGAATTTGATGTTTGTTGCAATTGTTCGAGGTGTCAACTTGTTTCTGATTAACTCATTCATCAAAGTGCAAAACCTTGTGTAGTAAGATTCAATCTGTTCACCCTTAGTGGATGTAAAGTTCTCCCATTCAGTAAGAAGTTTGTTTTCAACATCTTGTTGTCCAATCTCTGTTCCATGACATATCCTTCTAACACGTTCCCACATAGCATAAGAAGTTTCACAACTGTCGACCGCAGCAAAGATCTCCCGTGGTAATCCAAGTTGGATTAAATGCATTGCCATATTATCAGCGTCGATCTACTTCTTGTCTTCCTCTGTGTAATCTGCTTCTGTTTGTTCACGCACGAATGGTTGAGTAGGAGGTGTTGTATTTGGATTACCTTCAACTTGAACTTGTCGTGGCTTGAATGGACCATTTGTAATGGAGTTGATCATTAATTTACCATCAGGCTTTGTTTTGATGTAACGAAGCATGCGGCTTGTCCAAGGGAGATACCCACCTTTTTCAAGCATTGGAGGTCGGTTCTCCGCACCGGCTGCATGAATATCTTGCTGAGTAGCCATTGATGAAGTGTAGATTGATAAAGTTGATACTTGGATCATTCCAACGAAGTAGGAGTTGTGTTTAGTGTAAGTTGATGCAAGTTTTTATGGTGAAAAATTTGATCTAAAATCTTTCTGAAGCGTTTTTCGGCCTCAAAACTTCACCTGAATCGATAAATCCATTCAGCGGAGGTAATGCTGCGGAGGTAATGCCAATTGATACGAAACCTCACCAACGCGGTCTAAAATCTCGAATGGTCCAATGTAACGCGGACTAAGTTTCCCCTGCATACCAAAATGTCTAACACCACGGAACGGAGAAACCTTAAGGATCACCAGGACTAAACTCTAAGGCACGACGATGACGATCTGCATATCTCTTCTGTCTAGCTCTAGCTTCCTTGAGCTTTTCCCTAGCCATAGTAACCTTCTCGTTAGTCTCCTCAATCAATTCAGGACCCTCAATGAGGCGTTCACCAACCTCATTCTAACAAACAGGAGCCCTACACTTCCTACCATACAACATCTCGAAAGGTGCCATCTTAATACTCGCATGCCAGCTGTTGTTATAAGAAAACTCTACCAAACACAAGTATTCATCCCAATGCCCCGTCCACTCTAAAGCACAGGACCTCAACATATCTTCCAGTGTTTGAATGGTGCGTTCTGACTGCCCGTCAGTCTGCGGATGGAAAGCTGTACTGAACTTGAGCTGAGTACCCCAAGCTTTTTGTAACCCCCTCCAGAAACGTGACGTAAAACACGGATCTCTATTTGATATGATGGCTGCCGGAGTGCCATGTAAACGAACGATCTCCTGACGAAAAATTTCTCCCAACTTACCAACCGAATGCTCTTTCCGAATAGGCAAGAAGTGAGCGGATTTGGTTAAACGATCGACAATCACCCAAATAGTGTCATTCTTCTTAAGAGTACGAGGTAACCCGGTAACAAAGTCCATAGAGATCTGATCCCACTTCCAAGTAGGAATATCTAAGGGCTGCAAAAGACCACTGGTGCGCTGATGTTCAATCTTAACCTGTTGACAGGTCAAACACTTAGCTACATACATCGCCACATCTTGTTTCATACCATTCCACCAGAAATGTTGCTTCAAATCCCTATACATTTTGGTAGAACCCGAATGAATCGTGAAAGGAGAACTGTGTACTTCGGATAACACAGCTTCATGAAGAGAAGGATCCTTAGGAACGCATAAACGATCGCCAAACCAAACAACCCCATCATGATCAACCCGAAACTCTGTCTGTCTCCCTTCCTCCACATTTTGAACAATAGACCACAATTCACCATCATCCTTCTGAGCCTCCTTGATCCGTAAAATAAGGTTAGATTCAACCTTCAAACTAGCCCAGTAACCATCATATCCACGAACACATAACTCTACGTGCATCTACTCTAAATCATTGAGTATCCTAGGCTCGATCTCAAGACTAGCAATCATGCCCGACTTTCTACTAAGAGCATCCGCCACTACATTGGCTTTACCCGGATGGTACTGAATGTTAGCATCATAATCTTTCAAAAGTTCTAACCACCGTCTTTGCCTCATGTTTAATTCCTTCTGTGTGAAAATATACTTGCGGCTTTTATGGTCTGTGAAGATGTCACACGTCTGACCATATAGATAATGCCTCCAGATCTTTAGAGCAAAAACTACTACTGCTAGCTCTAAATCATGGGTTGGGTAATTCTCTTCATACGGTTTCAACTGTCGAGATGCATAGGCAATCACCTTCCCATGCTGCATGAGAACACATCCCAAACCCTTCTTTGACGCGTCACTGTATATCTGATAACCACCTGTACCCAAAGGAAGAGTAAGAATAGGAGCAGAGACTAATCGTTTCTTTAATTCCTCAAAACTTTTTTCCCGCTCATCAGTCCACACAAACTTCTCACTTTTCCTCATTAGTTGTGTCATAGGCAAAGCTATATGTGAGAATCCCTCTACAAACCTCCGATAATAACCAGCAAGACCCAAGAAACTCCTGACCTCAGTCACAATCGTAGGTCTTGGCCATTTTGTGATAGCCTCAACCTTGGCCGGATCCATTTTGATACCATCAGCGGATACGACATGACCCAGAAATGCTACTTGCCTTAAACAAAACTCACACTTAGAAAACTTAGCATACAACTTCTTCTACCGCAGAATCTCCAAAACAATGCGAAGATGCTGCTCATGCTCCTCCTTCTTCTTAGAATATACCAATATATCATCAATGAACACAATGACAAATTTATCAAGGTACTCGTGAAATACACGGTTCATCAAATCCATGAAAACGGCCGGAGCATTCGTCAACCCAAAAGGCATCACGAGAAATTCATAGTGACCATATCTAGTGCGGAATGCTACCTTAAGAACATCTTGCTCCTTCACCCGTAACAGATGGTAACCTGATCTCAAATCGATTTTAGAGAAGAATTTAGCTCCCTGAAGCTGATCAAACAAATCATCAATACGGGGAAGCGGATAACGGTTTCGAATGGTGATACGGTTCAACTCACGGTAATCGATACATAACCTCATACTTCCATCCTTCTTCTTCACAAACAACACTGGAGTACCCCAAGGAGAAACACTAGGATGAATAAAACAAGAATTAAGAAGATCCTGCAACTGTTCTTTCAATTCCTTCAACTCAATAGGAGCCATACGGTAAGGAGCTTTAGATATGGGTTCCGCACCCGGAATCAGATCAATGCTAAATTCAACCTCTCGCTCGGGTGGCATACCCGGCAATTCATCAGGAAAGACGTCAGGGAATTCACAAACAATGGGATGATTATCGATACAAGGACCGTCTAAAGAAGTATCTTTAATTGAAGCCAGAAAACCCTCACAACCATGAGAAAGTAGTGAACGAGCTTTTAGAGCAGAAATGATCTTAACAGAAATACCAAGTTTGGAACCTTGGTAAACAAATTCTGGAGCATACAAATTACCGAATATAACTCGCCTGGTATGACAGTCAATAGTTGCCCGATGCTCAGACAACCAGTCCATACCCAAAATAATATCAAAATCGTACATATCCAGCGGAAGCAAATTGGCAGAACGGATTTTATCGTCAAAACGAATAGGGCAGTTTAGATATTCACAATCAATAATCACATGGTTCTTCATAGGAGTAGAGATAGATAGAGTTTGTTTTAATGGTGTTGCAAGTATATTAATATGTTTAGCAAATGAGTTAGAAATCACTGAATGTGTAGCGCCCGAAATAGTACCTAAAGTACTGGCAGCCTGGTGCCTGGTCAAAGAATGAACTCATCCCTGGCTAGCCTGCTGACGATCGTTCCCATAACCCTTATTGTTATTTTGTTGACGATCACCACTATATCCCCTATTGTTGTTCTGCTAACGATCACCACCATATCCCATGTTATTGTTGTTTCCACTACCTGCCTTGGGACAATCCCTAGCCATGTGCCCCATCTGATTACACAAGAAACAAGCCCCAACAACCCGATTACACTGCCTCCCCGGATGAAACTTTCTACAAGTTTTACAAGCATCTTGATCCCTATTTCCTCTCTGCCAATACGAACCCGAAGTACGATAATCCTGTCGACCACGGTTCTGTTGATCTCTATGCTGATAATCGCGATTCTGATAATCGCGCCCCAACCTGTAGTTACCATACCCCTGCCTATCAGATCCCCGTGTATCCTGGCCCCGACAATCACCACCTCTAGAATCACTTCCCCTCTGGTTGTTCCCCTGTCCAGACTGCACTGGCTCTCCCTCATGGTTCCTCTTCACTCCCTGCTTAGCCCTTTCTTTCAGTATCTCCAGATTACGAACCGCATTTGCCACTTGGGCAACATCATCAAAGTGTGTGTTGACAATACCCTCCAGAACCTCGTTCCTTAACGCCTATTTGAACTTTTTTGCCTGTTCAGCCTGAGTGCCAGCTCTTGCACCCATAAAACCAACCAACCTAAGGAACCTCTTCATGAAATCTATACTAGTCTCCCTTTCGTATTGGTAGATATTATGGTACTCACGCTCGAACTTCTCCTGCTCGAACACTGGAAAATAATGAAGGAGAAAGATTTCCCGAAAACCAGCCCAAGTCAAAGTAGTCATAAAGTCATCACCCTTAGCTACCTTGTAGGATTTCCACCAATTTAGGGCATCACCCTCAAACTTGTAAGTCACCAACCTTGCTTTGAACTCGTCCCCGCATCCCAATAATTCAAACAACTTTTCAATGTGACCAAGCCAATCCTGCGCCTCAGAAGGAGAAGAAACGGAACTGAATGATTTGGATTTCTGTTTCGAAAATTTCTCCAACCATTTAGCGATAGTAGATGGTGGGTTACCACCACCCGAACCGCCACTAGAACCTGGGTTGTTGCGATGCATCTCTTCAGCAATACGGCCAGTAATGTTGGGAATCAATGCATCCACCCGCCACTGAACTGCTGCTTCAAAGGCAGGGTTGGATGTGAATTCATCGGTGAAACGAGTGTTAACCATCTGAAAGATCATAAACGAACCAACGAAAGAAATTAATTGTTAGGAATCAAAATACGAAAGGAAAGATCGAATCAGAAGGAAGCCTAATGTCTACCCAATCCTCACAGGTCATAGTCTAAGTCCTACAGGTCAAAGCCTACAGCTATGATACCATAATTGTATCCAGAATATCACTTGTGTTTTTTCTGAATATCAATGGTGACATTCTAAATATCACTTGTGATTTTCTGAATATCTATCACTTGTGATTTTCTTAATATCACTTGTGATTTTCATGTTACAAAACATTTGTTGAAAATCACTTGTCAAATTTAGAAAATCACTTATAAGATCCAGAATATCACTTGTGATACTTTGAATATCACAAAATATTACTTATAATATCCAGAATATCATTTGTGGTACTCATAGTATCACATGTGATATTCTCCATATCACAGAAAATCACTTGTGATATTCAGAATATCATTTGTGATACTCAGAATATCACTTGTGATATTCAGAATATCACTCATGATATTCTAAATCTCACAGAATATCACTTGTGATATTCAGAATGTCACGGAAATATCACTTGTGATATTCAGAATATAACATGTGATATTTAGAATATCACTTGTGATATTTAGAATATCGCTTGTGATATTCAGAAAATCACAAGTGATTTTTGTGTTTTTCTTATGTTTTCGTCCATTTTCATACTTCGTCCGTTTTCATACGTATTAGTCCATTGTTTTACATTTTTGTCAGTTTTTATACGTTTCTGAATATCAATATTCAGAATATCACTTGTGTTTTTCTGAATATCAATGGTGATATTCAAAATATCACTTGTGATTTTCTGAATATCACTTGTGATTTTCATGTTACAAAACATTTGTTGAAAATCACTTGTCAAATTCAAAAAATTACTTATGATATTCAGAATATCACTTATGATACTTTGTATATCACAAAATATTACTTGTAATATCCAGAATATCATTTGTGGTACTCATAGTATCAGTTGTGATATTCTCCATATCACAGAAAATCACTTGTAATATTCAGAATATCACTTGTAATATTCAGAATATCACTTGTGATATTCAGAATATCACTTTGATATTCAGAATATAACTTTTGATATTTAGAATATCACAGAATATCACTTGTGATATTCACAAGTGATTTTCTGCGTTTTCTTATGTTTTCGTCCATTTTCAAACGTATTAGTCCATTGTTTTTATGTTTTCGTCCATTTTTATACATTTTCGAATATCACAAATAATATCCAGAATATGACTTGTGTTTTTTCTGAATATCAATGGTGACATTCTAAATATCACTTGTGATTTTCTGAATATCTATCACTTGCAAATTTCTGAATATCACTTGTGATTTTCATGTTACAAAACATTTGTTGAAAATCACTTGTCAAATTTAGAAAATCACTTATAAAATCTAGAATATCACTTGTGATACTTTGAATATCACAAAATATTACTTATAATATCCAGAATATCATTTGTGGTACTCATAGTATCACATGTGATATTCTTCATATCACAGAAAATCACTTGTGATATTCAAAATATCATTTGTGATACTCAGAATATCACTTGTGATATTCAGAATATCACTCGTGATATTCTGAATCTCACAGAATATCATTTGTGATATTCAGAATATCACTTGTGATATTCTGAATGTCACGGAAATATCACTTGTGATATTTAGATTATAACTTGTGATATTTAGAATATCTCTTGTGACATTTAGAATATCGCTTGTGACATTTAGAATATCGTTTGCGATATTCAGAAAATCACAAGTGATTTTTGTGTTTTTCTTATGTTTTCGACCGTTTTCATACATCGCCCGTTTTCATACGTATTAGTCCATTGTTTTACGTTTTTGTCCGTTTTTATATGTTTCTGAATATCAATATTCAGAATATCACTTTTGTTTTTCTGAATATCAATGGTGATATTCAAAATATCACTTGTGATTTTCTGAATATCACTTGTGATTCTCATGTTACAAAACATTTGTTGAAAATCACTTGTCAAATTCAAAAAATTACTTATGATATTCAGAATATCACTTATGATACTTTGTATATCACAAAATATTACTTGTAATATCCAGAATATCATTTGTGGTACTCATAGTATCAATTGTGATGTTCTCCATATAACAGAAAATCACTTGTAATATTCAGAATATCACTTGTAATATTCAGAATATCACTTGTGATATTCAAAATATCACTTTGATATTCAGAATATAACCTGTGATATTTAGAATATCACAGAATATCAC
The DNA here is from genome assembly GCA_030686995.1 of Artemisia argyi. Lineage (NCBI taxonomy): Eukaryota > Viridiplantae > Streptophyta > Magnoliopsida > Asterales > Asteraceae > Artemisia > Artemisia argyi. Next base: position 82,518,400 of record CM060700.1, on the reverse strand, counting down.
TTGTGATATTCACGAGTGATTTTCTGCGTTTTCTTATGTTTTCGTCCATTTTCATATGTATTAGTCCATTGTTTTTATGTTTTCGTCCGTTTTTATACGTTTCCGAATATCACAAATGATATCCAGAATATCACTTGTGTTTTTTCTGAATATCAATGGTGACATTCTAAATATCACTTGTGATTTTCTGAATATCACTTGTGATTTTCATGTTAAAAAACATTTGTTGAAAATCACTTGTCAAATTCAGAAAATCACTTATAATATTCAGAATATCACTTGTGATACTTTGAATATCACAGAATATTACTTATAATATCCAGAGTATCATTTGTGGTACTTATAGTATCACTTGTGACATTCTCCATATCACATAAAATCACTTGTGATATTCTGAATATCACTTGTGATACTCAAAATATCACTTGTGATATTCTGAATATCACTTGTGATATTCCAAATATCACTTGTGATATTCTGAATATCACAGAATATCACTTGTGATATTCAGAATATAACTTGTGTAATTTAGAATATCATAGAATATCACTTGTTATATTCAGAATATAATTTGCGATATTCAGAATATCACTTGTGATATTTAGAAACATATAAACGTTTGAAAATTGACAAAAAAAATTAAAAACAAACGAAAACGAATGAGAAAACCGCCAAAAACGTAAGAAACGAAAGAGAATGTATAAAAATGAAAGAAAACCTATGAAAGAGTATAAACATGTATGAAAAGGACAAAAACGTTTGAAAAATGAACCAAAACGAAAGAAAATGGATGAAAACGAACGAAAAAGTATGAAAACGAACGAAAACGTAAGAAAACGGACTAATATGTATGAAAATGAACAAAAACGTATGAAAGCGTAAAAACACGTCTGAAAACGGACGAAGACGTATGAAAAATGGACGAAAACGAAAGAAAACGGACGAAAATGTATTAAGACGAACAAAAACGTATGAAAACTAACGAAAACGTATGAAAATGAACGAAAATGTAAGAAAACATATGAAAACGTATGAAAGAAGATGTTAACGGGCAGAAACGTAAGAAAGCGGACGAAAACGTATGAAAACGGACAATAACGTATGAAAACGAACGAAAACGGGCGAAAACGTATGAAAACAAACGAAAACGGATGAAAACATATGAAAACAGACGAAAATGTATTAAAGCAAAAAAAAAAAAAACGTTTATTAGAAAAAAAACGTGAATTAGAACGAAAAAAAAGAAAAAAAAAAAGGGGGCGTGTAAAAAAAAGAAAAAAGAAGCGTGTAAAAAAAGACACAAAAAGAAACAAAAAAAAAAGAAAAAAAAAAGAGAAACAACAAAACTATGTAGCGTGAAAAAAAGGCACAAAAAAAAGAAAGAAAAAAAAATAGGAAATAAGGAAAAAAAAAAAGAATAATGAAAAAGACAAGAAGACAAAGAAAAAGGAAAAAAAAAAACATTGACTTATGTTTCCCCATTTAAATCTTAGGTTAATCCCCACCGAGTCGAGTTATTCTACAAACCAAACATTCCTCACATACCAATGGACTCATCCCCATCATCCATCTAAAAAGGAAATCAATAGTTGAGATTAAAAACATTTTATTATTTCACCCATTTTTTATAATTTAAATATCTCTTAAACCGTTAATCGTTAAGCGAAAATAATTACACCATCGCGACAGACATTTAATTATCTTTCTATAGACGGGCACTTTGATATACTTTCGAAAAAAAAATCATTTTTTTCACGTTTTTTTTCGTGGCCGAAAAAATATCATATATGATATGTAATATAATATATGATATTACATATAATATCATATATGATATTACATATAATATCATATATGATATAACATATCATATATGATATGTAATATCATATATGATTTTTTCGGCTACGAAAAAAAACGTGAAGAAAACGAAAAAAAAATTGTCGAAAATATATCAATTAGCCTATCTATAGAAAGATAATTAAATGCTCGTCGTAACGGTATATTTTTTTTCGCTTAACGATTAACGTTTTGAAAGATATTAATATTTGAAAAAAAATGATGAAAGTGGGTTTTTTAAATTGTTGCGATTAATCTCATCTATTAGATCAAATAAAGATGGAGAGAAGATGGAGGGTGGGGATTAGTCCCTTGGTATGTAAAAAAAGTTTGGTCCTCAAATAATCTTATAGCAATCCCAACATTAGATCAAAATAGATAGATGGTGGGGATTTATACTTTGGTATGCATTAAAATAAGAGTATGGATTTGAATTTTCCTCTTGGTGTATAAAATACGAACTAAAATCAGATAAGTGTGGTTAAAACTGAAAAAATGGTGGTTAATTGTGAACGAGTCGACTCACCGAGTCAACTCAGTAAGTTGAGTTGACTGGTCTTGTTTCGTTTTATCGTGGTGTTGAGTTGGATTGATATGACTATGGTAAGATTGTTGGTTGTTTATTTGTCTTGGTCTTGAATTTTATTTGGGGCGTTTGTTCTTGGTTTCTGGTATACGAGTGCACTCAACAGGTGGTTGTTTATTATTTAGGCGAGTGAACATGGGACTTGATTGCTTGTTTGATTTTCATGTGTTTTGGGTTGTAATCAGTTGGCTTCAGGTTGTTTGTTTAAGCTAATGAGCCGAAGCTCATTGGTATAATTGAGTAATGATAGTCTAATAAGCCTACTAATAAACTAAGGGTATATCTAATTAAAGTTATGTAGTATTATATAAATTTGGCTATTTGGTCGTACCTTTATTGGCGTGTCATTATTATGTTCCGTCAAAAATATGTCTAACGTAGTTTATTGTTTGACTTGGATCATGTGGTACATTTCGGATATATTTTGGAACTTGGTATGATGACGTATAGTCTATATATGGGCCATGAACCCAAATGATAAACATTACTCGGCCCAAACCTACCATGAGTGGGCTATCATAACGAATGACGGGCCATAATAATAACGGCTTGGGCTCACGAAGCCCAAAGCCCAACTAAACCAACCAGGCATGTGATAAGGATCTTCTATTTACGGAATAGATATCCTTACCCCGATAAGCACCACGAGTGCGAAGAGTAAGGAGCAAGAAACCTACGCGGTTTCAACCCCTATATAAGGAATGACATCTCTCATTCAAATGTACGATATACAAACCCTAACTCTCTACGAGAACCCTAAATCGATTACTCACTCTCACGCCGGAGTCTAATCGGGGGAGACAATCCCTCGATAAGCCTAACGGTGTTGTTTATTTTCTTAGTGCGCAGGTAACAAGTACTAAGAAGCGAATTGGTACGAGAGCAAGAGCCAATAATCAGGAACGCCCAACTTTTGTATCAACAAGTGGCGCCATCCGTGGGACCCTACTAGGAACTAAGAACTAGAATGACAAAGCATAAGAATTCAAGCCAGCGGACTCCGCAGTCAGAAAAACGTGACCATCAGAGGAAGAATCAACAAGATCCGACCTCCAGACAGGTTGCTGGGACAACCAGCGCACCTGGTCACCAAGACGCAGGGACAACCCAACCTCTTCCAGCGGTAGAACTACCTATAAGGACTACCCAAGTCACCCTAGTGGTCCCAAGCGTTGAGAAACTCCAGCGCACCCTCTTCACCACTCCTCATCAAACTGTACCCGCAGTGAACAACACTGTGCCACCAGGCGTACCTAACCGAGATAGGGTGCCTAATACTGAGGCAGAAATTCTTGCAACAACTGAGGACGCACCCGATCTAACTTTGGGAAACTTTGAATCGCAAAATTATGAAACAATAACCGCCCTCATGCAGGAAGAAGCAAGGAGAAGGGCAAGTACGAGCCTACAAGCTCGACTCAATTTTGGTCCTGAACGCGAACCATCACCACTGCGCCACCCACGAGGAAGACGCGCAGAACGTACCACTATCCATGATAGGCTAGGTACGACATCTGATTCACAATACTCAGAAGACAGCGAGAGGCGCACTAATGTTCACTCCAGACTTGGCAGTCGGGGAGTACAAGACCGATTAGGGCCTCAACATTCGCCAAGCCAAGGATCTTCCAAACCTGGGAGTAGGAGGATTCAAGACAGATTGGGGAAAAGAAGATCCCCAAGCAGAGATCCCTCAAGCTCTTCTTCTGAAAGAAGCCGGCGCAAGCGCCGAAAAAGAGAGTACCCTTCTTCCAGTGACTCCTCGGACAACGAGGATAAAGAAACAGGACACTGGAAGTCAAGAGGAAGACGACGCGAAGAAGAGAATGAAGATATGTCTCTCCCATGGCGTCGCCAGAAAATTGATGCGTTTACACGGCGCATCAGCGATTACTCAGACCGCAAACGCAGGCGCATGCCCACTAACGTGAAAACATATGATGGAACAGGTGATCCCGATGATCACCTAAAAGTTTTTGAATCAGCCGCCACTATCGAAAACTGGCCACAGCCTGTGTGGTGCCACATGTTTAATTCTACGTTAGTAGGAAACGCGCGCACATGGTTTAACAAACTCCCACGTAGGAGCATCGGTGGGTTCGAGGAATTACGGAAAGCATTCCGTCTCAACTTCACCCAGCGAAAGAAGTGCGTTAAAACCCCTGTTGAGCTAGCAAGAGTGAAACAGCGTCAAGGGGAATCAACCATCGCTTTTATGGAACGTTTCAAGGATGAATGCATACAAGTCAAAGCATGTCCTGAAATCCTAAAAATTTCAGGGTTCATGAATGGGATTAATAACCCAGAACTCATCCGAAAGCGAACGACAAAGTTCCACAGACTTTTGCTGAGCTAACAAAGCGCACTAGATCCTTTATACAAGGAGAAGCAGCTGCTGCGGACAGCAAAAAGGGTTATTCAAACTATAGGCAGCAAGAGCAGCCTCGGAGACAATCTAATGATCAGAATAACAACCGCAGTGGAAGAGACAATGACAAATATACCCCTCTTACAAAAACTCCGAGGGAAATATTTGTAACAGAAGGTGCAAACTTCCCAAAACCACCACCAATGCGCACTGCAGGGGAAAAGCGCATAGGGAGCGGATACTGCGAGTACCATGGCCAAAAAGGCCACACAGCTAATGAGTGCATCCAGCTAAAACAACTAATTGAAAAGTTAGTAAGAGAAGGCAGGATGGACCACCTCGTAAAAAACATCAAAGACGGAAAAGATAAACAGAGAAACGGGAGTAAGAAAGAACCCCTCAAGGAAAAAGCTGATACTATATACATGATACAGTCATGGCAGCGCAAGATAAAGCAAAAAGTCAGCCAAAAATTCTCTCCAGAAAAAGAGATATCTTTCCCTACTATAGCTGCGGACAACGCAGTCGCGGAGCCTCTAACTATTGAAATACATTCGGGAGGACATGATATCCACCGCATGTACATTGACGGAGGAGCATCCGCAGATATCCTGTACGATCACTGTTTCAAAAGACTGCGACCTGAAATCCAAAGTCAATTGATACCAGCAACAACGTCATTAACAGGATTCACAGGAGAAAAGATCTGGCCCATGGGGCAGTTACGCTTGTTGGTGGTCGTAGGAGATGAATAACAATCAACCGCAACATGGATAAACTTTATAGTAATAAAGTCCCCTTCACCATACAATGGTATCATTGGGAGACCGGGAATATCATCCATGCGCGCTGTACCATCCACAGCGCATGGAATGCTCAAGTTTCCAGTGGAAGGAGGAGTTGTCACTCTCTATAACACAACAGTACCACCAAGAGAATGCAATGCGGTAACAACCGAAGCAGAGACTATTCCAGAATAGCGCACAGAGAAAACGCCAAATCTAAAAGTCGCTATTCATCCCGATTACCCGGAACAACAAGTTTCGATTGGGGGATCTTTATCTAACAAAGGTAAAGCAGCCGTATGCGCACTCTTGCAAAAGAACCTAGACATCTTTTCATGGGAATCAAAACATATGACGGGAGTACCGCGCTCTATCACAGAGCATAAGCTACAAATCCGACAAGGATATCCTCCAATACGACAAAAGAAGCGCGGCCAGGCCCCAGATCGTGCAAAGGCTATTCTGGAAGAAGTACATAAGCTCGTAGACGCAGGCATCATGCGCAAAGTATACTACCATGACTGGCTTTCTAACCCAGTTATGGTAAAGAAGAGCGATGGCAGTTGGAGAATGTGCGTAGACTTCACGGACCTCAACAAAGCATGTCCACAGGACTGCTATCCACTGCCAGAGATAGACTGGAAGGTAGAATCCCTGTGCGGATACCCCTTCAAATGCTTCCTAGATGCATATAAGGGGTATCATCAAATCCAGATGGCAGTTGAAGATGAAGAAAAAACAGCTTTCCACACCAGTCAAGGAGTGTACTGCTACACAAAAATGCCTTTTGGCCTGAAGAACGCAGGCGCGACATACCAACGACTGGTGGACACAGCTTTCGAAAAACAAGTAGGCCACAACTTTGAAATCTACGTTGACGACCTTGTCATCAAAAGCCACACAGAGGATGAATTGGTGCGCGACATCGAGGAGACATTCAGAACATTGGGGCGAATAAACATGAAGTTAAATCCCAAGAAGTGCACCTTTGGCGCAACCGAGGGCATGTTCCTTGGATACTTGATAGAACCCGATGGAATCAAGCCTTGTACAGAAAAAACAAAGGCTGATATTGATCTCCCCTCACCGCGCACACTCAAAGAAGTCCAGTCATTGAATGAAAAGTTAGCAGGGCTAAACCGTTTCTTTTCCAAGTCAGCAGACAAATCCCTTCCTCTCTTTAAAACACTCACGAAGTGTACTAAAAAGGGAGACTTTCGCTGGACTAAAGAAGCGGAGGAAGCTTTCCAACAACTTAAACACCATCTGGCATCTCTTCCCAAATTTGCCGCACCGCGACCAGGGGAAGAACTAATCATGTACTTATCGGCAACTCACGGAGCAGTTAGCACAGTACTATTGACAGATAGGAACTCCGTCCAGACACTCATATTCATTGTAAGCAAAGCGCTGAAGAAAACAGAGACTAACTACAGTGCTATGGAAAAGCTGGTCTTAGCTCTAGTATTCGCAGCCAAAAGGCTGCGCAGATACTTTCAAGCGCACCCAATAGCTGTAATCACTGACCAGCCAATCAAACAAGTTATCTCTAAGCCTGACGCATCAGGACGCTTACAGAAGTGGAGTGTACTGTTAAGTGAGTATAACATCTCATACAGACCGCGCACTGCAATCAAAGGACAAGTATTAACCGATTTCATCGTGGAGAAGCCAGATAGCGACAGCCCAACATCTGCAACTAAAACAGATCTACAGGAACCCTGGATTCTGTTCACAGATGGGTCCTCATGTGTAGATGGATCAGGTGCAGGCCTTATTCTTACAAATCCAGAAGGTATGGAATTCACCTATGCGCTACGCTTTGAATTCACAGACACAAACAATGAGGCAGAATACGAAGCCCTACTAGCCGGACTACGCATCACAATCCAAATGGGTGTCCGCAACCTGAAAGCAAATGTAGATTCGTGACTAGTCGCTAACCACGTGCTAGGTGAATATGAAGCCAAGGATGAACACATGATCCAATACCTGGAAAAGACAAAATCCTTGATCAAAAACTTTGACAGGTTCACAATAAAACAGGTGCCTAGAGGAGATAACAGGAAGGTGGACGCACTCAGCAAGATCGCATCCACAAGCTTCGCGCACCTCTCAAAACAGGTATTGGTAGAAACCCTAAAAAACAAGTCAATCTTGGAAATGGAGATATCCACAGTGATAGAAGAACAAGATCCTCCATGGATGACACCTATCATTGACTTCATTAGCAAGGGAACTCTACCCCAAGATCACAAGGACGCTCGAAGAGTACGGCGCACGGCGCAGTGATTCGAACTACGAGACAACGTACTCTATCGACGCTCTTTCTTACAGCCATGGCTCAGATGTGTTGGACCTCTTCAAGCAGACTACGTACTCCGAGAAATCCACGCTGGATCATGTAGTATGCACTCAGGGCCGCGATCCATGGTGGCAAGCGCTCTAAGGTCAGGGTATTATTGGCCAACAATGCATCGCGACACACGCGATCTGATAAGAAAATGCAGCAATTGCCAAGTACATAGGCCAATCCCACGCTGACCACAACAAGAGCTAACACCAATTACCTCACCATGGCCATTTTACAAATGGGGTATTGACATCGCAGGACCCTTTCCTGTAGCAGCAGGAGGAGTAAAGTTCCTCATCGTAGCCATAGACTACTTTACGAAGTGGATTGAAGTGAAGGCAGTAGTGAACATCACAGGAAACCAAGTCAAACGCTTTGTCTGGGACAACATTGTCTGTCGCTTCGGACTACCGGGAGGGATCATATCAGACAACGGAAAACAATTCTGCGATAACCCTTTCAAAGATTGGTGCGCACAATTAAACATCACGCAACACTTCGCTTCAGTAAAACACCCACAAACCAATGGCCTAGTTGAGCGCGCTAACCGTAGTCTAGGTGAAGGAATAAAAGCGCGCCTTGACAGACACAAAGAAAGGTGGGTGGATGAGCTCTCACATGTCTTGTGGGCGCATCGCACAACAATCAAAACCAGTACTGGCGACAAGCCATTTTCCCTAGTCTATGGAACAGAAGCCGTCATACCAGCTGAGATAGGAATGCCAACTATACGTACAGCAGAGGTCAACGTCACAACAAACGACGAGGAACGGCGCATAGACTTAGACGTACTGGTAGAAAGACGCGAACACGCAGTTATACGCGAAGCAAAGGCTAAAGCAAAAATGAAGAAGTATTATGATGCAAAGGTCAAACACACTTCATTCAGGCCAGGAGACTTTGTTTATCGCGCCAACGATGCGAGCCACGCAGAAGACACAGGCAAGCTCGGACCAAAATGGGAAGGACCTTACGAGGTCACAGACGCGCTCGGCAACGGCGCATACAGACTGCGCGATATGGAAGGTCACGACCTAGCGCGCACCTGGAACATCTGCAATCTTAAAAGATGTTACTTTTAGGCTACGGCCCTTACACAGACACCTTTGCATCCTACGAGATGCCCAATAAGTGTTTGTTTTTCTTTCCTAGGAATTGTATTTTTATTTTCTTAAAGAACTTGCAAGTATCAATAAAATGTTATGGTTTCTAGCTAACTCCATAGCGTATTTTACTTTATTGCATACATACTAGTACATGTCAATATCGTTCTCTTATATTTCTATTGCCTACATGGCGTGCATGCACCACTTAAAGACCCACGAAGGCATAAAGGATGAGTTAACCTACTAATTCACTCGTTGAGTAAGAGGGTTGCAAACCCATCAACATTGGATCACGTATCATTGCTAAGCGCCTTACTTTTGAGACGTCGAGGTAAGTTTCACGTGCGCATCCCACGACGGGTGCGCATATACTAAAGTACACCGTACAAGCTTAGCAAATAACGAGCCAAGACACTTGGTCAAATACTAAAACTTCGCAAACAATGCAAGTACATTTTTTAAAGTCACGAACTTAACGAGCCAAGACACTTGGTCAAATAATAAAACTTCGCAAACAATGCAAGTATAATTCTTCAAAGTCACGCACTTAAAACACTTGGTTAATTAATTTGGCAAACAATGCAAGTATATTTTAAGTCACGAACTTAAACAACAAAAAGGTATCTTATTCAACATTTATTCACAAAAATTACAAGGAAAGATACATAAATATACAAAAAGCCTACACGCTATGGCGATGCTCAGGACTATCTTGTGGAGCAGAGGAACTCCCCGCTTCCTGAAGCTTTCTAAGAAGCAAAGCATCATTGGGAGATACAGTGGGAACACTCACGTGCACACCATCAGACCTGGGGATGTGCGCAACACCAATGCCACACATCACTGCCTTACCCTTGATGCCCTTCTTCTGAGCAGCCCTCTGCTCGTGACGCTCCAGAACCTCTTTCAAGGGAATCTCCCTTTCAAGAGCAAAGGGTTTGAGGATGTCGCGAGGCTGTGCGAACACATAAATCTGCAGCTGCGACACATCAGGCTTCAGATAGTAATCTGATTGCCCTTCCCCATTCTCTCCAAGGTGGCGCTGTAATGTCAACCCCGCCATAAGTACATCTATGGGGTCGTCTTGGTCGCGCTCCAACCTCCCAATGTGCGGAAGCTCGAGGACCTTCAACCCCGCCATATTCTGCATCAACTCATCATAAGCAGTAGCACAATACCCAGGGACTTCCGCCAAGTCCTTCTTCAGCAGCTTGGCCTCATGGAGATCCTCCATAGCCTGCGATCTCCCACGCGCCATCGCATAGTGCACCACCTTCCCAAAGGCATCCAACACCTCTTGGGACTCCAGCGTGCCCATAGCTGCCAGGCGCAGCCCATGGCTAATCAACCACCTACATTAACAAAAACAATTTGTGTAAGTAAAAAGCATGGGAACAAAGTTATTATGAAGAAGAAGAGTATAAAAGGAATACCTGCGCTCAGCAATGGTCGACATCAAATGAGGATATAATTCCTCGTCATACTCAATGCTCAGGCCACGCAGCTTATCCTCCTGCGCCTGGATGATCTTCAGCATATCCTCCTTAAACATGGCAATGTTAGCAAAGTGCTCCGCCTTCTTCTCCTCCAAGAAGCGCACAGCCCAAGTCAAGTCAGACTTATAATGATGAAGCTCTCCACGCGCCTTCTCCACCTCAGCCATGGCAGACAACTTCTCATGGGTGATCTTCTCAGTATACACTCGCGAGGCCTCTAGCTCCACCTGCGCATCAGCCAATTGCGCACGGAGCTTCGCCAACTCCTCATCCTTTTGGGCAAGAGCACTGCTCTCCCCGACATACTTCCCTCTCAACTGAGCCACCAGCTCAGCCTGGTGCACAGCAGTCGCAGCCAGCTCATCCATTAACTGCTGCGCCTCTCCACCCTCATCAACCTTGGCTTTCCCCTCCCTGTTTTCATTTTGTGGAGAGGAAACCTCATCAACGAAGACCCCATCATTCTTCGCAGCATTATCCCTACAAGAGATAAAGACAACAGTTAGCAAATATTGCGACAAGTGATATTCAAGAAACACAACAAAGAGACACAGACACTTACAGAGACGGAGAGACCTCAGCATCCTTGTTATCGGCGCCAGGAGCAGATGTCTTCTCCTCCGCAGATGACTCCGCATCCCTAATGAGATGGCGTTGTCTCTTCCTGGTACCACTGGTCCCAGCCTCTCCCTTGCGGTTAGTGTTCTGCGCCACTTCTTCCTTCAGCACCTCCTCGGGCTTCAGGATCTCCACGCTGTCAGATGACTCAGCGCACGCCACCTCCTCCTCTTGCACCACATCCTCCGGCGCCACGCTCTGCACAGGCGTCACCTGGAGCAGTGGTGTATTCTCTGGGACAATCTCCGGCAGCACGGTCAAGCGACCCTCGGTCGCCTCCAGTATTGGCTGCTTACCTTCTCTCAGAGGGCGCACGCCTATGGTCACCTGCTTCGGCTTATCCAGCTTAACGACGGCAAATAGATCCATTTCTGCACACATAAATAAAACAACAAAGAAGAAAGGATTAGTTAAGTAAAGATGCGCATACATAAAAAGACTTACAGAATTTGAAGTAGAAGGGACGAACACCCACCCCGGCCGTCCTCACTAATAAAGGTTGGCACCTCGTCCGCAGCGCCGTAATAACTGTGACTCAACCCCATGTGAACCAAAAACGCCTCCGGATAAGGGTTAATGGACAGGCGGTTGGCATCAAGAGTCTGCGCATCAGCCAGCCTATAGGAACCGGGTGCGGGGCGCCTATCCCTTGGCAGTGTATCTTGAGTATAAAACTCATAGGGCGATGGAAAAACTACATCATCCACCCAGAAAAAAATACTCCCTCTAATTTCTGAGGGAGTCCACTTTTTCAGTATAACATTGAAGCACCCCAGGGCGCTTCGCAAAAGATACCCACCCATTTGACCACGTCGTGTGGTAAAAGAAGCGGAATAGGGGTATGGTTGGCTCTATCGCAAGTAAACGGCAGTTTACTTCAAAATTCGACACCTTAGCCGCACCTATATAGTGAAGCTGGGAGATGTGGAGGCGATAGTGGTTGAGAAAATCGCTCAGAAAAATAGAAATTGCCACGCGGTAATTCGCGTACTCAAAGAATTTCGTGTATTGCCCTATTTTCCCTTCGGGGAAATCAGCTATACACGCGTCAACGTCTGGAACTTCTGGACGCACGTCCAGAGGAATAAAATAGTCGGATGAAAACTCAGTGACATCCTCAACTGTCATCGCAGAGCGAAAGTCCTCTAACTGGGCAACCATCTTCATTAATTTACGAAGTGAAACGCACAAAAATTACCTACGAAAATGAGTATTTTCTTTGCAAAAAGCTTTCAAGAAAAGTAAACAATGGTGAGTGTGTGTTTTACTGTATGATCGTAAAAAATGGGGCGGTGACTCTTATATAGGGAGTAAAAAACCCTAGATCATCTCCACGTGGATCCCACTAACAAAAACGTGTGGCTGGAACTGAACCGGTACATGCACTTTTTCCTGATTTACGAGGGCCACGTGGACACTACCCCCAATTTTTGAGGTAAACGTTTGAAATACCAATGACTAGGTGCATTGCACTTTAAATGGGCGGCAATATTTCAATGTTTTCCCGCTACGCTTACCGCTGTTAATATTAGTCTAGTATCCGCGGCTACGAGCCGCGCACACTAGACTGGGGGGACATGATGACGTATAGTCTATATATGGGCCATGAGCCCAAATGATAAACATTACTCAGCCCAAACCCACCATGAGTGGGCTATCATAACGAATGACGGGCCATAATAATAACGGCTTGGGCTCACGAAGCCCAAAGCCCAATTAAACCAACCGAGCATGTGATAAGGATCTTCTATTTACGGAATAGATATCCTTACCCCGATAAGCACCACGAGTGCGAAGAGTAAGGAGCAAGAAACCTACGCGGTTTCAGCCCCTATATAAGGAATGACATCTCTCATTCAAAGGTACGATATACAAACCCTAACTCTCTACGAGAACCCTAAATCGATTACTTACTCTCACGCCGGAGTCTAATCGGGGGAGACAATCCCTCGATAAGCCTAACGGTGTTGTTTATTTTCTTAATGCGCAGGTAACAAGTACTAAGAAGCGAATTGGTACGAGAGCAAGAGCCAATAATCAGGAACGCCCAACTTTTGTATCAACATGGTACTTGATAACGGACATTACTAATACTTAATGGACTAAAAATATATTAGACGTAGGACAAAACTATTGATATTGTGACTTGCATTTAAAAGTTGAATAACAAGTTGGCTTATTTTAACCTTTGAGATCGTTGGTAAGTTTCGGATGCATCGGAATTGATACTTGATATGGGATTTTAATACGGATCGTGACTATTGTATTTGGACTGTTATGTAATTTACGGTATTAGCTATTGGACATATTGGACATTTTGAGACTTAATGATGTAATATATTAAACTCGAAAAGACTTTAATATATTAGACTCGGGTTGGACACAAAATATTCAATAAACCAAAGCTAGTATTTACGCGAATGATAACGAAACACAAAGCTTATAAAATAATGTTTTGAGAAAATTGATTTAATTAAAGTCATAATGACTTGGGAACGTTCTATAAACGGACGAGTCATGCTAAAATTTTATGAAAGTTTCTAAATGTATACTTTTATTTCAAATCTCTTTTATTCCTATAAAACCCAAATTATTTTTCTACACTCATAATTGTGGTTCAAAACCTTTTACTCTATTAAAAACCAACAAGACTGTAAACTTATGTTTGATAAAGTTGAAGAGCCATTTGCTCGAATTGTGAATGCAAACTTATTTTGTTTATAAAACATGTATGTTTTACATAAACTATTTGGGATTATGGGTAAATGATTGGTGCCGAAACGGACAAATATTATTGACCAAGTTCAACAAGTTAAAGACAGCCTCGTTCCAATTCTCCGGTGATAGTATAGTGTGTCCCCGGGTCGTTATATCCCAGCGAGATTGAAATGGTGCTTTGGAAATCGTTTATGAGTGAGTGGCACTGAGGACAGTAGCCCAGATGATATGGAATTGATTGTGCTACTGTTATTTTGGTGTTGGTACACAGATATAATATTCACAAAAATCAGATACCAGATATATGCACGTATTCACAATTAAGATCACGTAACAGACAGAAAGTAGGATTTGGTATTTAACATACTACAGGGGGTGCTTTTGACACTTTTTGAAACTTAAAATTAAAAAGAAATTTTAAATTGAAAATGAAATGATAAAAATGATTATTTTAATATTTAAATACTATTTAATTAATAAAATTATTTAAAATCTAAATTAAAACCTAATTTAAATTAACTAAAAATGACAAATGATATAAATTAAACTAAAAATTAGAAAAAATATTTTCTAAACTTAAATTAGAACTTGAAGAAAGTATAAAAAATAAAAATAAATATTTTTGTCTTTTTATAGGTTTTTTATTAATTAAAAACTATTTAACTTAAATAAACTAAATAAACTAATTTAAATTACAATTAATACTAAATTAACTTAGAAAATTAAGAGAAAATTTATAAAATTACTTAACCATCACAGGAATCCTAAAAAATTATAAAAACTCTAAAAATTATGTATTAAGATTAATCCACTAATTATTTACCTTTTAATGAACTTAAGTCTAATTTAAACAATTAAAATAAGAAAAATGTAAAATGAACAGTAGAAATTCAAAATATATTTTCTAAAAGTCTATTATACTATATTAAGGCTAGGAAAAATATAAAATCTAGGTTATGCTTTATAAAAACTAAATATGCTATTTAATACTTAATATTAATTAATAATTAAGAAAACTAGAATTAAATCTAATTAATACTAAATGATAGAATAAAAATCTAGCAAAATTACTAAATTTACTTTAATATAAGAGGTAATTAATAAAAATATAAAAATACTAAATACTTAATAAAAATCTAAAAATGAAAATTAAAATTAAATTGAATTAAATAGAAACTATCACTTAATTTAAACTTGATTTTTCTTGGATTTTCTTTTACAACTTTACTTTACTACTGAAAATGAAATTTTTTTGTGAAACCACTTTTGAAAATAGCTTATAAATAAGCAGTAGCACCCCCTTTTGCTAGACAGTTGACTTATGTTGACTGTTTGGACAAATAAGCTCAAATGGGTGTAGGTGGGGTCCACAATGGCAAAAATGGGTACAAATAAGCTAGACAAACTCAGATAAGCCAGAAATAAAAAGCATGAAGCAAAATTAAGCTGTATGAGAGCAAATAAGCACTTAAGCAAACTGAAAATCACACATAATGGGGACAAACTTATGGTGGTGATTTAGGTGGGGTCCACTGAGGTTGGGGTCAAACTAATGGTCAATGGTTGTACCCTGGTAGGAGGGGGGTTCAATGGTACCAAGTATGACAAGTGGGGCCCACTGAGGTGGTAACAAATCACCACCAAAGTGGTGGTGATGGACTGAGTCTGATGGTGCAGGGGAGATGCTTGCCCTGCAAGTGATTTCCCTAGCTTGTGGGGCCCAGGGTAAATTTTAAAAAAATATAAGCTAAGTGGGATCTTAAATATGAGCTTATAGACTATAACTACAACAAGTTTCAGCCCTTAACTCCCATCACACAAATCACAAATAAACTTGGAACTTTTGCAAAAATCTGAGAATGGGAAATTTGGCTTTTTGATGAGAACTCAAACTTTGACATTGATGAAGTTCTAATGATCCCTACTGATTTAAAATGATGTAATAATATGTACTTAAGCTATTTTACTCTATATTAACAACTTATGTAACTAATGACAATGATTTAGACACATAAAACCTTCACAGTTAACTGTGAAGGGTAAATTTGTGAGGTTTTGACTTTTTTGTGAAGTAACGCTTGATTTTACAGTCTAAACCACCCACTAAAACCTAATGCAAACTATTTGAGCTATGGTCCCCTTCTGAGATCAATAACAACACCACCACTTTAGCAAACCCAAACACCCCTTAATGCTTGACTATTTGGTAATTTCCAATCAATGAGGTACTTAGGGTTTACAATCCTGACTCAGAACTACTAATTATGATTAGGTGAGTTTGTTTAAGTACTTAAAGGCAGATTATCACTACAATAACACAAGTTTTACTATTAAACTAAATTGACAGTTAAACCTACAATTTTAAGCAACTAGTTATTCTAACAAACAATCTATAAATTTTAAGCTAAAAATTACTTGACTAACAAACAAGAGACAAGATCAAACACAGAAATGCAAATAGCAACAAGCAATTCAGAAGCTACTATTAACTAAGGTTTTAGAGGAATTTCAAATGAGTAAAGGCTTACAACCAACCCCTAGCTTGAACAAGGGGCTTCTCCACAGAAGCCTATCTTTAAATAGGCTTAATCCAACTCTCAGCTTGCTCCTCAATGCTTCTTCATACCTGAAAATTCAAACTAAACCAAACAGTTGACCAAGTTTGACTATTTTGTATTTTTTTAGTTTTCTACTATCACTGGATTTTAGAGTCTCTAAAAAGCTTAAATAAGCTTATTGGAACTTATATGAAGCTATTTCAGTCCATGGTACTTGCTCCAAATCAAAACTCAACTTATCTTAGGATTGCATAAATTTAGAAAATGGAAATTACACAGATTAGAAACAAGACTTTGATTTTATTACTCAAAAAGATTAAAAGTACACTGGAAATACTACTACAATGCTTGAATTTTGAAATTACATTGAGATAAAAACTTAATTTAAAATACGACAATAAAATTGACTAAAAGACTACACAGCTTCATTCCTTGCATCTGCACTCCTTTTATAGCCATCCATTAGGTTTTGTTTGAGCCTCTGATCATTTCCCATCCTTCATCTCAGCCATTGGATCACTGTAGGCCAATCTCAGCCTTTAAATTATTTTCACGCCAAAATTATAATGGGCAATTGGGACTGTTTATAGCAATTGGGGGGGGGGGGTGGTGCATTAAATGTGATGTGAGGGTAGTTGCAGGGTGGTGGGAAGGTGATGATAGTTATTGCAAGTGGTGGGAGGTGGAGTTTGGCAGGTTGTGGAGGTGTGGGGGAGGCTGAGAGGGAAGGAGGGTGGAGTTTGACCGAGGGTCAAACGTTGACCCGTATAATATCAAAGGGTGCGTTGGTGGGCTGGTGAGTCTTGGGCCCAAGAAAAATATGGAATGGGTGGGCTGTGGTATTAGATTGGACTATGGAGTAGTTTTATTTAGTATGGGATCCGGTTTGGTTTAGGATTACACAAGGACCATTTTTGTAATTTCATGAAAGTTAAGGGGTGGGATTTGGCATGTTTCCATATTGTTTCCAAGGGTGTAATTTGCCAATTCATGAATAGTATAAGGCCCTTTGATGATTTTTCCAATTTATTTTCACCATGGACTGAAACCGTCAAACTTTCAAACTTCAGGGACCATTTGTGTAATTTTTCACCAAACTTTCCACCAAGGACCAATCCTGTCATAAAAGGTTAGTGCAAGGACAAAATTTGTTTTTCAAAGTTTTTCATATCCCAGGGACCATTTTTGACAATTTTCAAAGTTCAGGGACTAAACTTGACATTTTGTAAAACTTTTGCACCAAAGGACTATTTGTGTAACTTTTTGATTTATAATGACCTTTGGTGACTTTTTCAAGTTTTTAGAACAACTAGGGACTAGATTTGACAACTTTTGAAAGTTGGGGGACTGAAACTGCCAATTTTGCAAACTTTGTGCGTTTTTCATCTGTTTTTGATACTTTTGCATTTGAAACATGTAAAACACTTTACTGGGATATTTTCACTATTTTGATTCAATATTGAGTGTTGTTAGATGTTTTGGCAGCTCAGAAATGGTAAAAATGATGAGTATTTACACACTCATCAATCCCCCACACTAAAACATTGCTAGTCCCTAGCAATCTTTTGAGAAAAACTTAATGGATTTGAGAATCTCTTTACCAAAAGCCATCACTTCTGGAGTATCCAGGTGTAAGAACTGTGGCACACCTAATAACCGCGTGATTTTGAGCAAACCACCAGCTGTCAACGGATGGACTAAGTCAACATCTTGGTGAGCTGATTACCAATTATGGATTTTCCACGGCATTTACCACAAGCCATAATCTTGTGGGCTAGCCAACTCATTTGTTTTTGGGGAGCTGAGGAACCATACAATTTTTGGCAAATTGCAAGCCATCAACGGGTTTGAGATGTCTTTACCAAGAGACGTTTGCTCCTGGACTAGCCAATCCATTTGTCATTTAGACTTTGGCGGAATGATTACCACAAAATTTTTGAAATAAAGTGAAAAAAAATTTTGAAAAATTTAGGCCTAAAAATGGGGGTACTTAGAAAGTTTTGTGATAAAATTCGTAAGAATTTCCCCCCCCCCCCCCCCACACTAGAACTGAATATTGTCCTCAATATTCGAAGTCCCGGCTATTATGCCGAATCTCTGAACGGAAAAAGCTAATATTCGAATCTAACTGTGGAAATATCGATTTTATTTTTCACTTTATTTATCTGTACATACAATTTTTTTTTAAAATGAGACTTATATACATATTTACTTTTCAAACGGTAGGGGACGGCCACTCCCCCACACTAGGGTGGTAGAAAGTAGAAAGAAGTCAGAAATACGGGTGAAAACCCATATATGTTGCTAATTTTTGTTCGCCGAGTCCCTAGCTTGACTCGATCCCCGAATTCATTGGTCCATGGGGAAAGTTTGGAGATCCGTTACAACCATGGGTGGTATGTCCTCTCCAAGATAATGTTTCAATCTATGACCATTCACTTTGAAGTTGGGACCTTCGGGTTGAGATAACTCAACAGTCCCGTATGGATATACTTTAGCAATAGTGAATGGTCCAGTCCATCGGGTTTTTAATTTCCCCGAGAAGATCTTTAATCTTGAGTTGAAAAGAAGGACTCTGTCACCGACGTTGAAAACGCGGTTCTTAATCTTAGAGTCGTGAATCTTCTTTGTCTTTTCTTTGTAGATCAAAGAGTTCTCGTAGGCTTGATCACGAAGTTCGTTTAATTCATTGAGTTGAACCTTACGGTGATCACCCGCTTTATGAAGGTCGTAGTTAGTGTGTTTCAAGGCCCAGTAGGCTTTGTGCTCGAGCTCGATCGGTAAATGACATGCCTTCCCGTATACAAGCTTGTATGGAGTACACCCAATGGGTGTTTTGTAAGCTGTACGAAAGGCCCAGAGTGCATCATCTAGTTTGTCCGACCAGGAAGCTCGGTTTTCACCTACTGTCCTCTCAAGAATCTGTTTTGTACCACGGTTGGAAACCTCCACCTGCCCACTTGTTTGGGGGTGATATGCGGTGGAAAGACGATGAGTAACACCGTACTTAAGCATGACTTTTGCAAATTGATCATTGCAAAAGTGAGTACCGCGATCACTAATGATGGCACGTGGGGTTCCAAAACGAGCAAAGAGGGATTTCAAGAATTTTACAACAACTCGGGCATCGTTAGTGGGTAAGGCCTTAGCCTCAACCCATTTTGACAAATAGTCAACAGCCACGAGAATATACTTGTTTCCACGAGAAGATGGGAATGGCCCCATAAAATCAATGCCCCAGACGTCAAAGATTTCACAAACTTGAATGGCATTTTGTGGCATTTCGTTCTTTTGTGAAATATTCCCGTGACGCTGACAAGCATCACAGGCTTTGACTAACACGTGGGCATCCTTATAGATCGTGGGCCAATAGAAACCGGAATCAAACACCTTTTTGGCGGTGTAGTTAGGACTGTGGTGGCCCCCGGTGGGTCCAGCATGGCAAGCCTTGAGAATATAAGCGGCTTCCTGTCCGTATACACATCGCCTGATGACTTGATCGGCACAGATTTTGAAGAGGAAGGGGTCGTCCCAGAAGTAATGTTTGACGTCTTTAAAAAATTTGTTTTTATGTTGGGACGTCATCCCCTTCACGATGAAGCCGCATGGTAATTTGCAAAGTCGGCAAACCATGAGGTAGTAGAGTCACCACGAAAAGCAACCGCATTGAGTGTTTCGAGAGGAAATGTTTCATTTATTTCCTTTTTCTCGAACACATCCTGATAAGGGTTTTCTAATCGTGAGAGATGATCAGCTGCAAGGTTCTCAGCTCCTTTTTTATCACGGATAATGATATCAAATTCCTGAAGGAGGAGAACCAAACGGAGAAGCCTCGGCTTTGCATCTTGCTTTGCAAATAAGTACTTCAAAGCCGAGTGATCCGTATACACCACGCATTTGGTCAGGATCAAGTATGGCCGGAATTTCTCAAAGGCATACACCACAGCTAGGAGTTCTTTTTCAGTGGTGGTGTAATGACCTTGAGTCTCGGTCATAGTTTTACTTGCGTAGTGTATAGGCTGAATGTATTTTGCTTTACGTTGCCCCAAGACCGCACCTATGGCAAAATCACTAGCATCGCACATAAGCTCAAAAGGTAGGTCCCAATCGGGGGCAACAAGAATCGGTGCCTCGGTAAGCTTTTTCTTTAATGTTTCAAAAGCTTCGATGCACTCAGGAGAGAAGATGAAAGGAGCATCCTTCTCGAGGAGATGGGTCATAGGCCGGGCAATCTTAGAAAAATCTTGGATAAACCTACGATAGAAGCCGGCATGACCCAAAAAGCTCCTAACACCTTTTACGGTGGTGGGATGAAGTAATTTAGCAATGACATCGATTTTGGCTCTGTCAACCTCAATCCCGTTTTTTGAAATTTTATGGCCGAGGACAATGCCCTCCTTGACCATAAAGTGGCTCTTCTCCCAGTTGAGACTTAGATTCGTTTCTTTGCAACGTTTAAGCATCTGTTCCAAGTGGGAGAGGCAAGACTGGAATGAATCCCCGATGACTGAAAAGTCATCCATGAATACCTCCATTGTTTTCCCGATCATCTCGGAAAAGATAGACATCATGCACCTCTGGAACGTGCCTGGTGCATTACATAAGCCGAAAGGCATACGTCTGTAAGCAAAAGTTCCGTAGGGGCATGTGAAGGTAGTCTTCTCTTGATCCTGGGGATCATTGGGGATTTGGAAGTAACCCGAAAAACCATCGAGGAAGCAGTAGTATTCACTCCCCGCAAGTCTTTCAAGCATCTGGTCCATAAAAGGGAGAGGAAAATGGTCTTTACGGGTAGCTTCATTTAACTTTCGATAGTCAATACATACTCGCCAACCCGTGACCAAACGAGTTGGAATCAACTCGTTATCCTCGTTGGTGACAACGGTAATGCCACCCTTTTTAGGGACACAATGAATTGGGCTAACCCAAGGACTGTCAGATATAGGATAAATCAATCTCGCATCAAGAAGTTTAAGAACTTCTTGTTTGATAACTTCGTGGATTTTTGGATTTACCCTTCTCTGTTGTTGCACTGCTGGCTTAAAGTCATCCTCCATTAAGATTTTATGAGTACAAAAGTTCGGGCTTATGCCCTTAATGTCGGAGAGTTTCCAAGCAATTGCTTGCTTGTTTGCTTTAAGAACCTTTAGGAGTGCTGCCTTTTCCTCATTTTTTAAGTCTTTAGCAATAATGACAAGCAATTTATTATCACCCTCAAGAAATGCATATTCTAGATGAGGAGGCAAGTCCTTGAGCTCAACCTCGGGAAAGTCTTCAGTTATTTCAACATTTTTGACTTCCGCTTTATGAAGTATTTTTGGAGACGGAGAGGGTGAAGGATCGTCATTTAACAATCTTTCAAGGAGAAGAATGTCCCCCTCCGGGTCAAGATAGTTTTCATCAATCCCACTTGGGATTGAGCTATCTTGAGCAAGAAAAGCCTCGACCTCTTCCAGAAGGAAGTCACTTCCCTCAAACGGAGTGAGGGAAGGGGAAGGGTCGGAAATGATAGGGATCAGTAGAAAGACTTCCACTGGATGAGAAACCAAGGACTTCTTGAGAATACTCCTCAGACGCAACATCGATAATGTCAATTCGGTTAACCGTTTCAGTGTCATAGTTGGAGGAGTATCTTGAAGTCTGATCAAGATTGAATGTGATGGCTTCGCCACCAACACGTAGAGTGATTTCTTCTTCGAATACATCGATTAAAGCACGACCCGTTCTTAAGAACCCCCTCCCGAGAATGAGAGGAACTCTTGGGTCAGCATCGAAATCAACAATCACGAAATCTGCCGGAAAATGGAACTTTCCTACTTTCACGAAGATATCTTCGGCAATGCCAAGAGGACGGGATATAGTACGGTCTGCAAGCTTGAGTGTCATGCAGGTCGGAGTGAGAGTAGGAAGTGAGAGTCTTTTCCAGACTGTGTAAGGCATCAGGTTAATGCTTGCGCCAAGATCGGCCAAGGCAAAGCATTCAACCATCCCCAGGAAAATACAAGGAATGAGAAATTTCCTGGGATCTCCAAGCTTTTCGGGAAGCTTTTTCAAGAGCACTGCTCATTAAGAGGAGTTTTTGCCATCTCACAAAGTTTTTCTTTGTTGCTTATCAGATTTTTGATTGTTGAAGCAAATTTAGGCATGAGAAGAAGAGCGTCCGCGAAGATAATATCAAAGTGTAATTCTTGGAAAATTTGATAAAACTTTTCCATCTGATGGTTAGCTTTTTTGCGGTTCTTTTGATCATTCAAACGTGAAGGATATGGAATTGATGGCTTAGGATCATTCTTTGGGATTTCATCAGAACTCACAGGGGGATCAAATACAACTTTCGGCTTACGAGCCGGGACCGGGACAACTTGAGGGTGGACGTTGTTGATACCTACGTTATTAGTAGGAAGTACCGTGTCTTTGGTAACCTCAGGCTCACGTTCCGCTACCTTAGTAGGAGGAAAAGAAGAGGTAGAAGGAATCGAGGGTCCATTGTAAGATGCCCCACTTCGGGTGGTGATCGCTTTGACATCGCCCCTCGGGTTAGCGATCGTGTTGCTCGGTAGTGTACCCGGGCCCGAGGGTCGATCATTTAAAGACTTCTGAAGCTTAGAGATCTTGCTGATCAATAACCGATTCGTTTCCTCTTGTGCTTTCATGAATTGTTTTAGCACTTCTTCGGAGGAAGACGAGGGTGGAACAACGTTTTGATTTTGAACAGGAGGATTTTGAACACGGTTGTTTTGAAAATTCCCTTGATTTTGATTGTTGTTACCCTGAAAAGTGTTTCTCTGATTGAAATTACCCTGATTGTAATTTCCTTGATTTTGGTTTCTTTGAAAATTTCCTTGAAAACCTTGATTTTGATTGCCATTTTGAAAATTGTTTTGATTAAACTGGCCTTGATTTTTATTCGGGTTTTGGAAATTTGAGTTTTGACCTTGGTTAAAATTCTGATTCGAGTTACGGTTTTGATTTTGGTTAAAACCGAGAGGTCCGAGAAAATTGTTGGAACGATAGCTTAAGAGATTACGGTCCCCTTGCGGTTGGTAAGAATTACCCCCCATGTTGTAGGAACCGTGAGCAACATAAACGTTCTCTTGAGGAAAGCCAGCAGTAGCTGGACACTCGAAATACAGATGAGGGCCCCCACAAGTTTCATAACTTCGGGCCACGGCTTTCACTTGCTGATTCTGAACCTGATTTTGCATCGTGTGGCTCATTCTCAACACAGCCGTAGAAATATCATCCATCTTTTTGGAAAGAGCAATTATTTCAGGAGATGATGATGAGGGAGTAACTGAATGACATGACGCATCCCTCTCCGCAGAGGAATCCCAAAAGTTATGGTGGGCAGTCATGTTCTCGATTAAGTCATAGCACTCCTCGGGACGCCTTTTCATAAAGGTCCCACCAGCAGCAGCATTGAGAATATCCCGGTGCCTCAATGTCAGACCATTATAGAAGGTATCTATGATGGTAACTTGCAACATATTGTGGTTAGGGCACCGATCAAGAGCTAGCTTATAACGTTCCCAAGCCTCAAAAAGAGACTCATCGAGACGTTGCCGGAAGTTGCTTATATCATTTCGTAACTTGGTAACCATGGAAGGTGGAAAATATTTTGCTAAAAACTTGGTTACCATTTCAATAAAGGTATGAATAGAATTTCTTGGAAGTCGGTCAAACCATGCAGTGGCATGATGAGTGAGAGAATAGGGGAAGAGGTACAGCCTGAGGGCATCATCAGTGACACCATGCTGTTTCATGCTTTGGGTGACCGTGAGATATTTGTCAAGATGCTTATTGGCATCGTCACCCGGTAATCCGTGAAATTGACATGAATTCTGGACTTGTTGGATCATGTGGTGCTTGAGGCCAAAGTCCGTAGCCTCAATAGTGAGTGGTGCAACAGGCCCACCCCGCCCTTGCATGGTAGGCTGGCACAGCTCCTCCATCATTCGGAGATCGGGAGCTGGCACATCCCTGGGAGGGTCAGGGGGTGGTAATAGTGGTGGTGGTGGCCCAGCGGCCATTTCGGTCTTTGGTTCTTGTGTGTCAGAACGTAGCTCGGGTACGTTTTTCTGATGTTTACGTTTTGTTTGTGACCGAGTGCGCATGCACTAAAAACAATTTTTCAAAACAAGATCGAGGCAAAACTACAATGAACTTAAACCAGAAATCACAAGTGAATGGCTTCTTTGAAAAAGGTACACCACTCACAGGGATATAAAGGCAAGTTTTAATCTTAAGTTTGGGAACTTATTATGGGTTTGTATTTATTAATTTGAAAAACTGCTTTAGGCTTATGGGTGTGTGTGCAGAAAACTTGGGAAATATTTTTGGAACTGATTCGTTAACCAAAATCGTTCTTTTAAGATTACTCGCAGGCTGGCGGGAGGAAGTAAATAGGTTTCCTCTTCAGTTCGCAATTTAATGTCAGAACTTACCTTAAACCAACTGTTTCAGGTTGTAATCATAAAGAAAACGAAGTAATTTAACTTCACAGTTTGTTTTGTTGCTTTTAATTTTTTTTGGTGTTTTCAACACTTCAGGAGAAGTGTTAATGAACGTTTTTGATATGATTATGTTTTTACAAAAACTTTTTACAAATTTGTGTGAAATTTGTACAGGGAGGGTTTTGAAAACCACTAAACTTAAAACGATTTTGTGAAACACGCAACAACTTCCCCGGCAGCGGCGCCAAATTTTGATTGGTGCCGAAACGGTCAGATATTATTGGCCAAGGTCAACAAGTCAAAGACAGCCTCGTTCCAATTCTCCGGTGATAGTATAGTGTGTCCCCGGGTCGTTATGTCCCAGCGAGATTGAAATGGTGCTTTGGAAATCGTTTATGAGTGAGTGGCACTGAGGACAGTAGCCCAGATGATATGGAATTGATTGTGCTACTATTATTTTGGTGTTGGTACATAGATATAATATTCACAAAAATCAGATACCAGATATATGCACGTATTCACAATTAAGATCACGTAACAGACAAAAAGTAGGATTTGGTATTTAACAAACTACAGGGGGTGCTTTTGACACTTTTTGAAACTTAAAATTAAAAAGAAATTTTAAATTGAAAATGAAACGATAAAAATGATTATTATAATATTTAAATACTATTTAATTAATAAAATTATTTAAAATCTAAATTAAAACCTAATTTAAATTAACTAAAAATGACAAATGATATAAATTAAACTAAAAATTAGCAAAAATATTTTCTAAACTTAAATTAGAACTTGAAGAAAGTATAAAAAATAAAAATAAATATTTTTGTCTTTTATGGGTTTTTTATTAATTAAAAACTATTTAACTTTTAATTATGTTTTTTATTAACTAAACCATCACAGGAATCCTACAAAATTATAAAAACTCTAAAAATTATGTTTTAAGATTAATCCACTAATTATTTACCTTTTAATGAACTTAAGTCTAATTTAAACAATTAAAATAAGAAAAATGTAAAATGAATAGTAGAAATTCAAAATATATTTTATAAAAGTCTATTATACTATATTAAGGCTAGGAAAAATGTAAAATCTAGGTTATGCTTTATAAAAACTAAATATGCTATTTAATACTTAATATTAATTAATAATTAAGAAAACTAGAATTAAATCTAATTAATACTAAATGACAGAATAAAAATCTAGAAAAATTACTAAATTTACTTTAATATAAGAGGTAATTAATAAAATTATAAAAATACTAAATACTTAATAAAAATATAAAAATGAAAATTAAAATTAAATTGAATTAAATAGAAACTATCACTTAATTTAAACTTGATTTTTCTTGGATTTTCTTTTACAACTTTACTTTACTACTGAAAATGAAATTTTTTTGTGAAACCACTTTTGAAAATAGCTTATAAATAAGCAGTAGCACCCCCTTTTGCTAGACACTTGACTTATGTTGACTGTTTGGACAAATAAGCTCAAGTGGGTGTAGGTGGGGTCCACAATGGCAAAAATGGGTACAAATAAGCTAGACAAACTCAGATAAGCCAGAAATAACAAGCATGAAGCACAATTAAGCTGTATGAGAGCAAATAAGCACTTAAGCAAACTGAAAATCACACAGAATGGGGACAAACTTATGGTGGTGATTTAGGTGGCGTCCACTGAGGTTGGGGTCAAACTAATGGTCAATGGTTGTACCCTGGTAGGAGGGGGTTCAATGGTACCAAGTATGACAAGTGGGGCCCACTGAGGTGGTCACAAATCACCACCAAAGTGGTGGTGATGGACTGAGTCTGTTGGTGCAGGGGAGATGCTTGCCCTACAAGTGATTCCCTAGCTTGTGGGGCCCAGGGTAAAATTTAAAAAAATATAATCTAAGTGGGATCTTAAAGATGAGCTTATATACTATAACTACAACAAGTTTCAGCCCTTAACTCCCATCATACAAATCACAAATAAACTTGGAACTTTTGCAAAAATCTGAGAATGGGAAATTTGACTTTTTGATGAGAACTCAAACTTTGACGTTGATGAAGTTCTAATGATCCCTACTGATTTAAAATGATGTAATAAGATGTACTTAAGCTATTTTACTCTATATTAACAATTTATGTAACTAATGACAATGATTTAGACACACAAAACCTTCACAGTTATCTGTGAAGGGTAAATTTGAGAGGTTTTGACTTTTTTGTGAAGTAAAGCTTGATTTTACAGTCTAAACCACCCACTCAACTTATCTTAGGATTGCATAAATTTAGAAAATGGAAATTACACAGATTAGAAACAAGACTTTGATTTTATTACTCAAAAAGATTAAAAGTACACTGGAAATACTACTACAATGCTTGAATTTTGAAATTACACAGAGATAAAAACTTAATTTAAAATACGACAATAAAATTGACTAAAAGACTACACAACTTCATTCCTTGCATCTGCACTCCTTTTATAGCCATCCATTAGGTTTTGTTTGAGCCTCTGATCATTTCCCATCCTTCATCTCAGCCATTGGATCACTGTAGGCCAATCTCAGCCTTTAAATTATTTTCGCGCCAAAATTATAATGGGCAATTGGGACTGTTTATAGCAATTGGGGGGGGGGGGTGGTGCATTAAATGTGATGTGAGGGTAGTTGCAGGGTGGTGGGAAGGTGATGATAGTTATTGCAAGTGGTGGGAGGTGGAGTTTGGCAGGTTGTGGAGGTGTGGGGGAGGCTGAGAGGGAAGGAGGGTGGAGTTTGACCGAGGGTCAAACGTTGACCCGTATAATATCAAAGGGTGCGTTGGTGGGCTGGTGAGTCTTGGGCCCAAGAAAAATATGGAATGGGTGGGCTGTGGTATTAGATTGGACTATGGAGTAGTTTTATTTAGTATGGGATCCGGTTTGGTTTAGGATTACACAAGGACCATTTTTGTAATTTCATGAAAGTTAAGGGGTGGGAGTTGGCATGTTTCCATATTGTTTCCAAGGGTGTAATTTGCCAATCCATGAATAGTATAAGGCCCTTTGATGATTTTTCCAATTTATTTTCACCAGGGACTGAAACCGTCAAACTTTCAAACTTCAGGGACCATTTGTGTAATTTTTCACCAAACTTTCCACCAAGGACCAATCCTGTCATAAAAGGTTAGTGCAAGGACAAAATTTGTTTTTCTCAAAGTTTTTCATATCCCAGGGGACCATTTTTGACAATTTTCAAAGTTCAGGGACTAAACTTGACATTTTGTGAAACTTTTGCACCAAAGGACGATTTGTGTAACTTTTTGATTTATAATGACCTTTGGTGACTTTTTCAAGTTTTTAGAACAACTAGGGACTCGATTTGACAACTTTTGAAAGTTGGGGGACTGAAACTTCCAATTTTGCAAACTTTGTGCGTTTTTCATCTGTTTTTGATACTTTTGCATTTGAAACATGTAAAACACTTTCCTGGGATATTTTCACTATTTTGATTCAATATTGAGTGTTTTTAGATGTTTTGGCAGCTCAGAAATGGTAAAAATGATGAGTATTTACACACTCATCAGTAAACAACAAAACTTATCTATTTCATATTACAGGATTAATTGTCGTCATAATCTATGTTTTCTTTGGTTAGCTTGAGCGTTGATAACATTTTCACGACTATGTCGATGTTCGTTCCTCTTTGGCGTGAGTTTTTTGTCTATATCTTTTCCACTTTGACGTGAGTAACATTTGGAGTCCGTACTTTCTTACCACCACACGAAATATAAAGCTTTCTTATGAAACATCGATACTAAACTTTTTATAAGTTCTGAACTTGAATAATCCACGAAAACTATGACACACCATCTTTTAAAGACTTTATTATTGTGCGAGCTATATTTTGAGATAATCATATAGGTATTAGGGTGTACCATCGTGCTCGTACTACTTGGTGCTGTCGTGCCCATCTACTGGATACCGTTGTGATTAGCTAGATGCCAGTCGTGATCATTGCATTGTTGTGGCTAAGGTGAGTTCATACCCCCTACTTTTTAAACAGATTTCATAACTACTTTGGGGGAGGATACATGCTCGTTTTAACTAAACTCAATGATTGTTTATCTGGATACGTGAACTATTTGACTAAGATCTGATTGATTGATTGATTAATTGACTGATATACTTGATCTGGCTTTTCGAAGGCATTATGTGTTCACCTGATGTATGTGAGCTCCGTTGCTTAAAACTATTCTATCGGACCTGCTACTACTTGTTTTACTATATTGTGTTGACTGGTTTGGGTTAGATTTCGATCGATGTTCTCTTAGACTAGGGTAGCAACCATTGCTATAACTTTTGCCAAGCTAAGTATAGATATCTACATACGGCCTAGTCCAGGGTAGTAATGGGTGGTTCCTTACTATAACTGTTGCCTGGCTAGTGAACGCCGAGGGATCCACTCACTATGACCACTTATCTACTTAAGATAAGAAATCAAGCATTTGTGAATTGTGATGATGTTGGAATGCGAAATCTATACCTGCCTCTAGTCACACATAGCACTAAATTCTTTAGGTCCACAACTGCTTTATAACTTAAAACTATGAACTCACCAGCGTAAGCTGACCTTTAGCATGTATTCTCAGCTATAAGGCGATAGATCACTATTTGAACGCGCTTGGCAAGGGGCATTGGTCATAGGCGACTCTTATAAAGCAATTGGGGACCACTTCAACTATTTTATGGGCCTACTTCTGCACTTCTTTTATAAAATGTAAACTTAACATTTTGTTAATACATTTTATTCTCAATGAATGAATTAAAAACCGTTCTTTGTACTTATGTTATGATGCCGTTGTAGTAGCACCCCAATGACATATATGCTTCCGCTAGACCCGATATTTTGGGGGTGTTACAGATGTGGGTATCTAAACACTATTTGTGAGGTGCTAGTGTATAATTTTCGTGCTTGTTTTAGGTTGAAGTGGAACAATTATTTTTTGCAATTACTTTTATATTAGTGTTAAATGACCCCTAACTTGTATTTTGATTAGAATAAAAGCGCATTTGCTTGAGGACAATCAAATCTCAAGTGTAAGGGTATTTGATAGGACAATAAGTGTACCACTTTTGGGGGGCCATTTAAGGACAAAGTCGGGATTATTTGATCAAATAATACCCTAAATCGTTCCTTTTGCCATTTTCGGTACTTTTGAGAGGAAATTTACAAAAGGAAGCATTTTGGACGTTTTTGGAGCGAAAGTGAAGAATACTACAAAGTCTCAAAATTATGCTGAAAATTGTACCTGACGGCATCAAGGAATACTAGTGCCGGCGTCAAGACTTGACAAAGAGGTGGATAAATCAAATTACACGTGACACGCTAGAGAGGTTTTTGAAGATTTTTACGTGACGGCGTCACCAAGGCCATCAAGAGTAAATTGCACATGACGACCAAAACCAGGTTTGTAAAATCTATTTATACTTTTCTAGTTTTCATTATGAACTCTTCATGTGCCGTATTATTTTGGTGGCGAGTTGACGGCGTCAGACCCTACTCTTGACGCTGTCAGATTGTAAAATATATATATACTTTTCTAGTTTTCATTCATTGTGTGCAACTTTAAAGCGAGAAAACCCTAGACGAATTTTACTGCTATTTTGAGGGTTTCAAACTCTTGTTACATCCATGCTTAATTGAAGATAAGTCTTCCAACAAATCATTCAATATGTCTATGTTTTGTTTGATTATATCTTATGCTTGTCTTCTCTTTAACATGTTAGGCTAGGTTTTCTTTGTGTTTGCTTAGATGTAATGAAACTTAGATAATGATTATTGGTTGGTTGTTTGTTTATAATTATTGAATTCGATGTTAGGCTTAAAAAAACTGGCAGCCTTCCAATTGGTAACTTGCTTGAACGTCTTAAGAAATATGATCGGAGGTGTAGTACGATATTTTAGTTATATTTAATGCATAGGTAACTACTAATGAGGCCATGTTAGGAGCTAGTAGTCGGTTCGACATAGGAAGAGGTAGAAGCTTATAGAGTTAGGAAAGATCGTACACGGGCCTACGAATGGTATTAAGGAATATAACCCGTCATCCATGCAATTGTAACAAACTAATCAACCGGTAAAATATAGCTAGGGAGTAGTGAAATCTAAGTAAACATATTTTCTCTCATTATTGTTTTCGCCACAATTAGTTTAAGTTTATTTTATTTTATTTTGATTGCATCTTTAGTTATTTGGGTTAGTTAATTAACAACTAATTCCGCCCACTCCTTCAAAACCCGAGATTTTTACTTGGTTTTCATAAAATACAAAAATACAAAAAGAATCACCCCTCATCTCTAGACCTAGTTTAATTGAGTTTTAACCCTAGCGAACACTATTCTTTGAGTTGAACGATTAATCCCCCAGTACTTATCACTATACTATACTACAACGGTCAGGTACATTGCCTGGTGGGTATTGCAAGCTTCTCAAGATCCCTTGAGAAGTAAAACCTTTTGCGAGGGTGCAATTCAACACATCAAAAATCTACTTTCTTGTGGGTGAGAGGTGTTCAAGCTCCATGAATGAGGTCTCCACAGAAAGTAAATGAATCTATTATACCACCAAAACTTTAACACACCTGGGTTAAGAAGGTTACAACTTGTGTAATTCATTAGTAGTTAGTAAAAATTAAACCTAAAAAAAAAACAGTAAATCATCAGGTCAGTCGATACGCCGCATCCTATGGAAGAGGATGCGCCCTATCGAGCCTGGAATAAATACAAAATAAAATAAAGTAAAAGATAGGATGTGTCGCATCTGTTTTACAAGATGCGGTGCATGTGGTTACCAAACGGACTGTTAACATTCTGTAGTAATTGACAAATTTTGTCGATATTTCTCAAACTATCTTGAATCCCCTCAAGGTTCAAATTTGTTGGTTTCTTTGAAAAGGTGCTGAACTTAATGCCAGACTTTTTTATTAAAGCTAAATCAGAAATCAATTGGATTTTCTAAATATATTAATATGAGAGATCCAAGATCTTTACGATTAAGAGGTTAACAACATATTTATAAAGATAAAGCAAACATGAGCATCAATATTCAATTATCTTCGTTTCCAGCTTCTGATGTCCCTCCATTATATAGCCGCGTATAATCAAGAATTGATATTATTGTAATTATTATTTTGAGAAATATATAGGAATATTAGGTCAACAGTTCCTGGAAGGATGGTGTTAACTTTCCCAAGGGTGCATAGTACGCAGGTGGAACTGCATCTAATGCACGTAATCCTTCCAGTAGAATGGTTGTCAATCCCTGATAATACAATAATGGGTATATCCAGAGTTTGTCAATACAATCTGGTATAGGATTCCATAAAGAAGTTGTTCTAAAAGAGCGACCGTCATCCAAATTTTCCTGCGTTGAAAAATCATCTAAAAGAAAAACTTTAGTACGATAATTTGGTACTCCATTTATGATGCGGCGTATAATAAATATAAGATGTTCCGTATCTTATTAGCAAAAGGGATACATAGCGATAATAAAGAGATGAGCCGCATTTTTCTCAATTTCAGTATATCACATAGATCGATAACTAGGTTTTTCTAAATTTCGCAAAAAGATTTTAATCACAAAGATAGATTAAAGTATTCAAAAATATGTAAACCTGATTTTTACTCAATCAGCTTAATAAACCATCAAAATAGGTTCAGAACTCCAATTTTCAATATACCCAAAATTAATTTACCCGACCCGTATAGTCATAGGTTTAATTATAATTCCAAGCAATTTATAGGATTTTTAATCATTCCCCTATGATTAATTATAATGTATCATGACTTATATTCTACAAATCGCATTAAAGAAAATTAAAATAATAATAATCGGGAGTAATACCTTTATCAACCAATCGACCAAGGAATTATGAAAGTAGCGTAGCCCATCGCTACTTAAAGAGGATTATGAATTGGTGTTTAATATGTTATCGAATTGGGGCTGATAATGTGTAGCATTATATAGACAGTTCAAGAGGCGCATTATGAACTCTTCATGTGCCGTATCTAAAAATAATATCTTCTTCGATGAAAGTATAAAAGATGCGGCGTAACGCATAACTAATGATCCGCATAAGTTTTTTTAGCAACACATATAGTATGAATTAATTTAATGTAGGATTATTAGGCATAACCGTTTTAATAAAAATCTCAATCTCATAGTTTAGTAAATAATATTTTATTTTGAGGTTTGAAACAAATAACATTTTAAGCTTATTGAAATCGAGATTATGATTAAGAGATGAGATATTACATAGAACAATGTATGAAGAATTTTTACTGGAATCACAACTTTCGTTGTGGATTTCGGTATTTTTAAATTTAGGTAATTCATAAGAAAAGAGTTTTGTATCAATTTTTAATATATCAAATTTCTCCTTTTTAGTAAACCGTTTTTAAAAATTTTTCTTTTCAGACATGAGTATGCAATAATCAGTTTTAGGTAAAGATAATTCGCTTTTATCATCAAATATTTGGGAGGAATTTTGCAAAGAACTTTCCTTATAGTTAAGTGAATCATTATAAAAGATAGCTGGAAATTTAATTTTAAAGAATCGAAGACACACAATGTTACCTGCACTGAGTCTTCTCCTACTCTTACCGTTTACTATGAGTTTCCAGTTATCAAAGATTTGATCATTCAAACAAGCTTCTTCAGTTAGGTTCATAATGTAATCTTTCATAGTGATGCTTTAGTCATCCATTATCCTGAAAATCAACTAACTTGTGCACGAGAGTAGTGAAATGATCAAAGTGTAATGCAAATGCAGAAAATTGAAGAAAAACTAAAAACTAATAAAACAAAGAAAAACAAACACACAAAAATAGTAAATATGCAAATTATACAATGAATGCAATCTAACTAATATACAACAAAGTTAGCGGTTAGAATCTAAAAACCTAAAAAGATAAAAAAATAAATAAATAAATAAATAATTAAAATTCTAATAAGATAAACAGATAATAATAATTCACTCCCCAACAACGGCGCCAAAAACTTGTTAGCGGTCGTGTGTCATTGCGGTTTAGCAGTATTAATGCCTATTCAAGTATTAAATTTATATTTAGTCGACTTATCAGTAAGACACACACCTAACTAGCAGTGTACCCGATCAGTATGAGTATAATGGTAAGTAGATTTTCGATCACTAAGAGTGGAACATATTATCTAGTTAACCTAATCAGCATTTTAATATCCTAAGTTAGTTTTACAGTCTAATCTAATGAATGGGGGTTCAGCCTGAGAGATTGGCATAGTTTGGTTTTATTAAATAGTAAATAAACTAATGAGCACGAATCAGCGAATAGCAACACGTACATAGATAGACAATAGAAGCAGCAGAAGGCCTGTCCTGATAGTTAAGCAGCTTGTCACTTGTGTTATTGCTAGTTTTATATGATGAGTATCTTAATCTAATCTGCCTTGTTGGATTCTAAATATAGGCGAGTAAACTCTTAATGATTACTTATGTCTATCCTATTTTCTAGACACTAGATAAATAGGCGAGGAACAGTTATGGTAGCCCAGAAAGCTCAGCTAAACACAGAGGTTATCAGTGCACATATACAAGTCACCAAAAACATCATCATATAAACTTTAATTGATTGGAAAGAAATTCTAAGAGGAGTAGTATGGTGGCCACAAGCCCATCAATCCTAATGAATTAAAGCGTACTAATACAATAAAACAAAACTACTTAATGAATTAAATACATGCAGGACCTTTTACAACTCTTATATCTTCATTTGGGGTGTGTCTTGTGATGCTTCTTCAATTGAATTCGTCTCCTTATGGTTTTGTTGCACTCTGAATTCGTATCTGTCTTGGGGTATTTATAGTTTCTGTCTGAGGACACGACGCAGCGCATTGACTTAACTTCGTGTGGGGTCTAAGATTAATATATTATGGAGTATTCGTACAACATCTTCAGATGCAGCGTATCTTGATCCTGTATGCGGCGCATGTCCTTCAGTGTCTTGGATTGTATCTGGTGAGGTCTGGATAGTGATACGCCGTATGTCAGAAGTATAATGCAGCGTATCTGGAGTAGAACAAGCTTGGTTTTCTTCATTGACCAAAGTTTCATATGCGGCGCATGATAGAATTACATGCGGCACATTCTTCAAAGTCAGGCAATGGTCTTCGAATTCATCTAAGTATGATATTGCGACGTATCTATTGAGAGAGATACGGTGCATCTTCTGGATTTCAGTAGACTTTTGACATCTTGCTAGTTTTGCTCCATAATTCATCCAAAATCGCCAAGTTTCACCAATTACTTGTTTTTACCTGAGAATTACTAAAGTAAACAATTAAGTATCAATTCTCATAAATAATACAATAAAACAATTCAAATAAATAGGATAAATGATGACAATAATATGTACTTATTTGAAGTCATCAGGTATGCTCAAACACATATTTAATTTATATTTCGTGGATTAAAACTAGCATAAAACATGTTTTTGATTATAAATTCGTGTGGTGGTAACCGTTGCAGGTAGAGTTATTAAGACCGCATAGTTTTCCTATTTTTTGGAATGGAGACAATTGACGTGTTCTAAGAGGCCACTGTTTTGCTCGTAAAAGGTGTCTTGATTGGTTTCCATTCCGGGAGGATGTTGCTGAACAGTTGGAGTTTGCTTATCGCAGTCGCGTAAGTGATCAATCAAAAGATTAACATAACATCTATTATAGGAAATTAACTCAAATATGGTTGCTTTTTGTGAAACTGTTTCATTTGTACCAAATGTGAGTGATTTTGATTTGCTTGCTTGGTAATGTGTTTGACATTTATTCATTCTAGGTTTGGCACTGCAGAACATTTCAACCATCTGGATTATTCGTTGCCCGAGTTGATATGTAAGGGTCTACCCCGGCATGCTGGTTTTTGATGCTAAACTTATATTTGGGACATCTAATTTTGTCACCTTTTATGTTAGCATTAAGAACATTACTTTTTTCGTGCAAGGGCTATATGCTATTTTCACGGGTGAGGATGATACACGGGATTCCTGGCTAAAAATTCCCGCATCTGGATTTTCTGGCACAGTTCATTTTTGAGGGACTGGAATTAAATTGAGGAGTGGGTATGCTCCATCTCAGTCACCAAAGCCAACCCATGTATATTTTTACTGTTTCATGGTTGGCAGATCTTATATTATGCAGCGTTATTAGTGTCTTGGTTTCTTACAGTTCATAACATCTGTTTAAAGGATGAGTTACGTCAGCAGATAGAGGAAGAAACAGACAATTATTATTCACAGGTAAAATGATTGGCTCCAAACGGTCAACCTAAATTGACCAGGGAATGGTCAACAAGGTCAAACAGCCTAGAATCAATCTCCGCGGAAGTATAGTGGTTTCCCCGGGTCGTTATGTCCCGACGAGGTGTGGATGGTTATCAAACGGGCTTGTGATCTGGTGAATCTGGACGGGAAAGGGTTTGAGTTTGATTAAACTAAGGAAATACGAATGAGAACGATGTAAACAAACTATATTAAAAATAACGCGAAACCTAATTAACCTAAAACGTAATCTAAAAACTTAAAATCAGAATTTGCTTAAAAATAAGCCAAACGGCTTAAATAGAAGCTATCACTTTATTTATGTTTTTGGTTTTTCTTAATTTTACAAACTACTTTCACGAACTTAACCTAAATTTAAAAACGTAAAAGTTATTTAAATAAAACGCGAGTTAAAATT
The DNA here is from genome assembly GCA_030686995.1 of Artemisia argyi. NCBI lineage: Eukaryota > Viridiplantae > Streptophyta > Magnoliopsida > Asterales > Asteraceae > Artemisia > Artemisia argyi. Next base: position 82,481,792 of record CM060700.1, on the reverse strand, counting down.
AAAATAAACGCGAGTGCGCGAAATAAAAAGTGAAATTTGAGATACACTAACCCTACGAACATGAAAATTACATTTTTACGGACCTAAAGATAAAAGAAAAATTTAGAAAAAAAAGAAAATTATTTTTTTGACTTTTATACAATTTATTATTAATTAAAAACTAATTAAACTTAATTAAACTAATTAAACTAATTTAATTATAATAAATACTAAATTAAGAGTTACAATTATAAAACTTTGTCTACAAATACATTAGGGTGACAGAAACTTTAGAAAAATATAAAAATTCCTAAGTACTTATAAATAAGCTATTTTTACAATTAACTACTTATTATTTATTAAAACATAATTTAAACTATTTTAATTATTATAAATATTAAACTAATTTATAAAATTATGAAAATTTTTATATACTTACTTTATATAGCAGAAAGTTACAAAAAAATATAAAAAGTTCTAAACTTAATTAATAAGCAGTTTAAAATAAGCTAATAAGCAACAATAAGCTAAAATGACTAAGTGATATTAAAAACTAGATTATGCATGAATAAACTGAAAAAAGACCCTAGGGCGCATGGCATATAGGTACATACTATCACCCATATAAGGGGGAGGTCTCAGGTTCGACCCCTGCCTCTCCTTTTTTTGCAAATCATTTTTTTTTCAATTTTCTTTTTACAAAACTATGAAACAAGTGAAATTATGAAACTTTAATTAAGACAACTTTTTTAGAAACTAAAAATAAGCCCTGAATAAGCAAATTAGCTTAACAAATGGCTTATAAGCCAAATTTTGATTTTTTAAACACCAAATAAGCTGTAAATAAGCTACATTCTACAAACCAAAGTGAAATAAGCTAGGGACAATTGAAATGGGCTTAAATTAAGCCAAAGAAAAGGGAAAAACTTTGAATAAGAGGTTATGAGCTCAAATAAGCAATCCAAAGAACCACAGACTAAACAGGCCCCAATAGGTCAAATTCAACCCTTGGTGGGACCCACAGATTTGATCAGAGGTCCAAAACAAGTGATGTTCTCAAAAGTTGGTCTGATGAGCTTTTGAATAAGCTAGGATTCATGCAGTGGGGCCCACAAACAAATTCTGGAGAGGCTTGTGAAGTTGGGTGATAAAACCTTATGCAGGGTTCTGAGAAAAATGGGACAAAGAACAAGCTCCTTGCAGGCTTATCAAATAAGCTTGCAAGTCAGGGACAAGCTCAGAACCTTGAAGATGGGTACCTGAGATTTCCAAAAAGCTAAAGATCACACCCTAGGTACAATTAATAAGCTCACAATGAGCTATTCAACTAGGCCCATTCATACTGACCACTCAGTATGTAAATGTGATGAGACAAAGTCATTGGGTCAAAATAAGCAGTTGAATAAGCAGTTAAAAGGAAAATAAGCACATGTATGAACAACTAGCCAGAGAGGTTATCTAAAACACCAAAGATCACAGGTACAATTCCACTATTGAATAAGCTACAAACTCATGAAAGTGAACTTGTGGGACTGGTGCAGGGCATCTTTGGGTCAACTGGGCAAGTTCAAGACCACATTTCAATGACCAAATGGATTTCAAATTGAAAATTTCTTGTTGCTATGAATCAACAAGCTGGCAAAGAGTCTAAATCCACATAAACTTTTGATTTTCATTAACTGTCAAACCCTAGAACTTGATTTGAAGTTTGTCCAAAAACCTGAGTATGCAATATTGACTTTTTGAAATAATTTGGAAACTTTGACTTAAATGAAATTAGATTAACCCTAGGCTACTGATTTTGTTGTTATATGCTAAAATGAGACTACACTAGGCTAAATTATCAACTAATGAATAAAAATGGGTGAATTACCACCCCTGAACCCCCAACAGTTAACAAGCAGGAAGGATTCTTGGTGGCTTAGACTTTCTAGACTAAAATTTGCAAACTAATTAGTGTATCTAACACTATATTACCCTAAGGAAACTAATGGTGCAGATGAAAAAGCCAAACAACAACTTACACAAGCTAAACAATGCAGAACCAAACACCCCCTTAATGGACAGATTTGATAGATTTATGAGGCGATTTAAGAAAGTACACCATGAAACTAGAAATTAACCATATACTAGTCAAATGTAAACACAAATAAGTAAGATAGAACAACAACTAACAACAATTTCTACATGTAACAGATTATGCTAAAAAATAATATGCAAAAGTCTTACAAATTAGCCAATGCTTAGAACCATAATGAACCAGGACCAAGAACAATATCCTAACACTCCCCTGAGTTCTAAACCATGCTTCCTTTTCTTCTGTCTTCTTTTCTCTTGTTTTTCTATTTTTGACTTTTCTATATTTTTCTCCTATTTTTTTGAAATTTTTGAGATTCTGATATAAATTGCATAAATTATAAAGCCAAACATTTAGGTAAGCTAAACATGGATAATGAAAGCTGATGAAATAGTAATTAAGCTATTCAAACACTTAATAAGCTAATATGAGATTTTCAATTGAAACTGCAATTATTGAATTATAACTGAAAGGCTTGGAATTGTGAATAAACAAAGATCAAATTACATTAAGGAAATAGATTACAAGCTTTTTGAATTTAAATTAAGTACTAAAAACTAATTTTACATTAATTTGACAATTTTAACTAAACTATATTAACTAAAATTAACTAACTGCTTCCCTGCTTCTTTCTCTTCACTTAAATAGATCCAGGTGGGTCCCATGTGCATTCCCACTTCCATTCTGAGCCACTGGATGACTTCAAATAATCTTGGCCTTCTATTTGCTTTTGGCGGGAAAAATTGGTTTTGTAAGTTGGAGTGGTTTGCTTGTAGCAGGGGGTGTGGTTTGGATTGTTGTATTTGTTTGGAGGTATAAGGGTAGGGTGTTGAGTGTTGGCAGAGGAGGGGGGAGATAGTGATGATGGAGATGGCAGGGTGTTGCAGGGATAAGGGTGAGGTGGAGGGTCAAAGGAGGGGTGTTTGACTGGGGTAATAAAAAGGGACGGGGTGGTTTTGGTTTTATAGTTTGACCGGGGTCAAACTTTATAAAAGGCGGTGGGCTGTATTTGTTTTGGGCTTGAGGGTGAGATGGGCTAGGGGTGTTAGTGTTTGGGTTTGTGTTTGGTTTTGGGTTTAATAACACAAAGGGTCCATTTGGTATTGTAGTATTGTAAATCACAATGACTAATCATGTAACTTTCTGAAAGTTGGGGGGTGTTTCTGCAAATCTACCAAAGTTTAAACAATGATTACAATTGCCAAGCTTTGAATTCCCAAAGGTTATAAATGTTTTTTTTTTTCACTTTTAAAATTCTCGAGGACCAAATCTGTCATTTTTCAAAGTCCAGGGACCAGTTGTGTAATTTTCTCAAACTTGTCACCCAAGGATCATTTTTAATAATATTTGACTTTTAAATGCCTTGGGTTGACTTTTTTTTTGTTTTAAACTTTCAGGGACTAGTTTTGTCAATTTTTGAAACTTGCGGGACTGAAACTGCCAATTATGCAAACTTTGTTCGTTTTTCATTTGTTTTTTAACATTTTGCATCTAAAACATATAAAACACAATTCCTGGAATAATTTCTGTATTTTGATGCATTTCTGAGTGTTTTTGGATGTTTTGGGAGTTCAGATACGATAAAAATGATGAGTATTTACACACTCATCAATCCCCCACACTAAACTATTGCTAGTCCCTAGCAATCTTTTGAGAAAAACTAATGGATTTGAAACTCTTTACCAAAAGCCATCACTTCTGGAGTAGCCAGATGTATCGATTCAAGTAAGAGCTATGGTCCACCTGATAACCATGTGATTTTGAGCAAACCACCAGCTGTCAACGGATTTGATTCGTCTTTACCAAAAGCCGTTTGCTTCTGGACTAGCCAACTCTTGATGGACAAAGTCAACATCTTGGTGAGCTGATTACCAATTATGGATTTTCCACTTCCTTTACCACAAGCCATAATCTTGCGGGCTAGCCAACTCATTCGCTTTATGGGATATGGCGAGTTGATTTACCATACAATTTTGGGCAAATTGCAAGTCATAAACGGATTTGATATATCTTTACCAAGAGCCGTTTACTCCTGGATTAGCCAATCCCTTTTGTCGTTTAGACATGGCGGACTGATAACCACAAAAAATTTTGAACTTTAGTGAAAAAATTTAAAAAATTTTTGAAATTTTGGCCAAAAACGGGGGTATTAGATAGTAAAATGTGATAAAATTCGCTAGAATAGCGAAATACCCCCCCCCCCCCCCACACTTAGAATAAATATTGTCCTCAATATTCAAAGTCCCGGCTATTATGCTGACTCTTAGAACGTAAAAGGGCAACATTACAAGCTAAATGTGGAAAACACCATTTTTTCACTTTATTTGTAACCACAGTGGGGGTAACACCCCCACACTTAGGGTGAAAACCTTATAAGCATGCTACTGTTTTTGGTTACCGAGTCGCTAGCTTGACTCGACCCCGAATTCATTTGTCCTTGGGGAAGCATGATGTGGAAGAAGGAATCTCCATCGGACTTTCATTCAAGATGTTTGGACAAACATTTGAAGCACGTGAAAGTTCCACACCGATGAGATAAGTATCCGGCTCAAGATAATGATACATCAAAATGCCGGGATCAAAGATGGTATCTTCATTCCCGAAGGAGTGAAGAACAAGAGAAGTCACTTTATAGGTGAAGAAAAGGAAGAAAACCATGATGAAAATCATGATTTGATCTTCTTCCTCGATAGCAGGCTCATTAGCCTGAATTTGGATTTCAAAGGTTAAGCTCAAAAACATCCTGGGAGGGTGGGTGGGAATTTGCAAATCCTCATGATTGAGTGCATCTCCCCCCGGGCTATCAAACTCTGGAGGAGTCATGACATGATGAGTGAGTTCACCGGAGAACTCCTCATGAAGAGAATTATTCACAAGATGTGAATCTGTGAATTCATGTTCCGGAATAGACTCATCACAATCCTCATTCTGAATATTAAAGAGTGAATTATCAGAAATCAAAGTGAATTCAGATTCGAATTCAAATAGAGGATTAGAAAGAGTAGTATTGAATGTTTCGGGAACAAAGAGATTATCATTCTCTATTGGATTGTTGGGATCAGAAGTGAGTGGTGGATCATGATAAAGGAGACTTTCAATTTCTCCTAGATCGGCTTCGAAGTCAAGGAGACCATCATCACTTTCCAATGAAAGTGGATTGATGCGAGTAAGTTCATCGGCGAACTCCTCAAGAAGAGGATCAGCATCAGAATGTGGAACTGATGCCTCAATATACTCAATGTCTCCATGAGATGTATAATCATCATTTAAATCTGAGACAGTCTCAAAATGATCGTTTGAACACTCTAGAGGGGAAGGAAGATCACACATATGCTCAAGAATTCCCTGTGACTCTCCTGGGATTGGGACAAGGTTCTCGACACTAGACTTTATGAATTTGTCCGATTCCTTTTGAGGAACAGTGTCAAGATGCTCGTCCCCCATGCTCAAAGAGTGAGTGGGAACCTCGGGTGTGATAGCAGTTGTTTGAGATGGAATCTCAACTGCTGGGATATCAACTGATGAACTTGATGAAGTTTTATAAAATTGAAGGATATCAAGTGTATCTTCATCATCACTGTCATCAGGAATAAAACGGAACTAAGAGCTAGATTTGGGTGCTTTTTGTTTTGCAATTCATTCCCTAACTGATTTTTCATAGGCATCTTGGGAATTTATTATAGCAGCCTGCTCTTCAGCTAGCAATTCTTCCATGGATTTTTGATGAGTATGTCTTTGGGCAAAGTCTTTAACTAAACCCTTAAGCTCATCAACGATTTTCATCATATTTTGCATTTCTGGAAGAATTGCTTGATTCATATCGTACTGTGGAGGTTGGTCATAATAAGGTGTGTCAAAATTGTCACAAGGATATGGATTCCCCGATTGACAATCTGAGCTGAAGTGTGGACCTCCACAGTAATCACAACAGTAAAACTGTTGAGTCTGGACTGGTGAATCATATGGGTATTGGTCATAACCAAAGTTCTAAGCATCACCGGAAAACTGTTCATAGACAAACGTGTTTCTGGCTTGACACTCAAATCCTTGGTGAGGACCACCACAAAACTCACACAGATATGTCAGTATCTCATGATGTGGTGGCTGGTAGGATGAATCAGATGTGTCATGGTAAGGATAGGGAGCTTGGTTATAGACAGACCCATCTCCTGACTCTACCATGCTACAGCCGGGACAATTCCCACCATTATGAGGACCACCACACCATTGACAACCACAATGGTATGGATATGACATAGAAAGAATCAAAGGTTTACAGAGGGGTAGGGATGAAGAATCAAAGATGTGAGAGGGTAAAGGTGAATATTTTTGGGTTTTTGGAAATAAATTTTGTACAAATGATAAAGAAAATGTTTTTGTATTTTTGTGTTTGTTGAAAACTGATTTTAAAAAGTTTTCGGGAACAATTTTGTTTTTATAATAAGAAAATATGAACAAAGGATGGTAAATATACAATGAGTGTATACCCAGATTCACTAATCTGTAAAACCGTTTAGAATACGCGCACGACCTCCCTGGCAACGGCGCCAAATTTTGATTGGCTCCAAACGGTCAACCTAAATTGACCAGAGAATGGTCAACAAGGTCAAACAGCCTAGAATCAATCTCCGCGGAAGTATAGTGGTTTCCCAGGGTCGTTATGTCCCGACGAGGTGTGGATGGTTATCAAACGGGCTTGTGATCGGGTGAATCTGGACGGAAAAGGGTTTGAGTTTGATTAAACTAAGGAAATATGAATGAGAACGATGTAAACAAACTATATTAACAATAACGCGAAACCTAATTAACCTAAAACGTTATCTAAAAACTTAAAATCAGAATTTGCTTATAAATAAGCAGAAAAATAAGCCAAACGACTTAAATAGAAGCTATCACTTTATTTATGTTTTTGGTTTTTCTTAATTTTACAAACTACTTTCACGAACGTAACCTAAATTTAAAAACGTAAAAGTTATTTAAATAAAACGCGAGTTAAAATTAAAATAAACGCGGGTGCGCGAAATAAAAAGTGAAATTTGAGCTACACTAACCCTACGAACATGAAAATTACATTTTTATGGACTTAAGGATAAAAGAAAATTTTTAAAAAAAAAGAAAATTATTTTTTTGACTTTTATATTATTTATTATTAATTAAAAACTAATTAAACTTAATTAAACTAATTAAACTAATTTAATTATAATAAATACTAAATTAAGAGTTACAATTATAAAACTTTATCTACAAATACATTAGGGTGACAGAAACTTTAGAAAAATATAAAAATTCCTAAGTACTTATAAATAAGCTATTTTTACAATTAACTACTTATTATTTATTAAAACCTAATTTAAACTATTTTAATTATTATAAATATTAAACTAGTTTATAAAATTATGAAAATTTTTATATACTTACTTTATATTAGCAGAAAGTTACAAAAAATATAAAAAGTTCTAAACTTAATTAATACGCAGTTTAAAATAAGCTAATAAGCAACAATAAGCTAAAATGACTAAGTGATATTAAAAACTAGATTATGCATGAATAAACCGAAAAAAGACCCTAGGGCGCATGGCATACAGGTACATACTATCACCCATATAAGGGGGAGGTCTCACGTTCGACCCCTGCCTCTCCCGTTTTTGCAAATCATTTTTTTTTTTCAATTTTCTTTTTACAAAACTATGAAACAAGTGAAATTATGAAACTTTAATTAAGACAACTTTTTTAGAAACTAAAAATAAGCCCTGAATAAGCAAATTAGCTTAACAGATGGCTTATAAGCCAAATTTTGATTTTTTTAAACACCAAATAAGCTGTAAATAAGCTACATTCTACAAACCAAAGTGAAATAAGCTAGGGACAATTGAAATGAGCTTAAATTAAGCCAAAGAAAAGGGAAAAACTCTGAATAAGAGGTTATGAGCTCAAATAAGCAATCCAAAGAACCACAGACTAAACAGGCCCCAATAGGTCAAATTCAACCCTTGGTGGGACCCACAGATTTGATCAGATGTCCAAAACAAGTGATGTTCACAAAAGTTGGTCTGATGAGCTTTTGAATAAGCTAGGATTCATACAGTGGGGCCCACAAACAAATTCTGGAGAGGCTTGTGAAGTTGGGTGCTAAAACCTGATGCAGGGTTCTGAGAAAAATGGGACAAAGAACAAGCTCCTTGCAGGCTTATCAAATAAGCTTGCAAGTCAGGGACAAGCTCAGAACCTTGAAGATGGGTACATGAGCTTTCCAAAAAGCTAAAGATCACACCCTAGGTACAGTTAATAAGCTCACAATGAGCTATTCAACTAGGCCCATTCATACTGACCACTCAGTATGTAAATGTGATGAGACAAAGTCATTGGGCCAAAATAAGCAGATGAATAAGCAGTTAAAAGGAAAATAAGCACATGTCTGAACAACTAGCGAGAGAGGTTATCTAAAACACTAAAGATCACAGGTACAATTCCACTATTGAATAAGCTACAAACTCATGAAAGTGAACTTGCGGGACTGGTGCAGGGCATCCTTGGGTCAACTGGGCATGTTCAAGACCACATTTCAATGACCAAATGGATTTCAAATTGAAAATTTCTTGTTGCTATGAATCAACAAGCTGGCAAAGAGTCTAAATCCACAAAAACTTTTGATTTTCATTAACTGTCAAACCCTAGAACTTGATTTGAAGTTTGTCCAAAAACCAGAGTATGCAATATTGACTTTTTGAAATAATTTGGAAACTTTGACTTAAATGAAATTAGATTAACCCTAGACTACTGATTTTGTTGTTATATGCTTAAATGAGACTACACTAGGCTAAATTATCAACTAGTGAATTGAAATGGGTGAATTACCACCCCTGAACCCCCAACAGTTAACAAGCAAGAAGGATTCTTGGTGGCTTAGACTTTCTAGGCTAAAATTTGCAAACTAATTAGTGTATCTAACACTATATTACCCTAAGGAAACTAATGGTGCAGATGAAAAAGCCAAAAAACAGCTTACACAAGCTAAACAATGTAGAACCAAACACCCCCTTAATGGACAGATTTGATAGATTTATGAGGCAATTTAAGAAAGTACACCATAAAAGCAGAAATTAACCATATACTAGTCAAATGTAAACACAAATAAGCAAGATAGAACAACAACTAACAACAATTTCTACATGTAACAGATTATGCTAAAAAATAATATGAAAAAGTCTTACAAATTAGCCAATGCTTAGAACCACAATGAACCAGGACCAAGAATAATATCCTAACACTCCTCTGAGTTCTAAACCATGCTTCCATTTCTTCTGTCTTCTTTTCTCTTGTTTTTCTATTTTTGACTTTTCTATATTTTTCTCCTATTTTTTGATATTTTTGAGATTCTGATATAAATTGCATAAATTATAAAGCCAAACATTTAGGTAAGCTAAACATGGATAATGAAAGCTCATGAAACAGTAATTAAGCTATTCAAACACTTAATAAGCTAATATGAGATTTTCAATAGAAACTGCAATTATTGAATTATAACTGAAAGGCTTGGAATTGTGAATAAACAAAGATCAAATTACATTAAGGAAACAGATTACAAGCTTTTTGAATTTAAATTAAGTACTAAAAAATAATTTTACATTAATTTGACAATTTTAACTAAACTATATTAACTAAAATTAACTAACTGCTTCCCTGCTTCTTTCTCTTCACTTAAATAGATCCAGGTGGGTCCCATGTGCATTCCCACTTCCATTCTGAGCCACTGGATGACTTCAAATAATCTTGGCCTTCTATTTGCTTTTGGCGGGAAAAATTGGTTTTGCAAGTTGGAGTGGTTTGCTTGTAGCAGGGGGTGTGGTTTGGAGTGTTGTGTTTGTTTGGAGGTATAAGGGTAGGATGTTGAGTGTTGCCAGAGGAGGGGGGAGATAGTGATGATGGAGATGGCAGGGTGTTGCAGGGATAAGGGTGAGGTGGAGGGTCAAAGGAGGGGTGTTTGACTGGGGTAATAAAAAGGGACGGGGTGGTTTTGGTTTTATAGTTTGACCGGGGTCAAACTTTATAAAAGGGGGTGGGCTGTATTTGTTTTGGGCTTGAGGGTGAGATGGGCTAGGGGTGTTAGTGTTTGGGTTTGTGTTTGGTTTTGGGTTTAATAACACAAAGGGTCCATTTGGTATTGTAGTATTGTAAATCACAAAGACCATTCATGTAACTTTCTGAAAGTTGGGGGGTGTTTCTGCAAATCTGCCAAAGTTTAAACAAGGATTACAATTGCCAAGCTTTGAATTCCCAAAGGTTATAAATGTTTTTTTTTCACTTTTAAAATTCGCGAGGACCAAATCTGTCATTTTTCAAAGTCTAGGGACCAGTTGTGTAATTTTCTCAAACTTGTCACCCAAGGATCGTTTTTAATAATATTTGACTTTTAAATGCCTTGGGTTGACTTTTTTTCATTTTAAACTTTCAGGGACTAGTTTTGTCAATTTTTGAAACTTGAGGGACTGAAACTGCCAATTATGCAAACTTTGTTCGTTTTTCATTTGTTTTTAAACATTTTGCATCTAAAACATATAAAACACAATTCCTGGAATAATTTCTGTATTTTGATGCATTTCTGAGTGTTTTTGGATGTTTTGGCAGTTCAGATACGATAAAAATGATGAGTATTTACACACTCATCATAAAACTAGTGGCGTTTTTCTCAGGCTCTATGTTTATAATACTTTCAAGTTCAATTTACGGTTATAAGTCATAAATGGATTGATCCATTAGCTGTAAATTGCAGGCAATAAAATTCTTTTTGTATTCAACTTTTTACAGGTCCCTGTACGACATCTAGTATTCATGGTTCATGGTATCGGTCAAAGGATGCAAAAAGAAAATCTGGTTGATGACGTTGGCACTTTCCACTAACTTACACAAAACCTTGATGATAAGCATCTGACGTCTTACCAACGGGAAACTCAGTCTAAGTGGCAATTCTTCTAAGAAAGCCCCTTCTTCAAGTCAGCAATCTGGGGGTCTTAACTTCCTTGTTTAATGGAATAGGTGGCTAACCATCCAAGATAAGGTATACCAAGTTGGTTTACTAACCTTTTGTACCATTGTAGGTTTTAGGTGCTATTCTGGACTGGTGCATTTTTTTTTTTTTTTTTTTTTTTTTTTTTGCATTTCATAATACTGTAACTTCTAACTATATTATTGTGACTGTTTGCGATCCCCGTTAAATTCATACAAATTAATAACACTTAACTGTCCGCTCGTTTTGTTCTACAACTGCAGCAAAATGGGTATTTGAAAGTAGATGACACATCAGACTGCTTTTTCCGTCGGCTCTTGGTAAATTTTTTCTTATCTCTTAAATGCAAGCACATGCACATACACATACAAACCAAACACAGTCATCGATGGCAAGAAAGGATATTGTATGTGCTTCTAACTTTTGTCTTTTCTACCTAAAAAGAGAGGGAGAATATCAAGATGATGAGATTAGTGCAAAAGTTAGTGCTGCTATTGAAAGTTAGTACTGCTAGTACAAAGTTAAGACTGCTCAGAGATTAAGATTGCTCGAAGTTAATACTGCTAGTGTATTAGTTACAACTGTTAGTTACAAGTTAGTATTGTTGTTTCATATAGTTAGTATTGCTTGTATGATATGTATTAGTTGTTTATGAAAAAGATTATAGATACTTAGGAAAGTATTGTAAGCTGATTAGGACTCCTTGGTGTATAAAAGGAGGTCCTAGGGTATAGAGTTATATATGAATTTTATATTTACAATTTTATTTTCTTTGAATTTGTTTTGAAATATATTTGAATTTGTTTTGATATATATTGATTTCTTAAATGTGACTAAAAGATGTATATAGTCACACTAATTAACAGTTTTGGTCACTATTTGCTTTATTCATTGTGTGTGTAAATATTACAAAAGGCCACATAAACATAAAATTCATGTGGCCATTGGATGATCAAGAGTCACACAAAACACACATTTCTTCATTTTAAACAGCATATCGTCACACTTATTAAGACTTTTGGCCACTGTTTGCTTAATTGTATGTGAGTATATACCCAAAACAAACATGCTTTGTGTGACTAAGTATTACAAAAGGCCACACAAACATAAAATTCACGTGGCCATTAGATGATCAATAGTCACACAAAATACACATTTCTTCACTTTAAACAGCATATGGTCACACTTATTAACACTTTTGGCCACTGCTTGCTTAATTGTATGTGACTATATTTACCATTTAGCTTAATATTGTCCATAGTTCTGTCTTATTACTTCATCTTTCGTTTAAGGCCCGTTAATAGGGTATGGAGCGGAAAATGGACAAAGATAGACTCAATACGGACAAAAGCACCTACTACATGAAGACTACAGTGTAACTATGTGATGATGTTATGCCGTAGCATAATTATGACATAGAATTTCCCATATATTAAAGACTACGCCGTAACTAGTAACAATGTTACAGCGTAATGAAGACTCCGTGGCAAACTTATGGAACTTATGAAGACTACGGAATAGCACCATCGTTCATTTACGACGTAGCAAGGTTACGGCGTAACTCAACTCTCTAACTACGCCATAACAAGTCCCACGGATAAGATCGTATGAAGATAACGTTAGCTACGGCGTAACTAGTTATAGCGTTACGCCGTAGCAACATCCTGGACTATAAATACAAGACGATTTTGCACCTTTGAAATCATCTCCCCTTTCCTAAACCTTTCTAGGGTTTGGGGAGAGCAACCACAGAAGAAGTTGATGGAGTTAGAAGTCAGAAGATGGAAGTTCTCATCTACATTAATCATCTGGATTCCAGTTTGGATTCTGTTATGCTTTTCATTAATCATTCGATGAATCTTTTTATTAATTCAAGATCGTTTCAGTTATTTGTTCCCTTTTTATTACTTTGTAGAGATATCTTCTTTGTCCAATTATTTACACTAGTTTAGGTAGCATTATAAGCTTGTTTGTATCTATTATGCTTTATGTGATTGACTTGATACCTCAATCCATTTAGTAGGCTAGAATGACCATAGGATGCTAGCCTGATAGATTTCGAGGAAATTGGAGGGATGACAACTGACCATATTGCCTTGTGTGAGAATTGACCATAAGACCACCTTATAAGTGGATATGCTTAAGAAGTTAGAGATATCTAAGATCTGAAAGGGCGGATCTCTATCGAATGTGATCTATTAGATTTGGCGCTTAATGACTCAACCAAATATCCAACCTCTGCTTACTAGCATGGGGTAGTGCTTGTGGTTCCAAAGGTGATAGGAAGGGAAGATAGACTAGGATGACTTTACCCTATGATTTCTAGTGATATTTATTGATGCATGGGATTGCGCCTCCGCAAAAGGTTTTACCTCCCGTGGGATCTCGAGAAGCTTGCGATCCCCACCAGGCAGTGTACCTGACTGATGTAGTATAGTGTAGTGGTAAGTACCGGGGGATTGATCATTCTACTTGGGGAATAGTGTTCATTAGGATCAAAACTTAATTAAACTAGGTCTAGAGGTGAGGGATGATTCTTTTTATATTTTTATGGTTTACGGAAAGCAAGTAAAAATCTCGGGTATTGGAAGAGTGGGCAGAATTAGTTGCTAGTCAACAAACCCAATTAACTACAAATGAAATAAAAACTAAATAACAAGAAAGTAAATGTTGAGAAAAAAATAATGAGGAAACATGTTTACTTAGATTTCACTACTCCCTAGCTATCTTTCATTAATTAACTAGTTTGTTACAATTGCGTAGATGACGGGTTATTTTCCTTAATACCATTCGTAGGGCCGTGTACGATCTTCCCCAGCTCTATAAGCTTCTACCTCTTCCTATATCGATCCGAAAACTAGCTCCTAACATGGCCTCCTTAGTAGTCACTCATGCATTAAATACAACCATTAAAATTGTAATATACATTTAATTCATGTTTCTTAAGACGTTCAAGCAAGTTAACAATTGGAGATTAGCCAGTTTTCTTAAGCCTAACTTCGAAATCATTCATCCACAAAAACTAATAACAAACAATCAACCAACAATCAATAGCTAGGTTTTATTATATCTGAGCAAACACAAACAAACCTAGCATAGCATGTTAAAGTAAAGACAAGCATAAGATAGAATCAAACAACACATAGACATATTGAATGATTATTGGAAGACTTATCTTTATTCAAACATGGATGAAAGAAGGGTTTGAAGCCCTTACAAGAAGGTGAAAATTCGACCTAGGGTTTGTGGTAAAGTTCCTCCAAAAGTTCTCTCTTTAATGCATGAAAATTAGAAAACTATATATAGAGATTACACGTCTGACGGCGTCACGTTATACTTCTGATGCCGTTAACTAGCCGCCAATACTCTTCTCGGATTGCTTAGATCCAGATCTGACGCCGTCACTTGTAATTCATCATATGGCCGTCATGTGTAAATTTGGTCTAGACGGCCTTCGCATCCCAAAGCATGACACCGTCACTCTTTAAATCCCAAAAACATTCTGGCGTGTCTCGTGTAAACTTTATATCCACCTCTTTTCCAACACATGACGCCGTCACATGCAAAGTTTGACGCCGTCAGGTACTATTTCTAGCTTGATTTTGGAGACTTTACCGTTTTCTTCACTTTTCGCTCCAAAAATGTCCAAAATGCTTCCTTTTCTTGATTTCTTCTCCAAAGTACCTAAAATGTCAAAATGAGCAATTTGAGGGAATATTTGATCAAATAATCACAACTTAGTGCTTAAATGACCCCCTAAAAGCGTAACACTTTTCGCCTCATCAAATACCCTTACACTTGAGATTTGCTTGTCCTCTAGCAAATGCGCTTTTATTCTAATCAAAATACAAGCTAGGGGTCATTTAACACTAATATAAAAGTAATTACAAAAAATAATCGTTCCACTTCAACAAAAATAAGCACGAAAATTATATACTAGCACCTCACAAATAGTGTTTAGATACTCACGTCTCTCGGGTGTAATAAAATATATCACAAATGAAAATGGAAAATATCTCTCACTACCTGTCATAGCACATAGATTACCATAGGCTTGGGAAAGGATTAAACCTCCACCACTTGGCGTAAGCACCTAGGATAAACTATCAAAGAGGTCTTTTAAAGGGTTGTAACGTGAGGTGTAGGGATATGATAAACACGGTTTTGTTGGATAATGACAATCTTTACTGGTGGCAAGTTAATCATCCTGGTCAATTACATGTACAATGTGGCGTTGCTAAGCCAAGACTCGACTCGACTAAAGCTAATCATAAACTAACAAAAACATAAAATAAATATAAAAGGAAATGGGATGGTAATCCGTATGTTTTTTTTTTCTCTTTTTCTTTTTCTATTTTTTTTTCTTGATTTTTTGATTTTTTTTCATACACTCTTGCCCTACCATCCAAAATAATACATCGTAGGGAATTTGCATTCCCCTTATACTTGAGCTTTTACATACTTTACAATCAACTATTGTAATAACTCGAATTAAGATAATCAAAACACTTGAAGTAGTTTTCAGATATTAGCGCACATATGGGGGTAATAATTGACGTCTTCCCCAATACTCCATAACAATAGTACTTTACCCATGAGTCCCAATCATCCCAAAACAATATGTACAAGATATGACTCGACTTAGCAACCATGTAATCCATTAGATAATTAACTAAGGGTTTAAACATGTAACAATAATGCACTAATGATGAGTGCATAAAAGGAAGGCTAAGGCGATTTGGGTGTACATTTAGGGTGGATTGTAAACAAAGTCTACCTTTAAGTAAAATGCTTAAAGTTAGAAACGAAAAAGATAGGCTCAGAGGGGTGTAATAAGGGTATCGTGTACTAAAAATGAGTACATCGCAAAGGTGTTGGAAAATTAATCGACTTTACTAGTCAAGTGTATTGACTTCATTGATCAAGTAATTATGATACGGGTTAAACACAAAGGTGATCCTAATGCCTCTTATCATGTAGTAAATCCTACTACACGAATGTAGTCTCACTAGCGGTCTCGGGATGCATCACTATCACAAGTTCTAGAATCTAAGTACTACCAGTACACTCATAAGCATCTTTTCCTAACAAGGGTGATCCTAATGCCTCTTATTATGTAGTAAATCCTACTACATGAATGTAGTCTCACTAGCGGTCTCGGGATGCATCACTATCACAAGTTCTAGAATCTAAGTACTATCAATACACTCATAAGCATCTTTTCCTAACAAATATAGGGGCGAACCTCGTATATTTGGGGTGGAAAATTTTGGTTGGTACGGTTTTTCGTGCTAGTCACATAACTCCTATCTATGAGACGTTTATTAAGGCTAAAGCTTTACTCCTATATGTTGTAAAAAAATTAAATTTGGTGCTAAAATTACCCTAACAAGTGTTTCTCTTAGTTTTATTACACACCTACTACTGAACGAACAAACATCAAGTGCAATTGCATTCTATAAGGTATCATCATTTACCCTCCCCTTACACTTAGGCTGAACATTGTCCCCAATGTCCAATAAAAAGGATGTAAAAGTAACGAAGGTAAAAGTATGAAACAAATACTCCCCTGATTCGCTTGGTGTGGATAATGCGATAACATGGTTAGATCCTCCCCAAGAAAATGAACGTTGAAAGCTTCCCAACAGAAATATAAATGATCTTCTTATCCAATATAACCTGTTAAACCTAAGAAAACAATCATAGAAAACCTCGCGTAAAATCGGCGAAAAACTCTATATATACTAAAATCCTAGAAAGCAAATTAAGATATAATGCTTGTGAAATGAATTTTTGTAGATTTTCTGGAGGTTATAAAACTAATGATTTAACAAAAACACTATGACTCTAGCAGAAAAACAAAACTTGTAAAATTTCCAGAATTTTACACTTGACGCCGTCAGGTTATGACCCCGACGTCGTCAGAAGTGACCTGCTGAAATTTCATGTTAAGTTTCCGGAAAATTTATGGAAAAACTCATTCCTTAATTCTTGGACATCCTGCAAAACATCATTATGACTTGATACAAGCATTTGACTCTCACAAATACTAATATGCATATTCGTTTAATGTTGTTGTGATTCATGTTCAATTTCGTTCTTAGAAACAAATTTTGATTTCCCTTTGCCAAATACCTTTATATGTAATCAAGACGAAGTTAAAGACAAAATAAAGCATTTTCACAATTTATCTTGAAACATGAGCCACAAACAATAAAAATAAAACATACATACGGAAACAAATAAAATCAAACAAACAAACAATCAAACAAATAAAGCTTGGGTTGCCTCCCAAGAAGCGATTTTCTTTATTTACGAGTCTTGTAGCTAGACTCAAAGTCACGGGTAATTACGTGACCTCGTCATTAGTCACGGTTTCTAGGTCATCCTCGGGTTTGGTTTTGTATTCCGGACCTAGTTGCAAGCATTCTTTATATAAGCCAAGTATTTTTCTCATTACATGGTCTACTCCTCTGCGTCTATCCTCATCATTCCTATAGTAAACTGCTTGCTTGTACTCTTTCTCCAGATCCGATAGAAGTCGGTATTGATCTATTTTATATGGCATTTGGTAGGCTACTTCATCGGTTTCGTCCTTGAACCTAACTATCCCTAAGGATGGGTCATAATTCATTTTAGAGGCTTCATCGAACGGCTTTCCAAACACTACTTGAGTTAGGCAACTATCTATTACCAAACGAATATCTTCTACAACCACAAAATCGGTAACATATGTGAAATTTCCTACAAGCACATGCAATCCCTTTACTCTTCCTACAAAGTTACTCATCCAACCCGTGTTTGAAAATATCCTAGGTCCGAGTTGCTTTTTCATTATCCAATTATAATGGAGCCTAGTCATAAGGTTTACAGGAGATTTAAGATCGATGTAGGCTTTCCACGCATGCACATGCCCCATGTTGCACGGTATATTAATATTAGAGGGATCACCTGCTTTGATGATTGGTGAACCTAGGACGTATGGTGTCTCGGGGTCATCGAATAAATCCCTATGGTATGCGCGTTCTTCCTTAGTTGGTAACCTATTGAAATATCTCTACATCATCTTCTTCCTCTACCTTCCCTTCCTTATTATCCTCCTTCTTAGATTCACTATCAATTCCAACCCTATCTACATAATCTTCTTCCCTATCCTTATCGATTGGCTTAATATTGACAAAGTGGACATGCTTGGATGATGAGGGATCCTTAATTTGGGTTCCACTATTAGTGTTCCTAGTGTCCTTATTTGGCGTGGTCAACAATTGATTGTTAAGAGCTTTCAACAAGTTTTCAATTTTATTGGTCATCTCCGTTTGTTGTTGATTGAATTCGGATTCAAACTTAGCCATACGAGCTTCTTGAGATGCCATAAATTTAGACATCAACCCTTCAAAATTATTGGTACTACCATTTTGTAAACACAAGTATGAGAAATGAGATGAGAATAAGAGATGGTTGATTATAAGACTTATGAAGATTGAAAGAACAAGAGTTTCATTAAGGTGATCAAATAACCAACAAGATTAATGTTTACATAAGCTTAGTATATATAGGGGAGGAGTAGGGCAACACTCCCTTCCTCCCTCACTCATCATAAACATGGGCTTTCAAGGCCCATTGGACATAATACTTAAGCCTAGTAACTTAAAACATAATGAAATAAATAACTAAGCAACCTATTACAAAAGGTAATGACCGAGATTTGACTAAAATACAAAAGTATGTTCCCAACAATCTCCCCTTAAGGGTCGGTCATCACGGTTGCTTGACGTCTTCATCTTAGTCGTTGACTTGTGACATGTAAAACTTTAGACGTCATCAAAAATGTTGTATAATGAATGCACTTTGCTCTATGTCTTTGTTCTTTGGTGATGATGTAGTGATTGTGTTATAAAGTAGTCTACCATTCGTCACTCCTGCGTCTGTGGTGGTTGTCCGCCATTCCAACATACTCATACATCTTTGGACTTAGACTTTCACGTGCACGAAGTTCCTTTTATCATACTCTAAGATCTTTAGTGTTTATACTTTGTAGATTCTTCTTATTAGCGTAGAATCTTTCTTTGAACTTTGTGGTGCTAAGATCTTTGGGGAGCTATCATTTGCTTCAAGATGTATGTATGAGCATGTTGGAATCTACCATCATGGAGGTAAGGTACCTGCAAGTAAACAGTTAGCAATAAACAACCGGTACTTACATATAAGGAATTAGAGTTCGTCAACAGCATAGTGTGAAGACTCCTTCTAATCCTTATCAAGGCCGTTCCCATATCAGATACTCCCGAAGAAGCTTACGAGACCTACTAAGTAGCTCAATGACTGGGTGAGTCGCTGGGGATCACTCCATGACTGTAGACAGCTATGGAACCACCGCAAACACTAAGCGTAACCCTTGTGGGGTTACCGAAGTGACCTGCTGTCAGGGCTGTTTGATGTTGACCCTGGCAGGAATTTCTGTTCAATCATTGAGAAATACATTTATAATCCTCTCATAAACGTTCTCGGCAGATTGATAAGATCTGCGAAGGACTCGATAATTTACAACTGGTGTCCATTCATGTAGAACACCAGTTGTAGAAATACTAAGTGTTCCTAAGAGATCTTTGATGTATCTCAAGGCTCTAGACTCTATAAGTGCACACTTAGGTTTCCTATGTGGAGACTAGGGAGGGGTCTCCTGCTTCAATATCAACCATCTCTAAGAGATAAGTTGATAGATTACACTGGTTCCCCGTGAGAATGAAACAAGCTCTTTTAAAAGAACTTGAGTGGTTAAGAAGGTTTAGTGCATTGCGTCACTGGGTCCATGACGACTTTGTCTTCAATACCGGTGTTGCCTTAGCAACAACCAGTAGCATACGAGTTGAACCCGGTGTCTGCCCTAAGGTTGAACATATGGAGGGCTATTTCTTTTCACCATTTTCTTTTACATTTCTTTTTAATTCTTCAACTCCTTCTTTCCCTTTCATTCTTATCTCCTTTTTTCATATCATACCTAAGGACTTCTAATTCTAACTATGGGAGATGTCCTTGGGCAGATCCCTCCGGCTCTGGCGGATCATAGGACGTTTTTCCTATCTTAATCACCTTATAACTCCTTGATTAACCGACAGTAGCCAAGAAACCTTTGATTGAAAATCTCTCAAAGTGTTCGTGATAATCAAATATTTTGGTTTACACTTTGAGAGTTTTGTGTACACCTTTTGAAGGGCTCTCCCTTCACATGTGCTCATGGGTATTTAATAAATTTGTACATGCGGGAGGAGCAAGCATTTTGAATTGATCCACTTTCAGTGAACAAGACCGATTCGAGACACGCTTACATCACTAGTTAAACTAGCTTGAAGTTATTACCCGGCCTGGTCAAGTCCACAGAAAGTTTCTCGAGACGGTACATTTCTACTAAGACAAATCCTTTTCGAGACACGCTTACATGGTTAGTTAAAGAGATCCATTGTCAGCTTTTAGATGACAACTAGCTCTAGTAACTAACTTGATGTTATTACCCGTCGAGGATAAGTCTTTTCGATATTACTAACTTTTATTGTCTCGTCAATTCCTGGGTCAATTCTGAGTCTAGCTCGCACATGATACAACTTTTAGCCTTTTGACTACTTATATTTTAATCACTTTTTCATTTTCTCCCCCTCAAAAATAGCATATAAAATGATGTTTTTGACAATCCTTTTAGATTAAAATATGCCTTTTTGAGTCTTATGGGGAGATTCACCAAGAACTTTTGATTTAGAACAAAGTATTTTTGTTTTGACAAGTGCTCCCCCTCAACAAGTGATTAGATCTTATTAAGGTGAAATACTTGTCCTTTTGAGCAGAATTATGAAAAGCATAAAACATTTGATTAATTCTACTCAAAAGTAAGAAGCCTTCGCTCCTTATATTAGGATTGAGGCACTGATGCGTACCTCAGGGTCCTTTCTTTACAAGTTCGGGTTGTACACTGTAATGCGTGCACAAGCCATTATGAAGAATAGTATTTGACAAATTAAATCAAGTTCTTACAAATTTCTACCATTCTGGTCTCTGAAACGTCAACACCGGAAATCCAGGTCTGCCTCCAACATAGCTTTCCAATCTCCGAAACTGATCCCTACGCTTCAACCGGTTCTCAATCCTTGTAATGAATCTGCGAGCTTCTCTGGCCTCATCGGTATTCCACCTTTTGGATTTACCCAGTGCTATGTCATCTAATCTGCTTTTGATTCCATCTCTGATGAACTTCAGGGTTTCATCACAGAACTTATGGATTTCTTCATAGGTCATGGAGCAGTTACGACCGTTTACACTGCGGTATGTGAACCCAAATGTCGGATGCCTGATCAAGGAGTATTGACATAGGTGTTGGAGGTTGGGGATGTTGAACAGATTAGGTTTGGTGAGATTCAGCTTCTTCTGATAACTTTCCACTCCCAGTTGAAGATCTTCTACTCTTTCTCTGATGAAGATTAGGAGAGCTGTGATAAAGGACAGTTGCATAGGTTTGGGTAAGTTGCAAAGCTTTCCTTGAACTTTGAGCAGATACATATCTTCTATGTCGTTGAGGAGTAATCGTGGAAAGTCTGACTCGGAAATCTCGTACTGTTTTTCATCAAGTCTTTTGAGTACTATTTTGCTAAGGAAGGGGTACCCATAGTGAGTGACTATCGAAATGAACTGAATCGAGACTATCTTCAACTCACTTGTCACATTACCCATAGTCTGATTGAGTCTGCTGCTTCGATAATACTGTGCCCGGTTATCTGGCCAATGATGTATACCATAGAGTGCGTTCCGGTCATAGTCAACAACTTTATCGATGAATAAGTTAGAGGCTTCTTCTTCGATGGCATTGTTGAGGTATCTGGCTGCAGGGATGAAGGTAAGTGATGTGGCGTACTTCTTCTCAATCTTGCTACTGTGTTGAAGAAATTCCAAGTCGTTGTTGAAGAAGAACTTGTAAGGGATCTTGGGTTCCTTTGGCTTTCCAATCATAGGCAGTGGTTTGGACCAGTCAGTTATGTATGGTGTTGTCTTCCTTATGACCGGATCGATGTAAGATTCAGGATTGATCCAGTCAATATTGCTTGACATAGCTCGAGCAATATTTTCTTGATGATATTCAAGTTCGATGGAGTTAGCAGACCGATCTTTCAGAAGATTGAACGCATCATTCTTGATTCTTCGTAACTCTTTCTTGTTCATCTTTTTCATTTGAAATTTATGTTGAATCAACTGAGCGTATTCCACTGTTCGACCATCGAGAGGTTCTTGATCATCTGCAAGTGGTGGTTTCGAATTAATCATCTTATCAAACCAGGAGTAATCGGCAGTTTCGTCTTCGTCAAGCCATTTGAGAATGTTTTTTGGTTTTTTAGGTTCTGTGCCTTTTGAAGAGGTGTCAAGTTTGTGCTGATGATGTTTTCGTTTCCTTTCTTTCTTCTTTGTAGATGACGGTTCTGGTACTTCATCGGTCAGAGGAATCTCGTCTCCACCTGTGTATTCAAAGTGGTCATGGGCTTTATGACCGGAACCAGATGCCTTGGGTTGTTGAGTAGATGTTGTAGTAGTTGGAGGAATGACCAATTCTTTTGGTTGAGATGAGGGTCCTTCCGTTTGTTTTTGTTTCTTAGCTTGTGAGTTCGGGTCTTGATCTTCATCATCTCTTGGACGTTTCAGTTTGTCGGCCTCAGTGCTGCAGGTCTCTTTAGACATCTTGGCTTTCAAAGCTTCCAGGACTTTAGCTTCTTCAGGTGACAATGTGAATTTACTTGCCAATTTGTCTAAGAGCTGGGTTTCTAATTCGTCCATTGATAACTCTGGTTGTGGTAGAGTTGATTTGTCTGCTCGAAGAGTAAATGAGGTAGATCTGATCACTTTTTTGACAGCTTGTTCTGCAATCTTGGTGAGTTCACCTCTCATTGGCGCCAGCAAATCTTTCAATTCACCAACTAAGTGTTGTTCCATATACTGATGTGCCTGAGCTGCTAAAGTAGCTTCAAAGTTTTCTTGTACATCCTTAGCTAAGAAGGTGTCAACCTTTTCTTGCAGCTCTTGGACATTCGTATTAAGCTTTGTCAATTTAGCAACTTGACTTGCTAGTGATTCAACCTGATCTTCTAATTTGCTTTTCTTCTTTTCATGAACTCTCCTAAAAGCTTTCTTGATCAACTTTGATGCAGCAGAGGCTTTAGTACTTGTGGTTTTCTTGATTGATTCGTCATGTCTAGATTCAGATGCTGGAGGTGATGATTGTGAAGATTCAATGTGAGTGGTGATGTCCTTGTCATCTCCTCTTTGTGATTCAGGTTTATCCTTGGCATCAACATTCTTTTCTTTGGCTGCTTCCTCCTGTAATCTTTGTTCTTCAGCCAGCCTGTCAGCCTCTGCTTTAAGCTTTAGTTCTTTAGCTAATTTGGCTGCTTCTGCCTTAAGCCTAAGATCTTCAGCAAGCTTGGCTTCTTCTTCTTTTCTTAACTTATCTTCTGCCAGTTTGGCTGCCTCTTTAGCTTTTCTGCTTTCTTCCAAACGAATAGCTTCTTCCAATTTGGCTTGTTCTAGCTCTTCAAGCCTAGCCTCTTCAGCTTCTTGTTTTCTCTTTAACTCTTCTTCTTGAGCCCTTTCTCTGATCTCCATCTCTTCCATGGTCAAAAGATATGGAGCATCAGTATCCATATGTTCCTCCTCTTCCTCTTCTCCTGTTGCTGAAGCATTAAGCATTTCTATATCTGTAGGTGATACTGTGGGGGGTTTCATAGACAATCATAGCAGCATTGGTTCCTGTAGTGGACTCAGGAATTCTGCTAGATCCACCTGCTTCATTTGTTTGAGAAAACAAAGGAGGTAGAGGTTGATCAGCTTGGAAGGCATCTATTTTGCTGTAGAGGAGACCCAACTTAAGAGCTCTGTCATTTGCTTCTTCCACTGAGAGGCCTATGTTTGAGTGAGTAGATTCTTGTTCAGCAGTCATCGGTTCCTTCAGCTTCTCTTTCCTAATCCTTTCTTCTTCCAATTTAGTGTCTGCTTCAGTAAACGGTCTTTAATTGAGATTTGTTGGGTATTCGGCATTTTCAGCAAATTCATCAATGTCTTTGTCCCAATCTTCGAAAGTCATGTCCCTATCATCAATATCTTCAAGATTAACCTTCTTGTTGATGTTTGCATAGGCTTCTCTATAAACTGGACCTTCATCGGATTCGGTTTCTGAGTCAGACGGTTTTGGAGAAGGTGGTTGAGTGGGTTCAGGAATAGATTCAGGTTTCTTCTTGACTGGAATTTTGATCTTGAGTGTACCCCTCTTTTGTGTAGACTTGGTAGAACTACCAGAACTCCCAGACTTGCTACCTTTCTTCCCTTTCTTCTGCATGAACGAAGGTAGAACGACTTCGTCTAAGAACCCAACTTTGTCTTCCTTGAGAGCTTGGACGTAGTACTTGTAATTCTTACAAAGTTTCACTTTATCATTCAAGAGACAATCGGGAAATGGTTTTCCTTGTTTACGTGTGCTGGTGTCAAGTCTCTTAATCTGTCTGAGAGTGTTCTCATTTCTGAAAATGTTCTTGGCTTCATCATCCAGTCTTTGAGGAATATCGTCATAATCACGAAGGAAGCTTTCGATGAGAAGTTTGGTGAAACGAATGAATGGGATGTTAGTGGTTTTGTGTTGTATGTGCCACACAAAATATTCCCAAATAATACTAGCATAATCCACCTTTTTTACGTTTGCCACAGCCCAGAAGAGTTTGAGGTGTTGGAGCTTGGGGTGTTCGTGACCAGTGTCTCTGCCAGATAAAGACTTAGCAATCAGGATGTACAATGTTCTCCATGGTTGTAGAAGAAATATGATGTTGACCTTAGAGTGTCTAGTCACTACTTCTTCTGATTCATCGTAACCAATATCCCGTAACCATTCTATCAGCTCTTCCTCATTGGGTACTGGATCGTATTCTTCTTCTGGGCCAAGTTCGAGTAAACCAAGAACGTTTCAAAGAGTGTCAATGTCCACAGTAACATGTCTCTTATGAAGCATGCAAGTGAAGGACTCTTCCCCAAGGTCTAGCTGAAGTGTGCCAAAATTGGTGTATGTAGAAGCAGGCCACTGATGCTGACTTGGTGAACAGGATTTTGTTCGGGTGATAGAGGAGAGCATCCACAGCTACAATGCATGAAGATTCATTGCACGTGATTTTGTTGAAGTTGATTCTTAAGTTGTTCTTGCCTATCTTTCTGGAGTAATCCTCGGGAAAGGTTTCTTCCCAGGAGAGTTTTGGTTCAGGTTCTGGTCCATATGGAATGTTATTATGTTGTGCCATCTGAATTGATCATAAACAATCACAAACATAGCAATGATATACTTTGTTAGCTCAGACATTCAATTACATCATTATGCAGATTTTGAATTGATCAGTGGATGTTTTGTGTATAAACTGTTGTTATATGTTAAACTTGTGTTTTAGAAGTTAACACTTAGTAGAAACTCATAACAATCTAGTCACAACATGAGTTAATCATTACAAGAGTTTACACTTTTGAAATTTTACAACACTTAGACAAATTTCATGAATTAAGGCAATGATACGCGTAAGATGGAAATCCTACGCATAACATTTCTTATGCGTAAGAAATGAAATTAGGCGTAAGAGCAAAATCTACGCATAACATTATATGTTACGCGTAAGTTTAATCTTATGCGTAGGATTAAATCTTAAGCGTAAGATTAGAGCTTATGCAAAGGATTAAACCTTATGCATAAGTTTTGACTTATGTGTAAGTTTATAACTTATGCGTAAGAAATAACTTATGCGTAAGATAATATATTTTGCGTAAACATTGTCTTATCCAAGACAAGTTTTTCAAACGTGTCGAATCTTATGCGTAAGATTTCATCTTACACGTAGGATGAGTAACTTATGTGTAGAATCGTCTTTAACGAAAAATTCACCTTTGAAAAATTGTGTCTTGTGATTCCTGAAAGTGTTAAACACACCACTGATCAATATTTCATTCAAATTCATTCCAACACACTTAATACACACAACTTTACGCGTAAACATGTCTATACTCAAACTTATGCGTAGGATCGTATGAACAACTAATCACAATCGGATTCAAACATGTTTCTGGGTTAAATTTGGAATAGGGCAAGTGATCCTAATATGCTAAGGAACATGTGGACCAAGTTATAACAACAATTAACCATGGAATTAAAAGTTCATAACCGCAAGTGTATACGAACCCTAAATCCTAGATTCAAGATCCATGAAATGATTTTAAAGCAATTAAACCACAACATTGAGTTCCTAAGCATATATAGACACTATCCCCATCAACAATTAGAATCATAACACCCAAAATCAAGAACCCCTAAATCATCGTATGAACCCTAAATTCAAAATCAATCAATTGAGGTTTCTGGGTAAGATAGGAGTTAATAATCATTCAATCTAGCATCATGGAATCAAAACCCATTGACCAAATCACATCCTAACACCCTTAATCTCAAGGTCTTAATTTACACAAAACCCTAAATCAAATAAGAGCGATTTTGAAAGATTTAGCCGTTTGATTTTGATGAAATTAAAAACCCATGTTCACAATCATAATCAAGATTTTTTTTGTACTTACAGATTAGATGTTACACGATTGGATTAGCAGATTGAGCATGAGTCGTTGATTGGTTTGGTGAAGTAATAAATGTGTGAAACAGTTTAGCAGTAAATTATGGTGGGTCAATCATGTTTTGACTAAGGTTATTAAAGTTTCAATGATTGTCATTTTTAGTCCCTTAACCTGAACCTTTGTTTCAACAAGTATACTTATTAGCTTCACATCATAACTTTCGTAAACTACACCAAGTCTTAGAAAAGAACAACTTGTGGAATTTTACTCCCCCTCGACCTTAGACCGAAGTCTCTCAAAAATAAAAGTTTATTATAAAGGTCAAGGAAAGTATCCCGAAAAACTCTTTGAAGCATCACATTTGATAAAACATAATATTTTTGGTAAAATGCAAGTACGTAGTAAATATTACGAAAATTGAAAAATACTTTACCTCCCCCTCAACACTTGTTTTTGATCATATTTGACGACGTTTATAAAAATAGTGTTGAAAAGAGTGGTTGTACTTGCATTTTTTTTTAAAGAAACAATATAAAATCTTTTTGTGTTTTTGTTGGTTTTATATTTTTGTATTTTGTTTTTGGAAAAATATTTGCAAAGATAGTTTTGATGTTTGACGATCAATTGTGTTTTAAAAACTTTTCCAGATCATCTAGAGTCAAACATCGCATACCAATTTGGTGAACTAGACTAGCAAACCTTGATGGTGCTAAGGATTTGGTAAGTGAGTCCGCCAATTGGTACTCAGTTCCAACAAAATATAATTCAACGGTACCCTTTTCAACATGCTCTTTGATGAAATGATATCGGAGATCAATGTGTTTGGATTTGCAGTGATGAACTATGTTGCAGGAAATAGCAATGGCACTTTTGGAATCACAGTAGAACGGAATCTTGTTGAACAGGTAGCCATAATCCTTAAGTTGTGATCTCATCCAGATGACTTGAGCACAACAAGCAGACATAGCTACATATTCAGATTCTATAGACGACAGTGATGTGCAGTCTTGCTTCTTAGATTGCCATGACACAAGTTTATCTCCGAGAAACTGTAATCCACCAGATGTACTTTTGCGTGTGTCTAAACATCCTGCATGATCAGCATCTGAAAAAGCAATTAGTTCAAAACCAGAATCCTTCGGATACCAGATTCCCAAGTTAATGGTTCCCTTTATGTATCGAAGGATTCTTTTAACCTCACTGAGGTGTTTTTCAGTTGGTTTAGACTGATAGCGAGAACACATATAGACAGCAAATACTATATCAGGTCTACTAGCTGTGAGATACATGAGTGACCCAATCATACTACGGTATTTGGTAGGGTCAATCGGTGTCCCATGTCATTCCATGTTTCTTTAAAATTTCTAGAGCATATTTGGACTGATTTATAAAAATTCCACGGGGTGATTGATGAACTTGTAGTCCTAGAAAGAACGAAAGTTCACCCATCATGGACATTTCAAAATTATCTTTCATTAATTTTGCAAAATCATTAGAGTAACTTCTTTTTGTTGAAGCAAAAATAATGTCATCGACATAGATATGAACAACAAGTAAGTCCTCCCCGTAGGTTTTTGTAAATAGTGTTGGATCCACCGAACCTTTAGAAAATTTATTGGCCAGCAAGAAAGTTGAAAGTTTGTCATACCACGCCCTTGGGGCTTGTTTAAGTCCGTAGAGTGCCTTTTTGAGTCGGTAAACGTGATTGGGACGCTCAGGATCAACGAAGCCGTCTGGTTGGCTTACATAAACTTCTTCACGGAGTTCTCCATTAAGAAATGTTGTTTTCACATCCATTTGGTAAACAACCATGTTCCTGTGTGCTGCATAGGCCAAAAAGATCCGAACAGCTTCATGTCTAGCCACTGGAGCAAAGGATTCTGCAAAATCAAGTCCTTCTAGTTGGGAGTATCCTTTCGCTACCAGGCGTGATTTGTTACGTATGACTGTGCCTTCTGCATCTAGCTTATTTTTCCAAATCCATTTTAACCCGATGACAAATACTCCGTCAGGTCTTCCAACTAATTCCCAGACTTCTAATCGTATGAATTGCTGAAATTCCTCTTGCATAGATTAAATCCAGTTGTTATAAGTCATTGCTTCTTTAATGTTCTTAGGTTCTTCTTGACAAACTGTGAGTGTGATTGATGCTAAACCGTCAACCAAATTCAACCACGGATGTGGTCAAGATGGTCAAATAGCCTAGAGTCAATGCTCCGCGGAAGTATAGTGTTTCCCCGGGTCGTTATGTCCCGACGAGGTGTGGAAGGTTATCAAACGGCTTAGTGATCGGGTGAATTTGGATGAAAAGGGGTTTGAGATTGGTTTGAACTAAGGAATCTACAAGAGAATAGCTTAAATAAGCTATATAAACAAGACTGGAAAGCTAAGAAAAACCAAAAACGTTTAAAACTTAAAACGCGTACGTTCACGTTTAAATAAAACGTAAACGTACGAAATAAAAAGTAAAAACTGAAATCTGAAAACACCCAGGGGGTGAAAATGACTTTTTTACAAACAAAAATATAAAAGAAAATTTTTAGAAAAAGAAAATTAATTTTTACATTATTTAATTATTTATTATTAACTAATTACTATTTAATACTAATTATTAATATTAAAAACACTTAATTATAATTTAATACTAATTAAGTACTAAAAAGGTGAAAATAAAATTCCTAAAATTATAAAATAACTAAAAACAACTTTTAAAATTAAAAATAAGTATTTTTGTCTTTTTGTGGTTTTTCTATTAATTAATTACTAATTAATTACTAATTACTAATTAGACTATTTTAAATTATAAAAATTAGCAAATGAACAGTAAAAATTCTAAGAAAATTTATAAAATTATTTTACAACTTATAAAAGCTAGAAAAAATATAAAAACAAGGTTTTGCTTAATAAAAACTAATTATGCTATTTTAAACTTAATATTAATTAATAATTAATAAAACTAAAATTAATTCTAATAAATACTAAATGAGAAAATAAAAATATGAGAAAATTATTAAAAATACTTTAACTTAAAAGTAAATTAATAAAAATATAAAAATGCTAAGTTCTTAATAAAAATCTAAAAATGAAAAATATAATTTAAATTAAATTAAATAGAAACTATCACTTAAAATTACTTTGACTTTTTTGGATTTTTTCTTTACAAAACTATACTTACACCTAAAAACATAAACTTTTTGAAAAAACAAACTTTTTGGAACTCAAATATAAGCACAACAAGTGCTTATTAGCTTGACAGTTGACTTTGGTCAACTGTCCAAGCTATAAGCTTGAAACAAGCTTTAAGCTGAGAACCAGGGTTGGATTTAGGATCAAACAAACTCAAGGGACTTGTAATAAGCTGGAAAAATTAGAATGGTACCTTGGATAAGCTGATAAGATAAGATAAGCAATTCTAAAACCCAAACAAACAATTCTGACTCAGAAAGAGGGACAAGTTTGAGGTGTATAGCAGCCCTATCAAATGGGACTCAAAACTCAAAATAAGCTCAGGGACCTAAAGATGAGATTATTGGCTTCTCGAAAAGCCAATAAGCTCATTGTGGGACCCACCATGTAGGCCAGGGGAAGGGATGGAAATTAGGTTGCTGGGCTGAGTATCTGTGTGCAGGGCATCTCATTACCCTGCAAGTGACTTTGAGGTTGTATGGAACTCAGCACAAAAATCATAAAAATGGAATGAGCATGGTAATCCAGAGTACCGCTGGGGGACAATACACCTAAGAATTTTCAGGGTCTCAAACCAATTATAAAATTCTACAAAATTCACCAAACTTTTGGAAAAATCAGAAAACATGCATTTTGACTTTTAATGAAACATGAGAACTTTGACTTTTGTTGATTTTGGTTAGATCTAAATGGCTAAAAACATGCTTGTAAGTTAAAGTAAAACTAAAATAAGTTAAAATGACAACTTATATCATGATATGATAGCTTATGAGACTCAAAGACCACCACAATTAACTGTGGTGGTGGAATTTTTGTAAATTTGACTTTTGGTTGATTAAGGTACCAATTTATTGAGTCCTAGGACCTAACTATACCTAAAGCAACATGACTGAGCCTGAGACAACCACTAAAACACCTTTGAGGTCAGTGGATTCTACTAATCCAAACACCCCCTTACAAATCTGTTATGGTAATTTAAAAAGCAAATCAAAAATCTAATTAAGGAAACTAAGATCTTAACTTATACTAACATTAAATAAGCCAAGTTAAGCTGAATCTAGCAACACTTGCAGTACATAAACCTTGAATGTGAAATATTTGGAAAATGCTTACAATGGGGGCCAAACTGAGACAGATGTACCAAGGTAACAAAACCACAACCTACACCCCCCCTTGGGGTTCTAATACCCCTGCAATCCAAAATCAGCTATGAATCTTGCTTCAATCTTCTCCTCCACAGATTTTTTGATTATTTTTCTATTTATCACTTATTTTTTTGTATTTTTGAGAATTTTAATAAAAACTTGTGTAACTGCATCTGAAGCTTATAGAAGCTTGTAAATAACTTATATTGAGCTTATGGAATACTGAAACAACTTATAACAATCTTTAAGTTAAGTTGTCAATTTAACTTAGAAAATGCCAAAAGTTAATGTATAAAAGAGAACTTAATTTAAATTGCAAAGATGGCTTAAATTATACAAATTAATCTTAATACAACATTTTTAAACTTGAAAACAGAACTAGGAAATACATTAAGATAAAAACGACATGTGAAAAATAAAATTACACTACTCCTATCACTACTGCCTCTTTCTCTCTTTTTCTTTTCTTTTTATAAGCCTTGGAGCATCCTCTGACTTTCCCACCATGCTTATGAGCCATTGGATGGCCATCTTTCATCTCAGCCGTTCAAATGTGTTTTGGCGCCAAATTGGTTTGGGCAAAGATAGTGGGATAGGTGAGCTTATTTAATGAAGTGCGGAGGGCGGTTGGTGTGGCAGATGAGAGGTTGGTGAGTGGTATTAATGGGGTAGCATGGAGGGGGGGGGGAAGTTTCCTGGAAATTAGGGGAGGTGTTGGGAGGTTAGGGATGGGTCAAAGGTGTGTTTGACCGGTTTTTAAATAAAAACGGGGTTAAGGTTTTGGGCTTGGTGGGCTATGGAGGTAATTGGATCTGGCCATGGGGATAGTGGACTTGGATTGGTTTTGGTTTATGGTTTATGATATAAATTTCAAGGGTCTGTTTGATTGTAATACCAAAAGGACCAACTTTGCAATTTTTCAAAAGGTTAGGGACTGATTTTGTAATTTGCCAAAAGTAACCATAAGGATCAAACCTGCCAATCACCAATATTTCAAAAACCATTTTTTTTGCATTTTCATTTTTCAAAATTTCCCGGGGACCAAATTTGTAAATTTCCAAACCTCGGGGACTAAACTTGCAATTTTCTGAAAATTTCACCCAAGGACTATTTGTGATACATTTTGATTTTCCAAGGGCAAAAAATGATTTTCCTTTCAAAAATACCCCACCAGGGACCAAAACTGCCAAAGTTTGAAACTCCAAGGACTGAATTTGTAAATTTCCAAAACTTTTCCAATTTTTCACCAAAGGACAAAATATGACAACTTATGATTGTAAAAGGACCTTTGGTGATAATTTTCTATATTTTGAATATCCAGGGACTAGTTTTGTAATTTTATGAAAGTTGGGGGACTGAAACTGCCAATTTTGCAAACTTTGTACGTTTTTCATTTGTTTTTACTCGTTTTGCATCTAAAACATATAAAACACAATTTTGAAATATTTTTAGTATTTTGATGCATTTCAGAGTGTTTTTGTATGTTTTGCAGTTCATATTAGACCAAAAATGATGAGTGTTTGAGCACTCATCAATCCCCCACACTAAACTATTGCTAGTCCCTAGCAATACTGTTTTGAAAACTTGATGGATTTGAAAAAACTCTTTACCAAAAGCCATCACTTCTGGAGTAGCCAGGTGTAAGAACTGTGGCACACCTGATAACCGTGTGATTTTGAGCAAACCACCAGCTGTCAACGGATTTGATTCGTCTTTACCAGGAGCCGTTTGCTCCTGGACTAGCCAGCTCTTGACGGAATAGTCAACATCTTGGTGAGCTGATTACCAATTATGGATTTTCCACTGCCTTTACCACAAGCCATAATCTTGCGGGCTAGCCAACTCATTCACGTTTTAGGATATGGCGAGTTGAGGTACCATACAATTTTGGGCAAATTGCAAGCCGTAAACGGATTTGAGATGTCTTTACCAAGAGTCGTTTGCTCCTGTACTAGCCAATCCCTTTTGTCGCTTAGACAAGGCGGACTGATAACCACACAAATTTTGAAGCACCAGTGAAAAATTTTAAAAATTTTTGAAATTTTTGGCTAAAAACGGGGGTATTATATAGTAAAATGTGATAAACTTCGCTAGAATAGCGAATACCCCCCCCCCCCCCCCACACACACTAAGCATGAATATTGTCCTCAATATTCAAAGTCCCGGCTATTATGCCGACTCTTTGAACGTAAAAGGGCAACATTACAAGCTAAGCGTGGAAAATACCATTTTGTTTTTTTATTCACGTCATAAGTAACCATAGCATGGGGGACTCCCCCACACTTAGGGTGAAAACCCTATAAACATGCTACTATTTTTGTTTACCGAGTCGCTAGCTTGACTCGACCCCGAATTCATTTGTCCTTGGGGAAGCATGATGTGGAAGAGACAATCTCAATCGGACTTTCATTCAAGATGTTTGGACAAACATTTGAAGCACGTGAAAGTTCCACACCAATGAGATAAGTATCCGGCTCAAGATAATGGTACATGAAAATGCCGGGATCAAAGATGGTATCCTCACTCCCGAAGGAGTGAAGAAGAGGAGAAATCACCTGGTAGGTGAAGGAAAGAAGAGAGATCTGAATAGCAATTAAGATAAGAACTTCCTCCTCAAGAAATGCATATTCAAGTGGAGGAGGCAAGTCCTTGAGCTTGATCTCAGGAAATTTATCAGTTTTCTCAACTGATTTGATTTCCTCATTATGAAGTTGTTTGGGTGGGAGAGGGGGGAATGGATCTTCGTTTAACAAACTTTCTAGAAAAAGAATGTCCCCCTCAAGATCAAGATAATTATCATCAACTTCATATGAAATTGAACTATCTTCAGTAAGAAAAGCCTCGAATTCGTCCAGACCATTTTCACTTCCGGAGGAAGTGGATTGATCTGAGTAAGTTCAATCGAAGGATCACGAGTAAGTAAGAATTCTAACTCTCTCAAATCCGCATCAAAGTCAAAGACTTCATTTTCATCCCTTGGTGGGATGGGATCCATATGAGAGAGTTCATCAGCGAACTCTTCAAGAAGAAAGTCAACATCAGAGTGGAGAAGTGATGCATCAACAAATTCAATGTCTCCATAAGATAAACAATCATCACTGGAATCAGAGACAGTCTCAATTTGATCATTTGGATTATTAGGGGGTGAATGAATATCACACACTTGATCAAAAGTCCCCTGTCACTCTCCTGAGATTGGGACAAGGATCTCAACACTAGACTTTATTAATTCGTCCGATTCCTTATCATGAATAGTGCTAAGATGCTCATCCCCCATGTTCGGAGAGAGAGTGTGAACTTCGGGTGTGATAACAACAGAATCAGGGAGTTGAGAAGGACTAGCATTCATGGATTGTACGAGTTCCATTTGATCTTCTGCTAGTGATTCAATTATATTCTTTTCTCCCTGTATATCCATGGAAGGAATCACAACTGATGGAATGAATCTTTTTGAATAATAACAATATTATCTTCATCATCATCATTGTCATCATCGTCATCATAAAGAGCAGCATAGCGAAGATTAACACGTATTTTAGCCGCTCTTTGCTCAGCAAGTAACTCTTCCATGCTCATTTCATTTCTGGCATCTCGTTCTTCGGCAAGTAATTCTGCCATGGATTTCTCACGAGAATATTGAAACGATGTAGTAGAAAACTCCTCCTTAAATTCTTTAAGTTTCTCAAGAACCTCATGACAAAGGTCTTGCGGGTATTGAGGAGTTGCTTGGGTAATTTGGTATTGTGGAGGTGGGTCTTGAAACGAATAGTCGTAATTGTTACAAGGAAATTGATTCCCTGTTTGACAATCAGAGCTAGTGTGTGGACCTCCACAATACTCACAACAGTAAAACTGATGTGGCTGTGGGTCATATGTGCTGAAGTCATAATTGTTATCAGGAAACTGCTCATAGACAAGCGTGTTCTTGATAGACAATCAGAACTGTAGTGTGAACCACCACAGTACTCACAACAGTGAAACTGTTGAGTCTGGCTTGGTGTATCTTGATACGAAGCATCATTGGAATTTGGGTAATGTGATTCTTGCTCGTATGAATGTGATGGGTAATTGGAAAAATTTGAAGAGTCGTTGAATGAGTTTTGATTAGGATCATAAGCAAATGAATTACTCGACCCACAAAACAAACAACTCTCGTTTTGAATATCATTACCACATTGCACACATGTACACCAACGACATGGTAAACCAAAAAGCGGCTCACCACAACCGACACAAAGAACAAAATCTCGAGGTGGGACAAGTGGTGTGCTCTTAGAGCTAGCAATTTCCACCACTTCCGTTATGGTCTTGGGTTTTGGTTCTTGATAAATGTGAAGATTGGGCAAGTCATGTTTTTCAGTCACTGCCCTAAGCTCAGCACGTTTGCTTGACAAACTTTTGACCGTAAACCGTGAAAGGTTAGGATCAATTCTTGAAGGTTTGTCATTAATAGCACGTATCTCGGGCTTGGAAGAATTTGGTGAATCATTGAGAGAATTTGGACTTATGAACAGATTGCACAAAACACAAAATCTGTTACTACAATTATTGCCACATTTCTCACAAATACACTGGAGACAACGAAAGCCGTTCTCAATCGGGCTTTTACAGTGAAAACACGTGTAGCCGAGAGACGCCATAAGAATTATACATGAGATGGGTATAAGAAGGTAGAATCAAACTGATAGAGGGTAAGGAAAAATATTTTTGGGTTTTTATGGAAAAATATGAACAAAGATGGATAATATACAAAGGGATGAATCCCAAACTCACTAATACGCAAAACCGTTTAGAATAGCGCGCACACCTCCCCGGCAACGGCGCCAAAAATTGATTGATGCTAAACCGTCAACAAAATTCAACCACGGATGTGGTCAAGATGGTCAAACAGCCTAGAGTCAATGCTCCGCGGAAGTATAGTGTTTCCCCGGGTCGTTATTTCCCGACGAGGTGTGGAAGGTTATCAAACGGCTTCGTGATCGGGTGAATTTGGATGAAAAGGGGTTTGAGATTGGTTTGAACTAAGGAATCTACAAGAGAATAGATTAAATAAGCTATATAAACAAGACTGGAAAGCTAAGAAAAACCAGAAACGTTTAAAACTTAAAACGCGTACGTTCACGTTTAAATAAAACGTAAACGTACGAAATAAAAAGTAAAAACTGAAATCTGAAAACACCCAGGGGTGAAAATGACCTTTTTACAAACTAAAATATAAAAGAAAATTTTTAGAAAAAGAAAATTAATTTTTACATTATTTAACTATTTATTATTAACTAATTACTATTTAATACTAATTATTAATATTAAAAACACTTAAATATAATTTAATACTAATTAAATACTAAAAAGGTGAAAATAAAATTCCTAAAATTATAAAATAACTAAAAACAACTTTTAAAATTAAAAATAAGTATTTTTGTCTTTTTGTGGTTTTTCTATTCATTAATTACTAATTAATTACTAATTACTAATTAAAATATTTTAAATTATAAAAATTAGCAAATGAACAGTAAAAATTCTAAGAAAATTTCTAAAATTATTTTACAATTTATAAAAGCTAGAAAAAATATAAAAACAAGGTTTTGCTTAATAAAAACTAATTATGCTATTTTAAACTTAATATTAATTAATAATTAATAAAACTAAAATTAATTCTAATAAATACTAAATGAGAAAATAAAAATCTGAGAAAATTATTAAAAATACTTTAACTTAAAAGGTAATTAATAAAAATATAAAAATGCTAAGTTCTTAATAAAAATCTAAAAATGAAAAATATAATTTAAATTAAATTAAATAAAAACTATCACTTAAAATTACTTTGACTTTTTTGGATTTTTTTCTTTACAAAACTATACTTACACCTAAAAACATAAACTTTTTGAAAAAACAAACTTTTTGGAACTCAAATATAAGCACAACAAGTGCTTATTAGCTTGACAGTTGACTTTGGTCAACAGTCCAAGCTATAAGCTTGAAACAAGCTTTAAGCTGAGAACCAGGGTTGGATTTAGGATCAAACAAACTCAAGGGACTTGTAATAAGCTGGAAAAATTAGAATGGTACCTTGGATAAGCTGATAAGATAAGATAAGCAATTCTAAAACCCAAACAAACAATTCTGACTCAGAAAGAGGGACAAGTTTGAGGTGTATAGCAGCCCTATCAAATGGGACTCAAAACTCAAAATAAGCTTAGGGACCTAAAGATGAGCTTATTGGCTTCTCAAAAAGCCAATAAGCTCATTGTGGGACCCACCATGTAGGCCAGGGGAAGGAATGGAAATTGGGTTGCTGGGCTGAGTATCTGTGTGCAGGGCATCTCATTGCCCTGCAAGTGACTTTGAGGTTGTGTGGAACTCAGCACAAAAATCATAAAAATGGAATGAGCATGGGAATCCAGAGTACAGCTGGGGGACAATACACCCAAGAATTTTCAGGGTCTCAAACCAATTATAAAATTCTACAAAATTCACCAAACTTTTGGAAAAATCAGAAAACATGCATTTTGACTTTTTAAGAAACATGAAAACTTTGACTTTTGTTGATTTTGGTTAGATCTAAATGGCTGAAAACATGCTTGTAAGTTAAAGTATAACTAAAATAAGTTAAAATGACAACTTATATCATGATATGATAGCTTATGAGACTCAAAGACCACCACAGTTAACTGTGGTGGTGGAATTTTTGTAAATTTGACTTTTGGTTGATTAAGGTACCAATTTATTGAGTCCTAGGACCTAACTAAACCTAAAGCAACATGACTGAGCATGAGACAACCACTAAAACACCTTTGAGGTCAGTGGATTCTACTAATCCAAACACCCCCTTACAAATCTGTTATGGTAATTTAAAAAGCAAATCAAAAATCTAATTAAGGAAACTGAGATCTTAACTTATACTAACATTAAATAAGCCAAGTTAAGCTGAATCTAGCAACACTTGCAGTACATAAACCTTGAATGTGAAAAATTTGGAAAATGCTTACAATGGGGGCCAAACTGAGACAGATGTACCAAGGTAACAAAACCACAACCTACACCCCCTTGGGGTTCTAATACCCCTGCAATCCAAAATCTGCTATGAATCTTGCTTCAATCTTCTCCTCCAATGATTTTTTGATTATTTTTCTATTTATCACTTACTTTTTTGTATTTTTGAGAATTTTAATAAAAACTTGTGTAACTGCATCTGAAGCTTATAGAAGCTTGTAAATAACTTATATTGAGCTTATGGAATACTGAAACAACTTATATCATTAAGTTAAGTTGTCAATTTAACTTAGAAAATGCCAAAAGTTAATTTATAAAAGAAAACTTAATTTAAATTGCAAAGATGGCTTAAATTATACAAATTAATCTTAATACAACATTTTTAAACTTGAAAACAGAACTAGGAAATACATTAAGCTAAAAACGACATGTGAAAAATAAAATTACACTACTCCTATCACTACTGCCTCTTTCTCTCTTTTTCTTTTCTTTTTATAAGCCTTGGAGCATCCTCTGACTTTCCCACCATGCTTATGAGCCATTGGATGGCCATCTTTCATCTCAGCCGTTCAAATGTGTTTTGGCGCCAAATTGGTTTGGGCAAAGATAGTGGGATAGGTGAGCTTATTTAATGAAGTGAGGAGGGGGGGTTGGTGTGGCAGATGAGAGGTTGGTGAGTGGTATTAATGGGGTAGCATGGAGGGGGGGGGGAAGTTTCCTGGAAATTAGGGGAGGTGTTGGGAGGTTAGGGATGGGTCAAAGGTGTGTTTGAACGGTTTTTAAATAAAAACAAGGTTAAGGTTTTGGGCTTGGTGGGCTGTGGGGGTAATTGGATCAGGCCATGGGGATAGTGGACTTGTATTGGTTTTGATTTATGGTTTATGATATAAATTTCAAGGGTCCGTTTGATTGTAATACCAAAAGGACCAACTTTGCAATTCTTCAAAAGGTTAGGGTCTGATTTTGTAATTTGCCAAAAGTAACCATAAGGATCAAACCTGCCAATCACCAATATTTCAAAAACCATTTTTTTTGCATTTTCATTTTTCAAAATTTCCCGGGGACCAAATTTGTAAATTTCCAAACCTCGAGGACTAAACTTGCAATTTTCTGAAAATTTCACCCAAGGACTATTTGTGATACATTTTGATTTTCCAAGGGCAAAAAATGATTTTCCTTTCAAAAATACCCCACCAGGGACCAAAATTGCCAAAGTTTGAAACTCCAAGGACTGAATTTGTAAATTTCCAAAACTTTTCCAATTTTTCACCAAAGGACAAAATATGACAACTTATGATTGTAAAAGGACCTTTGGTGATAATTTTCTATATTTTGAATATCCAGGGACTAGTTTTGTAATTTTATGAAAGTTGGGGGACTGAAACTGCCAATTTTGCAAACTTTGTACGTTTTTCATTTGTTTTTACTCGTTTTGCATCTAAAACATATAAAACACAATTTTGAAATATTTTTAGTATTTTGATGCATTTCAGAGTGTTTTTGTATGTTTTGCAGTTCAGATTAGACCAAAAATGATGAGTGTTTGAGCACTCATCAGAGTGCATAGATACAAGTTTCTCCATCAGTGTGAAGTCGTTGTCTCGTCATTACAGGTGCATCTGGATGGCCAATAATATGAACTAGTGGATGGTCTCGAGTCCATTTGTATGTCGAAGGGTGTAGTTGATAAGTATCTCGCATGTTAGCAGGATCCAAATTGCGTGTGGACGACTCAGCTACTTCAGGAAATGTAGGAGCCGGTGTAAACGGGTTAATGAATGCATTAGGATCATACTCTGCGGTTTGTGGAACTGATTGTGGTGTAGGAGCTTCAGCTGATTGTTGTGAGTTGAAAACAGTTTGTTCTGCTGTAAATGGTGGTGCAATTGGAGGACCGTCTTTCTCAACAGTAGTTGTAGTTTGTTGAGGTGAGTCAGGTACTTGAATGTTATCAGGTTGAGCAGCGGAATTGGGTGAGACTTCAGTAGAACGGTATTCAATTGTATCATCAAACAGTGGAGCAAACAAGGTTTCCAATTCTTTGCGGTTGAGGGGCAATGGTTCAGCCGAAGAGTCCGGAGAGTTAAGACGGTTGAATTCGGGTCCTAAGCTGTGTTGCTCAGAAGCCATTTGTGTGAGTTCATCAAAATTAGCGTGAATAGTTTCTTGAATTTCTCTTGTTCGAAGATTCCATATCCGAAAACCTTTAGAATTTTCACAGTATCCAACGTACACTCCGATGTCAGCCTTTGCTTTAAGTTTACCTAAATCATCACGATCATTTTTCGGATAACAAAGTGCTCCAAATACATGAAAGTAATCGATGTTCGGTTTTCTTTTGTGAACAATTTGATAAGGTGTTTTGCGATGGCATTTTGTGATCATGCAACGGTTTTGGGTATAACATGCGGTTGAAACAGCTTCCGCCCATAAGTAATCTGGTAATTGAGCATTAATCAACATTGTTCTAGCAGCTTCCACTAACGTCCTGTTGCGTCTTTCAACAACTCCATTCTGTTCTGGGCTTCTAGGAATAGATGTTTGATGTTCGATTCCCACTTTCTCAAAATATGACCGAAGTGTCTGATTTTTAAATTTTGTTCCATTGTCAGTTCTGACTATTCATACCATGTTGCGTAACTGAACTTGAATTTTAGTGAGAAAAGTGATGATCATAGAAGGAGCTTGATCTTTACTTCGTAGAAAATAAACCCAAGTCCATCTGGAGTAATCATCCACAATTACAAGTATGTAGCGTTTACCGTTGATACTTTGAACACGCATCGGACCACACAAATCCATATGAAGCAATTGTAAAACATGATTCGTACTGTGCTCAGATTTAGAAGGAAAATGAGCCCGAGTACTTTTTCCTTGTTCACAGGCTGAACATAAGTGATCTTTGGTAAAACGGAATCTTGGAAATCCATCAACAAGTTTGTGACGAGCAAGTTCAGTCATGGTTTTGAAATTCAAATGCGAAAGACGTTTATGCCATAACCAAGATTTAGTCGATTCCGCTTTGGAGAGAAGACATATCGGAGATGTAGCAATCATATCTGACATTGATATTGTATAAAGATTAGAACCACGTGAGCCAGACATTAGATCGTTTCCTTGTAAGTCACGAACGAAACAAGTTTTCTCACGAAATGCGACTTCTAGATCTCCATCAAAAAATTGACCAACAGAGAAAAGGTTGTGTCCAAGGCCTTCCACATAATAAACACGACTGATCTCAATGTTCCCACTGACATAATCACCATATCCCATGATTAAAGCGTAATGATCATTCCCGAATCTGACAGTACCAATGAACTTTGAAACAAAGTTGTTTAACAGTTTGAGATTGCCTGTCATATGTCGGGTGCATCCGCTATCAACAATCCAGAGAACAATCTGTACCACCTGCATCACAAGAAGACGACAAGGATGGAACAGAAGTAAGGGTGGAACCCAAAGAAAGTGCGGGTTCCTGTTTGATAGAAGCACATGTATTCAATAATTTAGGAATCCATTTAAAGTCTGGTTTATATTGTAACCAACGTTGCCAATTCCAACTAGTTTTTGCTTTCTTTTTGGTGAATTCACTAGTAATGGGCTTGTTCCTAGATTTGTTCTCTTTAATTATGGGGGTGACTTCAACATCATTAGAAACCGTAGAAGGCGGTTTTCCTAATATAGACTTAGAGGCAGTAGTGGGCCTAGAAGGAGTGCTTGTCCTACGTTTCTTATGACGATTGAGAAGAGAATTAGCTATACATTTTGTATGAACACCAGATGATACGCTTTTACGACAAAACACACAAGATGCATTAATATTCAAAACATTCAAAGGTTCATCATTTGTTACATTTAGATTTTGATTACAATTTGCCAGATTAGAATCTAAATCTGATGCAACATGAGTTTTATTCAAATTCCTAAGTTGATCTTCTACTTCTGGAGCTTCTAGTGGTCCTCTTTTACGTTTCAAGATCCTATTCTTCTTGTTACTTTTGCGCTTGGGTCTGCTAACGCTATTAGTAGAGACTAGTCCTGTGGAAGTGGAGTTATCAACATTAGTGTTTTGAACAAAATTTCCTTTAGCTGTTTTTTCTAATTGATACAATCCTGGTGCTATCACCGTGGTGTCAACAAACTTTCCTTTTTGAAGTAGCTTAATTTTCTCTTTCAAATCAATAATGATGTGATTCTTATCCTGAATATCAAACTCAAGTAAACCATTGCAATATTTGATGTCATCGCGGTTTTGTTGCCATTCGACGTTTTCAATTTTTAAATCCGTAATTTCTTTCTCGTATTTGAGACACAGACTTTTTAAAGACTCGTTGTTTTCGCAAAGCTGACAAGAGTTTGAATTATTTTGACTTTGGAGTTTCAGTTCCATTTCAATACTTTGAGCTTGACACCATTCAAGCCTTTGTTTGAGTAGACAATTTTCTTTTGAAAATTGTTTTGTCACATCATCATTCTTAATTCTCAGCATGTCATTTTCCTGTTTAAGTGTCTCAATTTCCACATTCGACAAGTTATTATCTACACAAAGATCATCCATAAGCATAGAGGTACCAGATGTATAGAGATCATTCATGATAGCAGACAAAATATCAGCATTGAGAACTTGTTCCAAGAGTCGATCAGCATCATTTTTTAAAATTCTATTTCTTTGCTTTTGAACCAAAATCGCATTTTCAGTTGAGTTGAAAGCATTTATCATTGATTTGACCTCGTTTTGAAGTTCCTGTTCCCACCGTGTAGCACAGAGACGGAGGTGTTTGACAATTGGCAACATTTGTTTTTGAAAAATATCTCTCTTTTCTCACTCATAAGCGGATTGAAAAGTTTCAATTTTTATTTCAGAATTACGTTCAATTGTTTCCTCCAAGATTTCGATGTCGGCCATAAAAGTTTTGCAATAATTTAAAACACGACAACTTTCAGGTAAAGGTGTAGCTTCACCGGATGATGGTAAAGGACCATTTATTTGTGCTACAGGTTGGACAAGGGCCGCATTAGAGGATGAAACATATGACTCAGTGACATACCATGATTTCTCAGGTAATTCCTTTTGAGGAATAAAAGATTTAGAAATATGAGGAGCTTGTGAATAATCATATGGTGTCCAATATTCGACATGACTCATTTTTGATCGACTCTCGTCTTCAAGTTCTTCCTCTTCCTCAGTATCAAAAACAACAGTACGCAAAATCGTATTATCAAGCATATGTTCCATACTGTAAATCTTAGGATTTTCTTTGAATGCTGTGTGAAGAAACATTGATTTGAAATCGCCAAGTGCAAATCCTTTATCGGGTCTCGATTTTAAAGTAAATTTCTGAATTATTGTGACAGAGCCCCCGGTTTTGTAAACTATATTACGAAATTCTTTGAGTTGTTTTTCAAGATCAACAATCTCACCGAGTAAGTTATCTATATACTTCCTTTTCCGTATTTTATGTTCACAAAAATCCTTTTTGCAACTGGACAATTCTGTTTCTATTTTTGAAAGTACTTTTTGAAGACGTTCAACTTGCATTTTCAGTTCACACTTTTCAATTTCAAGTTTAGAAATCAACTTTTCGTTTAACTCAATTAAATCTTGCATTTTGTGTTGAAGATCTTGCTCTTTGTTGTAAGATTCTTGAAAAGCTTTTTCAAAACTTTTAGCATGTTTAATCTTGTCTTCCTGATTTGAAGGTTGTATTTTATAACACTCAATATCTCTTGCAAGTGACGCATTTGTTTCTTTTAAGGTTTTGTTTTTCTCATTGCATTTTATGATTT
The DNA here is from genome assembly GCA_030686995.1 of Artemisia argyi. Taxonomy (NCBI): domain Eukaryota; kingdom Viridiplantae; phylum Streptophyta; class Magnoliopsida; order Asterales; family Asteraceae; genus Artemisia; species Artemisia argyi. The sequence continues at coordinate 82,438,006 of CM060700.1, read as the reverse complement.
GCAATTGTTGAGCATTCAGTTGTTTGGATAACAATATGAGGTCAGGGTCTGGATCAAACGATGGTTCATGTTGTTCTATATGATCATTTTTATCATTCTCAATAGGATCATCAAATGAAACAACTGTGTCATCATAAAATATGACAATTGTGCTTATTTGTTCATCTGTTTGAGAAGATGAAGATGAGTCAGATGGAACAACTTGCGCCATATCTGATTCAGAAGCAGAAGGTGAGGTTATTTCATGTATTAGGCATGCTTTGAGGTCATGTACCTGAGATAAGCCGTCAGTGTCATACACTGGACCTGAATCATTAAACTGAAGTTCCTGCATGTTGGCCATAAGCATCACAGCTGCATTGGCTTCCAGATCTTCCATGTCATCGTCATTGTTCACATTTGCCATGAAATTGTTTTCCTGCTCAGGGAAATGTCCATCTTTTTCATCTTGAAGAGCCATGAGTAATGCCTGCTTGTGAAACTTACTACCCCGAGTTCTCGGTTTAGGACATGTTGTCGCTATATGACCTTTTTCATTACAGTTATAACACCACACTGCATTCCCAGAGTTTGAGTTTCTAGTTTCAACTGGTTCAGACCTTTGCTGAGAAGAACCTGAGTTGTTCCTGAACCCTCCATTGTTATTAAACCTCTGACCATTCCCAAAATTTCCTAAAGAATTTCCTGAACCAGATCGACCATAGTTACGATTCTGAATTTCCACTCTTCCATCATTGATAACAGCTTGATTCCTTGTGTTAGAAGATGAATGTTGACGGTTGTTTGTTTTGTTGGAGAATTTGCTAAAAGCACGAGCAATAAGAGCAAGTCCCTGATTCAACGTATTAAAGTCATCATCGTCATCTTCATTGGAGTTGGAGTAATATACTGCATCATTAATGTTTAATGGAACAAGTTGAGTAGAAGTATTCAGTGGAGATGAATCATAAGGGACCATTTGGTTCGAGGTAGAAGATTGTGGATAACTGAAGTAGTTTTTGTCTTGAACATATGCATGATTTGACATTGGTGGTGGAGCATAGGGAGATTGAGCTACGAGTGCCAAAGAATTTGATGTTGGTGATGGTGAGTATCCTCCTCGAAGAGCTCGATCTTTTTCACTTCAGGTTCATGGTGTTTCAGAAAATCATACAACAATCCATATGGTGCATCATGAAGATTTTTGGTTTGTCGAACGAATGTCACATATTTATGCCAATCCGGACCAAGACTACCAACAAATTTGGAGTTCACTGCGATCCTTGGTACCGTGATTTTGTGTCATTCCAAATCATTTACCACATTAGTGAAACAATGATAGTAGGATTCAAGTGACTCTCCTGGTTCAATTGTGATGTCAGTGTATTCCATGTAGAGTTTGGATTCCATATCATCTTTGTTCAATTGAGTGCCTTCCATAAGGAGATGAACATGTTCCCACATAGCTTTGGCTGTTTTCTGAGCATCGACACTTCGATAAATTGGATTAGGTATTCCTTGAAGTATATAAGCCATTGCATACTCATCAGCTTCACGATGTAGTTTCTGTTCTTCTGTGAGTTGAGATTCTGGAAGAGGTCTCTCTGCAGGAGCACGTGGAGGATCAGAAGTTGGATCACCAATGTCAAATTTTGTTGGCCACTCAAATGGTCCTTCAAGTATCACTTGTTTTAAAAATTTCCCATGAGGTTTCTTTAGTTCAAGAAATCTTAAGAATCGACTTGACCATTGAACATAGTTCCCAGGTGTTAGCATTGGAGGTGTTTCAAGTGATCCCGCCTCATGTCTGGATTGTTGAGTTGTAATAACTTCAGACATTCTATTAAACCAGTGAGGTTGTTTGGAGGAAAACTGAGTGTTTTGTTGTGACATTTGATATGGTTGTTGTTGAGGAATGATTTGATGTTGTTGCATCATGAGATATTGTGGTGGTGGATTAAACGGTTGTTGATGAAAGTGTGATTGTGAAGGTTGTTGATATGATGTTGATGTTGCTGAGGATTAGAGATGTAGTAATGTGGTTGTTGAGACATCTTAGAACACTTGTGTGAGAATGGATCTTTGTAGAAGATTGAAATGCACGTTCCTTTGGTTAAGATCAAAAAACCCTGGGGTAAGTTGAAATCTTACGCGTAAAACTGAAACTTATGCGTAGACTTCAAAGTTACGCGTAAAGGTTGTATGCGTAAACTATAAAGTTATGCGTAAGATTTACCTTATGCGTAAGTTTTAAGCTTATGCGTAAGATTCTTATGCGTAAGGTTCAAAGACCAAACAAATCTTTCAAACTTATCCAAGCTTGAAAGATATCCGTAGTCGAAGTATTCCACTAACTTATCCAAGCTAGGGAAGTACTGAGTCACCGTAACACAAGGAGAAGACCTTTGATGAAACTTAAGCGTAGATTCCAGCAACTTACGCGTAAGATTAAATCTTATGTGTAAGATTAAACTTCTGCGTAGAAAGTCAACTTCTGTGTAGGATGAAACTTCAGCGTAGAACTTAGGCGTAGGAATTGAGCTTTCGCGTAGGATTTAAGCGTAGAATACCAAGTTATGCGTAGAAAGAGGGTTTTGACCAAAGTTATGCGTAGGAAAGGGGTTTTGACCAAAGTTATGCGTAGAAGGGACAAAAAAACACTGTTGACAGCTTTTAATCGTACTATTCACCAAACTTACGCGTAAGATGGTCAGAAACTTGAAAAATCACAAATTTTTTGAAGAAAAATGCTTAGAAATAAGGTACTTTTGATCAAATAACTTCACCAATACTTAGAAAACACTAACTATTGAAGATTTTGCGTAGAATGAGTAGAAAAAACCTTAAAAATCAAAACTTTATGCAAAATCTAAGCTTCTAAACACTATATTAACCTTGAAACTTATCCAAGCTTCAAGATTTGAGTGCAAGAAACAAAGAAAAAAGCAAAAAGATGATGAAAGACACCCTAAATCCCACGTTAACACCAAGAAAAACACTTCAATCTCTATTAGGCGAATGATACCACTTGTTAGGTCACCATTTTGTAAACACAAGTATGAGAAATGAGATGAGAATAAGAGATGGTTGATTATAAGACTTATGAAGATTAAAAGAACAAGAGTTTCATTAAGGTGATCAAATAACCAACAAGATTAATGTTTACATAAGCTTAGTATATATAGGGGAGGAGTAGGGCAACACTCCCTTCCTCCCTCACTCATCATAAACGTGGGCTTTCAAGGCCCATTGGACATAATACTTAAGCCTAATAACTTAAAACATAATGAAATAAATAACTAAGCAACCTATTACAAAAGGTAATGACCGAGACTTGACTAAAATACAAAAGTATGTTCCCAACACGTTATACATCTGACGCCGTCAACTAGCCACCAATACTCTTCTCGGATTGCCTAGATCCAGATCTGACGCCGTCACATGTAATTCATCATATGACGGTCACGTGTAAATTTGCTCTTGACAGCCTTTGCATCCCAAAGCATGACGCCATCACACTTTAAATCCCAAAAACATTCTGGCGCGTCTCGTATATACTTTATATCCACCTCTTTGCCAACATATGACGCCGTCACATGCAAAGCTTTTCGCCGTCAGGTACTATTTCCAGCTTGATTTTGGAGACTTTGCCGTTTTCTTCACTTTTCGCTCCAAAAACGTCCAAAATGCTTCCTTTTCCAGGTTTCTTCTTCAAGGTACCTAAAATGACAAAAGGAACGATTTGAGGCAATATTTGATCAAATAATCATGACTTAGGGCTTAAATGACCCCCTAAAAGCGTAACACTTTTTGCCTCATCAAATACCCTTACACTTGAGATTTGCTTGTCCTCAAGCAAATGCACTTTTATTCTAATCAAAATACAAGCTAGGGGTCATTTAACACTAATATAAAAGTAATTACAACAAAATACATGCTACGGGTCATTCTCTTTAGCACCCTAAAACCCTTCAACTATGGCCAGAGATATTGATTCTGAGGTCACTCAACCACAAACATCAACATCAACAAACACACAACCAATATAACAATTAATCTCAACAACTGTATCTGCTGACAATGGAAAATTTCCTTATCTTAAGAAAGATGAATACGAGATTTGGGCCATGAAGATGGAGAATTGGATCATCAATACTGACTTCAATCTCTGGAATGTTATTAAGAATGGAAACAACATGAAGAGAGTAGGAAGAGATGATCTACGCAACATTATCATTCTTCCTCCTGCTACTGCTGATGAACAACTAACAGTCCAGAGAGAAACCAAGGCAAGAACTATCTTGCTTCAGGCTCTCCCAGGTGATCACATGGGAGACTTTCACCATTAGGATGATGCTAGAGAGATTTGGAGGTCTATCAAGACTAGATTCAGATGGAATGATGAATCTAGAAAGATGAGGAAGTCAATGCTCAAGCTAGAGTTCCAAGAATCCAAGATCTCTGAGGAAGAAGGCATACACAAGGGATATGAAAGGTTTCAAAAGATCTTGAGTCACTTGAACCAGTTACAAGCAAAGCTTGATAATGAAGATTGCAACACTAAGTTCTTGAGAGCTTTGCCCCACTCTTGGTCACAGGTCTGCATTACTTTAAAGACCAGAGGTGGTCTTGAGTATTTAACCTTTGATGATCTCTAAAAAAAGCTTGGAACTTTGGAAATAGATATCAAGGGTCATTCTACATACACTCCTTCATCAGCAACATCACGACATTCAGCATTTGTTAGTACCACCACAGGTAATAACAAGATCTCATATGCTGATAGTCCAACCTCTTCATCAGCAGCATCTTCCTACACCCCCACTGGATCAAAGACTCTATCCACTTCAAGTAATGTGTTGGAAGATTTGATACATTCCTTTGTTGCTGACTATGAGCCCCAACAATAGTTAGCTTTTGAAGATCTAGAACAGATTGATAAACTTGAGTTAGAGGAAAAGGATCTCAAGTGGCAAATGGCAATGCTTTATGTTAAAATCAAAAGATTTGAGAAGAAGGCTGGTAAAAAGCTCCAGTTCAAGGGAAGGGATCTAGCTAGGTTTGATAGGAGAAAGGTTAAGTGCTACTCATGTGGTCAAATGGGTCACTTCTCAAGGGAATGCACTGAGAAGAAAGCTGATGACAAGACTAGGTACTCTGCATTCAAGATAAAGGAGCTGGACACTGGTCAATCAAAGCCAATGGTATCTGTAGACTCTATGATTTATTAGATTGAGCATGGGACTACAAATGTGGAAGGAGGTGCTACTAAGCTCTACAACATGCTTGCTAGCTGTGAGGCAGTTGATGAGAGTGAAGAGTTTGCCTTTATGGGCATCTCATCTCAGGTACAAAATTGTGTTTTTGGTTGTGATATTAAGTATGCTGAACATAAGAAATCTTTTGATGAAATAGAACCCCAATATAAAGAATGCTATATTCAGGTACAAGCCTATAAAGGTGTTGTTAAAACTTTAGAACCACAAAAGGTTTGGTACCAACAGAGTCAACTAGCATATGAAGAGAAAATCAGGGTTTTAGAAAGAGATTTAACGAATACTAAAAATGAGTTAAAATATTCTGAAAAAGAAAAGGCAAAAGTAGTTTTGGAAAAACAAGAATTGCAGGATAAGTTTGAAAAAGAAGTAGCAGGTCGGATGAAGTGGCAAGAGGGAGCTAAACACCTTGAGAAGTTAATCAATAGTTCTCAATCCACTAGGTCTAAGGGAGCTTTAGGGTATGAACACCGTATAGGGCCAGATGAGGTTTATGACCTTAATGAACCAAGTGCTTTTGACCCTGAACCACTTTTGAAATTTCAAACTCCTGTTAAATATGTTAAAGAAGGGGGAATGAATGTTGTTTCTCCACCCATAACAGGAACATTTAAACCACCCTCTCGCCATATAGACTTTGATGAATCACAGATGTCATATGGCAAAATGTCAAATGACTTGCCTGACACTAGCAGTGAAACTAATGATTTTGTCTCTTGCTCTTTCAGTGATAAGACCTCAGAGACTAATGATTATGCCAGTTGTGGTTCAAGTGACAAGTCTGATGTACCCAAGACCTCACCCAAGTCCACACACAGTTCTGCTGATTTCTCCACAAAAGTTGCTGCTGATGAGTCAAATTTAAAGACAGCTTCTTTTGTTGATTTTTCTTTTCATTCAGTGAAAGACAATTCTTTTAGTCATGTTAAAAACAATGCTATTTCTACTTTTGGTTTGAATAATTTTGTGTGTAATAAGACATCTCATGGTTTGAATAAATCTTCTAGAAAGAAGACATGTTTTGTTTGTAGTAGTAAATTCATCTTATTAAGGATTGTGACTTTCATGAGAAGAGAATTAGTGTGTGTGCTGACCAAAAGAGACCTAGACCAATGTGGAATAATGTCAGTGCCATTCCCTCATTTGTTCCACAAGTAACACATACCACCAGCAGACCCAATTTTGCTGACAAATGAGTTTCTGTTGGTAGACCTTTTCAGCTAGCTGGAAAAGACATGTTGCTAGACCATTTTTTAGACATAATAATACTTACTTTCAGAATGGTTCTTGGCCTGGTTTTTATGACCCAATGTACATGGGAGGGGAATACTGGGATACTGCTGTTAAGCCCTCAGCAGGTTGTTCTTGGAGACAATATATACCATCTGCACAAAGGGGATCCAAGAACAATAGTGGATCTCATTGATCTACATGGCTTCACTCTAATGATCCACAAGGCAGGCTCAATTCATTTATGACTTGAGTCTCCCTTTGGTACTAATGTTGTTGTATATTTTTTTATTGTAGGATCATCCTCTTAAGAGTAAAGATGTAGGTATTGTAGATAGTGGGTATTCTAGAAGCATGTCTGGGTACCAAGACAGGTTGCATGACTTTGTGCCCATTCATGGAGGCACAATGACATTTGGAGGAGGAGTTGGAAGAATCACAGGGAAAGGAACCATTAGGACTTCCAAGCTGGACTTTGAAAATGTTTACTATGTGAAGGAGATACAAAACTTCAATTTGTTCTTAGTTTATCAAATCTGTGACAAGAAGAATAATGTTCTATTCACTGAGGAGGACTGTCTTGTGCTTTCAAAAGACTTCAAGTTAATGTAATCAAAAGAAAGTTTTAAGTGTTCCTAGAAGTCACAATCTCAACACATTGAACTTGAATGTTGTCCAGCCTGAAGGTGATCTAGCATGCTTGGTGGCAAAAGCATCCGTGGATGAGTATACTAAATGGCACAGAAGGATGGCACATGTGAACTTCAAAACCATCAACAAGCTAGCTAAACATGGATTGGTCCATGGACTTCCTTCCAAAGTCTTCACAAATGAGCACAACTGTGTTGCCTGCAATAAAGGGAAGCAACACAAAGCATCATACAAAGCCATTCATGCTGTGAGCATAATTTCAAAACCTCTCTAGCTACTACATATGGATCTTTTTGGTCCAACTTCCATCAGAAGTATTGACCATAAGCTCTTCTGCCTTGTGATTACTGATGACTATAGCAGGTTCTATTAGGTATTCTTTTTGGGCACTAAAGATCAAACTTTTCAAACTCTTAAAGAATTTATAGCCCTTGTTGAAAACCAACTAAACAAAAAGGTTAAAGGAATAAGGTGTGATAATGGGACAGATTTCAAAAATGCTAACCTAATTGAACTCTATGGGTCTAAGGGAATAAAAAGGGATTATAGCAATGCTAGAACCCCACAACAAAATGTGGTTGCTGAAAGAAAGAATAGAACCCTGATAGGGGTAGCAAGATCTATGCTTACTGACTCTCAACTACCCACTATGTTTTGGACTAAAGCAGTAAGTACTGCTTGTTATGTCCTGAATAGGGTATTGATTACTAGACCACACAATAAGACACCCTATGAACTTTTGACTGGGAAGATTCCTACCATTAGTTACTTTAGGCCTTTTGGATGTCATGTGACTATTTTAAGTACAAGTGATCACCTAGGAAAGTTTGAAGGGAAGGCAGATGAGGGGTATATTATTGGATATTTAGCTCATAGTAAGGCTTACAGGGTATATAATTTGTTTGCTAAAAAGATAGAGGAAACTCTTAACCCGAAATTTCTAGAAGAGAAACCTAATGTTTAGGGTAAAGGTCATGATTGGTATTTTGACCTTGATTAGTTAACAGATCATTTAGGTTATACTAGATTCAAATCTAACCAATCTGCAGGTACACAAGAGTCACCAACTAACAATACAGGTACCCTGGATGATGACTCTGACTCTGACTCAGAGTGTGATGAACAAGCCATTGTTGTTCCCTCTTTTCCAACTAACATTGTAGGTTCTCATGACAAAGTTGCTTCTGGTGTGGATGATTCAAGTTATGCAGAAGATCTTGCTAGGCTTCTACAGCAAGAACATGCAGCAAACGAAGATGCTAAGTGGCTTGGTTTTGAGTTTGCAAAAGATACTGAGGCACTCTTGAGACAAGCTTCTCTTGACACCCATAGGAACATGGATTCTTCTCGTCATGGTTCTGTTCCTGCTGATAGTTCTCCTATTGTTGCTGTTGATGGTATTTCTGCTGGAGTACCTGTTTATACTAATCATTCCACCATTCCCACTGATCCTCCATCCCCAAGCTTTGATGAACCTTTTACAAGATTTCCAAGCCCCACAGACCTTGGAAATCATCAATAAAGTGCTGGCATTTTCAACTCTTCTTCATATGATGTTGATTTTGCTCCAACTCCGACCAATCTTCAGTCAACTGTACAAGTGATGAGGCAAAAAATGAACCATTTTTAGGGGGTCATTTTAGCCCAGATTCTAATTTATTTGATTAAATATTGCCCTAAATCGTTCCTTTTGTCATTTTAAGTACTTTTGGAGTGAATTCTGGAAAAGGAAGCATTTTGGACGTTTTTGGAGCATAAAAGTGAAGAAAATGACAAAGTCTTAATTTTCCTTGTTGGGAACAGTACCGGACGGCGTTACCAATTTCTTAATGACGGCGTCAAGAGCAATACAAGAGGTGGAAGTGGTCCTAATGTGAGTGACGGCCCAGAACAAATTAACACATGACGACGTCAAAAGTGGATCTAGGTAATCCGATTTCATTATGGGCGGCCAGTTGAAGGCGTCATAATTTTCTTCTTTACGCCGTCACCCTGTAAAATCTATATATAGTTTTTCAATTTTCATTCATTAGTGTGTAACTTTTAGGGTATAACTTTGGAGATAAACTTTAGTCCGATTTTCACAGCTTTTTCAAGGGTTTTTACCCTTTGAAACCTTTCATGTTCAATTGAGATAAGTACTCTTTCAATTCAATCAATATGTCTATGGGTTGCTTGAATATATCTTACACTTGTCTTGAATTTAACATGTTTGGCTAGATCTCTTGTGTGTTTGCTTAGATGTAGTGAAACCTAGATATTAATTATGGGTTGATTGTTTGTTTGTAGTTGTTACGGATGATTGCATTCAATGTTAGGCTTAAGAAAACTGGCCGACTTCCATTGGTAACATGTTTGAACGTTTTAAGAAACATGATCAGAGGTGTACTATGATTTTTTTTTTGTATTTAATGCGTAGGAGAATTCTAATGATCCCATGTTAGGAGCTTCTAACGGCTCGACATAGGAGTGAAGTAGGATCCTATAGAGTTAGGGAATATTGTACACGACCCTACGACTAGTATTAAGGAATACGACCCATCATCTATGCAATTGTAACAAACTATCAACATGTAAAAGATATCTAGGGAGTAATAAAACCTAAGTAAACACAACTTTCCCTATCATTGTTCACACCACACTAGTTTAATTAGTTTTATTTTCATTTTTGTTATTTTATTTTGATTGCATCTTTAGTCATTTGGGTTAGTTGGCTAGCAACTAATTCCGCCCACTCTTCCAAAACCCGAGATTTTTAATTGCTTTCATAAAAATATAAAAATACAAAAAGAATCATCCCTCACCTCTAGACCTAGTTTTTAGGCTTTCTAATCCTAGCGACACTATTCCTGAGTTGAACGATCAATCCTCCGGTACTTGTCACTATACTATACTACAATGATCAGGTACACTGCCTGGTGGGGGTTGTAAGCTTCTCGAGATCTCTCGAGAGGTAAAGCCTGGTGTGATTACCACGTATCAAGTTTTTGGCGCCGCAGCCCGGGGAATAGTTATAGTCTAGGTTAGGATTTCTTTTTATTAGGTCTACCTGCTAGATTCCTTTCTAGCAAGATTTGGTTTTTATTTTTAGGTTTTCTTTAGTCTATCTTATTTCTTCGTGTCTTTGTTTGTAACCTTTACCATCCGACATTATGGAAGGTGGTAACATCTTTGAACCCATCAACCCACCACAACAAAACCACCCACAAAACCCACCACTAGCAAACCAACCTCTTAGGCCCCGAACCCTAGGAGAGTATTCCTGTCCTAGCCACCAAGGCAATCGAAACACTATTGAGCTCACTCAAGGAGCCAATGTGTCCCCCTTTTGATCCGACACCATCCGGTTGGTGGAAAGCGGATGTGCATTCCATGGACTTCGTTCCGAAGATCCTAATCAACATCTCAAGGATTTACTTAAAATCGTAGATTCTATAGACCTTGATGTTACAACTAGAGAGTCGACCTGATTACGCCTATTCCAATTCTCTCTACGTGATCAAGCTAGTCAATGGCTTGAACGTTTACCCGTGGGATCCATCACTTCATTGGATGATCTCACTACTCGTTTCCTTGCTTAATTTTTCCCACCGGGGAGAACTACCAAGCTTAGAAATGATATCTTGATGTTCCAACAACGTCAAGGTGAAACTCTATATGAAGCATGGACTCGTTTCAAGGACTTACTCCAAAAAGTCCCTCATCATGGCATATATCTTTGGCTCCAAGTCCAAATCTTCTATGACTATATCGATCTCTCCAAAAGGCGAACCATTGACTAATCGGCCGGTGGCAAGGTACATGATCTAAGTGCGTAAGAATCATGGGAACTCATAGAAGATCTTGCTCTCTATGACAACAAAAGTTGGAATGATCCCCGTGATTTGAACAAAACGGTCAAGGCAATATCTTTGCCTTCGATCAATTCTAGCACTCCCGATCGTAGGATCATGGAACTTGAGGACGAAGTCAAGTTTCTCATGAAGTCCTACGAAGCTCCTAAGCCTTCAAGCCAAGTGAACATAATCACTTCTTCGTGTAAATTATGTAATGCCCCTCATGAAACTCATAACTGCATGGAACTCCCAAAACATGCTTTTAAGGAATTCACATCGTCACGCGTTGATAAAACAAAGGATAGAGAGCTTGCCACGAATCGAGGTCCTCGAAACTTTGACGAGGCCTATAAGGCATAGAAGGATAAACCAAATTTCAAAGGATACCAAACTCGGAGCGTATCCTTCAATGATTCCCCTCCACTCGAATGGACCGAGCATTTTCCATCACTGAGCACTCCTGGGCAAAGCTATGAAGATGCCTTGTGAAAGTTTATTCTCTCTCAAGAGTTACAGCTTTCCACGCTCGAAACCAGATTTAGACAACAACAAGCCGATATGAATGACAAGATTTGTAATCTGTTAACCGCTATTAAAGAGCACACTATTAGTAAACAGATTCAGGTTGAAGAGGTCAAATCTGTCACCATCATGAATCAGCCAACCTCTCCTGTGAAAATAAAAAGTCCTAGTAAACTCTTTAAACATCTGTCACCATAGGTAAAGGACGTTAGGGACCATGTCAACCCCCTAGGACCAATCCATTTTATGAATACTATCACGACAATATCTGCTGCTACACCTGACCAGAGCCAACAACCAACTGGAAATAAGGGTCATGAAGTTAAGGATGAAACCTCAGAGTTAGACCGCGAATTGACCAAGAGCCTTGCCAACTCATTCGAGGACTCCGTCACACAAGAGTCAGGCGAAGTCGATGAAGCGAAAGAGAGATCAAAAGGGCACACGAAGAATCCAACAATTTTGAGTGAATCTATTATAGAGGAACTCGAGGAAAATTTGGTGGATATCACTAAAGGGAGTAGTGATAGGATTAAGGGAAGCGACTCTGAAGTTTTTAAGATATCCTGCACTACTAGGAAGAAGCTTATAACCGATACTCACATAGATCCTAACCTCCCTATAAAGATAATCCCCCTAACCCTGTACAACGAAGCCTTCCCTGAACGTATCTCGTGTGAAAGAATCGGTAACGCCTGGATAATAAAAAAGTTATCAGTTAGGATTGGAGGATTCGTCTATAACCTTGATCTCACTGTGGTCGATGACATAGACTCTATCACTAATCTAAAATTAACCAACCTCGTCCTCGGGAAGCCATTTGTCAATGAATCGAGAGTGATCCTTGATGAGAAGGATGGTAGTGCATTATTCACCAATGGCGTCAGGGAGGTGATTTTACAGATGGGTAATGAGGAAGTGTATGAGTACCTCCGTCGCTATAAGGGAATATATATGGATCACATAATGGGAGATCAGAAAGGTTAAAGCGGCATGATCCAAATAACATCAAAATTCCTTGTATGATTGGTCACAAGTATTTCGATAATGTCTACATTAATGTGTTTTTACCTAAGAATTTTATGTCCCTATTCCATTATAACAATATTTGCAGATGGGGAATGATTTATAAGGGAGAAAATGTTGTTGGTAGAGATCATGAAATTCAGGTATTTATAGGAAATATGGCATTCACAATGGATTTTACGATCATAGATAACATTGAGTACTATGTCGACCCAAGGTTGTCGCAGGTTGTTTTCGGAGCGCCCTTTTGTGAAATCACTAACTTAATGGTTGACGACCGGAATGGAATCATGACCTTCACTGATGGAATTAGGAGGGTGTCATACCAAACGCCATATAAGAGGAAGGACCTCAAAGGAATTGATTGTGACAGGCTTGATAAGCTAAGTTCTTAACTTGTCTTATGTGATGAAGATGTTCGGAGAGGATGTAAGAACACTTCTGAATTATCATGTGGATTCTTTAAGGATGTTAGTAAACTTGGATCCAAGTATCGGGAAGATGTCTTTGAGTTTGAAGACCCAAAATACCTGCACTATGAAAGCGATACCGAGATAGGAGATGACCTAGAAAACGAGACCAACGATGAGGTTACGTAGTAGCCCATGACCTTGAGTCTAGCTACAAAACTCGTAAATAAAGAAAAGCGCTTCTTGGGAGGCAACCCATGTTTTGTTTGATTTTTATTTGTTTGATTGTTATTTGTTTCCGTATGCATGCTTTGTTTTTATTGTTGGTAGATCATGTTTCAAACTAAATTGTGAGAATGCTTTATTTTGTCGTTTAACTTCGTCTTAACTTCATACAAAGGTATTTCGCAAAAGATAAGTGTAAGGGGAAACCCCAAATTTGTTTTTAAGAACGAAATTGATCATGATTCTCCACAATATTAAATGGACACGTGTATTAGTATTTGTTAGAGTCAAATGCTTGTATCGAGTCATAATGATGTTTTGCAGGATTTTCCAGGAAGTAGGACATAAGTTTTTCAAGAAATTTTTCGGAAACTTAACGTAAAGATTTCTGCAGGTCACTTCTGACGGCGTCAGGAATTAATTCCTGACGGCGTCATGTGTAAAATTCTGGAAATTTTGCTAGTTTTGTTTTTCTAACGGAGTCTTAAAGTTTTTGTTTTAGTTTTATAAACCCCAGGAAATCTGCAAACATTCATTCCACAAGCATTATATTTTAATTTGCTTTCTAGGACTTGTTAGTATATATAGATTGCCTCCGATTTTACGCGAGGTTGCCTTGTTTGTTTTCTCAGGTTTAATAGGTTATGTATGACAAGAAGATGATTTATTTTTTTGGAAGGGAAGCTTTGATTGTTCATTTTCTTGGAGGAAGATCTAACCTTATTACCACACTATCCACACTGAACGAATCAGGAGAGTATTTGCTTTCATTCTTTTACATGTTTTACTTTTACATTCGTTAATTGAACATTGGGGACAATGTTCGTCCTAAGTGTAAGGGGAGGGTAAATGATGATACCTTATAGGATACAATTGCACTTGAGTTTGTTTGTTTGATGGTAGGTGTGTAATAAAACTAAGAGAAATACTTGTTAGTGTAATTTTAGTGCCAAATTTAAAATTTTTTACAACATTTAGGAGTGAAACTTTAGCCTTAGCAAGCGTCTCATGGATAGGAGTCGTATGACTAGCACAAAACCGTACCATTCAGAAAAATTTTCCACCTAAATATGTGAGGTTCGCCTTTAGATTTGATAGGAAAAGCATTCACTATTAATGCTTATAAGTGTACCGGTAGAATATAGATTCTAAAACTTGCGTTAGTGATGCATCCTGAGCCCGCTAGTGAGACTACATTCATGTAGTAGGATTTACTACATGATAAGAGGCATTAGGATTACCCTTGTGTTAAACCCGTATCACAATTACTTGACCATTTAAGTCATATAACTTGGCTAGTAAAGTCAATTAATTGTTCCCACACCTTAGCATTGTACTCATTTTTAGTACACGAAACCCCTAGTACACCCCTCCAAGCCTATCTTTTCATTTCTAACTCTAAGCATTCTACTTAAAAAGAAAGAAAAAAAAAATAGAAAAAGAAAGAAAAGAAACATACGGACTACCATCCCGTTTCATTCTATGTTTATTTTAAGTTTTTGTTATTTTTCATTTATTAGCTTAAGTCGAGTCTAGTCTTGGCGTAGCAACGCCATATTGTACATGTAATTAACCAAGATGATTAACTCGCCACCAGTAAATATTGCCTATATCCAACAAAACTGTGTATTCCATATCCCTACACCTAACGTTATAACCCTCTTTAAAAGACCTCTTTGATAGTTTATCCTAGGTGTTTACGCCAAGTGGTGGAGGTTTGATCCTTTCCCAAGCCTATGGTAATCTATTTTGCTATGACAGGTAGTGAGAGATGTTTTCCATTTCCATATTGTGATATATAATTTATTTCACCCGAGAGATGTGAGTATCTAAACACTATTTGTGAGGTGCTAGTGTATGACCTCCGTGCTTGTCTTTGGTCTTTAGTGGAATGATTATTTGTTGTAATTACTTTTATATTAGTTATAAATGATCCCTAACTTGTATTTTGACTAGAATAAAAGCGCATTTGCTTGAGGACAAGAAAATCTCAAGTGTAAGGGTATTTGATGAGGCGAAACATGAACCATTTTTAGGGGGTCATTTTAGCCTGGATTCGAATTTATTTGATCAAATATTACCCTAAATGGTTCCTTTTGTCATTTTAGGTACTTTTGGAGTGAATTCTGGAAAAAGAAGTATTTTGGACGTTTTTGGAGCATAAAAGTGAAGAAAAATGGCAAAGTCTTAATTCTCCTTGCTGGGAACAGTACCTGACGGCATCACCAATTTCTTAATGACGGCGTCAAGAGCAATACAAGAGGTCGAAGTGGATAAAGTCCGTGACGATGCAGCAGAGTTTTGTACTATGGAGATGACGGCGTCACCATAGGACGTCATAGTCCTAATGTGAGTGACGGCCCAGAACAAATTAACACATGACGGCGTCAAAAGTGGATCTAGGCAATCCGATTTCATTATGGGCGGCCAGTTGACGGTTTCAAAATTTTCTTCTTGACGGTGTCACCCTATAAAATCTATATATAGTTTTGAAATTTTCATTCATTAGTGTGTAACTTTTAGGGTATAACTTTGGAGATAAACCCTAGTCCGATTTTCACAGCTTTTTCAAGGTTTTTACCCTTTGAAACATTTCATATTCAATTGAGATAAATACTCTTTCAATTCAATCAATATGTCTATGTGTTGCTTGTATATATCTTACACTTGTCTTGAATTTAACATGTTTGGCTAGATCTCTTGTGTGTTTGCTTAGATGTAGTGAAACCTAGATGTTAATTATGGGTTGATTGTTTGTTTGTAGTTGTTACGGATGATTGTATTCGATCTTAGGCTTAAGAAAACTGGCAGACTTCCATTGGTAACATGCTTGAACGTCTTAAGAAACATGATCAGAGGTGTACTATGATTTTTGGTTGTATTTAATGCGTAGGAGAATTCTAATGATCCCATGTTAGGAGCTTCTAACGGCTCGACATAGGAGTGAAGTAGGATCCTATAGAGTTAGGGAATATTGTACACGGCCCTACGACTAGTATTAAGAAATACGACCCGTCATCCATGCAATTGTAACAAACTATCAACCTGTAAAAGATATCTAGGGAGTAATGAAACCTAAGTAAACACAACTTTCACTATCATTGTTCACACCACACTAGTTTAATTAGTTTTATTTTCATTTTTGTTATTTTATTTTGATTGTATCTTTAGTCATTTGGGTTAGTTGGCTAGCAACTAATTCCGCCCACTCTTCCAAAACCCGAGATTTTTAATTGCTTTCATAAAAATTTAAAAATACAAAAAGAATCATCCCTCGCCTCTAGACCTAGTTTTTAGGCTTTCTAATCCTAGCGACACTATTCCTGAGTTGAACGATCAATCCCCCGATACTTGTCACTATACTATACTACAACGATCAGGTACACTGCCTGGTGGGGGTTGTAAGCTTCTCGAGATCCGTCAAGAGGTAAAGCCTGGTGCGATTCCCACATATCAAGAAGTTAATCCAAATCCTATTAAAAGGATAAACACTATTCATCCTCAATCCTAGATTCTTGGAGATCCCAATGACATGGTTCAAATAAGGAGTATAGTGAAAAAGACAAAGTTTGGTGAATGTGATTTTGTCACTTACATCACTAGTTAGAAAAGGGACAATCATACAGATCAGCAACATTGTTTGTTTGCTTGTTTCCTATCTCAAGTTGAACCAACCAGCATTGCACAAGCACTAGGTGATCGTAGTTAGGTAGAAGCAATGCAAGAAGAAGTGCAACAGTTCAAGAATCATGATGTTTGGGTACTTGTGGATTTACCTTAAGGAAAGTTTGCTATTGGACTTAAATGGATTCTAAAGAACAAAAGGGATGCTAGGGGTCTTGTGGTTAGAAACAAGGCAAGATTGGTTGCTCAAGGTTTTAGACAAGAAGAAGGCATTGATTATGATGAAGTCTTTGCGCCTGTAGCAAGGGTAGAGGCCATTAAACTATTTATGGCCGTTGCTTCTTACATGGGATTTCTGGTTTATCAAATGGATGTGAAAAGTGCCTTTCTCTATTGCAAAATTAAAGAAGAAGTGTATGTCACTCAACCTAAGGATTTGAAGACCCATAGAATCCAAAGAAGGTGTATAAGGTTGTGAAAGCACTCTATGGACTTCATCAAGCACCTAGAGCCTGGTATGCAAGATTGTCAAACTTCCTTTTGGAGCATGGTTATAGAAGAGGCGCAATTGATAAAACACTCTTCATCAAAAAGAATTCCAGAGATATCGTTCTTGTTCAAGTCTATGTTGATAATATAATCTTTGGTTCCACAAAGGAAGCTTGGTGCAGAGAATCAGAATGAACCAAAAGCCTAAAGGGATATTTATCAGCCAGGATAAGTATGTCAAAGACATTCACAAAAAGTTTGACTTTCAGAATATAAGGACTGCAACTACACCTTATGAATCTCCAAAGCCTAAGAATCAGAATGAACCAGATGAAGCTGTGACTATTCACCTCTATAGATAAATGATTGGTTCACTTATGTACCTAACAGCTTCAAGGCCTGGTATCACATTTGCAGTCAGTGCTTGTTCTAGACATCAAGTCACTCCATTGACTTCCCATTTGAATGCAGTTAAGAAAATCTTTAAGTATCTTAAAGGCCAACCTAGGTTAGGTCTTTGGTACCCAAGAGATTCTCCATTTGTGTTGGAAGCTTACAGTGACAGCGATTATGCTGGTGCTAACCTAGATAAGAAGTCCACTACAGGAGGTTGTCAATTCCTTGGTAAAAGGATAATTTCTTGGCAATGCAAGAAACAAACCATTGTGGCTACCTCATCTACTGAAGCAGAATATGTTGCTGTTGCTAATTGTTGTGGACAGGTACTTTGGATAGAAAATGAGATCTATATTGATAACCAAAGTACAATTTCATTAGTTAAAAATCCAGTATTTCATCAAAGCACTAAGCATATTGAAATTAGGCACCATTTTATTAGAGATGTAAATGAGAAACACTTAATTCAGGTGCTTAAAATTCATACAGATGACAATGTGGATGATTTGTTAACTAAAGCTTTTGATGGACCTAGGTTTAATTACTTAGTTGTCCACATTGGGATGGTTAACCCTTGAGTGATCTGTTTGAGGGGAGGCATAAGCCTAAGGGGAGACTTATTGTTGTATTCTTTGTATTCTAATCAATTTTTGCAGCTATTGGATTCTCATCTCTGCTGGTAGACACTAATTCTGCTGATTGCTTAGTGTTTCTGCCGGCAGTTAATGTTTCTTTGGTTTCTATTGCTGCTGGATGGTAAACTTCTTTTTAGGTTGTAAAAATTGTGTATCTGTTTGTGCTATATTTTGTTTACACTAACAATTTTGTAGGTGTTCAAGTCAAACAAAACACAATTAGGAGAAAAGAAGTCAATCATAGAAGATAAATATGCAATTTTTTTTTTTTTTTTTTTATAATTGCAGAATTACAAAAGAGGGGGTTTCATTACATCAACTCCCTAAACAACTATTCCCTGTGCCTTTTGCCCTTGTCCATAAGACCAGGAATGCTCTGCTGCACACCCTTCTTTGACACACCTTCCCATAATCTTGGACCAACCAAGCCAAGAATCTGCTTGGGAGGCCTGTCATGACTGGAGTGGGAGGGCTGAGTGGTTTGAGGCACACGTATTGCCATAAACTTTGATGCAGCATCCTCCAGGGCCTTCTGAAATACCCTTGTCACCTTTTCTTGCTGAATGTGAGCAAGATCTTCTAGTAGCATAGCTAGTGGAGGATTGGAAGAGGCATTCACATCGTGCTTCTTCTTGCGAGCTTGTTCTTTGGTTCTACATCCTTTTCGTGGCTTGAACACATGAGGTGGTAGTTCAATGGGTGAATCAAAGAAATCAGTGGATGAATCAAATGAAACATCAACTATCTCATGGTTAGGGTTCATGGTTGCTGCTGATTGGGGAGGATTTGGTGTATTATTGTGGATTAGAGAATGTTTGATATAGGTTAATTGTGATTTGAGGCCCTTTTTATAGCTTGGTCCAACTTCAATTAGAAGTTAATACAAGTAAATGCGAGGCGGTTGGAAAGTAACATTGAAGATATTAACTGGCGAGGAGTTGACCATAAGAAGATATTTCACTGAGAATTCATTTCTACTGATGGGTTGTTTCTACGGATTGACTTTCATTTATGCTGATGACTTATGCTGATGACTCATTCCTGCTGATAAGACTTGCTTGTTGACCATGGTAAAAAAAATAGGGATTCTGCTGATTGAATATGGTTTGACTTATGGTTACTACTGATAGCTTCAATTGGGAATTTTTATTTTGGGATGTCATTAAAGTCAAAATTAGTCAATGATTCTTTCCAAGATTATTGCCAATTCACTTCCACATTAGGAAACTGCTGCAAATAACCTAACGTGCATATCCTACGCCCAAAATAACTGATTCCCTCTCTTTATAAACTCAAACCCATTTCCTAACTTCACAATTTCGTAACTTCTCTCAAATCATCAATGGCAGAACTTCAATTCAAACGCGATCACAAAAAAGTTGCATTCTTAGAAAAAGCCTAAGGTCATGAAGTATTTGATCCAACGGTGGATTTCTTACTAATGTCTAAACTTCGATTTGCTCTCACACATTACCCAACTCTTGTGTGTGAATCATTGGTCAAACAATTTTGGGCCCCTGCCAAAGCTCGAATTCGTGAAGGTCACCCTACAAAACTTGTTGCTACAATTGATGGGGTGGAGTATGTGGTTACAGAGTCCCTGGTCTGGACTAAGCTTCAATTGGATGATACCGATGGAGAATATGATGCAGATAATGAGACGATCCTTGTTGGGTTGGTACAAATTGGTTATAGACCTGATGGTTCAAAGGTTTGGCATAAAAAAAGGCTTTGTACGAAGTGGAGATTTCTAGTACACTGTTTACTCCAATGTGTTAGTCCAAAGTCAAGAGGCTGGGATCAATTCTCAAGCTTTCTTGCTTATGGTATTGTCTGTCTCTCACAAGGTACCACTTATAATTTTTCTAGGTTCATTTTTGAAGGTATGCTTGCTAATGCTAAAGCTACAAAAAACAAGTTTCTTATGTATCCTAGATTTCAACAAATGATAATAGGCATTGAGACTGAGGATAAAACACATAGGCCAATTATAGAACTATCTGCCAAGTTGTTTGCTAGTATGAAAACTGGTTTTACTAGAGTACATAGACCTTTGCTACCAGCTATGTTGCCCATAGGCAATGAAGATGCTGGTAATGCTGCTGATGGTGTTAATTCACTTGTCCCATATGATGTTGGTACAGATGCACCAGATACTGCTGATGCAGGTACCACCAATGCTGCTGATGCAAGTGCATCAGCTGCTGTTGATATTGGCACATTAGTTCCTGCTGATGCTAGTATGTTAGTGACTGCTGATGTGGGTACCTCTAATGCCCCTGATGTCAGTACACCAGTTGTTACTGGTGTTACTACTGATGACCAACACTTACCTTCCCCTACGCCTTATACTCCTGATCAGGAATCAACCATTTCTGCTGGTGTTGATACAGGTGTCTCTATACAACCCTCTCCTAGGCCCATAGATGACCTAGTGACTCCCAGTCCCAATAATGAAACAGAGGAGACCTTGATTGAGCCTAGTTTTGACCATAAGGAACCTCATATTGAATCAATGTTTACATCTGTGTTTGAGACCCACAATGAGCCATTAACTTTCCAAATGCAGGAGACTCCTAGTCCAATTAGAGAGTCTTTTGTTTAGGAAGCCCATACTGATGATGATCTTCATTTTTCTCCTAATAGGTCCTATGAAGCTCCTAAATCACCAGGTAATCCTGCTGATGAAGTTGAGGATCCTGTTACTCTAACCAATGTTTTTTCTTTACTCAACAGGTATGTGAAGAAGCTTGATGACCTGGAGAAAGAACTTAAAGATATCAAAGCAACTCTTGGTGGGAAGATAGATGAGCTGACATTGAGAGTTCAAACTTTGGAGGCTCAACTTGGGCAAAAGAGAAAAAGGAACATTGTGACTGATTCAGAGGATGAGCTGGTGGACTTAAACTTGGATTCTCTTCATGTATTGGTAGATGTAACCTTGGCTCAGCAAACTTCTTCTCCTGCACCTAAAGCTGCTGATACTCTCAAGCCGAAGGGACCCATATTGTTTCAAAGGAGAAAGCCCAGAAATTATCTGAGCAAAGGTTCAGAAGTGTCAGCCAGTGATATGAATTTGGTTCATCAGACTAGAAGTTCAGAGGTGCGAATTGGTGAGACTATTGTTACTGATCTTGGAAGTAAGGCACATAGAGATAGAGTTGCTACTGATCCTCTCCAGGATCCTGCTGATCAACCATTACCTACTTCACCTGATCACATAGATGTTCCCATTGCTTCTGTTGATGATAGAGTTCCAATGGATCTTGATTCTGCTGGTTATGTTACTCTTGATCTTGGTCATGTTTCTTCAGTTCAAGATACACCTTCTGCTGATCATTCGAAAGAAACTTCCATAATTTTTGTTGCTGGAAAAACATTTGTGGTTTCTTCTGAGTCTTCTGATACTGTTGTCCAAGCTACTAGGGTTCCTTCTGATGCCACTAATATTGATTTTAGTCCTTCTCCAATTTTTGTTGATGGGGACACAACTACAGATCCTCACAACAAGGAATCTGCTGCTGCTTCTATTAATCAAGGTGTCAAGGATGATGTTTTTACTGACAAGGAACAGAGTCACTTTGGATGAGGAAGAACTCAGTTTTGATCTTGTGTCAGATCAAGAAAGGCTTGAGCAAGAAAGACTCTTAAAAGAGTATGAAGATAAGATGAGGAGTATAGGTTTGGCTCAAGAGCTGCAAGCTAAGTATGATACAGAGTTCTAAAGAGCAAGAACCAAATATGTCTCCACTTTGCCCACTACTAGTCAAAGAGAACTTGATGCTGTTGTTGCAGATTTCAATGAAGCTGAGTGGATGCATATTGGAACTCAGGTAGTTGCCAATCCAGAACTTGCCAAAGAGATTCTTGGTGCTGATATTCCTGCTGTAGACTTTGCTTCCAAAATGGTTGAAATGATGAAGCGAAGGAAGAGAGCAGCAGATGATTAGAAAGCCAAAGCAAAAAGGGATAGGCCTCCTACACAAGCACAACAAAAGAAGTTTATGAGGGAATGATTGATGCTAAACCACCAACTTATATTGACCAAGGAATGGTCAACAAAGTCAAATAGCCTAGATCAATGCTCTGGGTAATATAAGGTATCACCAGGTCGTTAAATCCCGTTGAGGTGTGAATTGTAACTTTAGCGTACTTGTGATCGGGTGATTATTCACAGAAAGGGTTTGTGATAAGAATTATTTGGAAATTATTGACAAATATAGCTTAGTAAAGCTACGTGATTGATTACGGGAATAGAGATTATGAAGATTTGAGCTAAAACCTAAAAACGTACGTTTTGATTTAAAAACGTACACAGACAAACGAAATGAAAAGTACAACTGATGGACGGAAAGGGTTACAAGTGTAAAATTAATAATTTTACAATCCTAACAATTAAAGAAAATTTTAAGAAAAATAAAAACTATTTTTACACTATTTAATTATTTATTATTAATTAATTACTAATTATCTAATTATTAACTAATTAAACTAATTCGATTTACTAAAAATACTAAAAAGGCTTAGAAAATTAAGAAAAATTTTTTAAATCTAATTAACCATCATAGGAATCCTAAAAAATTATAAAAAGGTGATTTTATGTATTTTTAAACTAATTTACTAATTATTAATCTAATTACTAATTAATTTCTAATTAAACTAATTATATTGTAAATAATAGAAAATGAGAAATATAAATTCTAGAAAAATTTATAAAAATGTTTTAACTTAAATAAAAGCTAGAAAAATTATAAAAACTAGGTTATACTTTATAAATTATAATTATGCTATTTAATTACTTAATATTAATTAAAACTTAATTAAACTAGAATTAATTATAAAAACCACTAAAAACAAAATAAAAATCTGGAAAATTTTCTAAAATTACTTTAACCTAAAAGAGAATTTATAAAAATATAAAAATGATATATTGCTTATAAATAAGCTAAAAAGAAAATTAAAATGATAAATCCTATTAAATAGAAGCTATCACTATAATTAAAGTTGGTTTTTTTTTGGTTTTTTCTTTTTCCAAACTGATTAACTACTAAAAACTAAAACTTTTTATGAAATCACTTTTAACACAACCCAAAAATAAGCACTTTGAGTGCTTATTCACCCAAACAGTTGACTTTTGTTAACTGTGGAGGTAATTAAGCTCAAATGGATTAAGGTGGGGTCCACAATGATTAAAGTAGGTTTCTCTGAGTTACATGAACTATATTAAGCTTGATTTGACCAAATAAGTGGCTTGAATAAGCCACAAAACTCAAATAAGCAGTTGGCTTATTGAGAATCTGAGGCAGAATGGGACAGAGTTGGGGACCAAATACAGGTGGGGTCCACAGGTCTAGAGGTCAAACAAAAGGTCAACTTAGACTCCCTGGTAGGAGGGGGTTGGGCAAGACTAACTATGGGGTGTGGGACCCACTGGGGTAACCACAAATTACCACCAAAGTTGGGTGGTGAGCTGGGGTCTGCTGAGACAGGGCAAATACCTTGCCCTGCAGGTCACTTCCAGGGGTATTTTAGTCCACAAGAAAAAATCACAAAAATGAACCCATTATGAAAATCAAATGTTCTACTGATATAAACTACACACAACAAATTTCAGACCTTGAATCTCAACACAAAAATCAATTTAATTCATGCCATTTTGGCAAAAATCTGAACTTGCACCTTTTGACTTTTTAGTGAAATATGAGTTTTTGACTTTTGTGAGTTTTGATCTTGATTTACTGAGTTAAAATACACTAATAGACTTGAATAAGATCAAATTAATGAGAAACAACAACTTACAAACCTAGGTGAATGTTTTTTAGACTACAAAACCCACACAGTTAACTGTGTGGGTGGATTTTGTATGATTTTTAGGTTAATAAGACCAAGGTTTCATGCATTACCAAACCTATATGACACTAATGTAACCTAATGGAACTAAGATGATCACCAAAAATCACCAAGAGCCCTGCTTAAAAGCTTGTTCCAAACACCCTTTTATACACTGATTTTGAGTTTTTAGAGATAAAGAACAACACAGATTGATGCTATCTATTCTAAACCAGGTTTTTTACTAGTTATGAGGTATATATAAGCTAAGAAACACAACCTTTTACCACTACCACTACTTATACTACTTTATACTAATTTTTCTCCAAATGACAGTTGATACTAAAACAAGGAATAAGACAAATTCAAGTTATCCACTACAAATGAACAAACTATAAACTGATTTAAACAACACACTTAATTACAAATCAGCCTACACTAACAAATGATGAACAAAAAAAATAGTAAATTAGGAAAAGTCAAGAGATTTCCTTACAAGAGCTTTCCTGCTAAGCCTTTAAGAACCAAGAACCAAGTACTAAGACCTATCCTAAGGCTTCCATAAGCCACTAAACCACATTCCAAAGCTGCTTCCCTTCCCAAATATCCTCTGAATCAGAATCTAAACCCAAATCTCCTCAGTTTGACTTCCATTGACCACTTTGTTCTTTTGAGTGTTTTTTAGTTTAAACTGAATTTTAGGTTACTAGAAGCTCTTATAAGCTTCTTGGGAGCCTAAGTGACCTAATCTAGTCCATGATAACAGCTATAACAATCATTTGAAACCTGCTTCAGATTTTAATGAAAATTGAGCAAAATGAAATTCAAAATGAAACACTAAAATTCATTAATAAAAAAGTTCACATTGCACTTATATTACTGAGTTTGATAATAAAAAGCTGAAAGATATAATTACAAACTTAAAGAAATTACAAACGACCTAAATTTTACTAAGTTATACTACATACTCTCCACTGCTGCTTCACTTTCTTTTTATATGGGACCATTAGGGTTTGGGAACCCTAAGGAGTGAATCCCAAATGCTTTTTGAGCCATTGGATTACCACCCATCAATCTTGACCTTTAAAAAATCTTTTGGTGCCATTTTTTTCTTCATGTCAGGCTGAGGTTGAGTGAGGGTTTTAGAGAAGCATTAATTGCTATTTGGAGGTTAGTTTAGGTGGGGGGAACAAGTAATGGGATGCTGAGGTGGAGGAGGGGGGATTGGAGTGTTTGGTGAGGTATTGCAGACTCAAGTGGGGGAGAAGGTCAAGGTTTGACCTTGTTGACCGAGGGGGAAAAGGGACGGGGTTTGTTTTTAGTATTTGTGTGGAGTGGGCTGAGGTGGTGTGATGGGCTTGGGTAGGCTAGGTGGGCCGGGAGATATAAGGGTGTGGATTGGTGTTGGGTTTGGATTTGGTTTGGTTTGGTTTGTTTGTTGGGTTATAAAACTATTAAGGGTCCGTATGGTTTTTGTTGTGAACACAAGGACCAAAAGTGAAATTTCACTAAACCATGGGACTGAAAATGTAATTATCCCATAATACCAAGAGGGACCAATGTTGCCAAGTTTAGCATTCCACAAACCAATTTTGCAAAAATTTTATTTTCAAAATTCCCAGGGACTGTTTTTGCAAAATTCCAAACTCCAGGGACCAAATATGTAAATTTTCCAAATTTATCACCCAAAGTCCGTTTTTGATAACTTTGATTTTTTAGGGACTTGGGTTGACTTTTATTTCAAAATAAATGCATAGGGACTATTTCTGACACATTTTGAAACTTGGAGGACTAAAACTGCCAATATTGCAAACTTTGATCATTTTTCATTTGTTTTTGCTCGTTTTGCATTTAAAACACGTAAAACACAATCCCTGGGATAATTTAAGTATTTTGATTACTTTTTGATTGTTTTTGTATGTTTTGGCAGTTTTAATACGATAAAAATGATGAGTGTTTGCGCACTCATCAATCCCCCACACTAAACTATTGCTAGTCCCTAGCAATATTTTTGGAAAACTTGATGGATTTTAAACTCTTTACCAAAAGCCATCACTTCTGGAGTGGCCGGGTGTAAGAACTGTTCACTAACTGTCAACGGATTTGATTTGTCTTTACCAGGAGTCGTTTGCTCCTGGACTAGCCAGCTCTTGATGGAATAGGTCAACATCTTGGTGACCTGATTACCAATTATGGTTTTTCCACGGCCTTTACCACAAGCCATAATCTTGCGGGCTAGCCAACTCATTAGCTTTTGAGGATGATGGGGAGTTGAGGAACCATACAATTTTGGGCAAATTGCAAGCCGTAAACGGATTTGAGTTATCTTTACCAAGAGCCGTTTGCTCCTAGATTAGCCAATCCCTTTGTCGGTTAGACATGGCAGACTAATTACCACAAAAATTTTGAAATAAAGTGAAAAAATTTTGAAAATTTTGGCCAAAAACGGGGGTATTTGAAAGTATTTTGCGACAAAATTCGCTAGAATTTCCCCCACACACTTAGAAATGAATATTGTCCTCAATATTCAAAGTCCCGGCTATTATGCCGAATCTATGAACGTAAAAAGATAATATTCGAATCTAACTGTGGAAATACCATATTTCACTTTATTTCTATATATACACTTTTTTTATAGCTTATATACATATATACATTTTCAAATAGCGGGGGGTTGGCCATTCCCCCACACTGGGTGGTAGAAAGTAGAAGGAAATCAGAGATACGGGTGAAAACCCGTATTGTGCTATTGTTTTTGTTCATCGAGTCGCTAGCTTGACTCGATCCCCGAATTCAATTGTCCTTGGGGAAAGTTTGGAGATCCGGGACAACCATGGATGGTATGTCCTCTCCAAAGTAGTGCTTTAAACGATGTCCATTCACTTTGAAATTAGGACCGTCATTTTGAGATAACTCGACGGTGCCATAAGGATAAACTTTTGCGATAGTGAATGGACCAGTCCATCGGGTCTTTAGCTTTCCCGAGAAGATCTTGAGTCTAGAGTTGAAAAGAAGGACTCGATCACCAACGTTGAAAACGCGGTTTTTGATCTTGGAGTCATGTATCTTCTTTGTCTTTTCCTTGTAGATCAAAGAGTTCTCGTAAGCTTGATCACGAAGTTCGTTTAATTCATTTAGTTGAAATTTTCTATGATCACCCGCAGTTTTGAGGTCGAAATTGGCATGCTTGAGAGCCCAATAGGCTTTGTGCTCAAGCTCGATCGGAAGATGGCACGCTTTCCCGTATACAAGTTTATAAGGCGTACACCCAATGGGTGTTTTGTAAGCCGTACGGAAAGCCCAAAGTGCATCATCTAATTTGTCCGACCACGATGCACGATTTTCACCTACAGTTCTTTCCAATATTCTCTTTATGCCTCGATTGGAAACGTCTACTTGTCCACTTGTTTGAGGGTGGTACGCAGTAGAAAGTCGGTGAGTTACACCATACTTTTGCATGACTTTATCAAATTTGTCATTGCAAAAATGCGTACCACGATCACTAATTATAGCACGTGGAGTTCCAAATCGAGCAAAGAGAGCTTTCAAAAATTTCACGACTACTCGGGCAACATTTGTGGGTAAAGCTTTCGCTTCAACCCATTTTGACAAATAGTCAACAGCCACGAGTATATACTTGTTTCCATGAGATGATGGAAATGGACCCATAAAGTCGATGCCCCATACGTCAAAGATTTCACAAACTTGAATTGCATTCTGAGGCATTTCATTTTTTTGTGAAATATTCCCGTGACGTTGACAAGCGTCACAGGATTTGACCAATTCTTGGGCATCCTTGTAAATCGTGGGCCAAAAGAAACCGGAATCAAACACCTTTTTGGCGGTGTAATTTGGATTGTGGTGGCCCCCCGTGGGACCAGCATGGCAAGCCTTAAGAATTTCAGTGGCTTCTTGGCCATAAACACACCGCCGGATGACTTGATCCGCACATATTTTGAACAAGTAGGGGTCGTCCCAAAAGTAATGTTTCACATCTTTGAAGAATTTATTTTTTTGTTGGGACGACATCCCTTTCACCACAAAATTAACGGCAAGGTAGTTTGCGAAGTCGGCAAACCACGGGGTAATAGAATCTCCACGAAAGGTAACCGCATTGAGTGTCTCGAGAGGGAATGTTTCATTAATTTCTTTCCTCTCGAAGACATCTTGGTGGGGGTTTTCCAATCGGGAGAGATGATCAGCAGCTAGGTTCTCAGCTCCTTTTTTATCACGAATAATGATATCAAATTGCTGTAGGAGGAGAACCCAACGAAGAAGTCTCGGCTTTGCATCTTGTTTTGCAAAAAGGTACTTCAAAGCCGAGTGATCCGTATACACTATGCTTTTAGTCAGTATCAAGTGTGGCTGGAATTTTTCAAAGGCATACACCACAGCTAATAATTCTTTTTCGGTAGTGGTGTAATGGCTTTGAGCCTCGGTCATAGTTTTGATGGCATAGTGTATAGGCTGAAAATGTTTTGTTTTTCGTTGCCCCAAGACTGCCCCTATCGCATAATCACTAGCATCACACATGAGCTCGAAGGGCACGTCCCAATCGGGGGCAACAAGAATCGGTGCCTCGGTAAGCCTTTTCTTTAATGTTTCAAAGGCTTCGATGCACTCGGGGGAGAAGATAAAAGGAGCATCCTTTTCGAGGAGATGGGTCATAGGCCGGGCGATTTTAGAAAAATCTTGAATAAACCTACGATAGAAACCCGCGTGACCCAAAAAGCTCCTAACACCTTTGACAGTGGTGGGATGAGGTAATTTTGCAATGACATACACTTTGGCTTTGTCGACCTCAATCCTGTTTTTTGAAATTTTATGGCCGAGGACAATGCCCTCTTTGACCATAAAGTGACTCTTCTCCCAATTTAGACATAACTTTGTGTCTTCACAACGTTTTAGCATGTCGTCTAAATGGGAGAGGCATGATTGAAACGAATCCCCAATGACCGAAAAATCGTCCATGAAGACCTCCATAGTTTTCCCGATCATGTCGGAAAATATAGACATCATACCCGGAGCATTACATAAGCCGAATGGCATACGTTTATAAGCAAATGTTCCGTAGGGGCACGTGAACGTGGTCTTTTCCTGATCTTGTGGATCAATAGGAATCTGAAAGTAACCCGAGAAACCATCGAGGAAGCAATAGTACTCATTCCCCGCTAATCTCTCGAGCATCTGATCCATAAAGGGCAGAGGAAAATGATCCTTACGGGTGGTGTCATTTAACTTTCGATAATCAATGCAGACACGACAACCCGTAACCAAACGAGTTGGAATTAACTCATTCTCCTCGTTTGTGACAACAGTAATGCCACCCTTTTTTGGAACCCAATGAATTGGGCTGACCCAAGGACTGTCCGAGATAGGGTAAATCAATCCGGCATCAATAAGTTTTAAAACCTCTTGTTTGATAACCTCGTGAATTTTTAGATTCACCCTTCTTTGTTGTTGGACTGCAGGTTTGAAGTCGTCCTCCATTAAAATCTTGTAAGTACAAAATTTAGGGTCAATGCCCTTGATGTCGGAGAGTCGCCAAGCAATTGCTTGTTTATGAGACTTCAAAACCTTTATGAGAGTAGTCTTTTCCTCAACACTTAAGTCTTTAGCAATTATGATGGGTAATTTATCATCACCCTCGAGAAATGCATATTCAAGATGAGGCGGCAAGTCCTTAAGTTCAATCTCAGGAAAGTCATCAGTTTTCTCAACATTTTTGACTTCCTCTTTATGAAGTTGTTGTGGTAGAACAGGAAGAGGAGAGGGATCTTCGTTTAACAATTTTTCAAGAATGAGAATATCCCTCTCGAGGCCGATCTCTTGGTTATCGACTCCATCGGGAATCGAGTCACTTTTGAGAAACGCCTCCATTTCTTCTAAGATGAAGTCACTTCCCTCAAACGGAGTGAGGGAAGGAGAAGAATTGGCTATGATGGGGTGAGAAGACTGAGTGAGGTTTTCACTCAAAGAATCATCAATGAAACCTAAAATCTCTTGAGCATACTCCTCAGCAGCAACATCTATGACATCAATTTCATTCACCGATTCACAGTCATAATTGGAGGAGTATCTCGAAGTTTAATTTAGGTTGAAGGTTATGGCTTCCATTCCAACACGTAATGGGATCTCATGCTCAAATACATCGATAAGAGCTCGCCCAGTTCTAAGAAATCCCCGCCCAAGAATGAGAGGGACCCTAGATTCGGCATCAAAGTCAACAATCACAAAATCTGCCAAAAAATGGAACTTCCCCACTTTAACAAATACGTCCTCAGCAATGCCAATGGGACGAGAAATCGAACGATCGGCAAGCTCTAAAGTCATGCACGTGGGGGTAAGTTCGGGAAGAGAGAGTTTCTTCCAGACAGAATATGGCATTAGGTTAATGCTAGCTCCTAGATCGGCCAAGGCGAAGCATTCAACCATACCCGGGAAAGTACAAGGAATGAGGAATTTCCCGGGGTCTCCAAGCTTTTCAGGAAGCTTTTTCAAAAGAACTGCTGAGCAGTTCTCATTTAGAGGAGTTCTTGCTATCTCAAAGAGTTTCTCTTTATTACTCAACAGATTTTTGATTGTCGATGCAAACTTGGGCATCAAGAGAATAGCGTCCGCGAAGCTAATATCAAAGTGCAAATCTTGGAAGATTTGGAAAAACTTATCCATTTGGTGATTAGCTTTTTCGCGGAGCTTTTGTTCATTCAAGCGTGATGGATAGGGAATAGAAGTTTTGGATTTAGGGTTGTCCACTGGAGTTTCTGGTGGATCAAAGACAACTCCAGGCTTACATCTGGTTTCAGGAATAACCTGAGGTTGGACGTGTGTTGTACTTCGTGGGCTAGGAATCTGCACCTTGTCCTTTGTTACCTCAGGTTCACGATCCACTACCTTTGTAGGAGAAGGAGAATAGGTAGTAGGAATCGCGGGCTCATCATATGAAGCACCACGTCGTGTTGTGATCGCCTTAGCATCACCCCTCGGGTTAGCGATCGTGTTGCTCGGTAAAGTAGTACATGAGCCCGAGGGTCGATCATTTAAAGACTTCTTGATGTCAGAAATCTGGCTGACCAGCAACTTGTTCAACTCTTCTTGGGACTTCATGAATTGTTTCAAAAACTCGTCAGATGAAGGCTCGGTTGGAACAACGGCTTGATTCGGATTAGGAATATTTGGAGCTCGAATGTTCGGATTGGGACCTTGATTTTGAAAATTACCCTGATTAGGGTTGTTGTTTCCATGAAAATATCCCGGATTGAAATTACCCTGACCTTGGTTCCAGTTAAAGTTTCCTTGATTTTGATGTTGGAAACCTTGATTTTGGAACCTTTGGTTTTGATTGTGAAAACCGTGACCCTGATTGAAGTTACCTTGGTTTTGATAACCTTGGTTCACTCTATTTTGATTTTGGCCACGGTTTTGGACATTTTGGTTTTGGTTAAAACCAGGAGGTCCAGGATAATGTTGATGAGGACGATAGCTAGGGTCCATAGGAGGGCGATATTGATTGCCTCCTTGATGTTGGGACCCGGCTACAGCATGAGCTTCATATGGAGTACCATCAGTAGCTGTGCAATTGTAGTAGGCATACGGCCCACCACAAGTCACACAGACTTCCACTTTTTTAACATTAGCAGGGGGAGGATGTTGTGGAAATGAAACTTTCTTTGTTTGGGCGAGAACCAAAGCTTGGATTGCTTCAGTGAGCTTGTCAATCTTAGCATCCGTGCTAGATTGACTTACAGAAGATGAAGTGGAAGGTCCCGCATTGATTTGAGAAACAATCGGTTTGCTTCATGTAGAGCGGACCTTGGACTTGTTTTCTATGATTTGCAAAGCTTCTTTTGTGGTTCTACTCAAGAAATTACCTCCCGCGGAGGCATTGAGAGAATCCTGATCAGCTTGGCTCACGCCATTGTAAAAAGTATCGAGTTGCATCAACTCAGAGAAACCATGATGTGGACACTTGCGATTCTTTGAAACGATCCCACGCTTCACCAAAAGATTCATCATATTTTTGAGTGAACTTGGTGATTTCGTTCTTAAGACTCGTGGTCTTGGAAGGTGGGAAGAATTCATTCACAAATTTTTTGACAAGATCTTCCCAAATCTCAATAGATCGTGGAGGTTGTTTTTCAAGCCAAATCCGGGCTTGTCCCTCCAAGGAGAATGGGAAGAGAAGAAGTTTTATTGCTTCACAAGGGACATTTTTGTACTTGATGGTCGAAGTGATTTTATTGAACCATCGAATGTGAGCGTGAGGATCGTCCCTCTCAAAACCATAGAATTGACTTGAGGTTACAAGATTGAGTAACCCGGTTTTGAGCTCAAAATTATCAGCCACTATGGCTGGGACAACAATGGCATCTCCGTAACCCTCAATGGGTGCTTGGAGAAGCTCACACATGGGGCGGTCTTCCGCCATGGTGACAGTGGGTGTGGCAACAGTACGGATCTCAGATCCGACTGTTGGTGTTGAACATCGACGAGGTCTTCTAGGTTTCCGAACAAGCTCACGTAATGGGCTCGTGGACCTTGAAGAACGAATGCGCATGCACTAGAGATAAAAACCAATCAAAACAAAATCGAGGCAAATCAACAGTGAACTTAAACCAATAATCGCAAGTAAGTGGCTTCTTTAAGAAAGGTACACCACCTACAGGGATACAAAGGCAAGTTTTTATCTTTCGTTTGGGAACTTATTATGTTCACACCCTCAGTTGGTAGGTGTTCTGTCTTGATTTGCGACGGTTGGTTTTTATGTATTCATTATTATTCACAAGAAAAGACGGATGTTTTTGTGTTTTATGTATGGGTTTAAAAACTTTTGGACAATATTTTTGGTATCGTTTCGTTTACCAAAATCGTTTCTCTTTTAGAATCACCTTAAAAGAAAACCGATTCAGAAAACGTTACGATCTGTTTTGTTGTTTTTATTTTTTTTGGTGTTTTAACACTTTAGCAAAAGTGTTAATGACTTTTTTGTATTTTGATTTAAAATTTACAAAAGTGGTGATATTTGTACAGTGTATGAGGTGAGATAACACTAATCTCAAATGACGCTTTAGAAACGCGCACACCTCCCCGGCAGCGGCGCCAAAAATTTGATTGATGCTAAAACACCAACTTATATTGACCAAGGAATGGTCAACAAAGTCAAATAGCCTAGATCAATGCTCCGGGTAATATAAGGTATCACCAGGTCGTTAAATCCCGTTGAGGTGTGAATTGTAACTTTAGCGTACTTGTGAACGGGTGATTATTCACAGAAAGGGTTTGTGATAAGAATTATTTGGAAATTATTGACAAATATAGATTAGGAAAGCTACGTGATTGATTACGGAAATAGAGATTATGAAGATTTGAGCTAAAACCTAAAAACGTACATTTTGATTTAAAAACGTACACAGACAAACGAAATGAAAAGTACAACTGATGGACGGAAAGGGTTACAAGTGTAAAATTAATATTTTTACAATCCTAACAATTAAAGAAAATTTTAAGAAAAATAAAAACTATTTTTACACTATTTAATTATTTATTATTAATTAATTACTAATTATCTAATTATTAACTAATTAAACTAATTAGATTTACTAAAAGTACTAAAAAGGCTTAGAAAATTAAGAAAAATTTTATAAATCTAATTAACCATCATAGGAATTCTAAAAAATTATAAAAAGTTGATTTTATGTATTTTTAAACTAATTTACTGATTATTAATCTAATTACTAATTAATTTCTAATTAAACTAATTATATTGTAAATAATAGAAAATGAGCAATATAAATTCTAGAAAAATTTATAAAATTTTTTTAACTTAAATAAAAGCTAGAAAAATTATAAAAACTAGGTTATACTTTATAAATTATAATTATGCTATTTAATTACTTAATATTAATTAAAACTTAATTAAACTAGAATTAATTATAAAAACCACTAAAAGACAAAATAAAAATCTGGAAAATTTTCTAAAATTACTTTAACCTAAAAGAGAATTTATAAAAATATAAAAATGATATATTGCTTATAAATAAGATAAAAAGAAAATTAAAATGATATATCCTATTAAATAGAAGCTATCACTATAATTAAAGTTGGTTTTTTTTTGGTTTTTTCTTTTTCCAAACTGATTAACTACTAAAAACTAAAACTTTTTATGAAATCACTTTTAACACAACCCAAAAATAAGCACTTTGAGTGCTTATTCACCCAAATAGTTGACTTTTGTTGACTGTGGAGGTAATTAAGCTCAAATGGATTAAGGTGGGGTCCACAATGATTAAAGTAGGTTTCTCTGAGTTACATGAACTATATTAAGCTTGATTAGACCAAATAAGTGGCTTGAATAAGCAACAAAACTCAAATAAGTAGTTGGCTTATTGAGAATCTGAGGCTGAATGGGACAGAGTTGGGGATCAAATACAGGTGGGGTCCACAGGTCTAGAGGTCAAACAAAAGGTCAACTTAGAATCCCTGGTAGGAGGGGGTTGGGCAAGACTAACTATGGGGTGTGGGACCCACTGGGTAACCACAAATTACCACCAAAGTTGGGTGGTGAGCTGGGGTCTGCTAAGACAGGGCAAATACCTTGCCCTGCAGGTCACTTCCAGGGGTATTTTAGTCCACAAGAAAAAATCACAAAAGTGAACCCATTATGAAAATCAAATATTATACTGATATAAACTACACACAACAAATTTCAAACCTTGAATCTCAACACAAATATCGATTTAATTCATGCCATTTTGGCAAAAATCTGAACTTGCACCTTTTGACTTTTTAGTGAAATATGAGTTTTTGACTTTTATGAGTTTTGCTCTTGATTTACTGAGGTAAAATACACTAATAGACTTGAATAAGATCAAATTAATGAGAAACAACAACTTACAAACTTAGGTGAATGTTTTTTAGACTACAAAACCCACACAGTTAACTGTGTGGGTGGATTTTGTGTTATTTTGACTTTTAGGTTAATAAGACCAAGGTTTCATGCATTACCAAACCTATATGACACTAATGTAACCTAATGGAACTAAGATGATCACCAAAAATCACCAAGAGCCCTGCTTAAAAGCTTGTTCCAAACACCCTTTTATACACTGATTTTGAGTTTTTAGAGATAAAGAACAACACAGATTGATGCTATCTATTCTAAACCAGGTTTTTTACTAGTTATGAGGTATATATAAGCTAAGAAACACAACCTTTTACCACTACCACTACTTATACTACTTTATACTAATTTTTCTCCAAATGACAGTTGATACTAAAACAAGGAATAAGACAAATTCAAGTTATCCACTACAAATGAACAAACTACAAACTGATTTAAACAACACACTTAATTACAAATCAGCCTACACTAACAAATGATGAACAAAAAATAGTAAATTAGGAAAAGTCAAGAGATTTCCTTACAAGAGCTTTCCTGCTAAGCCTTTAAGAACCAAGAACCAAGTACTAAGACCTATCCTAAGGCTTCCATAAGCCACTAAACCACATTCCAAAGCTGCTTCCCTTCCCAAATATCCTCTGAATCAGAATCCAAACCCAAATCTCCTCAGTTTGACTTTCATTGACCACTTTGTTCTTTTGAGTGTTTTTTAGTTTAAACTGAATTTTAGGTTACTAGAAGCTCTTATAAGCTTCTTGGGAGCCTAAGTGACCTAATCTAGTCCATGATAACAGCTATAACTATCATTTGAAACCTGCTTCAGATTTTAATGAAAATTGAACAAAATGAAATTCAAAATGAAACACTAAAATTCATTAATAAAAAAGTTCACATTACACTTATATTACTGAGTATGATAATAAAAAGCTAAAAGATACAATTACAAACTTAAAGAAATTACAAACGACCTAAATTTTACTAAGTTATACTACATACTCTCCACTGCTGCTTCACTTTCTTTTTATATGGGACCATTAGGGTTTGGGAACCCTAAGGAGTGAATCTCAAATGCTTTTTGAGCCATTGGATTACCACCCATCAATCTTGACCTTTAAAAAATCTTTTGGCGCCATTTTTTTCTTCATGTCAGACTGAGGTTGAGTGAGGGTTTTAGAGAAGCATTAATTTCTATTTGGAGGTTAGTTGAGGTGGGGGGAACAAGTAATGGGATGCTGAGGTGGAGGAGGGGGGATTGGAGTGTTTGGTGAGGTATTGCAGACTCAAGTGGGGGAGAAGGTCAAGGTTTGACCTTGTTGACCGAGGGGGAAAAGGGACGGGGTTTGTTTTTATTATTTGTGTGGAGTGGGATGAGGTGGTGAGATGGGCTTGGGTAGGCTAGGTGGGCTGGGAGATATAAGGGTGTGGATTGGTGTTGGGTTTGGATTTGGTTTGGTTTGTTTGTTGGGTTATAAAACTATTAAGGGTCCGTATGGTTTTTGTTGTGAACACAAGGACCAAAAGTGAAATTTCACTAAACCATGGGACTGAAAATGTAATTATCCCATTATACCAAGAAGGACCAATGTTGAGAAGTTTAGCATTCCACAAACCAATTTTGCAAATTTTTTATTTTCAAAATTCCCAGGGACTGTTTTTGCAAAATTCCAAACTCCAGGGACCAAATATGTAAATTTTCCAAATTTATCACCCAAAGTCCGTTTTTGATAACTTTTGATTTTTTTGGGACTTGGGTTGACTTTTATTTCAAAATAAATGCATAGGGACTATTTCTGACACATTTTGAAACTTGGGGGACTAAAACTGCCAATATTGCAAACTTTGATTGTTTTTCATTTGTTTTTGCTCGTTTTGCATTTAAAACACGTAAAACACAATCCCTGGGATAATTTAAGTATTTTGATTACTTTTCGATTGTTTTTGTATGTTTTGGCAATTTTAATACGATAAAAATGATGAGTGTTTGCGCAGTCATCAGGGAATTTGTGAAGAATCAGAGTAGTGTTGTTTATACTTCTGGATGGACTAGGGCTCAGGTTTGGTCTATGTCAGCTGATCAGCTTATTCATCAATACAATAGGATTTTGACTAGGCTTCATAAGGATGGAATTATTGTTTCTCATAAGACTTTTCCAAGCCTAACATCTGCTGTAGAAGAACCTTCTTCTAAAAGGCTTAAGATTAGTGATTCTACTGAAGAACCCATTTATGCTGGTGTGACCATTCCTGCGGACAGTGGTTCTGTTGCTGCTGATAAGGCTCAAGTTTCCTCTGCTCTTGTTCCTGTTGCTCAAGATTATGCTGTTGGTGCTTCTTTTGTTCCTTTTGATTCTATTTCCAGATCTATTGATAAGGGCAAGGCTCTTATGGTAGAAGAAGATTCTCTTCCTAAAAAAAGGACTAGAAGGCAATTGGAAGAAGAAAGATTGGTGCAAAGGCTGCACAAAGACTAGCTGATGATCAACAAGCAGAACTTGCTAGGATTCATGAGGCAAGGATCAGGCAAGTAGAGCTTGAGGCTGCTAGGGCTAAACAAGCTCGGATGGACATGGATGCATCTATGGCACACCCTGTCTCAGTTGACAGACCAACAGAGGTGGATTCTACTGATAATCCATCATCCCCTTCCAAAGCTGTTGATGAGTCTAGTATCTCTGAAGATGAGCCACCTTCTCCTCCTCACTCAACAATCTATATTCCTGGAAGAAGGACAAAACATATGGCTACAAGGAGAGGTTATTCTAGAGATGTTGATTTAGAGGATGAGGATAGTTCATTTCTTGAGGAAGGGTCTGTTGCAGACTTTCCAAAGGGTTCTTTCAATGTGTTGGTCCACTGGAAGGTGACAAATGGGCAGATTAATACCATACATAGGCTAGATAAAGCCTATATGACATTCACCTTTTTGCAAGAGATTCTGCATCTTGTGGATAGACGGAATCTAATCACTCTTTATGGCATGGTGACCAAGTACTATTCCACTCATACTGCTGAAGGTGCAGAGCTATATTTGTTGGGTGATCTTCAAGTGCTCTTTGATTCTGAGTCTCCCACTGGTGCTGGTTTTCCAGTTTGGAAGAATAAACATAAGTGGAAAGTTTGTAGCTGGAAGTTCTATACTATCCCTTATGTTCATGTGGTGAAAACTACAAATGGTCTTCGTGTGTCTATGTTCTTAGACAAGGATTATCATTTGTCAGTGAGCCTTATGGAGAAGATGCTTCGGCATAAGTTGGAAGTTCCTCCTAATCCAGTTGGGAATGATAGAACTTTTGTTGAACAATTGATTCGTTTGATCAAGTCTAGGATTCGGGCATAGAGAGCTATTTGATCTTGGTATTCTGTATTATTGTACCTTTCTTTTCTTTCTTTTAATTCTTTTATTAGTTATTAGTTATTAGTTATTGAAAAAAATTTCTAACATATATTTGTATAGTTGCCACTCTTTGTTGTATGCAGGTTTTTGTGTTGGTTAATTACCACACCTTATATGGTTATCAACTCACTATGATGTTGACTGTTCCATCAAAGAGTTGGCTAGTTCAAAGGGTACAACTTTGGTAAAGACACATCAAATCTGTTGATAGCTGTAATAGTTTGCTAAAAACTATAGGGTACTCAACTCACCCATGCTTCACAGCTGAGAGTTGAAATTGTTTTCAATTCACCATGTATTTTTCCTTTTGGATTCCAAAGAATTAGCTAGCCCATAAGTATATGGCTTGTGGTAAAGGCAGTGGAAATCCATATTTGGTAATCAATTCACCAAGGTGATTTAATCAACCAAAGAATTGGCTAGTCCTGAGCAAACGCCTACAGGTAAAGACACGTCAAATCCGTTTACGGCTGTGATGATTTGCCAAAAATCATTAAGGTATTTCAACACACCTAGGATTCATGGTTTGAGTGTTCGACTGGTTACTAGTTCACCAGGGTGATGTCACGATTCCACCAAAGGACTAGCTAGCCCAAGAGTGAGTAGCTACTTGGTAAAGGCTTATCAAATCTACTCATGTAGCTTTTAGTTCTATTGCTGCTCAAAGTTAGGAGTTGCTGATGGTTCCTTGTTCTTCAAAGATGGTTACTAGTTGCTGTTGATATAGAGAATTGGTTGCTGCTGGTTCTTCATTTTGCTGCAAATGCTCATATCTCAATCCTCACACTCTGCAAGTTAAAGATCTATCAAGAAACTTGAAGTTAACCTAGTCAGATTCAAGTTTAGGGGAGGATTGTTAGGAATTATTGGTTTCTGCTGAAGATTACTACTGACAGGTTTCTGTTGAAGCTTTAGTGGTTTCTGTTGATATACTGGTTCCTGCTGATAGCGAGTTCCTACTGATATAGTTCATCCGTAGGAATATGTTAAACGGATATGCTTAGTTTATTTTAGGACAAGATATAAAATATCTTTTATAGTTTTACTTTATACATTTCTTGTAAGAAAAGTTTTTGGTTCCTTGTAGTATAAAAGGAACACACGGTTATGTATTGGATGATATGTTTTTCAATCAATAGTGATTAATAAAGATCCATAGAGGATCAAATCATTATTAGTTATTCTTGTTCTTATTACTTGTGTTTAAATTCCTCATAGATATAAGTTTGTACAGAGATTCTCTATATAGTTTGCTTTTGATTACATTAGCATTCTATTGATCCATAGGCTCAAAGATCTATCAAGGAGTAGGTCTTACACTGACGACGTTTTCGACAAGAAACCCTTTTGCTTAAGGTATGAAAAAGAAGATGACTCTTGCATTCACAATGACTCTTCTGATGAGGAAAGCGGTCATGATGAACCAATTAAGGAATATTTGGCTAGTGATGTGGATCCATTTAATGTTATTGGGATAATTCATTGTTGCACACCAATGGGAGTAATTAAAAACAATGTAAGGCCTATTATTCCAACCTGCAATCCTCTTATCAATACATGTAATGGCGGTGGAAGGAACAGAGTGGACAAATTAACCACAAAAGCATGAATATGGTGGTGTTTCAAAAACTCCGAGAAAGTTAAAGATGCTTGGTTAACTTATTACCTTTCCGGATCATACGCTTATGAAAAATGGAATGAACAATCCACTTCTGTAAACCCACTATGATGAGACACAATGGTACTACCCAAGCTTGGCCTACATGTGACCCCTTTCAAAAAGAATGTAACGGTGGTATGTCCCTGGAGGCTATTCTTTCTAAACACCGTGAATGGGCATGTTTTAATGCACACAAAAGAGCTCAGGTCGACCATCATGGGATATCATTTGAAGATTAGGTTAAAGTTAAGTTTGGGGATGTTCAACTTAACAAGCAAATTGAAGTTCAATGCCGCAATGAATGGGTGGAGGTGCAATTTTCTCATATAGAGAACCCTTGTTTAAATTCTAAGATAGAACCGGCATTTTGGGGGAATTCTTTCACTTGTGGAAACAATGGTTCAAGCATAGTGGCTCAACAGCCTAAGAAATAAACCATAGGGAATGAGTATAACTTAAAGACTCGTTAATAAACAAAAGTACTCTTACGGGAGACAACCCGTATTATCCCTTTCTTTCTTTATTTTGTTGGTTTGTATGTTTGTTTTATATTTTTGCAGGAACTAGAGCATGGAGGAATGAGAGAATCTGTTTACTACAGAAACTGATGCTCTCGGATAAGCATTTACGGCATAACTCAGTCTTACGACTACGCCATGACCCCCCTTTCGTAGCTGATAACTCTAGGTTTTGTACTAATTACGGCGTAGCTCAATTCCATGACTACACCGTAACACCTCTTTGAGGTATATTCCTCAAAATATTTTCAAACATACTGAACTTGTATTAGTAACTAAATGAACTTTGTGGGTGTGTTCCCTGTAAACCCTCACGAGACTAAACTCGTCCACTTGGGACACCAAGTGGTTTAAAAGGCTTGTTGCATATGCTAAATGCAATCGTGATTCCTATGAAAGTGAGTTAGGATTTTTCTTGTTGTTATTTTTGTTTTTATAGATTTATG
The DNA here is from genome assembly GCA_030686995.1 of Artemisia argyi. NCBI lineage: Eukaryota > Viridiplantae > Streptophyta > Magnoliopsida > Asterales > Asteraceae > Artemisia > Artemisia argyi. Next base: position 82,396,960 of record CM060700.1, on the reverse strand, counting down.
CTTGTGGTAGTGTCGTGATTTCAGGGATATGAAGTTTGCTCATGGAGGCTAGTTGAAGGCACGAAGATTTCTCTTGATCATTCTTTCATTTATGGAGCAAATTTCAGGGAAGTTATCACTATAATTCTACCTTCTCTTCACATTTACTTTCTAGTACAAAAGGGACTTTGTACATTTTAAGTGGGGGGACGGGAGTAGAATTATCTTGAACATTATTTGTCCTCATTTTTCTAGTTTATTTTGAAAAAATTTTGCCAATTTTAAAACTTTTGACATGTTTTTCTTAACCAAACTAGAATAAACCTTAGCCGAGCACATTTTACCCTTGAATTCCCATGGTGAGATTTATCCTTGTCCGTTTCCATTGATTTACCCAAATCAACCTAAATATTGATTGTGCCAGTAGTTTTGTAGACTTTAGAACTTGGCCTTTACATCATTTCGAGACCATAGACGAGTAATGTGCTAGACACATTTGGAAGGGACTATTTTAGAAGGCAATGTTTTAGGATTATCACCCAAATACCCTTATATGTGTGTGTTTATCAATTAGTCACCTCGATTTTTCGACCCCCGTGTAAACCCTTTTGTTACACTCATTTTTAGTGCAAGATACCCCTAGTATACCCTTTTGAGCCATTCCTTTCGTTTCTTACCCTCATATATTGTTTCGATACACCAATACACCTTAGCCTACCTTGTAGTCTAGTCTATGATTGGGAAGTCATTGTTTGCCCTAGTTCGAGGTCTAAGTGGAAGAATTTAGGAATCACGCCTACGTTGAAGACTAATTATTGAAGATCATTTGAAGACCCCCGAAATCCTCATATATTGTTCATCTCAAGTTGGGGGGATGTTTATATTGTTAACTATGATTCAAAAAAATGTGAGATTCTGTATGTAGATAATTTAAATAAACGGTGCTCTCTTGTATCGCACCTTGATAATAAGCTTATCAAGATTTAGTATCGAAGAGGCCACTTCGGTCACATTTAAGATTTGAGTTGGTGATTGTTTCTACACCAACATGAAGATCAAGTTATGTGCTCATTATGACGTCCTCTAATGGCACATTTACTTGCTATGATCCAGTTCTTGCGTTTCGAAGTTTAGACCTTGGGCGAACGGTAAATGGTGATGACTTATTTGTAGGCTTAGACTATTTGCTTGTTATTTTTCATTTTACACCCATTTTGTGAAATCCCATATCTATTCCTACCCTTTAGTCGTGAGTCATGCTCAGGTGAAGGAATTGAGCAGGCATTGGTGTCTTGCCCGGCGTTCCAGTCATGTATCGATGTTCTTTGTCGCTTTTGCCATGGTATGTTAGCAACGACACTACTCACTTAACCATATATGTTCACCCAATGTTGCCTTTAAGTGTTGTTCCGACCTTAGCTCTAGTGGTGGAGTTTTGTGTAACTGCCAAGCCTATGATAGAATACATACTTTGACTGAGCAAACAGTGATCACCCTGAAAATTGACACTTAGAATATAGAGTGAGAGAGTATTGTTCCCCTTTTCGTGAGGTGTTCGGCTTTGAGAAATTCTTGTATAGGATATGTTTAAATTCATATTTCCCTAGTAATAATGGGGGATATCATTCAGAGAATAATTCTAATAAGATCTACTTGAGGGCAAGTAGAGTTCAAGTGGAGAGATATTTGATGACGTCAAATAATCTGATATTCTAAGTATCAATTTCCCCTCCTTATTTACCATTTTAGCTTAATATTGTCTATAGTTCTGTCTTATTACTTCATCTTTCGTTTTAGGACTGTTAATAGGGTATGCAGCGGAAAAAGGACAAAGATAGACTCAGTATGGACAAAAGCACGTACTACATGAAGACTACGGTGTAATTATGTGATGATGTTACGCCGTAGCATAGTTATGACGTAGATTTACCCATATATTAAAGACAATGCCGTAACTAGTAACAATGTTACGGCGTAATAAAGACTCCGTGGCAAACTTATGGAACTTATGAAGACTACGACATAGCACCATCGTTCATCTATGATGTAGCAAGGTTACGACGTAACTCAACTCTCCAACTACGCCGTAACAAGTCCCACGGATAAGATCGTATGTAGATAACGTTAGCTATGACGTAACTAGTTATAGCGTTACGCCATAGCAACATCCTAGCCTATAAATACAAGATGATTTTGCACCTTTGAAATCATCTCCCGTTTCCCAAACCTTTCTAGGGTTTAGGGAGAGGAATCACTGAAGAAGATGATGGAGTTAGAAGTCAGAAGATGGAAGTTCTCGTCTACATTAATAATTTGTATTCGAGTTTGGATTCTCTTATGCTTTTCATTAATCATTCGATGAATTCTTATTATTAATTCAAGATCATTTCAGTTATTTGTTCCCTTTTTATTACTTCGTAGAGATATCTTCTTTGTCCATTCATTTACACTAGTTTCGGTAGTATTATAAGCTTCTTTGTATCTATTATGCTTTATGTGGTTGGCTTGATACCTCAATCCATTTAGTAGGCTAGAAGAATTAACCATAGGATGCTAGCCTGATAGATTGCGATGAAATAGGAGGGATGACAACTGACCATATTGCCTTGTGTAAGAATTGACCATAGGACCACCTTACAAGTGGAGATACTTAAGTAGTTAGAGAGATCTAAGATCCGAGAGGGCGGATCTCTACCAAATTTGATCTATTAGATTTGGTGCTTAATGACTCAACCAAATATCCAACCTCTGCTTACTAGCATGGGTATTGCTTGTGGTTCCGGAGGCGATAGGAAGGGAAGATAGACTAGGATGACTTTACCCTACGATTTTTAGTGATATTTATGCCACTGTACGTTGTGGATGAACTGCAGTAATTACCTGAATACTTGGATTATTACTTTATCTTTATACTTTCTTTCTCTTGTTTCAATTATGTGGATTGCAAATCAATGCATACTACTCTATTCAACATTATTATCAACTTTTATCTCTGACTACCACATAACATACTTTGATTTCTTTCACAACAGCTCTTAGGGACGACACTTAAATTTACATAGGCTCTACTACATCAGATCGGGTTCTCTGCCCGTTAGTATGTGTTTATCCTTGTATCTCTAAGTTTTATAGATGTAAGACAGGATGAAATTACGCATCAATACCCAAAACAAACATGCTTTGTGTGACTAAATATTACAAAAGGCCACACAAACATTAAATTCACATGGCCATTGGATGATCAGTAGTCACACAAAATACACATTTATTTACTTTTAACAGCATATGGTCACACTTATTAACACTTTTGGCCACTGTTTGCTAAATTGTATGTGACTATATACTCAAAACAAACATGCTTTGTGTGACTAAATATTATAAAAGGCCACACAAACGTAAAATTCATGTGGCCATTAGATGACCAATAGTTACACAAAATAAAAATTTCTTCACTTTAAACAGCATATGGTCACACTTAACACTTTTGTCCACTGTTTCCTTAATTTTATGTGACTATATACCCATAACAAACATGCTTTATGTGACTAAATATTACGAAAGGCCACACAAACATAAAATTCACGTGGCCATTGGATGATCAATAGTCACACAAGATACATATTTCTTCGCTTTAAACAACATGTGGTCACACTTATTAATACTTTTGGCCACTGTTTCCTTAATTGTATGTGACTATATACCCAAAACAAACATGCTTTGTGTGACTAAATATTACAAAAGGCCACACAAACATAAAATTCACGTGGCCATTGGATGATCAATAGCCACACAAAATATACATTTCTTCACTTTAAACAGCATATTGTGACACTTATTAACACTTTTGGCCACTGTTTCCTTAATTGTATATGACTAACTCTAAAAAAACAACACCCGTTGTGTGACTAAATCATCACAAACGTTACATTTATTATATATTCATGTAGCCACAGGACGGGAAATAGTCATACAAAATACACATTTAATAGAATAAATCATCTCAAATGTCACATATATTATATATTTATGTGGCCAAAGGACGAACAATAGTTACTCTCAACAGCATTCGTGTGACTATAAAGTGTTTACGGTCACTGATAATGACTAATCCAACAAAACTTGTGCCTAATTTGTCACACACATTCGGGGTTTTGGTCACTGTTTTTCAATGGAAAAGGCCACGAACTCAACAATGTGACCATATGCCACCTACGGGGGCGGGACCTTTGGTGACACACAACGAAAAAACGTATGTAACTATATGCATATCGTCACACATTTCTGGCGTGACCAATAGCAGTTTCTGTATCAGTGGTGCTATAGTTACACTATTAGTAAATAGTTACCGAATGGAATCCAGAGCTATGGCGGGAGTAAACGCTGAGTATCTCGTGCGAGCCATTCTAACAATGTGTATAGAATAACACAAGATAACAAGAATATCATAAGTCAGGCATAATGTAAAATTATGAGAATTCCAACAGAGATATTTTATTCGATACAAGTTCTAACTAATAGAACATTGTAGGGGAAGACAGAAGATTAGGAGAGGAATAATATCATAAGTCTACCATAATGACGATGATGAGATCGACGTAGATATTCTTACAAAGTTCTAACTAATAGAACATTGCGGGGAAAACGGAGGATTAGAAATACAAGTTCTAATGCTTAGAACATTGTATGATAAAACGGAAGAGTGAAGTTACAAGTTCTAACATTTAGAACATTGTAGGATATAACGGAGAAATGGAAATCTAAAACTAAAGACGGGAATCCTAATAACCACTAGCTTCCTTAGCGGCTAGTTCATCTCCTAAAGGTCTTGATATGATTCATAGTGAATTATCTAATTCACTAATCATGGATTCCTCAAAGGAATAGTCAAGTGTAGCTAGTCTAACTGGTGATGAATATCCTACAGAGGATGATGGACTAAGTGAGGAAGAAGATACTATGGATGATAGACTAAGGGGTGAAGAAGATCCTACTGATGATGACGTAGACTCGTCATAAGATTCGGTATTTCTAGGTATAAATCTCTTGCTTAATTTCTTTCCTATGAATTGCTATCATTAATCCTAGGGGTGGTGCTATCATAAGTTCTAAGTCTAAGTACCTAGGTCTTACGGTAGGCTATCCTAAGCCAGGAGATGTATAATTTGTAGGAATTTCTTAATCCACTAAGATATAATACTTAAGAAGTCTTAATACGGGATAGTCAACTAGGTATGGGAAAACTATAACCTCATGATGTCATAATGACTTGTTCACTTATCCTACAGGGTTAAAACTTAACAAGTACCTTTATCCTGTAACTAGTTTTGGTACAAGGACTGTACATACTTAAGGATTCTAGGCTAGTAAGTTTGATAGTTTACTATTCTGGTGTTGCTCATTCGTTATCCTTAAGTTCCTGGATTGCATCTAAAGGACTCCTTATATCTAATCGATAAATAACTAAGATATCCTCAATGATCATAAGAGTAGAAATCCTAACACAAGCTAGAGCATGTCTCTCTTGCTTCTTATGTAACTCTAAAATCTAGGCACAAGGTTTTTCTAGTTCAGTTTCTAACCTACCAAAGTTTCTCTGAATAATGACTCGACCTTTTCCAAGACTATAAATCTTAATTTCTATTTCCTCAATATGCTCTAGAGATATCTTATCTTGGTGATTTATAATTTCCTCAATTTGTTACTCATGCCTATCTAAAGGACTCTTATAAGAACTACTTCTGATCTCAACTACTAAGGTGGGGGAGGTGATATAATATGGGTTTTCTTAGGAGGTGAGGAAACTACTTCTGGAATATAGAATTCTAGGGGATCAAAGAGTGGTAATGGTGGAGTAGGGTATAAAGAGGGAACGATAGGAATTTCACCATTATATGTTTTCATATAACCATTATATGCTCACATATAAGGATCATTCAGGAAATAGCTAATGAAGCTAAAGGATTCTGAGTTAATTCAGAACTATATGATGTAGAATAGGAATTCTCATCATCAGTATCATATAAGATGATAGGGTGAGTGGTTCTATAGGAGGCTTAGTGTTTCTAAGGAGTGTAGGTGATGAGGAGTTATGGCATAAGTTAGACAACCATGATATCATGAATTAACAAGAGATAAAATAACAACTAGGTTATGTCATAAATAACTTGTTAGACTCAAAATCTGGCAAGTGTCGTTATTTATGCCACACGTCTCATAGTTGGATTTGACACAGAAACCGAAAGGATAATGATTTAGGCTAATTTTCGGGTATGTCAGGGAGGAAATTAGTGGCGAAGGAAAAATTTAGGGAAGGTATTTGTTTCTTAGGGCCCACTTTATCAGCACTTACTAAGTATCTAAAGGGTGATATCCTAGGTTTATCCTTAAAATGCCTAAAGTTCAAAAACAAATATTTCTACAGGATAATTCTCTATCTTACAATGTTTTGGGTTTGGAATCAAGGTATCAAAACTACCTAGGGTAAAAACTTAAGGGTTATAAGTAATACATATCCTTTAGTATTACTTTGTTGGATAGGACGGGGTCAAAGATAGAGTATAACAAGTATCCAACTTGTTGGGTTTCTTAGTAGCTAATTCAATCTCTAGGGGTGGTGATAGGGTTCGAAATGACTTAAGATAATCTAGTAAGGGAATGGTTGAGTGATGATGTTCCTATCCTAAGTGGTGATTAGGAAATGACAACTAGGAATGTGCATAAGGAGACAGCAAGGTATAACAAAGTCATAGCTTATCTTATATCATAGGTAACATATCTTACATATCCTATATCTAACAAGTACCATTATCTATAGTGCATATCCTAGGGTGGAATTCTAACCAAAAGATGTAGGTGATAAAGGTGTAATAATTGATGGTTCCTTAGGGGTTGGGGTTGGAAAGGCTTTCTATATCTAATTGATGAAGAACCTGATTATCATAGATTATCTTTTGTAAGTTAGAAATCCTATTGGGCTACTACCTGGATATCACTATGACCTTTTTCTATCTTCCGAATAAGGTCAATAGAGAGTTCATCCAAACTATTCCAGACATTCTCAACCTGATCTTCCTAGTGTTCTAAGTGAATCTCCTCCAACCTCATATTTCGAAGATGAGGTAGGAAGTTTAGTGGGGAAGGATGAGGGTGCTAAAGTATAGGATCCCTTCCTAAATAGGCTAGGCTCATTACTAGGTAAGTGTGATAAAAGGATGTGTGGGTCTCCTAGGTAACATTGATCCTTCGGAAATAAAGAACCTTTAGGGATGAAATTTTGGTGGGGGTAGTAATAGGAATGAAGGCAAAATAGTGGATATAGTGATAGGAGCTAGTAGGGGAATACGTAATGCTTTTAAGAATAAGATGGATTATCGGGAAAAGGCGAGAAAGTTAGAGAGGATAGTGAATCTATACTATTCCTACGATCTACCAAAGAGTTAGGAGGGATGTTTCCTGGAGTAACGAGGAAATAATCTGGTGAAACTAACATAAAGTTAAGAATATCTATAGAGGAAGGGACATCCTCTACATCTAAACTAGAGGGGACGATGCTAGGATAGATGGGAGTAGGCATGACTATATAACAACTCGGGGGAAATAACCTAAGTTATTTATCTCTAGGTAATAGTTATGAAATATATGCTAGGTAAATCTCTTACCTATGTTGGGAATTCTGTGAAGTAAGAATTCTGCTGCTGTTTCTGCTGAAAGGATCCTGCTGAAGAGTTGGTTTCTGCTGAAGCAGTGTATCTGCTGAAGACATAGTTCAGCTTTATTAGTTTCTGCGGATATAGTATTTCCGTGTTTTATGTAATGTAGTTTGGATATGCATGAGTTTATTTAGGAAGTGATAATGCATATCTTTTAGAAGTTTTAGAGTATACGTTTCTTGAGAAACGGTTTAGGGTTCCTTGAGTATAAAAGGAACACACGGTTTATGTATTGAATAACTTTTAGAAAATTCTTATCATAATTAAAAGATCCATAGAGGATCAAGAGTTCTTAGTATCAAGCTTGTGTTTTGTTTCCGCTTTATAAATACAAGTTGCAGAGATTGTCTATTAGTGTGTTATTGATTACAGTAACATTACTAACGATTCTAGAGTGCTTAAGAAGATCTATCAAGGTCTATAGCTCAACAAGTGGTATCAGAGCCTCGAGAGAGTCTCTGCCATACTAAGAATCACAAATCTTACACCTTTACAATCCAAACAAATCAACAAACATGCATGGATCAGATGATGATGTAGATACAACCCAGAACATTAACACCACTTCTCTTCAACAACTCAATCTCTACAACAGTAATGCTAAGTTTCCATACTTGAAGAATGCAGAAGATTATCATCTGTGGTCCATGAAGATGCAGAACTGGATCACAAACATTGATTGGAATCTGTGGGAGGTTGTTAAGAAAGGGAATAGTCTGAAGAAGCATGTTACAGATGCTGATGGAGTTGTTACTATTGTTGGACCCAAAACTACTGAAGAGATTCTGGCTGTGCAGAGGGAGAGTAAAGTCAGAACTATTTTGCTCCAAGCTATCCCAGATGACCATATGGGTGACTTCCATTTTATGGAGGATGCCAAGGATATTTGGATGGCTATAAAAGCAAGATTTGGTGGGAATGAGGAATCAAGAAGGCTGCAGAAGTCTCTGCTGAAGCAAAAGTTCCAAGAATTTTAGATATCTGAAGAAGAAGGAATTCATAAGGGTTATGACAGGTTTCATCGAATATTGAGTCAACTTAATCAGTTGAAGGCTAGACCCGACAATGAAGACTGTAATTCTAAATTTCTGAGATCTCTACCGCCATCTTGGTTACAAGTTTGTATTGCTCTCAAGACCAAAGGTGGGTTGGACATGATGTCTTTTGATGACCTCTACAATAGGCTTAAATCACTTGAGCCCGATGTTAGAAGTCCCATTCATCCATCCACTCATTCTGCATTTGTTGGTGCCTCTACTAAACCTGTGCATCAAGCCTCAAGTTCATATTCATCAGGAGCATCTTCTCAAACTTATAATCAAACTGCTCCTAAATCAAAATCAAGTAGTGTGTTGGAGGATCTTATTCATTCATTTGTGGCTGAATATGAACCTCAGCAGTTTATTGCTTATGAGGACTTTGAACAGGTAGATCCATTGGAAATGGAGGAGATGCACTTGAAATGGGAGCTTGCAATGATCTCAATGAACATCAGAAGGTTTGAAGCCAAGTCTGGAAGAAAGTTTGGTTTTAATGGCAAAGAAGCAGCAAGGTTCGATAGAAGGAAGGTTAAATGCTACACTTGTGGTCAAGTGGGACATTTTTCAAGGGAATGCAAAGATAGAAAGGCTGGAGATGAAGTTAGATATGGTTCTTATCCATTGGAAGCAGGGAATAACAAGACTGTACCTTCAAAGGCCATGGTGACTCTGGATCACCAAATTGATTGGGTTGATCATGAACCTGCTGAAGAGGAAGCTGCTACTTCTTCACAAGTGAATCTGCTGGCATTCACACCTTCAGAAGACAAGAAGGAGCAAGTCTCCTTGATGGGAATCTCTCAGGTAACCAATTGTGTGTTTGGATGTAGTGTAAGATACAATGAGCTTAAACAAGAATTTGATGAATTGAAACCAAAATACAATGAGTGTTATGTTGAAGTAGAGTCTTATAAAATGGCTTTAAAAACATTAGAGAAACAAAAAGTCTGGTTAGAGTTCTAGAAAGTGATTTAGAGGTTGCTAAGATAGAACTAAAACGTACTGAAAAAGAGAAGTCTGATTTAGAAAAAGAAAAACAAGAGTTACAAGCTAAATTAGATAAAAAGATAGCTGGTCGTATGAAATGGCAGGAAGGGGCATCTAATTTAAGTAAATTAATTGATGGTCGTCAATCTGTTAGGTCTAGAAAGGCATTAGGATATGAGAAATATATAGACCCTGAAGAGCTAACCTATCCTGATATGTCGAGTGTTTTTGACCCTGAACCAGCCTTAGCTTATCAAACACCTGTTAAATATGTTAAGGAAGGGGGAATGAATGCAGTACCTGGACCTATAAGAGGGGAACACATGCCTATAGACTTGTCCAAACCTGTTGACTTTGATGGATCACATCATTTATATGGCAAAAAGTCAACTGACTTGCAAGACCCTATTGTGAAATCTAATGACTTTGTCTCTTGTTGTAACAGTGACAAGTCTTCTGATGAAGGGTCTACCTCATTTGCTAGCTGTGATTCAAGTGAGAAGTCGGATCTGCCCAAGACCATGCCCAAGACCACTCCCAAGACCACATCAAAGACATCACCCAAGACTCCCCACAAGCCTTCTAGAGTTGCTGCTGATCACAAGACAATTTCTACTGAAGACTTGTTTTTCAATTCTTTGCATAATAATTTTGGCTTTGTTAAAAACAATTCTGTTTGTCATGGTGATTTGAATACTTTTTCATGTTATGGAAATTCTTTTGGTTTGCATAAATCTTCTAAAAGGAAGAAGTGTTTTGTGTGTGGAAGTAAATATCACTTGATTAAGGATTGTACATATCATGAGCAAAGAATGGGTGCAGGTCTTAGTCAAAGAAAAACTAGGCACATGTGGGAGAATGTTAGTGACATACCATCTTTTGTTCCACATCAGCAGACACCTATTTCTGCTGAATCTCATTTTTCATGGAGAAAAACCAGTAATAGACCATATGTCAGACCCACTAGTACTTTCTTTTATAATGGTTATTGGCCTAATCACTTTGACTCAATGTGTAATGGTGGTGGGAAATGGAATACTGCTGTGAAGCCCTCAGCAGGTTGTTCTTGGACTAAGAAGGGACCTAATATGCATTACAGGCCCAAGAACAATGGTGGATCTAAATCATCTACATGGCCTATTACTAATGATCCACAAGGCAGGCTCAAGTCAGCAATGACTTGAGTCTCCAATGTGTACTAATTTTGTATATTTTTGTTGTTGTTGTAGGAACATCCTTTGAAAAGTACTGAAGTTGGCATTTTTGATAGTGGTTGTTCTAGAAGTATGTCAGGGAACAAGGATAAGATGCATGACTTTGAGCTCATTGAAGGAGGAGACACTGTAACCTTTGGTGGTGGAGATGGCAAAATAACAGGGAAAGGAACCATAAAGACACCCTTGTTAGACTTTGAAAATGTTTACTATGTGAAGGAACTGGGGAATTTTAATCTTATCTCAGTATCACAAATTTGTGACACTAAGCATAAGGTTTTCTTCTCTGAAGATGAGTGTCTTGTACTTTCCAAGGACTTCAAACTCCCAGAAGACACAACTGTATTGCTGAGAGTTCCTAGAACCTTCAACTTATACACATTCAATCTAAATGATGTTCAGCCTGAAGGTGATCTAACATGTTTGGTTGCCAAAGCTTCCCTGGATGAATCTAATAAATGGCATAGAAGAATGGCACATGTGAACTACAAGACCATCAACAAGTTATCAAAACTTGGTCTTGTTAAGGGCCTTCCTTCTAAACTCTTCACCAATGAACACAATTGTATTGCTTGCAATAAGGGAAAGCAACACAGAGCCTCTTACAAAACAGTCCAAGCAGTGAGCTCCATTTCAGAACCTCTTCAGTTGCTGCACATGGATCTCTTTGGTCCAACCCCCATTAGAAGTATTGATCACAAGTACTTCTGCCTGGTTATTACAGATGATTATAGCAGGTTTTGCTGGGTGTTCTTTCTCAAAACTAAGGATGAAACAACTCCAATTCTGAAAGAATTCATTATCTTAGTTGAGAACCAGCTGAATAAAAAGGTGAAAGGAATTAGGTGTGACAATGGTACAGAATTCAAAAATGTTGTATTCATAGAATTCTGTAAGTCTAAAGGGATAAGAAGGGACTATAGTACTCCAAGAACTCCACAACAAAATGGGGTTGCTGAAAGGAAAAATAGAACCCTCATTGAGGCAGCAAGATCAATGCTTGCAGACTCCAAACTACCCACCATGTTTTGGACTGAAGCAGTCAGTACTGCATGTCATGTCTTGAACAGGGTATCCATCACTAGACTTCATGTCAAGACACCTTATGAACTTCTCACTGGGAAAGTTCCACACATACATTACCTTAAGCCTTTTGGATGCAAGGTGACTATTCTGAATACTGCTGATATACTGGGTAAATTTGATGGGAAAGCTGATGAGGGATATATAGTTGGGTATTTAGCCCATAGCAAGGCCTATAGGGTTTATAATCTGAATGCTAAAAAGATTGAAGAGACCTTTAATTTGAGATTTCTTGAAGATCAGCCTAATCTTCAGGGACAAGGCCATTCTTGGTATTTTGACCTAGACTATTTGACTGACTATTTGGGTTATACTATGTATGCTTCTAATCCTGATGCAGGTACCAAAGATTTAAGTTCTAATCCTGCAGGTTCCATGGATGATGACTCAGATTGTGAGTCTGAGCCGGAAGAGAATACTTTTGTTGTACCATCTTTTCCACCTAACCATTTTGTAGGTAATCACTCTGCTGCTGAACAAGATGATGAGTCACATTATGCAGAAGATCTTGCAAGATTGCAGAAGCAGGAACATGCTGCTACTAAGGAAGCTCAGAAACTCAATGATAAGGTTTCACAAGAGACTGAGGCTATCCTACATCAGTCAGCACAAGCAGTCGGTGGAAACAAGGATACTGCTGAAGGCACACCTCTCCAAACTGATAATGTCAAAGATGCTGATTCTGCTGATGTTCACTCTCCCATTTCTACTGAAGTCTCTGCAGATTTTGATAAGCCCTTTACCAGATTTCCTAGTCCTTCTGACCTTGGAAATTATCAACCAAAGCCTGGCTTGTTTAACTCAGCTTCTTATGACACTGAGTTTGAGCCTACACTCACCAACATTGATGCTAACATTAATGTTCCACCTACAGCTACCAAAAGGATTCACAATGCTCATCCCCTATCCAAGATTATTGGTGATCCTAAAGACCCTGTTCGAACTAGAAGCACTGTCAAAAATACAAAATATGGAGAAGTTGCTTTTATCTCTTATGTATACAATCAAAAGAGGAACAATCACACAGACTACAAACATTGTTTGTTTGCATGTTTTCTTTCTCAGATTGAACCAACTAGTGTTCCTCAAGCACTGGCTGATTCAAGTTGGCTTGAAGCAATGCAAGAGGAGATGCTGCAATTTAAGAATCAGCAGGTTTGGATTTTAGTTCCTCTTCCTGATGGGAAATATGCCATTGGGACAAAATGGATTCTGAAGAATAAAAGAGATGCCAGGGGTATTGTGGTGAAGAACAAAGCAAGATTAGTGGCTCAAGGTTTTAGACAAGAGGAAGGCATTGACTATGATGAGGTCTTTGCACCAGTGGCCAGAGTTGAAGCTATAAGGATATTTTTTGCATATGCCTCTTATATGGGCTTTATGGTTTATCAGATGCTGAAGAATGGCTACAGAAGAGGTGCCATTGACAAGACTTTATTTCTCAAGAAAGATTCTAGGGATATTATTCTTGTGCAGGTGTATGTGGATGATATTATCTTTGGTTCTACCAAAGAAGCCTGGTGTAGAGAGTTTGAGGATTTGATGAAGGGAGAATTTCAGATGAGTGCCATGGGAGAACTCACTTTCTTTCTGGGTTTGCAAGTTCAGCAGAAACCTGATGGTATATTTATACATCAGGAGAAATATGTAAAAGATATGTTGTCCAAGTTTGCTATGGAAAATGTCAGGACTGCCACAACTCCATATGAGGCTCCCAAACCAAAGAACAATCTTACTCCTGATCTTCCTGTGAATGTTCATTTATACAGGTCTATGATTGGTTCTTTGATGTACTTGACTGCCTCAAAACCTGATATTACATTTGCTGTGAGTGCATGTTCCAGACACCAAGTCACTCCACTTACCTCTCATATGAATGCTATCAAGAAGATTTTTAAGTATCTTAAAGGCCAACCACAATTAGGTCTTTGGTATCCTAAAGAGTCTCCATTTCAGCTAGCAGCTTATAGTGATAGTGACTATGCTGGTGCCAATTTGGATAGAAGATCCACAACTGGAGGTTGCCAATTTCTTGGAAGAAGATTGATTTCTTGGCAATGCAAGAAACAGACCATAGTTGCTACCTCTACTACTGAAGCAGAGTATGTTGCTGCTGCCAATTGTTGTGGACAGGTTCTATGGATTCAGAATCAATTACTGGATTATGGGTATAACTTCATGAATACTACCATTTTCATTGACAATCAAAGTACCATTTGCATTGTTAAAAATCCAGTTCTTCATAATAGAACCAAACATATTGAAATCAGACATCACTTTATAAGGGATGCTTATGAGAAACATTTGGTTAAAGTGGTCAAAATTCACACAGATGAAAATGTGGCAGATTTATTAACCAAGGCATTTGATGGACCAAGGTTTCAATATTTGGTGGTCCATATTGGAATGTTAAACCCTTAACTGCAAAGTTTAAGGGGAGGCATAAGCCTCAGGGGAGGCATATGCCTCAGGGGAGGATGATGACTGTAAACTTTGTAATATTTGTATAAGTTGCATAATTTCTGAGTTTTTAACAAGTTTTTAACACTAACCCTCTAACAGTTGTGCAAGTTGTTTGGTGTATTTGCTTGTTTGATGGTTGTTTTGCAGATGTTCTAAGAATGAAAGTTCCATGATTAATGTCACCAAGAGCTAAAGTCAAAGGAATGTGGTCGATATGCTGAACATGGTTTCTACTGATCAATTGAAACATGCTGAAGGTCTTACACAATGGAGAAATTCAACTAAGATCTTTTCATTCATTCATAGAAACAAGTTACAGCTTACATTCAATGTTGCAAATGAGATACAATGACCATTCCTAAACTATTGACTAATTCAGTACTACTAGCTTCTATCACTTATTACAAAATACTTGAGGCTATGACAAGTACAATGAAGAAGCTGAAGATGCAAATGGAAAAAGAAGAGAAGGAAGACTGGGAAGATGCTCATGAATTAAAGTCAAGAGAATACTCAAGAACTTTGTTCCATGGTTACATTCCTTAATCATTCACTTCTGCTTCTCCTTTCCCTTACGTATGATCTCAGAACTCTTGCTCTGTCCAATATGTTCTTGATGTGGAAGACCAGGTCCTGGAGCAGGAAGATCCAACACCAAATTTTGTGATGTTGGAAGAGATGGATCCCTAGTACTTGATCTTGGATGGGATCTCTCTGGTGTGGAAGGAGGAAGAAAGGATGGATCTTCATTCTCTTCCTCTGAAGAGTCTTCATCAGAGGTATTGATGAAGGGAGAGACAAGCTCTCTCTCAGCAGGATTGGGTACATTGCTTGGTTCACCCTTCAAATGAGCATTCCACTGTCTTTCTTGTGCATCCCATCGTTTCTCCAATGCTCTTGCGAAGTCAGAACCCTCAAGACCCCATGGATATGGTGGTATATCTTTGTCTGATGATGGAGAAGAGGAATTTGAATCTGAGGTTTTTGGGTGTAATGACATAATTTGGATGGAGAATTGGGGTTAATAGAAATTAGGGTTTGAAAGATAATTTGGGAAATTTGATGAATGAGATGTGTTATCTGAGGTGATTAAATAAACTAATTTTAGGAGTTACGATATTTAATGCGAGTTGGGTGGCACAGTAAAATCAAGATATTGACCGAAGATATTTTTACCTTTGGTTGATTCTGCTGAGGATTGACTATGCTTCAGCAGGTTTGACTTTCATTGCTGCTGAAGGGTTAATGTTCAAATTAGAAGTTTTGTCAGACTTGGTCAATAAGTTGTTCCGATAATTTTGACCACGATTGGGGAACTTCCAAATTTAACTCACTCTGCATATCTTTTCGAATCAAAATTATTCGCTTATCACTTCAAATAAACCCATTATTCTTTGGAGTAATTCATAACATTTTCACACACATTCCGTCAAATGGCTCAACTTGACTTGAAGGGCGATCATAACAAATACGCTATTCTAACAACAAAGAAGGGACATGAAGAATTCGATTTGATGGTGGAATTTCTACAAAGGTCGAAGATTCATTATGCTTTGACTTATTGTACCAATTTGGTGTGTGAATCCTTGGTGAAGCAATTTTGGGCATCTGCTACTAAGAGATCTGCTACAGAGATTGTAGCTGAAATAGATGGTGTAGAATATGTGGTGACAGAAGGGTTGATAAGGGCAAAGCTTCAGTTGGATGATGAAAATGGTGTGTATCATTCCAACACTGCAGAGATTCTTGCTGGGTTAAGAGAAGCTGGATATCAAAGTACTGATACATCCAAGTGGCACAAGAATCAATTTTGTCCTAAGTGGAGGTATTTGGTGCATCTGCTGCTTCAATGTATGAGCAACAAGTGTGGTGGATGGAACCAGTTCTCTCTGCAATTGGGTTGTGGTATTGTTTGTCTTTATAAGGGTGAAACTTATAATTTTTCTAAGTTTATTTTTGAAAATATGCTAGAAAATATAGATAAGGAACAGCATAAGTTTTTAATGTACCCTAGATTCTTACAGATAATCTTAGACATAACCACTGAAGATGTGACCCATATACCCATTAAAAGTCTAGGTTCTAAGTTGTTTGCCTCAATGAAAACTAATTATACTGGGGAACATTACCCTATGTTGGAAGCAATGTTGCCACAAGGCAATGCTGCTGTAGTTGAGGGTGATGATGCTGGTAATGTGCCTGCTCCTAATGTTGCTGCTGATGGTAATCCTTCAGTGGTAATGGAGGAAGCGCCAGCTACAACTGTTGAACCTTTACCTGATTCTAATGACTTACCACCACCTACCCCTGTACAAATGTCACCTAGCCCTACCATTTCACCAGTTCAGGATGCTCCAGTTAAGCAACTTCATGAGTTTGAAGATGATTTACAGACTTTTGAACCTGATCTTACTAGACTACCTTCACCTAGTCCTTTGGGAGAGCAAATTAATGTAGGTTCTCCTAATGTTGTACATGAGTCTGTTTCTCCTGCTGGGTTTAATGAAGCTCCACATACCACTGAGCAATCTGCTGGTAGAGCAGAGGACCCTATTACTCTCACTTTTGTATATGATTCTCTTAGCAGGTACATGAAAATGACTGAAGATCTCCAGAAAGAACTTGCTGAGACCAAGACTACTCTTGGTAATGAAATTCAAAGTCTGAAAAGCAAAGTCAAAGATTTGGAGGCCCAGATAAATCAGCAAAAGCAAAGCAAAGATGGATTGGATTCTACTGAAGTAGCAAAGGAGGCAAATTTGGATTCTCTTATGATTCTAGCTGAAGTTGCTAGACAGTCTCATGTTGTTCCTTCTAAAGCTGCTGTAGCACCTCAATCAAAACCAATAATACTAGTTCAAAGAAGAAGTACCAGACAGTATTTGGCAAGGAAAGCTGCTGAAGCTTCAAAAGTATCTGATGGTGATAATGATGTGCTGATGACTGAAGCTGTGGATATACTTCAGGAGAAACAATCATTAAGTAGGGTTGCTGTTGATCAATCTGCTGACAAAGGAAATACATCAGGAGAAACATACTTTGTAGCTGGGAGAGAATACTTGAATTCTCCTATTCATCATTCATCTGAGAATTTACAAGTTTCTTCTGATAAAGAGGTTCAAGATGTACATGATGAACCTATGGCAGATGTGCATGTGCCTAATGATGATGTTGTTGCAGATAATGTTCCTCTTAATGATCTTGTTGAAGGAACAGATGATGATTTGGATGAGCTTGTTACAGCTGAAGAAAGAGTTGGACAAGAAGAACTGCTCCAACAATGGGAAAATTTTAAGAAGAATACTAATCCAGATGAGGAAGTACAAGCTCAGTTTGATGCTAAATTAGATTCAGAGACTCAAAGATATGATTCTACCTTACCTATTGCAAGACAAAGGGAATTGGATGCAGCAGTTCTAGAGTTTGATGAGTCAGACTGGCAGATGATTGGAAAACAGATGCTTGCTAATCCTACTGTAACTGCTGATCTTATTGGAAAGAGAGTAGGGGAACAAGATTATGAATCTGCGATTGTGAAAATGTTAAAGATGAGAAAGAAGGCAGCTGATGAATTAAAAGCTAAAGCAAAAAGGGAAAAACCCATGACTCAAGCACAGCAGAGAGATTATATGAGAATATATGTGAAAAATCAAAGCAGTTCTTTGTTTAACAATGCTTGGTCTAAACAACAGGTGTGGGGACTTCCATTTGAAAAACTAGTTGAGATTTATAACAGAATCAAGGCTAGGAATGATAAAGATGGAATGGGTGCTTCCAAGAATATTCCTCTCCTCAATGCTGATACTAGTGCTACTGAGAAAGTATCTTTACCTGATACTTCTGCTGATGTATCTCATGTTACTGCTTCAGTTCCTCCAACAAGGAAGATTGTGGATAAAGGTAAAGCAAAAGTGATGACAGCAGATCCTCCAACTAGAAAGAGAACTAGGAGACAATTGGAGCAAGAACAAATGGGTGAAGAGACTGCTAGGAGGTTGGTTGAGGAACAAGAAGCTGCACAAAAGGCTGAGCTTGCTAGATTTCATGAACTGAAGACAAGAGAAGTTGAAATTCAAGCTGCTAGAAACAAACAAATTAGGAAGGCTATGGATGAACAATATGCCTCTGCTGCACTTGAATCTTCTGAAGATTCTGCTGATGACCAATTGGATACTCCATCAGTGGATACTGAAGCTGCAGAAGGTGATTCTGCTGAAGCAGCAGTTCATGATGCTATTTATGTTCCAGGAAGAAGAGGAAAGAGAATGGCTAAAGTAGGATCATCACATTCTAAACAAAGTCTAATTAATGTGAATGATTCTGATGCTTCATTTATAAGGGAAGGATCATCTGATGATTGGCCAGAAGGAACTAGAGTTGTTCTGGTGAGTTGGGAGTTAAGTAAAGATGGTCAAATCAATACTATTTATAGATTGGATAAGACATCCATCTCCTTTGCTTTTCTTCAGCAGATTCTTCATCTTGTAAATTATCAAGATTTGGTAACTCTATATGAGTTGGTTACTAAGTATTATGCCACTCATACTCCTGAAGGTTCTGGATTGTATTTGTTGGGTGATCTTCAAGTGTTGTTTGATTCTTCTACTCCTACTGGTGCAAGTTATGATATCTGGAAGAACAATCAGAAATGGAAAGTTCAGAGTTGGAAGTTCTATCCTATGTCTTATGTGCATGTGCTGGAAACTACCACTGGTCTGAGGATTATCATGGATATTACCAATAAGTATCCTCTGAAGGTATCATTGATGGAGAATATGTTGCAACAGAAGTTGGAAATTCCTCCTGATCCAGCTGGTAATACAAGATTGTTTGCTGAATCTTTGGTGAAGGTTTTCAAACAAAGGATTAAGACTTCCAGAGCAGCATCTGAGTAGAGATATTATGTTGTATATTTAGTTAAAAAAAAATAAAAAAAAATAAAATAAAATAAAATAAAAACTAACATGTTGTTGTATAATATTTGTCTGCAAGTTTGGTTATCAACTTACCTGATGTTGACTATTCCATCATAAAGTTGGCTAGTCCAAAGGGTACAGCTTTGGTAAAGACATGTCAAATCTGTTGATAGCTGTAATGGTTTACTCAAAACCATAGGGTTTTCAACTCACCCATGCTTTATTGTTGAGTAGTTGAAATGGTTGTCAATTGACCATGGATTTTTCCTTTATAGATTCTGAATAATTGGCTAGCCCACATGTATATAGCTTGTGGTAAAGGCAGTGGAAAACCATATTTGGTAATCAGTTAACCAAGATGATTTTCATCAAAATAATTGGCTAGTCCTGAGCAAACGGCTACAGGTAAAGACATCTCAAATCCGTTTATAGCTGATGATTTGCTAAAAATCATGTGGTTATCAGTGTACCTTTGAACACTTGGCTACTCCAGTAGTGATGGCTATTGGTAAAGAGACATCAAATCCATTATTTTCAATGATTCACCTCTCACAGGAGTTAAAACACCTGGAAGTGATGAGAATAGTATGAAACTAATTTGTTTTGATGTACATCTAGTCATTTGTTGATGCAAAGAATGGAGATTTCAACTATATGCTGATCATAGAGATTCTGTTGATGATAATTCTTTGCTGGTGCTATGTTACAATCCTCTTGGTATGTTACTTTAAAGATCTATCAAGAATCTTGAACTTAACTAGGTCAAATTCAAGATTAGGGGAGGATTGTTGGGAATTCTGTGAAGTAAGAATTCTGCTGCTGTTTCTGCTGAAAGGATCCTGCTGAAGAGTTGGTTTCTGCTGAAGCAGTGTATCTGCTGAAGACATAGTTCAGCTTTATTAGTTTCTGCGGATATAGTATTTCCGTGTTTTATGTAATGTAGTTTGGACATGCATGAGTTTATTTAGGAAGTGATAATGCATATCTTTTAGAAGTTTTAGAGTATACGTTTCTTGAGAAACGGTTTAGGGTTCCTTGAGTATAAAAGGAACACACGGTTTATGTATTGAATAACTTTTAGGAAATTCTTATCATAATTAAAATATCCATAGAGGATCAAGAGTTCTTAGTATCAAGCTTGTGTTTTGTTTCCGCTTTATAAATACAAGTTGCAGAGATTGTCTATTAGTGTGTTATTGATTACAGTAACATTACTAACGATTCTAGAGTGCTTAAGAAGATCTATCAAGGTCTATAGCTCAACAACCTACTTTTACGTGGAAAGGTAGTGGCACTGAGGACTTTCTAGGAGTTGGGAAAAGTAGTTGTAGTTTAGGTTTTAACCTTGTTCTCTACCACTGAGGCTCTGATGCCAATCTGTAACACCCCCATTTTCACAGATAGCAGCGGATGCTAGATCTGGGGTATCACCTCATGGAAACATAGTCACAGTAATAGAAAATGACTCAAAAAGAGACGTTTTGGAAAAATATGTTACCATTCATTTAAAATATCAGATTTTTATAAATGAGGTCCTAAAATCTATGTGAAACACATAGTTTGAATGATAACAGGTTTGAAAGTCCTTCTTGTCCAGTGCCACTCTGTGCCATAAGTTACTCAATAACCTCATGACAAAGGTTAAGTGATATTCATAGGTTTTAGTGTGTAGTGGTTGAATACAAGTTCTACTGGGTTCAGTTGATACAGCCATCTAGGAAAATGCAGAGTTTGTGATAATTGCAATGCATTTACAATTATCACAGGGAAATAGTATTATTGCACTAATCTCATGACACCCCACGTTAATATGTCTAGGTCATGGGGCACTGTAGACCAAACCATGACAGAACGTAATAAGGATTAACTTGCCAAGGTTAACCCTTTTAGTTCTCAAATATAGTGATATTTGTTGGACCTTAAATCTATCAACTTTAACACAAATATAAACACAAGATGAAGTAAAGATGGTGACTTGATATGAATAAAGTGTGGCGTTAACTATTATAAAAGAGAGTAATAAGATGAAGAGAACTTTTATTAAAAACACACACAATACACACACAAGCACACCCCTCAAATGAGCCTTTGAGGTGTTTATATAGTACATAAGAGATGATGCCTGTAGGACCTTAAATAACACAACTTTATCACACCAATATAGAAGCAAAGATGAAGAAGAGATGGTGACTTGATGTATATGTATGGCGTTAGGTTGTAGAAAGAGAGAGATGAAATATGAGAGCTTTTATTATGAGAGAAACACACACAAATACACACTACAGCACACACCTCAAATGAGCCTTTCAGGTGTTTATATAGTACTTAACATAATGCCCTAAAAGGCTTTCCATGGGCTTGATCTAATGGGCTTGGTTTACATTTTCTAATAAAGGCTTACATGATATAATTAACAAGTACCAAGTCCATAGCCCAATATTCTTAAGTATTACAATACTTGTTGACTCAATAATGATCGTCACTTTTAATGCTAACAATCTCCCTCTAAGGGACGATCATTGAGATCTCCCTTTGATTAAATAAATGATCAACACTTCTAATGCTAACAATCTCCCCCCTAAGGGTGATCATTGAAATCTCTCTTTTGTGACCTTGATCTTTGATCTTTGAAGCTTGTTCTCTTTGAACTTTGAGTCTTTGTGTAATAGCTTTGCTAGATTCTTTGTTCCAATCATGCTTTGTGATCTTTGATAAATGTCGTTTGGTTGTTTTTGCCTTTGATTAACAACTTTACTCTGTTGTCTTTACGTCTTTTCCAACATGCTCATACTTTGTTTGACATTGAATCTTTGTGAAGTTCTCTTTTCTTTGACTTTAATCTTCGTTTCTTTAGTTTGTAGATTCTTTGACTTTGACTTAGAAACGTTTTGAACTTTGTTTTGCTTTGATCTTTGAAGAGAGCTTTGCAGGGTATGAGCATGTGGATCTTTGAGTGATGGTAACGGTCTTTCTCCAAGGAACATTCATCAGTACCTACATAAAACAGTTAGCAATAAAGAATCCGGTACTTACAGGTTCGGAATTAGAGATCGTTAATAGCATAGTGTGAAAACTCTCTCTAACCCGTGCCAAGGCCGTTCCTGAACCAGATACCCCTGAAAAGGGCTTACTAGATCCACCGAAGTACATCAATGATTTAGGTGAGTTGCTGGAGATCACCCCATAACTATAGACCGTTTGAGACATAGTAACCATCATGATAGATAAGGCAAGATCCGTAGATCTCATAAAGACTCTTACAACTTGTGTCCTTTTTGGCGAACACAAGTGTATTCATAGGAAAGTATATCCTAAGAGATCCTTTGATGAATCTCAGGGCTCTAGACTCGATAAGTGCACATTTTGTTTCCCATGCGGAGATTAGGGATGGGTCTCCTGCTTCAATATCAACCATCTCTAAGAGATAACTTGATAGATTACACCGGTTCCCCGTGAGAATGAAACAAGCTCTTTTAAGATAACTTGAGTGGCTAGAAGGTTTAGTTCAGTGCGTCACTGGGTCCATGACATCTTGTCTTCAATACCGGTGTCACCTTAGTAACAACCAGTAGCATATGAGTTGAACCCGGTTTCTGCCCTAAGGTTGAACATATGGAGGGCTATTTCTTTTCACCCTTTTCATTTGCTTTTCTTTTTAATTCTTCAACCCCTTCTTTCTCCTTTCTCATTTTCTCCTTTTTTCAATCATACCTAAGGAATTCTAATTCTATTCTATTGGAATTGTCCTTGGGTAGATCCCTCCGGCTCTGGCGGATCATAGGACGGTTTTTCCTAACCTTAGTCACCTTATAACTCCATGACTATCCTATTGTTGCCATAAAACCATTCATTTGAAAATCTCTCAAAGTGTTTATGATTATGAAACATATTTCTGTTACCACTTCGAGAGTTTTGCATTTCATTTGAAGGACTCCCCCTTCACATGTGCTGATGGATTTTTTAAGAAATTTGCACATGCGAGAGGAGTTTGCACTTTTTGAATTGATCCATTTTTAGTAAACATGACCGATTCGAGACACGCTTACATCACTAGTTAGACTAGCTTGAAATTATTACCTGGCCTGGTCAAGTCCACAGAAAGTTTCTCGAAATGGTACATTTCTACTAAGACAAATCCTTTTCGAGATACGCTTACGTGGCTAGTTAAAGAGTTCCATTGTCAGCTTTTAGGTGACAACTAGCTCTAGTAACTAACTTGATGTTATTACCCGTCGAGGATAAGTCTTTTCGATTACAAACTTTTGTTGTTTCGTCAATTCTTGGGTCATTTCTGAGTCGAGCTCGCATGAGATTCAGCCACAATCTTAAACACATTGATCACATTTTAATCACGTCTTCTCCCTCTCAAAAATAGCATATCCATGGTATTTTTTATACCAATTGATTAAAACCTTTTCTTTTTGGATAGCATATGGGAGAAACGGATGTTTGTAAATTCCGAATTAGTTTCTTTTAAGCATGATCTTTTTGGAACATATTTTTTATTTTAATACTCCCTGTCAAAAATAGAACATTTTGAGTAAATTTAAGCTTTTAAGGATTTTAGGGAGTAATATCTTGAGCTACATCATGAAAAGTTTTGAAAAGCTTTTGAAATATTTTTCAAAATTTTGCTCAAAAAAAAATTAAGAAGACTTTGATAAGCTTTTTGGTGAGAAGTCTTCTTATCTTTTAGGATTGTCGCACATAAATGTACAACAGGGTCCTTTCTTTGAAAATCACAGGTTATACACTGTTATGTGTGCATAAGCCATAATGTTTTTAGGATAAGTGCTCAAAAAATATTTAAAAACTTTTGAATTGATTTAAGCACTTTCGTTTCTTTGAAGAACGAGTCCTTAGCTGAAATACTAAGAAGTCATTATGTTGAAGTCCGAGTCCTTAGCAGAGATACTAAGAAGCCATCATTGAAGCCCGGGTTTCGTACTGAAGTATACGAAAGCCATTATGAAGAAAGTTTTGAGAAACGACATGTTTTTAGAAAAACATTTTAAAGAACTCCCGCTCAAGCATCTGTACATGTCCGTATCATTGTTGAATGACATTTCTAGAAACGTACAGAATATTGATTTATACGAGAGACATGTCGTGAGAAGAATATTTTTGGATTTTTTGATTTTATATTGTTTTTGTATTTTTTTGAAAATTTTATTATTTTGTATTTTGTTTTTGTTGGTTTTTCAAATTTTGTATTTTGTTTTTCAAAAATATTTACAGCGAAGCGATTTTGAAAACTTTTTCAAGAAGATTCGAGAAGACGTTCTAGCTCCTCAGGAGTTAGGCTTCGCATGCCAATTCGTCGAACTAAATAGTCAAACCGTTCTTTTGGAAGGGCTTTAGTAAAAAGATCGGCGAGTTGGTAATCAGTCTTAACGAAAAATAATTCAACAGTACCCTCTTCCACGTGTTCTTTGATGAAATGGTAGCGGACTTTGATATGCTTCGTCTTAGAGTGATGTACGGGATTACACGAGATGGCTATGGCACTTTTTGAGTCACAATACATAGGTATTCTGTCAAAAGTAAAGCCATAATCTGTGAGCTGTGTCCGCATCCATAGAACTTGGGCACAACACGCAGATAGAGACACATACTCGGCTTCGGCAGTTGATAGCGCAGTACAATCCTGTTTCTTTGACGACCAGCTTACAAGCTTTTCACCCAAAAATTGTGCTCCACCTGATGTACTCTTTGCTGTAACTTGAACACCAGCATGGTCTGCATCTGAAAATGCGGTTAGATGAAACCCCGAATCCTTCGGATACCAAAGTCCCATGTTAATGGTGCTTCGTAGGTACCGAAAGATCCGTTTAACCTCTTTGAGGTGAAGTTTGGTAGGCTTTGCCTGAAACCGTGCTAACAAACAAACAGCAAATTGAATATCGGGTCGGCTAGCAGTTAGGTACATGAGAGAACCGATCATGCTCCGATATTTTTTCGGGTCGATGGGTTTTCCAGACAAATCAGCACCTATTTTTGGTGAAGTGGCCATTGGTGTACCAACAGAATCACAGTTTTCCATTCCATGTTTTTTCAAAATCTCTATTGTATATTTAGCTTGATTGATAAAAATACCACGAGGGGATTGATGGATTTGTAAACCAAGAAAGAATTTTAGTTCCCCCATCATGGACATTTCAAATTTACTTTTCATGAGATTTTCAAAATGTTTTGAATGGTTAGGATTGGTTGATCCAAAAATAATGTCGTCCACATAAATTTGAACGATCAAAATGTCATCTTTGAATTTTTTGATAAACAAGGTGTCATCAACCGTTCCTTTCGTGAAATTGTTTTTAAGCAAGAAAGATGATAGTTCGTCATACCACGCTCTTGGAGCTTGTTTTAAACCATAGATTGCTTTCTTAAGCTTGTAGACGTAGTCTGGATGATCTTTGTCGATGAATCCCTCTGGCTGACTCACATACACTTCTTCTTTTAGAGTTCCATTTAAGAAGGCAGTCTTAATATCCATCTGATAGACTGTGATGCTTTCGTGAGCTGCATAGGCTAAGAAAATCCGGACTGCTTCAAGTCTAGCTACAGGCGCGAATGATTCCTCGAAATCTATCCCTTCTTCTTGTGGATAACCTTTAGCCACGAGACGAGCTTTGTTGCGAATAACAGTCATTTTCTCATCCAGTTTGTTCTTCTACAACCACTTGAGATCAAGAACACGTTTATCAAGTGGTCGTTCAACAAGTTCCCAACTATCATGTAATAGATATTGAAGAAATTCCTCCTGCATTGCTTCAATCCAAGGGTTTTCTGCCATTGCTTCTCGAATGTTTTTTGGTTCTTTGAGGCTGATTGAGCAAATGTAAATGCACATTTCGAGATCGGTGGCAAGTTGTCTCCTTGTCTGAACTGGCTTTGAAGGTTCACCAATAACATGTTCTATTGGATGGTCTTTTGTCCATTGAAACGTAGAAGGGTACCTTGGGTGTAACAAATGTGTGTTAGATGGTTCTTGTAACCTTGAAGAAGATTCAGCAGAGTCTGTTGCAAACGGGTTTTCAAATACTTCTTCTTCTTCTAACGTAACATCGTTTGAATTATTTGTTGGTTCTTCTTGAAAATTTGTGTTTTGGTTTTGCTCATCAACGCTTGGTAGAACAGTTTCAAGTACTGGAGTTGCTTGAGTAGATGTAGATGATGTTGTTGTAGTTGGTGCTTCAGCTTCGGTTGTGGTAGATGCATCTTGTGATGGTGGTGGTGGTTGATGGTTTTGAGCGGGTGCAGCGGAATATTGTTGAGATGCATTTGTCGAAGTTCCACCATAATATTCATCAAACATTAACTCGAAGAAATTTGCCAGTTCTCGTTCTGTTGGTTTATCCGTGTTTGTTGACTGAGCTCCTTGAGGCACGAGTCCTAAACTGATGTGTCCAGAAGTCTGCATGTTTAGTGCGGGTCCTAATCTGTTTTGATTAGAAGCCATCGGATTAAGCTTGGGTTCTAGAGCGTATCTCTCAGAAGCCATTTGTGAAATCTCGTCAAACTTCACATTTATCGTCTCCATTATCCTTTTCGTTCTTCTATTATACACCCTGAATGCCCTCGAGTTTTCTGAATATCCAATGAAGATTCCAATATCACCCTTAGCTTTTAACTTTCCTAGATCTTCTCTATCATTCGTCGGATAACACAAAGCACCAAATACGTGAAGATAAGAGATATCCGGTTTATGGTTGTTCACTAGCTCATATGGGGTTTTATTGAATCCCGGATGGACTAGGGATCGGTTTTGAGTAAAACAAGCAGTGGCAACAGCATCAGCCCATAAGAATAGTGGTGCACTAGAAAAAATCAGCATTGTGCGAGCAGCTTCCACAAGAGTTCGGTTTCTTCTTTCAACTACCCCATTCTGCTGTGGAGTTCTAACAACTGATGTTTGGTGTGTGATTCCAACATCTTCAAGGTAAGTTCTTAACTCCTGGTTTGTAAATTCTGTGCCATTGTCTGTTCTTATAATCCTTACTGGAGCTTGAAGTAGAACTTGAATACGCTTCAGAAAGGTGATGATGATGCCTGGTGCTTCGTCTTTTGATCTCAAAAACTTTACCCAAGTATATCTTGAATAATCATCAACAATAACAAGAATATACTTCTTCCCATTAATGCTTTCAACTCTCATTGGGCCACATAAGTCCATGTGCAACATATGTAACCTTGCTTCCGAACTAGGTACGGTTTTAGGTTTATATGATGCTCTTTTACTTTTTCCTTGTTCGCATGATGGACATAAGTGTTCCTTGGTGATTTTAATTTAGGAAGTCCGGTGACGATGTTGTCTTTGGCTAACTTGTTGATGGTGTCGAAATTGAGATGGGATAAACGTCTATGCCACAGCCAGGACTTAGTTTTGGTTGCCCTTGTCATAAGACAAATTGGTGATGTAGAAGCCATTTGGTTGATGTCGATAGCATACAAGTTTGTATCACGATTACCAGTTAAGAGATCATCACCAACCAAATTTCTTATAAAAACCGTGTTTCTTCTGAATGCCACTTCTAAATCTGCATCACAAAACTGCCCAACTGAAAAAAAAATTGTGTCCCAACCCTTCGACGTAGTAAACTCGAGTGATTAAAAAATTCCCAAATTGTAGATTTCCATAACCAAATCTTGAAGAAAGTTCCAAACTTGATGAATTTTATAAAACTTTTTCGAGTTCTTGAAAACAAGTACAAAAATCAACAACGAGTTTTTAAGCAAAGATCTTTCAAAAGATTGAAACTTTCTTGTTGGGAAAGGTTTATAGCACTAGTTTGTAATCAAAAAAGTGTTACAAACACAAAACAAACAAGAAAAGTAATGATTTTTTGAATAAAAAACGAGATATATAGCTTAAAAACACAAAACTAACAAACTCTTAACCCCCCTAAATCGTTGTTAGGTGATTCATACCACTTGTTAGACCTTATATTTCACAACTTTATCACACCAATATAGAAGCAAAGATGAAGTAGAGATTGGAAGATGGTGACTTGATATGTATAAATGTAATTCATGTATATAGAGAGAGAGAGATGGAAATGAGAACTTATATTAAGAGAAAACACACACAAATACACACACAAGTACACTTACAAATGACTAGGTAAGTGCCTTATATAGTTAGAGAGAAAGGCCTCATGGGCTTTCTAATGGACTTGGGCTTGGACTTGGTTACATGGTAGATAACAAGGCTTATGAAACATAGCACATGACATATTAGCTTGCCAAGTCCAAGGCCCAATGACTAATGTAACACCTAAAATCCGAGAACATGTGAAAAGACCAAATTGCCCTTACTTAATTAAAATTTGATTAAAAGCTTATTAAAGTATCAAATAAATCCCAAACTCCTAACAATGCATAAGTTATAATACCAAATATTTTTAACAATTACATTTAACATTTATACAAGTTGCAAAATTACCAAATTACCCCTAAAGGGCCGAATGTCATATTAATGATATTATTTTGATTTAAAAATGGTTTAAATCTTTTAAATATGGAAGATAATCACAAATTTTGTTCCTCAATCAATATGGCCGAAATTTTGGCTCAAACCCTCCCCTAGGATCGGCTCCCATCATTAAAAAGTCAATCCATGCACTCCTTCTCCAAAAACCCTAGCCGATCCAAGAAAACACACACAAAACAATTCCCTTAGCCTCCATTCGACCACCCCATAATTCCTAAGCAATTTTCTGTGATCTATCATCATCCTAAGAAGCCAATAAAAATACCCATTTGAATTGTTGAAGCTTGGTTCGATCGTGGCACATTTTTCCTTTTGTCGAGCCCTATAAACAAGGTAATTCGTTTTTGATTCATTCGACCTCCACAAAAATTATTTATTATTTTTCTGGTGATTCTTACATCATATAAAACCCACGAAAATTGGTTTCAAGGTTGCTAGGCCTTTGGTGAAGTCGTGACGATTTTTGGAGTGTTTTGGCCAATCGAGTATACATCTGATCGAACTGCTGTTTCCACACGTTCCAGAATTGATTTGGTATTTTTCTCAGACCCTTTATACCTTATAAACATCAAATAAATTGTTGGATTCGACCCATGCATGCTCGACATCCCTTTCGTGATTTAAAACCCTAAAAACGAGTGTAATTGTGTAATATACCTTCCGATCCATAACAATTCCTAATAAAATTTATTTACACTTGTTATAATGTAATATGATCTGGAAAATTATTGGAAGAATTATCATGGCTTAAATCATGTGTTTCGAAATTATTCTTGTTTGTGTAAATCGTATATAAAAGAAAAAGAAAGAAATAAGTCGAGGGCCTAGGGTTTTGGTTTAGGGCTGGAAATGGTGTTAATTAGTGATATTAATAATGATGTGATGATTGAGAATTGATTAGAAGGATTAGGGTTTCTAAAATCTATGTTTTTGGTTTATACGATTTGGCTAAAAAGGTTTTGGGTGAGTTTTGTGAACTTTAAAACTAAAGGGTTAATTCTGGAACTTTATTTGAGCTGTACAATATTCGAATAAAATATATAATGAGGGTGCTAAGTGTAAGTTTTGCATTTAAATGGATTAAAATGTATTTTAAACCTAATTAGGGTTTGTTTTGAAAATAATTAAAAGAGAGGGACTAAACATGTAATTTCTGGAAACTTGGAGCTGTTTTGAGTAAATTAATATATTCAGGGCTTTATGTGTCACTTTGGTAATTTAATGGCCTAATATGAAATTAGTGGTAATTAAAAGTTGAAATTGTAAATTAAAGGGTAAATATGTAACTTTTATAACTTGAGGGACTTAAAGTGTAAATTATGAATAATTGAGGATTCATGTGAATAACTTAATAAAATAAGTGCTCATTATGTAAAATAGATAAGTTAAGGGTTTAATGTGTAACTTTGAATACTAAAAGGTTTAAAGTGAAATTTTGGAAAGTAAAGGGTATAAATGCAAAGTTATGAAACCCCAAGGACCAAAGGTGTAATTATGTTAAAAGATATCTTATTACCAATAATAATGATTTAACTTTCTAATTATGGAAACTTTCTAAAAGTGGAAACTTACTATTTATGGAAACCTGTTAAAAGTGGAAAGTCACTTTAAATGGAAAGTTACTAAAACTGGAAAGCCGACTAAAATGAGAAATCTGAATTGAATAAGTTATTAATAATAAGCCGATCATTAATTCGTGTAGATTCGCTGAAGAAGGAGTTTTGCTTCCGACCTTTATGTTTTCTGTCATGTTTGCACTTGCGGTTTAAGGTACAGATATTCTGACCTTTCTCAAAAGGTTTCTCATGATCTCTTTAATATTCTGATCCATTCGTTCCCAAATTGATGCCATTGCTATGATCCCCTTTACTTGAACCTTCTCTGTTGATCCCACTTGATATGACCTCCGTTATGAACGTATGCTATGAAAACCTTCTTAATGATACCATGGAAATGTTTTGAGAAGAACCGATTTGAAAAGATGTTTATAAATGATGCTAAATTTCTTTTTAAAAGAAAGGTTATTTAACTTTCATGAACACTATATTTTGAAAGACCATTTTTTATGAAAATTGTTTTAAAAGATTATTTAAATTGGACTTTTAATGTAAACTTTTGAAACGGACTTTTGAACTGAACCATGAATTGATTTTGAATATGAACCTTGACCTGATAAACTCTGATTGGACCTTGAATACTATTTCTGATATGAACCTTTTGTTATGAATTGCTATTATGAACCTTTGATATGATTCTGAGATACACCTTTGCCATATGACCTTTTGTATGATATGAGACCTGACTCTTAGTTTGATACCCGAGCCATTTCTGTTTCCCTACCTATGGAGGTACCATAGGCGTGTCTGTGATGCACCACTGGCATGACTAGTGTGTGGCCCTAGTGATTTGGCTACACCGTCCCCTTTCTGTTATATGATATGCGCGCTTTATGATATGATTTGTTATGGCCACTATGATTTCTGCGGGGGCGTATGGATGCATCCTAGATCTGTTCTGTTTAGTGGATTTAACTATGATTATGATTATGATATATGTCTGGTGACTGGTACTGTGTGCTATACATGCCTTTCACAATTTCTGGGAGTTCGCTACTCCACCCATTTGAAGAATGAGGACACCCCTCATATTATCTGATTATCTGAGAGGACTCCCCTCTATATGATTATGAAGAATTATGGTATTGACGGCTTCTATGATATGATATGTTTCTGGGCTCGTGGTAGATGACTATCCTTTCTTCTTTATATTCTATCACTCTTTTATCTATTCCTTATTCTATTTCCCCAATGCACTATGTTTCAGTTCTGTTTCATTATCATTGCTTTGTATATGTATCTGTTCACTGGGCTTTTTAAGCTCAGCCGCATTTCCTTTTCCTGCGGCAGGTTTTAGTAGGAAGCTGGGTTATGGGAAGAGAGTGTGACTGGACTTAGAAGACTATGCTTTGGACTAGAGACGATTAGATGAAGTTTCACTTTATTAGACATAGTATTTATTTTCTTTGTAACCTTGTAGTTTCAGATTTTCATTTGTAACCCTGAATTTCATTATATGTATGAATCATATGCTTGTGTTTGTTCTGATATTCACTGTAATGTAATACTTCTACCCTTATCGGGTTGGGGTGTTACAATTATGGTATCAGAGACCAGGCTGCGATTCGTAATACATTTACCCTTGACCTGTGAAGTTTGGACCCCTAAGTTTCCACTGTAGGCGCTCATAAGACAACCTTTGAAACTTTACATTAGGATTCCCCATAGGAACCTAAGTTATTACCAGTGAGGAATGGGTAGACTAAGACATTTATGTAAGTATCATTTGCTTCCGTATCACTCTGATCGTGCCTTTGCTCTTAGATAAGCCTTATAAGGACCTTTGTTTCAGAAGTTAGAAGTTTTGCAACTTAAGCTTAGTAACCAAGTAAGTTTGGAATACCTCGGGAGGCTACCTGGATACCTTACACATTTAAGTTTCACCTTCGGATTTTGATCTCCGCCTCCGATTTGTTTGATAAGCTGTTTGACACCTTTTCGACCACATCGTAGGTCATTCAACCACAATGTGTTCGACACATTCTGTAAATTCATTACTCATGCTGGGTATGAATGTATCATCCGATACTACTTAACTCTGTATGATCCATTACTACTCCTATGAGAATTTTGGTAATTATGAACCACGAATATGAGAAGTTTTGTTTCCTCTCTTTGAATGATGAACCTTGTTATGCCAACCGTTTCCTTTGGAAAGGTATGATGTAAATACTATCTCTGTATGGATTTGTTAACTAAGCATGATGATGCTGATAACTGAGATTCTGTACCTCTCACAATTGACGATATTCGTATTACCAATGATACACATCCTACCTGCTACTTATGCTAAGAAGCTAAACGAAATTCCCACACATTGAACTGTTCGTTTATCCATCCCAACATTTTTGTTGAATCATGTACTTGACCCTGAGATATGAACTATCTGTATAAATTGACGACTGTATCCACTCTATGAATCCTTTGACTTTGAGATGTCTGATTGTACGGTCTTTTGGACTGGATGGCTATTCGTAAAGATACCATAGACTACCGTATCTGAAATGTGACCTTAAAAATCTGCTTCACCCTATTCCATTATGATGACTCTCTACATCTGCTAAAATTTTTGTCACTATGGAAACACCTACCCCAAACTCATGTGATTACCAAGTTGTCCTGAAAACCATTATTTTCAACCCTTGGAAAGTTCTACTATTGGGAAATATTTTGTCATACGAAGATTTTCCGGTATTCTCTGATGAACCTTTTGGTACTCCTTCCTGCTTAAGAAGTAGAGTGGACATTGAACTGATATCAGTGAAGAAACCATGGTGCCATAGAAGTTGAGAGATTGAAGGAGCTGATGGAATATGATTTTTAAACCCTTGTGATTCTCTTGGATGCTCTCGTTTGTTTATGAAGAAGAACGAGAGAAGTATGCGATGACGTATCGACTATCGTGAACTCAAACGTACCACTATCACTAATCATTATCTGTTTCCGCGTATCAATAATTAATTTGGTCTTCCTTTGAAACTCCGCGTCTGATTGCATCATTTTAGATTTGAAGGACTGAAGAAGCAACCACAAACACTTCTAAGAATGGGGTTAACTAACCGAGAGTAACCTTTGTGAAGTATATCAGTTCTTGAAGAGGAAAGAAGGTGATGTGAAAAAAAAAAATTTCCTAAGATGATTTCTGAAATTGCCTTTGCACTCGTTACCACATTTGTGAGTTTGAATGATGCCAATGGTGTTGGCTAGAATAATCATGTTTTCGCGTGTTTTGGACAAATTGTCATAGTATGACATTGTGTTGTGTTCTAAAACGAAAGAAGAACATAGAGATTATTGGTGAGACGACCCTTTGTTCTGGAAGAGAAATTTGATTGACGTTCAGAAAGCATAATAGACAACACTACCCTGTATAATGTAAAGACAGAGCTTTCACAAGAAGGACCAAGATCGAAGATCGTTATCGGAGTTAGAAACTTGGTGGAAGAGTCGTAGAAGATGGTTGCGACAAGCACTACCATGGAAGAAGCATACAAGAAGAAGTGAGGAACTGGGATAGTGCTCAATCATACATCATGCAACAGGTGAAGATTTCAGTTTGGGTACCAAGACAACCAGACCAAAGAAGACGAACCATTCAACACACAACCTGGAGTCGACAACAACATCATGTACCTTAAAACCTGGAGCCATGACAGAAGACCTGTCGAAGACACGCAGTCTTGTTTCTCTATTCATTTTAGTTGTACTAAGATGAATTGAGAGCAGAAGCAGACCTGCGGATGGAGGGATGCACAGTGATCGTGTCAGAGACTGCCGCTACGACGCCACAGTACCAAGAAGAGTTGCTGAAGGCTTGAGGAACCAGACTCGAGTTTTAAATTCTTTTAATCATGAGGCAAGATGGACAAGAGTAAACAGACTACCCCAACTTGGAAGAAATTTTGAAATTTGTATTTGAGTGGACGGATTTTGAAGCGGACATTGTGTTTAGACGAGATGATTCTGTAAAGGATTGACGCTATTGATGACGTACCTTAATTTTGAATGACATCCTCGGATTTCCGTTACTCTTCGAGTAATTTCGTTCTCTTAGCTATGTTGTTTGTTTCTGATGATCTTTGAGACTGTAGAAGTACTAGGTGGATTAAGATAGGTGGTTTTGACTCACGACTTGAGATAAAGTATGATCATCATGAGGGCATATGTATATGATGCCAGTATTATGACGCCTGGCCAACGTGATAATACTTACATCATATAACGTGCACTTATGGTGGGCATGTGATATTTCGAGGAGTGCCTTAGAAGCTTTAGAATTCTGGCATCTGATCAAGATCATCTGAGTTTAGTGAGACTTTAGGTTCATTCTACCTATACGTTTGATATGCTGTCCTTGTTATACGATTCGATACGCTTGGACTCTCGACACGTGTTTTGCTAATCTTTGCAACTTCTGATAAGGATCTTAGGTTCCATTATGAAATTTCTGCTGTTGACGATATCTAGCGATATGCTTTCTGTCCGTATACGATTCACATTCGTGAAGTTGTTCATTATGATCTGCTATGAGTAAAATATGTGATTGTGGACTTTGAGGAAATGAGACCTGTTTGTTTATGAGAATACCTTTGGAAGGTTATCTAAAAGCCGAGACTATCTGAGAAGCTGAAGAGTTAAACCTTATATCACCCCATGTTTTCTACAATTCAATGTATGCTCATCTGATTCGCCGAATCAATTCGATGAAAATCCTATGTATTTTTATACCTTTTCCTGGAGAATTCGTTTAACATCCGTTATGTTTGATACATTATCCTTTTGATTCAAATTCAGTATGATATGCCCTTCTGAGAAATCTGAAACTACTTTGACAATAATTAAGAGTCATGAGAAACTATTTGGTCTGAAGATCTTTTTGGAAGAACCTTCCCGGGCGTGAAAATGTTTGTGACGACTGTTGCGGTTTGCTACGACTTCGTCTAACTTTGCGACTTCAAATTTCTAGGATGAAATTTTTCTTTTTAGAGGGGAAGAAGTTGTAACACCTAAAATTCGAGAACATGTGAAAAGACCAAATTGCCCTTACTTAATTAAAATTTGATTAAAAGCTTATTAAAGTATCAAATAAATCCCAAACTCCTAACAATGCATAAGTTATAATACCAAATATTTTTAACAATTACATTTAACATTTATACAAGTTGCAAAATTACCAAATTACCCCTAAAGGGCCGAATGTCATATTAATGATATTATTTTGATTTAAAAATGGTTTAAATCTTTTAAATATGGAAGATAATCACAAATTTTGTTCCTCAATCAATATGGCCGAAATTTTGGCTCAAACCCTCCCCTAGGATCGGCTCCCATCATTAAAAAGTCAATCCATGCACTCCTTCTCCAAAAACCCTAGCCGATCCAAGAAAACACACACAAAACAATTCCCTTAGCCTCCATTCGACCACCCCATAATTCCTAAGCAATTTTCTGTGATCTATCATCATCCTAAGAAGCCAAGAAAAATACCCATTTGAATTTTCGACGCTTGGTTCGATCGTGGCACATTTTTCCTTTTGTCGAGCCCTATAAACAAGGTAATTCGTTTTTGATTCATTCGACCTCCACAAAAATTATTTCTTATTTTTCTGGTGATTGTTACATCATATACAACCCACGAAAATTGGTTTCAAGGTTGCTAGGCCTTTGGTGAAGTCGTGACGATTTTTGGAGTGTTTTGGCCAATCGAGTATACATCTGATCGAACTGCTGTTTCCACACGTTCCAGAATTGATTTGGTATTTTTCTCAGACCCTTTATACCTTATAAACATCAAATAAATTGTTGGATTCGACCCATGCATGCTTGACATCCCTTTCGTGATTTAAAACCCTAAAAACGAGTGTAATTGTGTAATATACCTTCCGATCCATAACAATTCCTAATAAAATTTATTTACACTTGTTATAATGTAATATGATCTGGAAAATTATTGGAAGAATTATCATGGCTTAAATCATGTGTTTCGAAATTATTCTTGTTTTTGTAAATCGTATATAAAAGAAAAAGAAAGAAATAAGTCGAGGGCCTAGGGTTTTGGTTTAGGGCTGGAAATGGTGTTAATTAGTGATATTAATAATGATGTGATGATTGAGAATTGATTAGAAGGATTAGGGTTTCTAAAATCTATGTTTTTGGTTTATACGATTTGGCTAAAAAGGTTTTGGGTGAGTTTTGTGAACTTTAAAACTAAAGGGTTAATTCTGGAACTTTATTTGAGCTGTACAATATTCGAATAAAATATATAATGAGGGTGCTAAGTGTAAGTTTTGCATTTAAATGGATTAAAATGTATTTTAAACCTAATTAGGGTTTGTTTTGAAAATAATTAAAAGAGAGGGACTAAACATGTAATTTCTGGAAACTTGGAGCTGTTTTGAGTAAATTAATATATTCAGGGCTTTATGAGTCACTTTGGTAATTTAATGGCCTAATATGAAATTAGTGGTAATTAAAAGTTGAAATTGTAAATTAAAGGGTAAATATGTAACTTTTATAACTTGAGGGACTTAAAGTGTAAATTATGAATAATTGAGGATTCATGTGAATAACTTAATAAAATAAGTGCTCATTATGTAAAATAGATAAGTTAAGGGTTTAATGTGTAACTTTGAATACTAAAAGGTTTAAAGTGAAATTTTGGAAAGTAAAGGGTATAAATGCAAAGTTATGAAACCCCAAGGACCAAAGGTGTAATTATGTTAAAAGATATCTTATTACCAATAATAATGATTTAACTTTCTAATTATGGAAACTTTCTAAAAGTGGAAACTTACTATTTATGGAAACCTGTTAAAAGTGGAAAGTCACTTTAAATGGAAAGTTACTAAAACTGGAAAGCCGACTAAAATGAGAAATCTGAATTGAATAAGTTATTAATAATAAGCCGATCATTAATTCGTGTAGATTCGCTGAAGAAGGAGTTTTGCTTCCGACCTTTATGTTTTCTGTCATGTTTGCACTTGCGGTTTAAGGTACAGATATTCTGACCTTTCTCAAAAGGTTTCTCATGATCTCTTTCATATTCTGATCCGTTCGTTCCCGAATTGATGCCATTGCTATGATCCCCTTTACTTGAACCTTCTCTGTTGATCCCACTTGATATGACCTCCGTTATGAACCTATGCTATGAAAACCTTCTTAATGATACCATGGAAATGTTTTGAGAAGAACCGATTTGAAAAGATGTTTATAAATGATGCTAAATTTCTTTTTAAAAGAAAGGTTATTTAACTTTCATGAACACTATATTTTGAAAGACCATTTTTTATGAAAACTTTTTTAGAAGATTATTTAAATTGGACTTTTAATGTAAACTTTTGAAACGGACTTTTGAACTGAACCATGAATTGATTTTGAATATGAACCTTGACCTGATAAACTCTGATTGGACCTTGAATACTATTTCTGATATGAACCTTTTGTTATGAACTGCTATTATGAACCTTTGATATGATTCTGAGATACACCTTTGCCATATGACCTTTTGTATGATATGAGACCTGACTCTTAGTTTGATACCCGAGCCATTTCTGTTTCCCTACCTATGGAGGTACCATAGGCGTGTCTGTGATGCACCACTGGCATGACTAGTGTGTGGCCCTAGTGATTTGGCTACACCGTCCCCTTTCTGTTATATGATATGCGCGCTTTATGATATGATTTGTTATGGCCACTATGATTTCTGCGGGGGCGTATGGATGCATCCTAGATCTGTTCTGTTTAGTGGATTTAACTATGATTATGATTATGATATATGTCTGGTGACTGGTACTGTGTGCTATACATGCCTTTCACAATTTCTGGGAGTTCACTACTCCACCCATTTGAAGAATGAGGACACCCCTCATATTATCTGATTATCTGAGAGGACTCCCCTCTATATGATTATGAAGAATTATGGTATTGACGGCTTCTATGATATGATATGTTTCTGGGCTCGTGGTAGATGACTATCCTTTCTTCTTTATATTCTATCACTCTTTTATCTATTCCTTATTCTATTTCCCTAATGCACTATGTTTCAGTTCTGTTTCATTATCATTGCTTTGTATATGTATCTGTTCACTGGGCTTTTTAAGCTCAGCCGCATTTCCTTTTCCTGCGGCAGGTTTTAGTAGGAAGCTGGGTTATGGGAAGAGAGTGTGACTGGACTTAGAAGACTATGCTTTGGACTAGAGACGATTAGATGAAGTTTCACTTTATTAGACATAGTATTTATTTTCTTTGTAACCTTGTAGTTTCAGATTTTCATTTGTAACCCTGAATTTCATTATATGTATGAATCATATGCTTGTGTTTGTTCTGATATGTCACTGTAATGTAATACTTCTACCCTTATCGGGTTGGGGTGTTACAACTAAACTATTACTAATCTTAACAAATGACACAAAGTTACAATATGAGAATGACCATCACTTCTATATATATATTTTTTAATGCTAACAATGCCCTAAAGGCTTTCTATGGGCTTGGGCTTGGGCTTGGGCTTGGTTTACATGATATATAAAAGGCTTACATATCCTAACTCATAACATATTAGATTACCAAGACCCATAGAGCAATGACTAATCTATTACATATTAAAACCCACGACACAAAGTTCTTTAAATGAGAATGACCATCACTTTTCTATTACATACTTTTAACGCTAACAATCTCCCCCTAAGGTGTGGTCATTCGAATGATGGTCCACGTGATTAGGTCTTCTGTGTTCTTTGTCTTGAACTTTGTGTGTCGTTGTAGATTAGCCTTTAGTCTTTGTTCCTTCATGTTTTATGATCTTTGATAGCTGACTTTTCAACGTTCTTTGTTCTTTTGTGATGTGGAGCAACCTGCCTTTCGTCACTTCTGCGTCTGTGGTGGTTGTCCGCCATTCCAACATGCTCATACGTCTTTAGTCTTTGTGATACATGCATTTGTAGTTTGATGAGGCAAAAAATGAACCGTTATTAGGGGTCATTTAAGCCAGGATTTGAATTTATTTGATCAAATATTGCCCTAAATCATTCCTTTTGTGATTTTAGGTACTTTGGGAGTGAATTCTGGAAAAGGAAGCATTTTGGACGTTTTTGGAGCATAAAAGTGAAGAAAACGGGAAAGTCTTAATTTTCCTTGCTGGGAACAGTAGATAACGGCGTCAAGAAGGATTTTTTGACGGCGTCAAGAGCAAAATGGATGACGACCCAGAGAAAATGTGATGGCGTCAGAACAAGGGCGTCAAGAGTAATTTTGGTGACGGCCCATAGTAGAAACATACATGACGGCGTCAGCTATGGATCTAGGCAATCCGAGAACTTTATTGGCGGCGAGATGACGGCGTCAGATTTTTACTCTTGACACCGTCACCTCCTAAAATCTATATATACTTTTCTAATTTTCATTCATTAGACAGGAACTTGTGTGGAGAATTTTAGGGCCGAACCTAATAAACCCTAGCTCGTTTGTAACAGTATTTTCAAGGGTTTTCACCCCTTGAAACCCTTCATGTTCAATTAAGATACGTATTCTTCCAATTCATTCAATATGTCTATGTGTTGTTTGAATATATCTTACACTTGTCCTGATTTTAACATGCTAGGCTAGATCTATTATGTGTTTGCTTAGATGTAATGAAAACTAGATGTTGATTATAGGTTGATTGCTTGTTTATAGTTGTAATGGATGAATGATTTCAATGTTAGGCTTAAGAAAACTGGCAGATCTCCATTGTGTAACTTGCTTGAACGTCTTAAGAAACATGAACCGATGTGTACTAGGTTCTTATGGTTGTATTTAATGCATGAGCGAATTCTAGTGATCCCATGTTAGGAGCTTCTTAGCCGGCTCGACATAGGAGTGAAGTAGGAGCTTATAGGATTGGGGAAGTAAGTACGCCACCCTATGAATGGTATTAAGGAATACAATCCGTCATCCACGCAACTGTAACAAGTAATTAACCTGTAAAAGATATCTAGGGAGTAGTGAAATCTAAGTAAACACAATTCTCCCATATATTGTTCACACCACACTTGTTAAATTAGTTTATTTTCATTTTTCTTATTTTATTTTGATTGCATCTTAGTTATTGGGTTATTTCACTAGCAACTAACTCCGCCCACTCTTCCAATACCTGAGATTTTTATTTGCTTTTATAAAATATAAAAAAATACAAAAAGAATCATCCCTCACCTCTAGACCTAGTTTTTAGGTTTTCTAATCCTAGCAACACTATTCCTGAGTTGAACGATCAATCCCCCGGTACTTGTCACTATACTATACTACAACGATCAGGTACACTACCTGGTGGGGGTTGTAAGCTTCTCGAGATCCCTCGAGAGGTAAAGCCTGGTGCAATTCCCATGCATCAAGTTTTTGGCTCCGCAGCCCGGGGAATAGTTATTGTCTAGGTTAGAATGTCACAACTCGAAATTTCAGGTCCTTTTTCAAACGTCGAAATTTCATTATTCATCTCGGAAGTTACTATTCATCCGTTACTATTCATTATTTACTATTCACCAATCACTATTCATCATTTTCGGAGTTAGTTTGAGATTCCGAGAAACGTTCAAAAATTTCACTATTCACAAAACACTATTTATTCATGGAGGGAAACCACTATTCACGATTGTCGTTCATCATTTCGTAAATCTAGTTTACGGGTATTCAAATTCGCGTAACCAGATTGGTTTAGCTGCGAATTCATGCATCATCAGTAGGGACACGTCATATAGACTGGAGTAGTCTACATATCATCAGTAACGTCATCAGCACTTTAGATCATGCACGGATATGCATTATTTCACTTTACGTATGCTTAATTTGTAATTAACGTTAACACTCAGTTTTAATACTAATATATATGTCCGATACTTCCGTCTACGATCCTAATATATTTTCATACTCATTATAATAATATAAAATTTATATTATTAATTTAACCGGTGTTTTGAAACCATTTGCTATATTTTCCGGTATACGCTGAAAATTACGTCGAATCACGATATTTCAACCCGACAATTATTTTAATACCCGATTTTGACATTTTTTTTCTTCAGCCCCATCACTTTACTTACATGTTTGACATTTTTTTTACTAACCTCAATTAATGAATGTACCTTTAACCAAAAACCTAGCCAATCTATATTTTATAACTTCAATTATACACATAGTTCATGTAAGTGAAAAATAAAATATTCTCTCTTTCTCCCTTGCTCCATCCCACGGCAAAAGGAAGAATACCAAGAGAAATCCACAAAGTTTTCAAGATCAAGTAATAATCTAGTCATCTATATACTCCTTGCTAGGATTTTGAAATAAAAATCCCAAGGTTCTTTAAGTATTTTCATCCAAATCATCTCAAAACATCAAGTAAGCTTCAAGTAAACATTTCTAACTTTTCATACTTTCATTTAATATATTTTGATGTTTTAGTAACTAGCTATGCAAATATATGTGTTATATACACCACTTTATACAATAATACTCTTTAATCTTAGATCTATAATTTTTATTAGTAACTTCAAGAGATCCACCAAGATTGGTGATATTTAGGACCCCATGACACCCTAAGAAGGTGTATGGTAGGATTGAGTACTTGTGGAGTTGAATTGAAGTTGTTTGATTAAGTTTTGAACAAGTCTTGAACTAGAAAAATGAGTTTTAACAACAATAGAAAAGGTTCTGTCCTTAATCACGAAATTTGGATAACTCAGTAACTCAAGGGATATTTTGGCTTAAATATTTAAAAAATACTTTCAAAAACGAAGCTATGGGCGAAAGAACGGATTAAAACGAGTTTATAACGAAGGAGATATGATTTTTGCAAGTTTAACGACGAAAACTATTTTCTGAAAATGTACTTGCTGTTGGACGAATTTTGATGGACAAAAAGAGGCGTTAGACGCATTCTATAGGAGCCGACCTACTGAAAATATATTAGTATATATTAATACGATTCCGGGGATATAAATAACGTAGAAAACAAGCTTATAACGACCAAGATATACACGTTTCAAACCCGACGAAACTCTATTTATTTTGACAGCTTTTACTATGATAGAATTTTTCTAAGTGTTGAACATTATATTTTCAAGTAACGACATTGGAAGCGATATTTCTTAACCGTCGAGGCGCGTACGATCAAAAGTTAAATGAGACAACACCTAGATAATGTTACAAGGTTTTCAAAAACGCCGAGCTTGACCATTAACACTTAACGTACAATATTTTGCGACTAGTTTTGCGAGGCCATTTTGGTCATATTTTCAAGTAATGAAAAGTGTTATTTTACGACGAAAATACTATATTTACCGATAAAACACCAAACGAGGATTGTGGAGTACCGTTTCAACCTAATTACATGAAAAGTGGTTATTAACTTAATGAGACGTCTAAAATGTATTTTTCGACGATAAACGTTATTTTCAAGTTTCACGAGTGGTATCGATAACATACGTATTTGCATGTGTAGCACCATTTCATTTCTTACATTAGAGACTATCATTCATATTAGGTTGCGGTTAGAGATCGTGCCTCATTTCAGTGTATCCACTTTTGTCATCGTAGCTATCGCACCAGGTGAGTCATAGCCCCTACTCTTTTAATTGTTTTATAAACTCTTTGGGGGAGAATACATGCTCGTTTTACCTAAACGCATTACTCGCTTTACCTGGTTGATTACCTGCATTTCATTGGTATGTTTGATTACCTGTATTTCATGTGACTTGTCTCTTAAACATTATTACTTATTTTATATGACCTCATTGTCATTATTGTTTGCCTGGCGACATTGTCAGACTTATTTACATGACCTCATTGTCATTATTGTTTACCTGGCGACATTGTCAGACTTATTTTATATGACCTCATTGTCATAGTTGTTTATCTGGTGACATTGTCAGCATTGTCAAAAATTGCTTATATGACCTCATTGTAATATTGTGGTTTCCCCACTTGGCTGTGATGTCAAACGTAATATTGTGGTTTCCCCACTTGGCTGTGATGTCAAACGTATTGTGGTTTCCCAACTTGGCTGTGATGTTAAACATAATATTGTGGTTTCCCCACTTGACTGTGATGTTAAACGTAATATTGTTGTTTCCCTACTTGACTGATTTATTTATATGGCCTCATTGTCAAATTGTTTATATAGAGGTATTGCTACACTATTCTTTGAATTCAGATACAAGTATTACTTTTGTTCACGTAAACCATGTCATATTTGGCAGTGGGTTGTAAACACACAGGTTACAAGTCTCTTATGGCGGGATTTGGAACTGAGTGGATTTACGATGCCTTTGCTGGGAAATCTTCATTCATACGCATTACATTCTTTTTCACAAGACTCTATGAACTCACCAACCTCGTGTTGACACTTTAGCATGTATTTTCAGGTATTAAGCAATGGCACGC
The DNA here is from genome assembly GCA_030686995.1 of Artemisia argyi. Classification (NCBI taxonomy): domain Eukaryota; kingdom Viridiplantae; phylum Streptophyta; class Magnoliopsida; order Asterales; family Asteraceae; genus Artemisia; species Artemisia argyi. Next base: position 82,353,050 of record CM060700.1, on the reverse strand, counting down.
TACAGGAGGTTTTGGCAGGGCATGGCATGGTCATAGAAGACTCTAATTATTCATTTGGGGACTGTTTTAAACTATTTTAAGGGCCTACTTCCGCACCACTTTTAACAATGTAAATTCAACAATTTTGGTTAAATGATTTTATTCTAAATGATTGAAGTGAAAACCATTTTTGAACTTGTGTTGTAATACCAATTGAGTTACACCCCAGCTACATGTATGCTTCCGCTGGACCCGATTTTGGGGGTGTGACAGATTGGTATTAGAGCTTTGGCTATAGAGAACTGAGTGTTTTTAAAACCTAGACTATAGCTACTTTCACGAAAACTTCACCCTATGACCGTCACGTGCCTGCCTGCCAAGCTGAATCCTCAATTGTGGTTAGTTGCTGACATAGGTGATGAGAATTGTATCTCATTATCTGGTATATTATATTCATTTATTATGGTTGATTACTATAATTGTCTTTCATATAAGCATGCTCACGTATCATATATGTCACCCTGTTATGTTTTTCCTTGCATAGTTTTATCATTTGACCTCGAGTTTAGTCACTTGTTTTTGTCTTTCAGACCGTCTTTGTATTTGTGAAGGACATAGTTTTAGTATAACTGAACTGAGTATTTCAAAATTCATGGAACCTCGGTGGAATGTAGACTGGTCATCTACATTCGACCCGGGATAGTGGGATATAGGCTGACCACCTATGTCTGACTCAGAGATGAATTTTGCAACACTGAGAATGGTTATAATAAAATTTTCTCTGGATTGAATTCTCTACTCAATTTCCAAATGTTTCATTTATGTGTGTGTATACCCTCGTTGTCAGAACATTCATACTTTTTATCACTTCGTGAATCACCAATTGGAAGCACGTCAACTGGTCATTTCATCTCATGAATCTTCACATTTATGCACAATACACTTACATCACAGTATTTCCTTTTACCACAATATCGTAATGTCACAGTTGTCAAAGTCTTTTCCCTTCTCACCATCATTATCAGTTCCTTTTCCCATCCCCATATATATATATATATATATATATATATATATATATAGGAATTAGGTGACACTCTATAGATTTTTTATGTCACTCATCCCTCACTACTCCCAATATTGATAAGTGGATATTATCAATGACCTCCCTAGGAAAGACTTTCCATACCATCTATGAGGAGGATCCCTCGGTACATTAAGACCATTCAAAACTCAACAGAAACCTCAAGATATCACAAAACCATTCGAACCACTATCACTGGCCTGATCGCCAAAGTTCTACCATCTAGAAAGTATTGGCGTGACTGAATTACAAGATTAGTTTCGATGCGAATCCTCACTAAGCAACACCATAGAGATAAATCCAACCTCTTAAACAAGACTATAGATTGAACATGTCCTCACCAATAGACTTTATTTAAACATGTTAGACACCTATGCATTTGTGCAGACATACCTACCTAGCTATTTTATTCTCTTAATGCTTTCACTTTTAAATGGATTTTTCTCCAAACTACAGTTATACAAAACATATATCTTGTAAGAAATACTTTTCTGAGGCACTTATTTTGACAAGCAAATTCCTTTTGGTTAATCTTTTACAAAACTATTGAATGATAGGAAATTTTAGACATCAATCTTTGGTAAACCATATTATCCACCTTATGTTGAAAACTGTCCTATCTTGCATAACTACTAAATTTTGAAGCATCAAGAAAAATGTTACTTAGAAAGCCGTTTGCTTAAAGTTGTAAATTCATTTATTCAGGGAAGGTTTATGAACAAAACACACAATCTCAAAACAAATTTTGAAAATCAATCACTATATTACATCACTTATACATTTAGGAGTTTGTGAATTGATGACATAGAGCTTGGGGAAAATCTTAGTAATGGAGACTAAGCATCGTAGGTGGAGAAAGACTCAATTCATGACATCCTGCGGAGGATCACAACCTTATCCTAATCTATTATTTTCAACAACACCCTTTGACGGACTTAACCTTGTAAGTTTTTCCACAAGATTCATGATATCCATTTCAATTATTCCTAATAGAGGAATTTGATTCACCTCAAACTCCTAGCGATTTCATTAAGATTCATTTGGAACCACACCACCTATCATCTTCAGACCAATGGTCAGAATTAGAGAATGATTCAAACATAGAGAGATATGCCCAAATAGGGTGTGATTGATTATGGAAATGGTTGGGCTGACCATTTGCTATAAATTGGATTCACTTACAACAATAGATATCACACGATCCCAAGGACAACATCATTGAGACACAATTGACAAACATGAAGAGATAAACCCGGGATACATTGGACCATTCAATATTTCAGACATAATGAGCCTAGTGGCCTACAGACTTGAGCTCCCATTAGAGCTTAGTAGTTTACACGAAAAATATCATCATCTTTTCACCAATACCACTCTAAAGACCAACACAAACTGAACTTCGGGACGAAGTTCCTGTTAGAGGGGAAGACTGTCACAACTCGAAATTTCAGGTCCTTTTTCAAACGTCGAAATTTCATTATTCATCTCGGAAGTTACTATTCATCCATTACTATTCATTATTTACTATTCACCGATCACTATTCATCATTTTCGGAGTTAGTTTGAGATTCCGAGAAACGTTCGAAAATTTCACTATTCATTCCTGGAGGGAAATCACTATTTACGATTGTCGTTCATCATTTCGTAAATCTAGTTTACGGGTATTCAAATTCGCGTAACCGGATTGGTTTAGCTGCGAATTCATGCATCATCAGTAGGGACACGTCATATAGACTGGAGTAGTCTACATATCATCAGTAATGTCATCAGCACTTTAGATCATGCACGGATATGGATTATTTCAATTTACGTATGCTTAATTTGTAATTAACATTACCACTCAGTTTTAATACTAATATATATGCCCGATACTTCCGTCTACGATCCTAATATATTTTCATACTCATTATAATAATATAAAATTTATATTATTAATTTACCCGGTGTTTTGAAACCATTTGCTATATTTTCCGGTATACGCTAAAAATTACGTCGAATCACGATATTTCAACCCGACAATTATTTTAATACCCGATTCACATCAGGAATGTAATTTCATAATTTTTACAACGTCGTCATATTTTGTTTGGTACCGTTAAACTTTATTTATAGCAAACTCGGTACCCGGTATCCTCTAAAACTATTAATATCTACACAATATTACCTAACATCTTACAAATTCACCCATTTTTCTTCACCCCCATCACTTTACTTACATGTTTGACATTTTTTTTACTAAACTTCAATTAATGAATGTACCTTTAACCAAAAACCTAGCCAATCTATATTTTATAACTTCAATTATACACATAGTTCATGTAAGTGAAAAATAAAATACTCTCTCTTTCTCCCTTGCTCCATCCCACGGCAAAAGGAAGAACACCAAGAGAAATCCACAAAGTTTTCAAGATCAAGTAATAATCTAGTCATACATATACTCCTTGATTGGATTTTGAAATAAAAATCCCAAGGTTCTTTAAGTATTTTCATCCAAATCATCTCAAAACATCAAGTAAGCTTCAAGTAAATATTTCTAACTTTTCATACTTTCATTTAATATATTTTGATGTTTTAGTAACTAGCTATGCAAATATATGTGTTATATATACCACTTTATACAATAACATTCTTTAATCTTAGATCTATAATTTTTATTAGTAACTTCAAGAGATCCACCAAGATTGGTGATGTTTAGGATCCCATGACACCCTAAGAAGGTGTATGGTAGGATTGAGTACTTGTGGAGTTGAATTGAAGTGGTTTGATTAAGTTTTGAACAAGTCTTGAACTAGAAAAATGAGTTTTAACAACAATAGAAAAGGTTCTGTCCTTAATCACGAAATTTGGAAAACTCAGTAACTCAGGGGATATTTTGGCTTAAATATTTAGAAAATACTTTCAAAAACGAAGCTAAGGGCGAAAGAACGGATTAAAACGAGTTTATAACGAAGGAGATATGATTTTTGCAAGTTTAACGACAAAAACTATTTTCTGAAAATGTACTTGCTGTTGGACGAATTTCGATGGACAAAAAGAGGCGTTAGACGTATTCTATAGGAGCCGACCTACTGAAAATATATTAGTATATATTAATACGATTCCGGGGATATAAATAACGTAGAAAACAAGCTTATAACGACCAAGATATACACGTTTCAAACCCGACGAACTCTATTTATTTTGACAGCTTTTACTATGATAGAATTTTTCTAAGTGTTGAACATTATACTTTCAAGTAACGACATTGGAAGCGATATTTCTTAACCGTCGAGGCGCGTACGATCAAAAGTTAAATGTGACAACACCTAGATAATGTTACAATGTTTTCAAAAACGCCGAGCTTGACCATTAACACTTAACGTACAATATTTTGCGACTAGTTTTGCAAGGCCATTTTGGTCATATTTTCAAGTAATGAAAAGTGTTATTTTACGACGAAAATACTATATTTACCGATAAAACACCAAACGAGGATTGTGGAGTACCGTTTCAACCTAATTACATGAAAAGTGGTTATTAACTTAATGAGACGTCTAAAATGTATTTTTCGACGATAAATGTTATTTTCAAGTTTCACGAGTGGTATCGATAACATACGTATTTGCATGTGTAGCACCATTTCATTTCATACATTAGAGACTATCATTCATATTAGGTTGCGGTTAGAGATCGTGCCTCATTTCAGTGTATCCACTTTTGTCATCGTAGCTATCGCACTAGAAATCGTCTAAGTTCAAACGCTTGTATCTTTTTCGTTATAAGCTCGTTTTCTATGTTCTTTATATCCCCGGAATCGTGAGACAGCGTATTAATATATTTTTGATAAGTCGGGACGGCTAAATCAAGTTTTACACCTCAGATTTGCCCTTTAAAATCATGGGACAGCAAGTATATTTTTCAGAAAAATAGTTTTCGTCGTTAAACTTGTATAAATCGTATCTCCTTCGTTATAAGCTTGTTTTTATCCGTTCTTTCGCCCACGGCTTCGTTTTTGAAAGTATTTTCTGAATCTCTAGCCCAATGTTACCCAGAAACCCCTGAGTTTTCTGTATTTTACAAAAACGGACAGCAACTTTCTAATAGTTTTAAAAATAGATTTTTCTAGTTTATAACTTGTTCAAAACTTAACCAAACCACTCCAAATCAACTCCACAATTACTCAATCCTACCATACACCTTCTTAGGGTGTCATGGGGTCCTAAACTTTAGAAAATATTGTAGGATTTCAAAGGAATGATCATAGGCTTTATATATATTCATAAAAACCATAAAACTTGTAAAGTGGTATGAATAACATAAATACTTGTATGTTTTGTCAATATAACTTGAAAATACATCATGTCACTAGTTAAATGAAAGTATGAGATGATGAAAAATATTACTTGAAGCTTACTTGATATATATGTAGTTCGGAGATGATTTGATTAATAATCTTGAGTTTTTCTTTCAAAACCCTAACTAGGAGTGTAAATGGAACTTGTTTATCACTTGATCTTGAAAAATCAATGGTTTCTTTATGGTGTTGAAGGTTGGCCGATCCATGGAGAAGAAAGGATGAGAAGATGAAGTTTGCTAGTTGTTTAGGTATAATGAATGAAAAGTATACTTGAAGTTTCTTAACAAATATCTAGTAGTGATGGCTTAATTGTAATTTAATGGTCAAAGAATGATCAAAGGGCTAGGGGGCGGCACATAAGAGGAAAAACAAAGATTTTTTAGGCTCATTAATGATCTTGTCCATAAACATGTGCATTTGTTAGTTTAAATTGTGCATTGGGTGTTATCGGGTACCGAGTTAACTAAAAATAAATCGTGACGAGTTTAAATAAAATATGACGAAGCTGTAAAAATTATGAAATTACGTTCCTAATGAGAATCGGGTGTTAAAATAATTATCGGGTTGAAATATCGCAAACCGACGGAGTAATAAGCTCCAACCGTAAAATGTAGCAATTAATTTGAAAACACCGGGCAAATTAATAATATAATTCTTATATTATTATAATGAGTACAAAAATATGTTAGGATCATATTCGGGAGTATTGGGTACACGTTAGTAGTAAAACTGAGTGGTAAAGTTAATTACAAATTAAGCATACGTAAATTGAAATATGCGTATCCGTGCATTATCTAATGTGTTGATTATGTTATAGATGATATGTAGACTATTCTAGTCTATATGATGTGTCCCTAATGATGATGCATGAATTTGCAGCTAAACCAATCCGGTTACGCGAATTTAATTACCCGTAAACTAGATTAACGACGAAATGAATAAAGTACATGAATAGTGTTTTCCCTCCGGAAATGAATAGTGTGTTAGGTCACCATTTTATCACATAATCACTTAGAAATCTAGAGAGAGAAAGTAGGTAGAGAGAGAGAGTGGAAGAAACCCTAAATAAGATATGAAAGACTAATAATAATATTAAGAGAACCAACAACCTCAAATGAGGTTATACATTACTATTTATAGGTAAGGATTAGGGCTTCACCACACTTAGACAATATTACACACTTAGCCCTTAGACTTTATCCAAACCTTTAAACTAAGCATAAAACTTAATAAAACATAAGGTAAATGTAATATAAAGCAACCTAGTGTAAAACTTAATGACCGACACTTGAAATAATAAAGTCTATTCCCAACAATCTCCCCCTAAGTGTTGGTCATCAAAGGTTGCTTGACGTCGTCATCTTCTATACTTTGACTTTGTAGTTGACGTCCTCAAAAAATAGTTAGCAAAATCTTTCATCGTTCTTTGTTCTTCGTTCTTTGTTGATGTGATGGTGATCATGTTATGAAGTTGTCTGCCGATCGTCACTTCTGTGTCTGTGGTGGTTGTCCGCCATTCCAGCATGCTCATACATCTTAGGATTGAGACTCTCGAAAGCACGAAGTTCCTTTGCATACACTTTGATCTTTAGTCTTTAAACTTTGTAGATTCTTCTTTTTGGCGTAGAATCTTTCTTTGAACTTTGTTGTGCTAAGATCTTTGGGGGAGCTTTCATTTGCTTCAAGATGTATATATGAGCATGCTGGAATCTACCATCATGGAGGTGATGTACCTGCAAGTAAACAGTTAGCAATAAACAATCGATACTTACAGATAAGGAATTAGAGCTCATCAACAGCATAGTGTGAAGACTCCTTCTAATCCTTATCAAGGCCGTTCCTATGTCAGATACTCCCGAAGGAGCTTACGAGACCTACTAAGTAGCTCAATGACTGGGTGAGTCGCTGGGGATCACTCCACGACTGTAGACCGCTAAAGAACCACCGCGAACACTAAGCGTAACCCTTGTGGGGTTACCGAAGTGACCTACTGTCAGGGCTGTTTGATGTTGACCCTGGCAGGAATTTCCGTTCAATCATCGAGAAATACATATGTAATTCTCTCATAAATGTTCTCGGCAGATTGCTAAGATCTGCGAAGGACTCGATAATTTACAGCTGGTGCCCATTGATGTAGAACACCAGTTGTAGAAATACTAAGTATTCCTAAGAGATCTTTGATGTATCTCATGGCTCTAGACTCGATAAGTGCTCACTTAGGTTTCCTATATGGAGACTAGGGAGGGGTCTCCTGCTTCAATATCAACTATCTCTAAGAGATAAGTCGATAGATTACACTGGTTCCCCGTGAGAATGAAACAAGCTCTTTTAAGAGAACTTGAGTGGTTAAGAAGGTTTAGTGCATTGCGTCACTGGGTCCATGACGACTTAATCTTCAATACCGGTGTTGTCTTTGCAACAACCAGTAGCATATGAATTGAACCCGGTGTCTGCCCTAAGGTTGAACATATGGAGGGCTATTTCTTTTCACCCTTTTCTTTACTTTTCTTTTTAATTCTTCAACCCCTTCTTTCTCCTTTCATTCTTTACTCCTTTTTTCGTATCATACCTAAGGACTTCTAGTTCTAACTATTGGTGATGTCCTTGGGTAGATCCCTCCGGCTTAGGCGGATCATAGGACGGTTATTTCCTAACCTTAGTCACCTTATAACTCCATGACTCTCCTATAATTGCCATTGAAACCTTTGAAAAAATCTCTCAAAGTGTTTGTGTTTATCAAACATTTTGTTTAACAATTTGAGAGTTTTATGTATTTCTTATGAAGGGCTCCCCCTTCACATGTGCTCATATGTATTTAATAAATTTGCACATGCGGGAGGAGCGAGCACTTTTTGAATTGATCCACTTTCAGTGAACAAGACCGATTCGAGACACGCTTACATCACTAGTTAGACTAGCTTGAAGTTATTACCCGGCCTGGTCAAGTCCACAGAAAGTTTCTCGAAATGGTACATTTCTACTAAGACAAATCCTTTTCGAGACACGCTTACGTGGCTAGTTAGAGAGTTCCATTGTCAGCTTTTATGTGACAACTAGCTCTAGTAACTAATTTGATGTTATTACCCATCGAGGAAAAGTCTTTTCGAATTTGCTGACTTTTATGTTTCGTCAATTCCTGGGTGAATCTGAGTCTAGCTCGCATGAGATTTGACTTTTAAGCAACATTTAACTTTCATATTTTAATCACTTTTCTTTTCTCCCCCTCAAAAATAGCATATAAGATGTTGTTTTTGAAAAACATTTGATTAAAATATACTTTTTGAGTATTATGGGGAGAAATCAACAAGAACTTTTGATTTTGAGAACGATGAGTTTTCAAGTGCTCCCCCTCAACAAGTGAATACTCATTGAGGTGAAAAACTTGTCTTTTGAGTAGAATTATGAAAATCAGAAAATGTTTGATTAATTCTACTCAAAAGTAAGAAGCCTTCGCTCCTTATCTAAGGATTGAGGCACTGAAGCGTACCTCAGGGTCCTTTAATTACAAGCACGGGTTGTACACTGTAATGTGTGCACAAACCAAAGTCATTGATGAAGAGAGATAATGATGAAACCAAGATGATTGAAGTACCAGACTTATCATATTCGAGGAGTATCTGGATGGCGGTAAGTGAGTATATTCGGAATAGGTTCCCTTCCTCCAATTAAGCTCTCCAAAGTGCGTATCTGCTCCCTGAACCTAAGCTTTTGATCAATCCTAGCCAAGAACTTAAGTGCTTCTTTCACATCTCTTTTATTCCATCCCACTTTAATCCCACTATCATGTTCTTTGAGCTTTTCATTCAGCTGAATTCTAATAAATCTGAGAGTCTGATCCCCGAACTTATGAACCTCTTCGTATCTCATGAAACGGTAACCATCGTTGTGCGGGTAAACCACTCCAAAAGGTTTTTTGTTGAAGATGAAAGGTCTTAAATGCGGGATGTTAGGAGGATATAATTGTGGAGCAGTAAAGTTGAGTGACTTTTGATAACTTTCGACCCCGAGTTGTGCATCTTCGATTCTTGCTTTGATAATGGTTTGGCGCATGAAGAGCAAAATAGAGTTGATGATGTCATACTGAAGGCTACCGGACAAGTTTTGAAGTTTGCCTTGAACCTTGAGTAAGTATATGTCAGCAATGTCATTGAGGTTCAAGCGATGATAGTCAGCTTCACTGAATGTATAAAGTTGATCATCACTTCAACGGACCTCAATTTCATCAAAAAAGTTATATCCATATCTTTTCTCAGTACGTGGGACTGCTGTGATGGCAAGAATGCGATGATTAGAGAAGACTCTGTGATTGGATCGGAATGTCAGCTTGTACTTGTAGAACCATTTGCGCATCTCTGGCCAGGGAAGCGTACACAAGGCAGCTTCATGATTATATTTGGATATGGATGTGGAGTGCAAGCCTCTCATTTGATCTTCCAGTGTTTCCAGAGGATATGAGGCGGCTCTGAATTTGGTGAGAGATGTTGCATAACGGTGATTAGGATTCGTGCTTCCATGAATAAGATAGAGAAGGTCTTTGTTGAAGAAGTATTGCTTAGGAAGCTTAGGATCACTTGGAGGACCAACAAGGGGTAACGGTTGAGTAAAATCTTGATATTTGAACTCATCAACGAGGGGTTTTGTGCCATGATAGAGTTTGTCCCAAGATGGTCTCTTTTCCCAAGTAATGTTTTCAGACAGAGCTCTTGCAACCTCATCCACGTTATATTCGAACTCAAGTTCAGTAGTTGTGCATGTTTTGAACTCTGTGAACCCTGCTTTGCGAATCTTAACCAAGTCAGAAAGCTGAAGTCTTTGAGTCTGCATCACCTTTTTAATTCTTTTTGTGAAGCTTATAATAGATCCTTCAGTCATTTCTTCAGCTTCAGTGTCATCTGGGTGAGCATCAACCATTTCATCAAACCAGTTAAAAGAAGGAGCATCGGGGTTAATCCATTCAGGGGCTGGAATTAATTGAGCTTCCTTGGGTGGTTCCGTAATGGTTTCGGTGATAAGAGGAGGGATGTCATCCATATCTACATCAGCATCTTCGGTTGATAGTGACGGGTGTGGATCCTCGGTTGTTTGTGGAGGGTTTGGATCAGCAAAAACATTAGCGGTTGCAGTTGGAGGTCTGGAGGTGGAATCGGACACTTTCTTCCTCTTTTCTGGTTGTGGCTAATCATCTAGGTCGGAATCATCATGTCGACGTTTAGTAGCAATAGTCTTTTTGCAGGATTCGCTTTTCTTTTCAGCTTTCTTGATAGACTTGATAAGTGCCCTGCGTAGATCATTTTCCTCCGGATCATTCACAATAGCTTCCAATAATTTTCCTTTGAGATCACTTATGGAAGGTTTTGGAGGTAGAGTCTGAACAATGATTGGTGTAGTTTGAAACCTGTGAGAAACGATCTCTGCAAGATTCCTGTTGACATAATGTCTCACAGCAGAAGGAAGTTCCTTCTGAACATACTTCTGAACTTCCCTCGGTAATATCTGTTTTACTTGGTCCTCAACTGCTTTATCCACATTGTAGATCTTGAAAGCTTCAACATCACGCTGTTGTTCATTAACTTGCTTTTCAAGTGCGTTGTATTGGTCATGTAGTGATTTCAACAAGCTTGAGTGAACAACAGTTGTATAAGGTTTTTCCAAAGGATGACTTTGAGGTTGTGATAAAGGTTGTTGTTGTGGTTGAACTGTTAGTTGTCCTTCATCAACTCCTACAATGTCAATAGGGGTATCTTGACTAGTTTCAAGTAGCTCATCCTTTTTCTCACCATCCGACTCCTCATCATCTTCATCATTCACATCTTCTTCATCATTAACTTCTTCACTATCCGACTTATCTTCCTCTTCACTACTATCTTCATTCTTGGATGCCTCATCATTTTTGCCTTTTGGAGCTTCATCTTCAATTTCAGTTGCAGCCGGTTTATCGAGAGATTCTTTTGAATCAGAACTTGATGACTCAGCTTCATCTTCAGAGTTATCATCACCTGGTTCAGAGGATGACACTGTTTGTGATTGTGTTTCTTCTGAAGTTTGATCATCTCTTTCTGATTCTGGAGTTGGGCTTACTATCTCCTGAGTACCAGAACCTTCACCTTTCTTTGTAACTTTTGCTATTCTTTCCTCTTCCGATTCTTTGCTTTTTCTTAAGGTTTGTTGTAGTTGTTCATCTTCTTCAGATTCAGACATAGGTGAGGTGACTGATTCTTCTTAAGTTACTAATGCTTTTCCCTTATCTGCCTTCTTACTTATAGACTTAGTGAGCTTTTCAGTTTCCGTACCCTGATGAGCATCTCCTTCATCATCCGTTGGTTCATCACGAAGAGTTGTCACTTTCTTCTTAGGATCTCTTGTGACCTTTTTGGTTCTGGATTTGGGAATGGTTTTGATTGTAGAAGCATCTTTTGAAGTTTGCCTTTTAGAAGTTTTCCTTTTCTTTGTCTCAGTCAAACCCACTTTATCAATTCTCTGAGCTTCATCATACAAAATATATGCCTCAGTGTCACGAACATCATCAGGCATAAGACTATCGGGAATTCTCATTCCTTGTTTTTGAGTGTTTGTCTTCTGAATCCTGGTTTTAGAATATTTATGATCCACAGAGGGGGGTGTTTCTTATCTTCCGATCTACGATCAATATCTGGGTATTTCTCCATGAAATGAGCAATGAGACACTTTGTGAATCTGTAGAATGGAATTTTTGAGGTAGACGACTTTTGAAACTGTCTTGCGTGATTAACCAAGTCTATCCAAATGAGTTGACCATAATCAATTTTGGCTTGTTTGACAACCCCCCAGAAAATCTGCATCAATTCTATACTAGGATGTTCATGCCCAGTTTCTTTGCCCGTTAAACTGTTGGAGAGAATTGAGTAAAGTGTGAGCCATGGTTGTGGAATGTATTTCCTGTCCACGTGGGATATATTTCTGAGTTGGATTACTGATTCATCATACTGCAGTTCTCGAAGAAGTTTGATAACATCTGACAATGATGGCAAAGGAGAGAATTTCTTGACATTAGGCAAACCGAGAACCGTGCGGAGAGTTTGTACATCAAACACGACAAGTTTGTGATCAAGATGAACCCCCAATGACTTTTCATCTTTGCTAATTTCAATAGTCTCCCAAAACTGTGTTAAGTAGACTTCAGGTACTTCAGTGGTGATGGTGAGGAGGTTGTAAATGAAGTGTCTCTTAAGTATTTCCAGGATGATTGCACAAGTATCATGACATGTGATTGAATCGAGATCTATCCTATGGTTTGTCTTAGCGATTACTCTTTCATCTCCTTGAATCAATTCGTGTCTAGGTGTTGATTTCTTTGCCATATCGAGACCTGAAATGATTTATAAACCAACAAAAGCCATGTGGTGATTAGCTCGTTAGTGTTAGACAAAAGAATAATATCCGAAAACAATCACCCAAGATAGAATCGACATCACATATACAACACTTGATAAATCAAACCAAGAATCACATACAACCCTCATAAGAATCAACACAACTCTTAGATAAACATGAAACGCGAACATCTTTCCATTTAGAAAAAACTCATAACTTGACAAATTTTGAAAAAATTTCGGCAGCATTTCATTTCATAAAAAGGAAAAACTAGAACCCATACGTGATGGTTCCATTTCGAAACTCCTGACTCGGAGTGAAATAAGTAAGAAACTTGATAAGTTAAGACTTAAAAAAATTTGACATAACTCGATAAGTATAGACTTAACTCGAAAAATGTTTAATAACAATGTCAAACTCGATAAAAGAATTTCAAACTCGATACTCATTCCAAACTCGATATGAAAAAATTTCAAACTCGGAAACCATATGAGATCCAAACTCGATCAGCCTAAGAAAAAATTTCAAACTCGATAAGCTTGTAAATTTACCAAACTCGATAAGCCACAAAAATAGTTCAAACTCGATAACCCACAAATTTGATAAACTCGATAAACCTCAAAGTTTTCCAAACTCGATAATCATCAAGATTCCAAACTCGATAAGCTTAAAAAATATTCTCAAACTCGATAAGCATGTAATCTTAACCAAACTCGATAACAGTCAAGAGATTCAAACTCGATAAGCATGTAACTTAAGGCAAACTCGATAGTTGTAATAGTTCTAACTCGATATACCTCAGAAATAGATCAAACTCGATATCCTAAAAATTAAAACACAATACCACTCAATCTTGGCTAACTCGATCAATTGAAACTCGATAAGCACATGAGCAACAAACAAAATCAACTGCCTAATCAAACCAATCAATCACATAAGCACAAGACCCATTGATATTATATCATTCGAGCTTATGAAACCTAAAATCACCTAATAATCGCACAATGGTAGCAACAATAATCAATGTAATGGTGGTAATAGGCCCTTAAGGACATGCCGCAATTGGCCATAACGATTAATTAGCCTAAAACAGTTCATCACAAAAAAACACCTAATTGTAGTGATGATGAACCCTAAAAAATTCGATTAGAACCAAGTCTAACCATTCAAGCAAGTGTAATGAGTAAGAGAATGATATGCATTAAAACTCACAATCACTGAAAAACTTGGGTCTTGAAAGTCTTGATTTTTTGAGAAAAATTTTATGGGGCGCGTTTGCTGTTTTGAATGAGTGGAAAATATGAGAAGCAGATTTGATAAAACATGTGTTATACTTAAGACTTTGAAATTTTGACACATTTGGTCCCTCAACTTGTTTTACCAATCAAATAATAAACTAGCAACTCACATTATAGTTCCTCAAGTTAAAAAAAACTTTACGACTTATGAGACTGAAAAAAATGTTACGAGAATTATGGATGTGGCACCCTCTTGAACCAACCATAAGAAGTAATTCAGAAAATTTTAACAAGCAATGGTCCAAGAGGTGTCGAGAATGAGATTTTGTAGAGATGAGAAAGAATTTAAAATAAAGAAGTTAAAAAAAAAAAAAAAAAGATTTCTGTCTCCCCCTCAAGATATGCATTTTATAATGATTTTTCAGAAAAACGTTGTGAACGGCATATCTTGAAAAAGGAATTTTTTTTTTTTTTTTTAGATATGAATATATACAAAGATTTTTGTTGATGTTTGACGATCAATTGTGTTTTAAAAACTTTTCCAGATCATCTAGAGTCAAACATCGCATACCAATTTGGTGAACGAGACTCGCAAACCTTGATGGTGCTAAAGATTTGGTAAGTAAGTCCGCCAATTGGTACTCAGTCCCAACAAAATAAAGTTCAACGGTACCCTTTTCAACATGCTCTTTGATGAAGTGATATAGAAGATCGATGTGTTTGGATTTGCAATGATGTACTGTGTTGCAGGAGATAGCAATTGCACTTTTGGAATCACAGTAGATTGGAATCTTGTTTAATAGGTAGCCATAATCCTTAAGTTGTGATCTCATCCAAATGAATTGAGCACAACAAGCAGACATGGCTACATATTCAGATTCTGTTGACAACAGTGATGTGCAGTCCTGCTTCTTAGATTGCCATGACACAAGTTTATCTTCGAGAAACTGTAATCCACCAGATGTACTTTTGCGTGTGTCTAAACATCCTGCATGATCAGCATCTGAAAAAGCAATTAGTTCAAAACCAGAATCCTTCGGATACCAGATTCCCAAATTAATGGTTCCCTTTATGTATCGAAGGATTCTTTTGACCTCACTGAGGTGTTTTTCAGTTGGTTTGGACGGATAGCGAGAGCACATATAGACAGCAAATACTATATCAGGTCTACTAGCCGTGAGATACATGAGTGACCCAATCATACTTCGGTATTTGGTAGTCAACAGGTGTCCCATGTAAGTCAGCGTCTAGTTTTGTGGTATAGCGCATCGGTGTATTATAAGTATCACAACTCATCATTCCATGTTTCTTTAAAATTTCAAGAGCATATTTGGACTGATTTATAAAAATTCCACGGGGTGATTGATGAACTTGTAGTCCTAGAAAGAACGAAAGTTCACCCATCATGGACATTTCAAAATTATCTTTCATTAGTTTTGCAAAATCATTAGAGTAACTTCTTTTTGTTGATGCAAAAATAATGTCATCGACATATATTTGAACAACGAGTAAGTCCTCCCCGTAGGTTTTTGTAAAAAATGTTGGATCCACCGAACCTTTAGAAAATTTATTGGTCAGCAAGAAAGTAGAAAGTTTGTCATACCACGCCCGTGGGGCGTGTTTGTGTCCGTAGAGTGCCTTTTTGAGTCGGTAAACGTGATTCGAACGCTCAGGATCAACGAAGCCGTCTGGTTGGCTTACATACACTTCTTCACGGAGGTCTCCATTAAGAAATGCTGTTTTCACATCCATTTGGTAAACAACCATGTTCCTGTGTGCAGCATAGGCCAAAAAGATCCGAACAGCTTCATGTCTAGCCACTGGAGCAAAGGATTCAGCAAAATCAAGTCCTTCCAGTTGGGAGTATCCTTTCGCTACCAGGCGTGATTTGTTACGTATGACAGTGCCTTCTGCATCTAGCTTATTTTTCCAAATCCATTTTAACCCAATGACAAAGACTCCGTCAGGTCTTTCAACTAATTCCCAGACTTCTAATCGGATGAACTGCTGAAATTCCTCTTGCATAGATTCAATCCAGTTGTCATAAGTCATTGCTTCTTTAATGTTCTTTGGTTCCTCTTGACAAACTGTGAGTGCATAGATACAAGTTTCTCCATCAGTGTGAAGTCGTTGTCTTGTCATTACAGGTGCATCTGGATGGCCAATAATATGAACTAGTGGATGGTCTCGAGTCCATTTGTGTGTTGAAGGGTGTAGTTGATAAGTATCTCGCATGTTAGCAGGATCCAAATTGCGTGTAGATGACTCAGCTATATCAGGAAATGTAGGAGCCGGTGCAAACGGGTTGAAGAACGCATCAGGATCATGCTCTGCGGGTTGTGGAACTGATTGTGGTGTAGGATCTTCAGCTGAATGTTGGGAGTTAGAAACAGTTTGTTCTGCTGTAGATGGTGATGCAATTGGAGGACCGTCTTTCGCAACAGTTGTTGTTGTTTGTTGAGGTGAGTCAGGTACTGGAATATTATCAGGTTGAGCAGCGGAATAAGGTGAGACCTCAGTAGAACGGTATTCAATTGTGTCATCAAACAGTGGAGCAAACAAGGTTTCCAATTCTTTGCGGTTGAGTGGCAATTGTTCAGCCGAAGAGTCCGGAGAGTTAAGACGGTTGAATTCGGGTCCTAAGTTGTGTTGCTCAGAAGCCATTTGTGTGAGTTCATCAAAATTAGCGTGAATGGTTTCTTGAATTTCTCTTGTTCGACGATTCCATATCCGAAAACCTTTAGAATTTTCACAGTATCCAACGAACACTCCGACGTCAGCCTTTGCTTTAAGTTTACCTAAATCATCACGATCATTTTTTGGATAACAAAGTGCTCCAAATACATGAAAGTAATCGATGTTCGGTTTTCTTTTGTGAACAATTTGATAAGGTGTTTTGCGATGGCGTTTTGTTATCATGCAACGGTTTTGAGTATAACATGTGGTTGAAACGGCTTCCGCCCATAAGTAATCTGGTAATTGAGCATTAATCAACATAGTTCTAGCAGCTTCCACTAATGTCCTGTTGTGTCTTTCAACAACTCCATTATGTTCTGGGTTTCTAGGAATAGATGTTTGATGTTCAATTCCCACTTTCTCAAAATATGACCGAAGTGTCTAATTCTTAAATTCAGTTCCATTGTCAGTTCTGACTATTCGTACCGTGTTTCGTAACTGAACTTGAATTTTAGTGAGAAAGGTGATGATCATTGAAGGAGCCTGATCTTTACTTCGTAAAAAATAAACCCAAGTCCATCTGGAGTAATCATCCACAATTACAAGAATGTAGCGTTTACCGTTGATACTTTGAACACGCATCAGTCTACACAAATCCATATGAAGCAGTTGTAGAACATGATTCGTACTGTGCTCAGGCTTAGAGGGAAAATGAGCGCGAGTACTTTTTCCTTGTTCACAGGCTGAACATAAGTGATCTTTGGTAAAACGGAATCTTGGAAATCCATCTACAAGTTTGTGACGAGCAAGTTCAGTCATAGTTTTGAAATTCAAGTGCGAAAGACGTTTGTGCCATAACCAAGATTTAGTCGATTCCGCTTTGGAGAGAAGACATATCGGAGATGTAGTAATCATATCTGACATTGATATTGTATAAAGGTTAGAACCACGAGAGCCAGACATTAGATCGTTTCCTTGTAAGTCACGAACGAAACAAGTTTTCTCACGAAATGCAACTTCTAGATCCCCATTACAAAATTGACCAACAGAGAAAAGGTTGTGTCCAAGGCCTTCCACATAATAACCACGACTGATTTCAATGTTCCCACTGACATAGTCACCATATCCCATGATTAAAGCGTAATGATCATTCCCGAATCTGACAGTACCAATGAACTTTGAGACAAAGTTGTGTAACAGTTTGAGATTTCCTGTCATATGTCGGGTGCATCCGCTATCAACAATCCAGAGAACAATCTGTACCACCTGCATCACAAGAAGAAGACACGGATGGAACAGAAGTAAGGGTGGAACCCAAAGAAAGTGTGGGTTCCTGTTGGTTAGAAGCACCTGTATTCAACATTTTAGGAATCCATTTGAAGTCTGGTTTATGTTGTAACCAACGTTGCCAATTCCAACTAGTTTTTGCTTTCTTAATGGTGAATTCACTAGTGGTAGGCTTATTCCTAGATTTGTTCTCTTCACTTATGGGGGTAACTTCAACTTCATTAGAAACCGTAGAAGGCAGCTTTCCTAAGATAGACTTAGAGGCAGTAGTGGGCCTAGAAGGAATGTGTGTCCTACGTTTCTTATGACGATTAAGAAGAGAATTAGCTATACAGTTTGTATGATCACCAGATGATACGTTTTTACGACAAAACACACAAGATGCATTAATATTCAAAACATTCAAAGGTTCATCATTTGTTACATTTAGATTTTGATTAGAATTTGCCAGATTAGAATCGAAATCTGATGCAACATGAGTTTTATTCAAATTCCTAAGTTGATCTTCTACTCCTTGAGCTTCTAGTGGTCCTCTTTTACGTTGCCAGAGCCTATTCTTCTTTTTACTGTTTCGCTTGGGTCTGCTAACGCTATTAGGGGAGACTAGTCCTGTAGAAGTGGAGTTATCAACATTAGTATTTTGAACAACATTTCCTTTAGCAGTTTTGTCTAATTGATACATTCCTGGTGCTATCACCGTGGTGTCAACCATCTTTCCTTTTTGAAGTAGCTTAACTTTCTCTTTCAAATCAATGATGATGTGATTTTTGTCCTGAATTTCAGACTCAAGTAAACCATTGCAATATTTGATGTCATCGCGGTTTTGTTGCCATTCGGCGTTTTCAATTTTTAAATCCGCAATTTCTTTCTCGTATTTGAGACACAGACTTTTGAAAGACTCATTGTTTTTGCAAAGCTGATAAGAGTTTGAAATATTTTGACTTTGAAGTTGCAATTCCGTTTCAATACTTTGAGCTTGACACCATTCAAGCCTTTGTTTGAGTTGACAAATTTCTTTTGAAAATTGTTTTGTCACATCATCATTTTTAATTCTCAGCTTATCATTATCATGTTTAAGTGTCTCGATTTCCACATTTAACAAGTTATTATCAACACAAAGATCATCCATAACCATAGAAGTACCAGATTTATAGAGATCATTCATGATAACAGACAAAATATCAGCATTGAGAACTTGTTCCAAGAGTCGATCAGCATCATTTTTTAAAACTCTATTTCTTTGCTTTTGAACCAAAATCTCATTTTTAGTAGAGTTGAAAACGTTTATCATATTTTTGACCTCGTTTTGAAGTTCCTAATCCCAACGTGTAGCACAGAGACGGAGGTGTTTGACAATTGGCAACATTTGTTTTTGAAAAATATCTCTCTTTTCTCGCTCGTAAGCGGATTGAAAAGTTTCAATTTTTATTTCAGAATTACGTGCAATTGTTTCCTCCAAAATTTCGAAGTCTTCCATAAAAGTTTTGAAATAATTTAAGACACGACAATTTTTCGGTAAAGGTGTAATTTCACCGGATGATGGTAAAGGACCATTTATTTGTGCTACAGTTTGGACAGGGGCCGCATTAGAGGATGAAACATATGACTCAGTGACATACCATGATTTCTCAGGTAATTCCTTTTGAGGAACAAAAGATTTAGAAATATGTGGAGCTTTTGAATAGTCATATGGTGTCCAATATTGAACATAACTCAATTTTTATCGACTCTTTTCTTCAAGTTCTTCCTCTTCCTCAGTATCAAAAACAACAGCCCGCACAATCGTATTATCAAGCAAATGGTCCATACTGTAAATTTTAGGAATATCTTTGAATGCCGTGTGAAGAAACATTGATTTGTAATCGCCAAGTGCAAATCCTTTATCGGGTCTCGGTTTTAAAGTAAATTTCTGAATTGTTGTGACAGAGTTCCCGTGTTTATAAACAATATTACGAAATTCTTTGAGTTGTTTTTCAAGATCAACAATATCACCGAGTAAGTCATTTATATACTTCCTTTTTCGTATTTTGTGTTCACAAAATTCCTTTTTACAACTTGACAATTATGTTTCTGTTTTTGAAAGTACTGTTTGAATACGTTCAACTTGCATTTTCAATTCACACTTCTCACTTTCGAGTTTAGAAATCAACTTCCCGTTTGACTCAATTAAAACGTGCATTTTGTGTTGAAGATCTTGTTCTTTGTTGTAAGAATCTTGAAAAGCTTTTTCAAAACTTTTTGCATGTTTAATCTTGTCTTCCTGATTTGAAAGTTGAATTTTATAACACTCAATATCTCTTGCAAGTGACGCATTTGTTTCTTTTAAGACTTTGTTTTTCTCGTTGCATTTTATGATTTGCAATTGTTGATCATTCAGTCGTTTATGTAACAATATGAGGACAGGGTCTGGATCAGATGATGGTTCATGTTGTTCTATATGATCATGTTTATCATTCTCAATAGGATCATCAAATGAAACAACTGTGTCATCATCAAATATGACAACTGTGCTTATTTGTTCATCTGTTTGAGAAGATGAAGATGAGTCAGATGGAACAACTTGCGCCATATCTGATTCAGAAGCAAAAGGTGAGGCTATATCATGTATAAAGCATGCATTGAGGTCATGTACCTGAGACAAGCCGTCAATGTCATACACTGGACCTGAATCATTAAGCTTAAGTTCCTGCATGTTGGCCATAAGCATCACAGCTGCATTGGCTTCTAGATCTTCCATGTCATCGTCATTATTCACATTTGCCATGAAGTTGTTGTCCTGTTCAGGGAAATGTCCATCTTTTTCATCTTGAAGAGCCATGAGTAATGCCTGCTTGTGAAACTTACTACCCCGAGTCCTCGGTTTAGGACATGCAGTCGCTATATGACCTTGTTCATTACAGTTATAACACCACACTACATTCCCTGAGTTGTAGTTCCTAGTTGCAACTAGTTCAGACCTTTGTTGAGAAGAGCCTGAGTTGTTCCTGAACCCTCCATTGTTATTAAACCTCTGACCATTCCCAAAATTTCCTGAAGAACTTCCTGAACCAGATCGACCATAGTTACGATTCTGAATTTCCACCCTTCCATCATTGACAACAGCTTGATTCCTTGTGTTAGAAGATGAACGTTGACGGTTGTTTGTTTTGTTGGAGAATTTGCTAAAAGCACGAGCAATAAGAGCAAGTCCCTGATTCAACGTGTTAAAGTCATCATCGTCATCGTCATTAGAGTTTGAGTAATACACTGCATCATTGTTGTTTAATGGAACAAGTTGAGTGGAAGCATTCTGTGGAGATGAATCATAAGGGACCATTTGGTTCGAGGTAGAAGATTGTGGATAACTGAAGTAGTTCTGCTCTTGAACATATGCATGATTTGACATCGGTGGTGGAGCATAGGGAGATTGAGCTACGAGTGCCAAAGAATTTGGTGTTGGTGTTGGTGTTGGTGTTGGTGTTGGTGTTGGTGTTGGTGTTGGTGTTGGTGTTGGTGTTGGTGTGTATCCTCCTCGTAGAGCTCTATCTTTTTCCACTTCAGGTTCATGGTGTTTCAGAAAATCATACAACAAACCATATGGAGCATCATGAAGATTTTTTGTTTGACGAACAAATGTCACATATTTATGCCAATCCGGGCCAAGACTACCAACGAATTTGGAGTTTACTGCAATCCTTGGTACTGTGATTTTGTGACGTTCCAGATCATTGACCACATTTGTGAAATGATGATAGTAGGATTCAAGTGACTCTCCTGGTTCAATTTTGATGTCAGTGTATTCCATGTAGAGTTTGGATTCCATATCATCTTTGTTCAATTGAGTTCCTTCCATAAGGAGATGAACATGTTCCCACATAGCTTTGGCTGTTTTCTGAGCATCGACACTTCGATAAATTGGATTCGGTATACCTTGAAGTATATAAGCCATTGCATACTCATCAGCTTCACGATGTAATCTTTGTTCTTCTGTGAGTTGAGATTCTGGAAGAGGTCTATCACCAGGAGGACGTGGAGGATCAGCAGTTGGATCACCAATTTCAAATCTTGTTGGCCACTCAAATGGTCCTTCAAGTATCACTTGTTTCAAGAATTTCCCATGAGGTTTCTTTAGTTCAAGAAATCGTAAGAATCGACTTGACCATTGAACATAGTTTCCCGGTGTTAGCATTGGAGGTGTTTCAAGTGATCCTGCCTCATGTCGGGATTGTTGAGTTGTAATAACTTCACACATTCTGTCAAACCAGTGAGGTTGTTTGGAGGAAAACTGAGTGTTTTGTTGTGACATTTGATATGGTTGTTGTTGAGGAATGATTTGATGTTGTTGCATCATGAGATATTGTGGTTGTGGATTAAACGGTTGTTGATGAAAGTGTGATTGTGAAGGTTGTTGATATGATTGTTGCGGTTGTTGAAACGGTTGTTGATACGATTGTTGATATTGCGGATGATGTTGCGAAGAATGAGGAAAAAAGTAATTGGGTGGTTGAGACATCTTTCTTGATTACGGTAAACTTAGATCGTTAAAGATAAATAAAGGTTGTAATTAGATTTGAAAAACTTGATATCAAACTCGGTATGTTCAGATGAGTTGTCAAACTCGGTAAGTTCTTTTAAGTTTCAAACTCGGTAAGTTCTTTTAAGTTTCAAACTCGGTATGTTCTTTTAAGTTTCCAAACTCGATAAGTCCAGATATAGCTCAAACTCGGTATGTACTGGTTAAAGACTAACTCGGTAACTTATGTTGTTTCAATTCTAACTCGATAACTTATGTAGTTGAACTTAGATTGTCTAACTCGGTAACTTGTATTGAGTTAGGCAGAGTTTCCCCTTAGTACAAGCCACAACGAACCTAACTCGATACACGATTAGGTAAAGAAGGCTAACTCGCCAAAAATCTCTTACTCGATAAGTCAAAAAAAACTTACCAATCCTAACTCGAAAACCTAACTCGATAGAACTGAAAACCTAACTCGAAAGAAGAAATCTAACTCGATAAGTGTTATCAATCCTAACTCGCTAAGAATTCACCCCTATCTCGAAACTCAGACGATGAACAGTACCAGTATACCACAAATACACAACAAAACCAAGTTTTTCTACCAAATCAAACCTAAATCAACCTATATTATCCCTTGGCGAATGATACCACTTGTTAGGTCACCATTTTATCACATAATCACTTAGAAATCTAGAGAGAGAAAGTAGGTAGAGAGAGAGAGTGGAAGGAACCCTAAATAAGATATGAAAGACTAATAATAATATTAAGAGAACCAACAACCTCAAATGAGGTTATACATTACTATTTATAGGTAAGGATTAGGGCTTCACCACACTTAGACAATATTACACACTTAGCCCTTAGACTTTATCCAAACCTTTAAACTAAGCATAAAACTTAATAAAACATAAGGTAAATGTAATATAAAGCAACCTAGTGTAAAACTTAATGACCGACACTTGAAATAATAAAGTCTATTCCCAAAATAGTGTCATGTGAATAGTGAAATTTTGAAACACTTCTCAGAATCTCAACCTGACTTTGAAAACGATGAATAGTGAAATGATGAATAATGATTGGTGAATAGTAAATAATGAATAGTAACTTTCCGAGATGAATAATAAAATTTCGAAGTTTGAAAAAGGACATGAAATTACGAGTTGTGACACTCTTCCTCACTATCAATTTCAAAATTAGGTTGTCTTTGACTAGGATTAGGAGGTGGTTCATATGAGGTACCATGTCTAGTTGTTATGGCATTCACATGCTCATGACGAGCTGGTGGTGGTTGATAGGGTTTAGAGTTACTATTTCTTGGGTTAGGTGTAGTGTTACTGGGAAGGGATCCTGGTGGTCTATTAGATTGTTTTTCAGCGAGTCTGTCGAATTTTTCTTCTAGATTTTGGATAGAGGCTTGGTGGTTTCTTGTGGTGGATTCAAGTCTATCTTTGAGATCATTTAAAATGTTTCTAACGAATTTGTTCGTTGATTGTTGTGACTTAATGAATTCACTTAGTTGTTTTTGGATATCAGGTTTTTCTTCAGAATATGATCGAGGTTGATCACGATTATAATTGGGTCTATCATTAGAATGCCATTTGTCGTTATCTCGGCTACGATAATCATTGTAGAAACGAGATCGTCTAAATGTTTGCATGAATTTGGATTCTTCTTCTCGAGACATAGGTGTGTCATCAACATTGCAATTTGTGGTTGAATGATTTCCACCACAATTGTTGCAAGATTCCCTTTTCTCTTTCATTTCCTTATACTGAACATCTATTTTGATGGCCATGGCATCCATTCGAGCCATAATTTTGTCAGTATCAGAAACCCTACTGCCGTCATCGGCGAAAGCAACAGTTTTGCGAAGAGCTGATTTGGGTTTTTGGTTTTTAGCCCAATCATGTTTGAGTAAGACTTTGTCTTCAAGTAATTGATAGGCTTGATTTTGTGTTTTGTACAAGAAAATTCCTCCTGCAGCCAATGTTTTAAAAATCGCGCCTAAGGCGCGCCTACTCCCTAAATCCCACGAGGATCTATCCTTTGGGATTTTTTTAGATCGAGGATCACGACATGCATGAATCTCATAAAAATCGCAGTGCCTTGGGGATTTTTGCGCTTTTGCGCCTTGGGGCTAGAAGATGTAACGGGGTTTTGGCCTTTTTTTTCTTAAAAGTATGATACATTTTGGGCTTACATGTTATATACATTGAGCCCTTTAAGTTATAAAGTATCTAATAACCCTAATATTTTAGAAAATAAGTAGAACAGATGATCAACAAAGAACTATGTATTTTTTGTGATCTAATGTCTAAGAATAGTAGCTTATTAACACATACAAATGTTGTTTCTTTAGTGTTAAGTGTTACCAAACAACTATAGATTTTTTGTTGTTGATAGTTGATAGTTTGATACGTGGTAATTTGTTAAATTTTATAAGTCATAAACTCGTATATTTTAATATATATATATATATATTCAGGAATTTAGAGCAGTTCATGGATTCTAATATGTTGCTTACTTAATATTTTGGGTTTAAATGCAACCTTTGTTAGATGTGATAACTATTAAGTGACATTATGCATTGAATATTGATATTTTTGTGTTATTTAAGCTGCATAAGTTGTGACATATGTTATAAAAAAACCTAAATATATAGTGCGCCTAATATTTATGAATCCCATGCCTTGGTTTGCGCCTCGACTCGAGGCTCTTTGACCCCCTTTGCGCCTTAGTGCGCCTTGTGCCTTTCAGAACATTGCCTGCAGCAGCGTTTAAAGTTTCTTGAGTACTCTCATCAAGTCCATGGTAAAAGATTTTAATTATATTCCCTTTACTTAGACCATGTCCATGACAATTCCTGAGCATTTCTTTCATTCGTAACCAAGATTCGGTCAGAGTTTCTCGATCTTGTTGAGAAAAGGCACGAATTTCACCGAGAAGTCGGTCAAATAAGGCTGGGGAAAGAATCGACTTATAAAAGCGGTACGAAGTTCATCCCATGTTGCTATGGTTCCTTCGTCGAGTTCATCTAACCAGGTTTTTGCTTCTCCGGTTAGGGATAATGGAAACATCATGAGCCGGACAGCTTCATTCTCAGTTTCTCCGTATCTAAACATTTCACAAATTCCAAGGAATTCATAAATGTGTGTGTGTGTGGATCATTTTTTGTTCTACCATCGAATTGATTTCCTTTAACAAGAGTGAGATGGTTTCCTTTGATGGCAAACTCATTAGTGGTGTTGGGTAGAGTTATCGCGGGACCAGGAGTGGGAGCAACTGTTCGTTCACTTGCCCACATAGGTTCATTTTCAGTTTCGTCCATAGGATCGTGAAGGTGGATGAATTTGATAAAGAATCGATAAAGAGAGAGATCGTCAACAGATGGCACTACCTCTTTAGGAGTTTCGGGTCTTAAGTCTTTTTGTGAAATTGGTACTCTTTTGTTTCTTCTACATCTTTGATTGATTGTTCTTTCAGGTTTGGGTAAAGGACTAATCTGTTCTAAGTTGGATGATCGTGTGACCATCAAATATTAGATTTATGAAGGTCGAAACAACTGAAATTCAATTCGGATGAATCAATTTTCAGTTTTTGAGGTAAAACACGGCGTGCTTAGGTGATAAGTGCGGCGTGTTTCTGGGTTGAAGTTTGAATTTTTTGAATTTTAGTTTTCCAAAAAAGCGGCGCTTTTGTGAAAAAGGTTGCTGTGATCGTGCTGCAAAGGCGGCGGTTTCAGTTGAAAACGGCGGTTATTTAGGACAGAGTGGATAATTTTTGCAAAATAACACAGAGAAGTAATCTAAATGTAACTAAAAACGATTAAACAATTAATAATAGAGCAACTACTAGTCCCCGGCAGCGGCGTCAAAAACTTTGATGTGTTTCAAAAGCTTTATATTTATTAAACTAATTTTACTGATTTCCTTATTACTTAAAACACACGGGTAAAAGTATAACCCTCGTTTATAGTAAAGAGTTTTGGTAAGACCAGGCCGTTCCACAGGGACTAAGGTTTGCTCTTATGTATCAATTAGCTAATCAAGATAATTTAGAAGACTTATGCAGTTGTTGTGAAATTCAAATATGAGACAGATATGATTACTTGGATATTTCTTATAATTCAGTGATGGCATATGATAATGATCTCAATTGCTCTTAACAAATGATAAGTTGTTTTCGTCAAAATAACGTTTCATCAGTTTATGTTTGTGATTCAAGACTTATGTCTACTAGTATTTAAACGAGTGGCTAACTAGTCTAAGTACTAGTTGCGATATTTCTAACTCTTACAAAAGCGATTTCTCCATCATTTGATCAACATACATAGACATATGTTGAAAATCATAAAATACTACCCAAATCTTTCGACCCTTTTCAAGTAGTAATTATAATCAAAGAGATAAACAATGGTTATAAGTTTAGAACATAGCAAGGTTGCAACATAAACAAGAAATCAACAAGAGATCATAACCATAACCAAACACTTTATTATATTTAACATATCCAAGCAACCATAAGGAGTTTAGCCTAACATGGCTTTAGTAATCATGCTTACAGTGGTAATAGTGTACGAAATGATCAACATACTTTCTGAATTAATGTAATGAAGAAGCTACCGTCACTAGCGATCACCACAATTAATATCAAGACAGTATTACAACGTTTTTAGAACTTTGACTTAATTTCTATCACCCCAATGATTGGTACACGAGATGGATATTATCAGAGCTTTTTTGGTTGTTGGGAAGAATGTTGGTGTCTAAAATGAGGCGAAATGAGGCTCTATTTAAAGGCAGAGGTTGACTGGCCAGGCATTGAAGTACGCCGTTGATGAACAAAAGATCGGCGCACTTCTCATAGAATATTGGCGCACTTGGTAATAAACAACGGCGACCTTCAAGAGTTTTCTTGGGTCCAAAGGGTCATTAATAGAGGCTGAAGGTCGGCGTGCTTGAGATATAAAACGGGCATTCTTTACTTGACTTAACTTAGATTACATGGATTTATACTCGCCCCCGTAATCGGCGCTCTTGAGATAAAAGCTCGTCGCTCTTTTGATCTGGAATAGGCTTTATCAAAGGTTTATCTTGAATTTGCACATTTTGCCTTGGCTAGCGAAGATCTTTGTCTAGAGGACCTGCAACATATTTTTATGCAATTAAGTATCAAAAGTCCTTATAAATCATATAGAAACTAAGAAATAACGCTATATAAAATATATAATTCGAGCGTCATCACTCATTCTTTTTCAGTGACTTGAAACTATGAAAGAAATGATGTTGGGTCTTAATAACTATGTATTTCCCTTCCGTAATTTTGTCTAACTATGTTTAATTAGTTTTTCTTTTCATGTAAAATAAATCAATAAATGAACCTTTTGATAACATCTTTTATATGCGCTTATTATTATTATTTTCATATTAGAAGCTTAAAGATGAATCTCAATGGAGCAAATGATAGTGGTGCCACACAAACTATCCTTAAATCCAAGAAATATTTTTCTAAATTAAAACCAACAGAGGGAACTATTGATACTATTTCAGGTCCTACAAACTTGATAAAAGGAGTGAGAAAATCTTATTTAGTGTTATGAAATAGTACACAACTTTTAATAGAGAATGCTTTATTTTTCCCAAAGTCAAAAAGAAACTTGCTAAGTTTCATAAACATATATCACAATGGATATGATACTCAGTCAAGGACTAGTGAGAACAAAAAGTATTTGCGTATTATAAATAAGAATCACGTATTGGAAAGACTGCCAATGCTTCATTATGGTTTGCATTATACACATATTAATGTGCCACAAGCACATATGGCAGCTGATGTGTGGTTTTGCAACCTTGCAAAAGGTTTTAATTCTCAAGGGATCTTGAGAAGCTTGCAATCCCCACCAGGCAGTGTACCTGACCGATGTAGTATACTGAGTGGCAAGTACCAGGGGATTGATCATTCTCCACAGGGAATAGTGTTCGTTAGGATTGAAACTAATCTAACTAGGTCTAAAGGTGAGGGATGATTCTTTTTGTATTTTTATATTTTATGGAAAGAAAGTAAATATCTCGAGTATTGGAAGAGTGGGCGGAATTAGTTGCTAGCCAACTAACCCAAATAACTACTTAAACAATAAAAATAAAATAACAAGAAAATAAAATATAGGATCTTCCCCAACTCTATAAGCTTCTATCTCTTCCTATGACGACACGTTTAGTATCCTATCATGGCCTCATTAATAGTTACTTATGCATTTAATACAACCAATAAAACCGTAGTACACATCCGATTACATTTCTTAAGAGGTTCAAGCAAGTTACCGTATAGGAGATTAGCCAGTTTTCTTAAGCCTAACGCTAAAATCAATCACCCACAACAATCAATGACAAACCAACAACCAATAATCAACAGCTAGGTTTTATTAGACCTAAGTAAACACAAATAAACCTAAGCTAGCATGTTAATAGAAAGACAAGAATAAGAAATAATCAAACAACACATAGACATATTGAATGATTAAAGGATAACTTATCTTCAATTAAACATGGATGAAACAAGGGTATGAAACCCTTGAAAAAGGTCTGAAATTCAACTTAGGCTTTGTAGCAAAAAAGTTCCTCTCCAATGAATGAAAAATCCAAAAATATATATAGAATTACATAGCTGACGGTGTCACCTTTTGGGACGTGACGTCGTCAAGTCGCCGCTAAATTACTCCTCGGATTGCCTAGATCCACTTCTGATGCCGTCTAGTTCAATTTCACTCTGGGGCATCTCTCTTTAACTTCATACGTCACGGCCTTGGTGAGTTAGAACGTGACGCCGTCATGTGTAAATCCCGAAATTCCTTCTGGCGCGTCAAGTGTAAAACAAATATCCACCTCTTGATCAACATGTGACGGCGTCACCTTGTGACCTTTGACGCCGTCAGGTACTGTTTCCAGCTTGGATTCTTGACTTTGTCGTTTTCTTCACTTTATGCTCCAAAAACGTCCAAAATGCTTCATTTTCCATAATTCTTCTCCAAAGTACCTAAATTGACGAAAGAAACGATTTGAGGTAATATTTGATCATAAAAACACAATTTAGGGCTTAAATGACCCCCTAAAAGCGTAACAAATTTCTCTTTATCAAATACCCTTGCACTAGATATTTGCTTGTCCTCAAGCAAATGAGCTTTTATTCCAATCAAAATACAAGCTAGGGGTCTTTTAACATTAACAGAAAAGTAATTACAACAAATGATCGTTCCACCTTAATCGAAACAAGTACGGAAATCATACACTAGCACCTTACAAATAGTGTTTGGATACTCTCATCTCTCGGGTGTTATATATGTATATATCACAAATGGAAATGAAAAAATATCACGCACTACCTGTCATAGCAAATAGATTACCATAGGCTTGGGACAGGATCAAAAACTGCCACCACTTTAGCGTAAGCACCTAAGATAAATTATCAAAGAGGTCTTTTAAAGGGTTATAACGTTAGGTGTAGGGATATCATAAACACGGTTTGTTGGATAAAGCATATTTTTACTGGTGGCAAGTTAATCATCTTGGTCAATTACATGTACAATGTGGCGTTGCAAAGCCAAGACTCGACTCGACTTAAGCTAATCATAAACTACCAAAAACAGAAAATAAACATAAAAGGAAATGGGATGTTAGTCCGTATGTTTTTTCTCTTTCTTTTTCTAATTATTTATTTTATGTTTATTTTATTTTTTTTGCATACATTCTTGCCCTACCATCCAAATAATACATCATAGGGAATTTACATTTCCCTTACACTTGAACTTTTACATACTTTACATTTAACTATTCTAATTACTCGAATCAAGAAAATCAAAACACTTTGAGTACTTTAAAACATTTACGCACATATGGGGGTAATAATTGACGTTCTTCCCCATTACTCCATTACACTAGTACTTTGCCCATGAGTCCCAATCGTCCCAAAACAATATGTACAAGATATGACTCGACTTAGCAACCATGTAATCAATTAGACAATTGACTAAGGATTTAAACAAATAACAATAATGAACTAAAGATGAGTGCATACAGGGAAGGCTAAGGCGATTTGGGTGTACATTTGGGGTGGATTGTAAACAAATTCTTTCTTTAAGTAGAATGCTTAAAGTTAGAAACGAAAAAGATATGCTCTGAGAGGTGTACTAGGGGTATCGTGTACTAAAAATGAGTACATCGCAAAGATGTGGGAAAATTACTTGATCAATGAAGTCAATGTAATTATATTACAGGTGTAAAACAAGGGTTATCCTAATGCCTCTTATCATGCAGTAAATCCTAACTACACGAATGTAGTCTGACTAGCGGTCTCGGGATGAATCACTAACGCAAGTTCTAGAATCTAAGTATTACCGGTACACTCACAAGCATTAAAGATAATTGCTTTTTCCTAAAGATCTAGGGGCGAACCTCACATATTTGGGGTGAAAATTTTTGAGTGGTATGGTTTTTGTGCTAGTCATATAACTCCTATCCATGAGACGCTTATTAAGACTAAAGTTTCACTCCTATATGTTGCAAACAAATTATAAATTTGGTGCTAAAATTGCCCTAACAAATATTTCTCTCAGTTTTATTACACATCTACTATTAAACAAACAAAAATCAATCGCAATTGTAATCTATAAGGTATCTTCATTTACCCCCCTTACACTTAAGCCGAACATTGTCTCCAATGTTCAATTAAAAGATATAAAAGTAAAGAAAATAAAAGAATGAAACAATTACTCCCCTGATTCGTTCGGTGTGGATAATGTGGTAACATGGTTAGATCCTCCTCCAAGAAAATGAACATAGAAAAGCTTCTCTTCAGAAATGTAAGTCATCTTCTTGTCCAATATAACCTGTTAAATCTGAGAAAACAAACACGAAAAACCTCACGTAAAATCGGTGGTAAATTCTATATAAAATTAAATCCTAGAAAGCAAGTAAAGATATAATGCTTGTGGAATAAATATTTGCAGATTCCTGGAGTTTAAAAGTTAAAGGATTTACGAAACTTTACGATTCCGGCAGAAAAACAAAACTTGCAAAATTTTCAGAAAATTTACACCTGACGTCGTCAGGTTGAAATGCCTGACGCTGTCAGATTGGTCTGACGGAAATTTTATATTTTGTTTCCGGAAAATTTCCAGAAAAACCCATGCCTTAATTCCTGAAATTCCTGCAAAATATTCATTATGACTCGATACAAGCATTTGACTCAAACAAATACTAATATGTATGTTAATATCTCACTGTTATCGTTCATGTTCAACTTATTCTTAAAAACCAATTTGGATTTCCTTTACACTTATCTTTTACAAAATACCTTTATATGTAATCAAGACGAAGTTAAAAACAAAATAAAGCATTTTCACAATTTAATTTGAAACATGAACCACAAACAATATAAATAAAACATACATACGGAAGCAAATAAAATTAAATAAACACACAAACAAATTAATAAATCTTGGGTTGCCTTCTTTACACAAACAAATTAATAAATCTTGGGTTGCCTTCCAAGAAGCACTTTTCTTTATTAACGAGTCTTGTAGCTAGACTCAAAGTCATGCCCTATTACGTGACTCCATCTCTAGTCACATCCTCTAGGTCAACCTCTGGTTTGGTTTTGTATTCCAGACCTAGTTGCAAGCATTCTTTGTAGAAATCAAGTATTCTACCCATAACATAGTCTACTCCTCTACGTCTATCCTCATCATTCCTATAGTAGACCGCTTGCTTAAGCTCCTTCTCAAAGTTTGATAAAAGTCGGTATTGCTCTATCTTGTATGGCATTTGGTAGACTATCTCATCGGTCTCCTCCTTAAACCTAACTATTCCTAGAGACGAGTCATAAGTCATTTTAGAGACCTCAACAAATGGATTTCTAAGCACTACTTGAGTTAAGAAATTATCTATTACCGGACGAATATCTTCTACAATCACGAAATTGGTAACATACATGAAGTTTCCTACGAAAACATGCAATCCATTAACTCTTCCCACAATGTTATTTATCCTACATATGTTAGGAAATATCCTAGGTCCAAGTTGCTTTTTCATTATCCAATTGTAATGGATCCTAGTCATAATGTTTATGGGAGATTTAAGATCGATGTAAGCTTTCCACACATGCAAACGCCCAATGTTGCATGGTATGTTGATATTAGATGGATCACCCATTTTGATGATTGGTGAACCTAGGAAGTATGGTGTCTCGGGGTCATCGAACAAATCCCTATGGAACGCACGTTCTTCCATAGTGGGTAACCTATCGAAGTAATCTTCTACATCCTCTACTACCTTTTCCTTATCGTTCTCAACTTCCTTAATCTCATTCTTAGATTCCCTATCAATTTCAATCATATCCTCATCATCTTCATAACTTCTATCAACGGGCTTAATGGTAACTACATTGACAAAGTGCACATATTTAGATGACGAAGGATCTTTAACCTCAATTCCAGCACTAGGGTTTTTAACACTTTTGTAGCTGGGGTTACCCCTTGGTTATTCAAGGCCTTTATCAAATTATCAATCTTATTGGACATCTCATTTTGTTGTTGGTTGAATTCGGCTTCAAACCTAGCTACGCAGGCTTCTTGAGATGCAATAAAATTGTACATCAATCCTTCAAAATTATTGGTACTACCATAGTTGTTGGAAGGATTGTTGTTGAAAGTACGGTTTGAGGATGAACCATTTAATTGAAAATGATTAGGTGGATTGGAAGAATTGTTTTGAGAAGAGATTTGGTTTTGCTTCCACCTAAGGTTTGGGTGATTTTTCCAAGAGGGGTTGTATGAATCACCGTAAGGGTTTGGCTCGGGTTTGAAAGTCCACTTATCTCCCGCTCCGTCGGTATGCAATGATGCGTAGTCCACAAAAGCTTGTTCGGGGAGTTCCATGCAATCACGAGTGTCGTGGGGACCACTACATAATTCACATGAATAAGTGATTTTGTTCGCTTGGCTTGAAGGTTTAGGAGCTTCATACGATTTCATGAGAAACTTGACTTGGTCCTCAAGTTCCATGATCCTACGATCGGGAATGCTTGAATTATTCGAAGGCAAAGATATTGCCTTGACCGTTTTGTTCAAATCACGGGGATCGTTCCAACATTCGTTGTCATAGAGAGCAAGATCTTCTATGAGTTCCCATGATTCTTCCGCACTCCGATCACGTAGCTTACCATCGGCCGCTTGGTCAATGGTTTACCTTGTGGAAAGATTGATATGGTCATAGAAGATTTGGACTTGGAGCCAAAGATCTATGCCATGATGAGGGACTTTTTGGAGTAAGTCCTTGAAACGGGTACATGCTTCGTAAAGGGTTTCGCCTTGATGTTGTTGGAACATCAAGATGTCATTCCTTAACTTGGTTGTTCTTCCTGGTGGGAAAAATTGAGAAAGGAAACGAGAGTTGAGATCATCCCAAGAGGTGATGGATCCCGCGGGTAAACGCTCTAGCCATTGACTAGCTTGGTCACGTAGAGAGAATTGGAAGAGACGCAATCAGGTCGTCTCTCGAGTTTCAACATCAAGGTCCATGGAATCTACGATTTTAAGAAAATCCTTGAGATGTTGGTTTGGATCTTCGGAACGAAGTCCATGGAATGCACATCCACTTTACACCAACCGGATGGTGTCGGATCGCAAGGGAGACACATTCGCTCCTTGAGTGAGCTCAATCGTGTTTCGATAGCCTTGGTGGCTAGGACGGGAGTATTCTCCTAAAGTGCGTGCTCTAGGTGGTTCGGGTGGGTTTTGGGGGTTTGGTGGGTTTGGTTGAATGACGAGATCAAGGATATTACCACCTTCCATGATGGCGGATGGTAATAGTTACGAACAAAGAAACAAAGAAATAAGATAGACTAAAGAAATCCTATAAAAATAAAATAAAAATCTCACTAGAAAGGAATCTAGTGAGTAGACCTAATAAAACTAAGATTCAACCTAAGCATAACTATTCCCCGGCAATGGCGCCAAAAACTTGATGCGTGGTTTTGCAACCTTGCAAAAGGTTTTACTTCTCAAGGGATCTTGAGAAGCTTGCAATCCCCACCAGACAGTGTACCTGACCGATGTAGTATAGTGAGTGGCAAGTACCAGGGTTTTGATCATTCTCCAAAGGGAATAGTGTTCATTAGGATTGAAACTAATCTAACTAGGTCTAAAGGTGAGGGATGATTCTTTTTGTATTTTTATATTTTATGGAAAGCAAGTAAATATCTCGGGTATTGGAAGAGTGGACGAAATTAGTTGCTAGACAACTAACCCAAATAACTACTTAAACAATAAAAATAAAATAACAAGAAAATAAAATGTAGGAACTTCTATATGGAGAAAAGCGTATTTACTTCGATTTTATTACTCCCTAGTTATATTTTATTGATTAGTTGATTCGTCACAATTGCCTGGATGAAGGGTTGCATTCCTTAATATCATTCGTGGGGCCGTGTACGTTCTTCCCCAACTCTATAAGCTTCTATCTCTTCCTATGACGACACGTTTAGTATCCTATCATGGCCTCAGTAATAGTTACTTATGCATTTAATACAACCAATAAAACCGTAGTACACATCCGATTACGTTTCTTAAGAGGTTCAAGCAAGTTACCTTATAGGAGATTAGCCAGTTTTCTTAATCCTAACATTAAAATCAATCACCCACAACAATCAATGACAAACCAACAACCAATAATCAACAACTAGGTTTCATTAGATCTAAGTAAACATAAATAAACCTAAGCTAGCATGTTAATAGAAAGACAAGAATAAGAAATAATCAAACAACACATAGACATATTGAATGATTAAAGGATAACTTATCTTCAATTAAACATGGATGAAACAAGGGTATGAAACCCTTGAAAAAGGTCTGAAATTCGACTTAGGGTTTGTAGCACAAAAGTTCCTTTCCAATGCATGAAAAATCCAATATATATATATATATATATATATATATATATATATATATATATATATATATATATATATATATATATATATATATATATATAATTACATAGCTCGTCGCCTTTTGGGACGTGACGTCGTCAAGTTGCCGCCAAATTACTTTTCGGATTGCCTAGATCCACTTCTGACGCCGTCTGGTTCAATTTCACTCTGGGGCGTCTCTCTTTAACTTCATACGTGACGGCCTTGGTGAGTTAGAACGTGACGCCGTCACGTGTAAATCCCCAAATTCCTTTTGGCGCGTCAAATGTAAAACAAATATCCACCTCTTGATCAACATGTGATGGCGTCACCTTGTGACCTTTGACGCCGTCAGGTACTATTTCCAGCTTGGATTCTTGACTTTGTCATTTTCTTCACTTTATGCTTCAAAAACGTCCAAAATGCTTCATTTTCCAGAATTCTTCTCCAAAGTACCTAAATTGACAAAAGAAACGATTTAAAGTAGTATTTGATCATAAAAACACAATTTAGGGCTTAAATGACTCCCAAAAAGCGTAACAAATTTCTCCTTATCAGCAGCCAAGGAAAAACATTGTGATCCTGGCATATTCAACTTATAGCATGATAGATTAGGCCACTCAGGATCAACAATGATGAAAAGGATAGTCGAAAACACACATGGACATCCATTGAATGATCAAAAGTTCTCTAAAATAGATAAGGTACCTCTATGTACATCTTGCTCTTTTGAAAAAATAATTGCAAGACCTTCACCACTTAAAGTTGAAAATGAATCACCTATATTTCTTGAAAGAATTCAAGGTGATATATGTGGCCCAATTCATCCGCCTTGCGGACTGTTTAGATACTTCATGGTATTAATAGATAAATCCAGCAAATGGTCTCATGTCTCCTTATTATCAACACGTAATGTGGTCTTTGCAAAGTTTCTTGCTCAAATTATATATATAAATATAGAGCGTCAATTCGGTGCTCTTTGATTGGTTGCCATTTACGCTACACTTCAGCCAATAATTGGCCCAAAAAAGCCCTATGGCCCGTTACCTTTGTCTGGGTCCAGTAAGGGCCGAAGGTATATTCGGTCTTTTCTGTCAGCCAATTCGAACAAATATTTCAAAGAAAAAAAACTTACAAAACACACCCTAAACTTCTTAATATTTACGACTTTTTTATATAACAAACTTTATTTGCCAAATATCTAACAGATAACTAGCGGTTTTTTGAATAAAAAAATACTAGCAAAAAGGCTTCTCGATAATGAACAAAACAAGCCCGATATTGATATACTTTTTACGTACGTACGTACGGTTTTATAAAAAATGTTGAAGTTTAATATATATATATAGTTTTTAAATAAAAAAACTTTCAAAAAAGCACTCTTAACCTATCAAATAATTTTAAAATTATCATAATTTTTTTAAAAAAAATATAGCTTGACATAACATTTGTTCCGAACAAATACAACACGTGTCGGCAAAAAATATACCACGATCTCACAACGAAAAGCCCCGCCCAAACATTGTTTGTAAATAATTATTGTAAAAATTTCTCGGAAATTCCCGCTGCAACGCAGCGGGCACCTTCCACTTGTTATATATATACCTTGTCATGTAAAACAATCTCAACCACGTATCATTTCCTAATTTTTATTTATAGCATTTTTGTTATCTTTTTTATTTTAAAATATTATATAATATATTTATTATATTATTTCTCTCCGCTAAATCAAATCTAAATCCTAGGGCCTGTTTGGTTCATAGATGGGTTTGGCATATTTAGATTTGGATTTAATTTGATTAAAAAGTATAAAGAGAATATTGATGGAAATTTAAATTTTTGTTTGTTTTGTAGGTTGGAATTAGAGTTAATTTAAAATTTTATTTTTTGTTATAACTTAGAAAGAGAGATAAATAAAGGCTCCACCAAAAACTAGATAAGACAAAAAAAAAAAAAAAAAAAAAAAAAAAAAAAAAAAAAAACCCTTATACCATGACATCTTTTTTGAATTTTGCACAATTTTCATAAGAAAAAGGTAAATCAATTTAGAAGTCACCTCTTTACAAAGGATTCTCACAACCATATTTTGAGGGTTTTAACCCAAAAGCAAATCCTATGACCCCCCCCCCTGCTAAACGCATTTTATCAGCCCAATGTTAGATCCAAATGACAAAACCTTCAAAACAAACGGGCTCCTAATCTAAATCCTAATCCTAAACCCATCTACAAACCAATCCAAATCCAAATCCTAATCCTAAACCTATCGACAAGCCAAACGGACCTTTAGTTACAGAAATTGGACACAGGTGTTTTTATGGAACTGAAAGCTTTCTCAAATAACAACGAGATTGAAAACAATAATTCAAATCCAACAACACCTGCAAGTAAAAAGGAATTTCTTGTTTGGGTAAAAATGTTTCAGTTGTTGTGATAATATACTGTATGTGTACTTTTATCACCTACAATCTTCCTTTCAACAGTATTGGTCTTTCAGAATTTGAATGTCTATTATCATTTGCTTCACATAAATCAAACTCATGTGAAAGAGCATTACCATCAAATTTGTTTTATTGCCCAAGACTTAATGACAAATAGCTACAACTACTTATTGTGGTATTTCTCTTAGATTCCATCAAATTTCACTTTTTGCTACTCAACATAGTTACGGCCACTACCATAATGCCTTCTTGAGGTAACGGCATTATCAACCTCACATAAGGCATTCCTATTTACGTTAGTCAAAAGATTCTAGTTTCTACATGTAAGAATTGCTATTGATATATTTGTGCTTCACTGGTAGAATCCAAATTGATTATAACTGCTAGCTAGTAATGATCTCCATTCCATTAAGATTTGCCAACACTAAAAAAACATGCATAGACAATAGTTAGTTGACTGAAGAGGGGAAAAAAGTGACTGTTATATACTTAATAGCTTGAAACTGAAATTTGAAAATGATGAAATTTTTATATTTCTACATACAAACTTAAAATTAGGATTGTACTTATATCATGTAACAGAAGTTATGAGCTTCATCCGGGATCACATTGGTTCATCTTCAAGGGTGACTCTATACCCAAAATCACCATAGATACCTAAGAAAATGCATAATCAAAGACTTGATTTGAGCACCAAATGGCATACAACAAATGCAGATAACAGAGGTATCAAAAGCAATAAAAATGCCTGTAACACCTATTTATCGAGTAAGAAGTACATATTATGATTTACAAACAAACAGATAGGGAAAACTGGACAGTGTCTAGAACTGAATATTCTTCTGTAAAATGAATAAAATGTTGACTACCAAGAGTTTTCATGTTAAAATAGGGATTAGGATATGTTAAAAGAAAACTAGGCCGCCAAACATTTATTCATTGTAAATATACAGGCAGAGGGACATACAGCTAAACTGCACTAGAAATTTGAGTTGGCGATGTCTACCCATTTAATTATGAATGGTCAATTTGGGTTGGGTTTCTCAAACGCATTGATTGGGTGAAGCCAGAAAGATTGGCTAAAAAGAGAATGTGTCAAAAATGTTAAATGTCGCCCAAAATCTTTTATCATACAATCTCCTAAATGGTTTATTCAAATATTCTGAATATTATTGAATTAAGAATACACAGCTTTATTATAATCACGATTAAGATATTTATAGAAGTTGAACAAAAAGTGTTTTGTATTTCAAACGACCTGACCTGTTACTGTCTAGACTTGATAACTGTCACCATTTTGAGTCATTATGATGCAGGGCGATTTGTAAGTTACTTATTATCGCTTATGAAGAATTAGCCAACACGGGTGTCATAAGATGTAATTCTACAATAGTTATCTATGAAATTGTGATATGAGAGTGTAATTAAACAGTAATATAATTAGAGATAAAAGTAACTGAATGATAAATTCACTATTTATATTGTATACCTTTTGCAGAATTCAGTTGTGTTGCGATATCCATTGTAAATGATGAACCACATCAAGACGAGAACCAAGGTATCTATTCATTATTAATAGTTAGGTCCAACAAAATAATAAGGAACTATAAACTATCATTAAATCAAAATTGACAGACATTCTTTTATGTATGTTTATAATAAGAAGAAACTATCTAGTTACTGGAACATATAAATAAGATGGACATGGCAAAAGGATGAAATATAAACCACAATAACATAAAAGGATACTGAAGAGATATCGCTCCCACCAATCGAGCATGTATAGACCAAAAGTGACATTATAGAGATAGATTTTGCGTTGAATCCAGTTCATATCGTTACCTGCCACCATAAAAATATCAATCTTCAATTCATATCAACAAAACTAGAAAATGGATAAGTTTTAACTGCTACCTTATCTAGTCAAGTTTTTTTAGTCAACAAATGAATGTGTTGTTATGGCAGATGGTAAAACCAGATCTACTATTTATCGGTATCTAAAATAGAACCACAATGAACCGGCCCGAACCATTATTCCATACACCGGGTGGACCATCTTGTATTTTTAATTGTTTTTATTTGTTGATGCGCTGTAAAGAAAATCAAACGATTCTAATAGAACAAATATAATTATATGATTTTTGATATTTGAGTTATACGTGTTTGATGAAATTTATGATTGATATAGATAATTTTGAAATTTTTGTTTTCTTTTTTTATTAGGAAGTACGATCGTTTGTTACAATGGATTATATGCTACAAGAAGGATACATTACATCATGTAGAAAGGTTTTCTTTATTATATCTTTTTATCTACAATGAATATATTATTTGAGTTATTCTAGGTTATGCTGATAGTCCCAAACCCATATGTTGACTCTTTTGTGCAAGATACTAATCATATTCATGTCTACTAGAAATTTCTACTCTTTTTGTTTTATTGTTTTACAAAAGCATGTTAGTGAATAATTTTCCAGTTTTAATACTTCTTGATGGAAAAAATGGTGCATAGGAGAAGAAACTTTGTTTATATATCATATGTTTCATGAATTAAAAATGAAATGTGGAGGCTTCATGTGTTATTACATTGATTTAATAGTCACGCATAAGGGTAAGTATATAAGATTAGTGATTCGAGTAATTGAAAAAAATTGTACGGTACAAGATAGTTTAAGCAAAATCAAAAGTATATCAATTACACAATATTGGGTGACTTAATTTAATGTGCAAGAGGATTTGTGCACAAATTGTAGTACGGTACAAGGTAGTTTAAGTAACATGAAAAGTATATCTTCTATATTATCTAAATATTTGAGTGCTTAATTTAATGCGCAAGAGGAATTGTTCACAAAAGTTTGTACAGTACAATATGTTTTGCATGAGGAATCGTGCACAAAAGTTTGTACAGTACAACATGTTTCAAGCCATCTCTAAACTTCAAAGAATACAAACCAAAAATGCCATGAATGCATAAATTAAACACACCAATTAGTGGTTAGTCTTTTTATCTTCCCGTCCATGAGTTACAAATATTTTATCAACTATATAATGTGTCAAAAATCATACACAACAAACCACAACTTCCTCCACACCGCGTGCACATTGGGCTACAACTTATTATGGTGGTAAAGTAAGCATCATATCGTCTTACTTATTTAGCATATTGATTTATATTATTTTATGTAAATTTCGCGTGTGTTTTGTGTGTGTAACAATGTAGGACATAAAGATGGTGCTTAGAAGGTTTGGTAGTAACATCATCTTCTCTAATGGTTTAAGAGATCCTACACATCGTTGTCTTATCAATTAAGTAGAACATACATGAACATTTTTACTTTGATCGAAAATGCAATATATTGATTAACTGTATTTAAGTTACTAATGACCAACTATATCTAATTGTTTTTTGTAGCGCGTCAGGAAGCATTAAAGAAAGAGATCGAGAAGTCACAAAAATTGAATCAAGAACAAAACATGCAAAAGGCCAATGAAGAACAACGACGACGACGACAACAACAACAACAACACGGCCACCGGTGGGATGAATACTTGGCATTCATATTAATAGTACGTTACAAATTAAACATGTAATATTTTACTTCATGTAATACCACTAAACGGGCTAATACTATTGATTCGTTAGCAAGTAAGTTTATTGAAAATAATGTGACGAGCATTCAATTTTTAGTCAATAATTATAACTATACTTTGTTGGTGCATTTTAATATTTTTGCTCTTAATGTAGTTTTTTGTCTTGCGGTGTGTTAACGTCAATTTCTTAATTAAACGTCTTGAAATATTGCGTGACTTTGATATTTGATATGACTGTGTAAATTATGTTGATGTTACATATTGAAAATGGTAGTATGTAATAAAAATATTTTCACACTATCATCTTAACAATAAGAATCTTTTAAATCGAAGAAGTATATAAAGGAGAAGAAAATTGTATTTTAAATTTTATCCTACACCTATCACGAGGTAATAGGTAAGCATTATTCATTTGAG
Organism: Artemisia argyi; assembly: GCA_030686995.1. Lineage (NCBI taxonomy): Eukaryota > Viridiplantae > Streptophyta > Magnoliopsida > Asterales > Asteraceae > Artemisia > Artemisia argyi. The sequence goes on along the minus strand of CM060700.1, from coordinate 82,311,199 downwards.
TTTGAGATCATGTGATTCATGTCATCATACTGTAAATACTTAGAGTGAGTAACTAATGAATGCTCCAAATTCGATATTATAGTTTATGAAAAAATGTTGTAATAATGCATTAATTAAAAAATAATTTATGTAACTTACTCATATTAAAAGATTACTTATGAAAAGCCTCATCTAAATATAACATTTTGCAAAAAACCTCTTCACATTAAAGAAAGAGATCGAGAAGTCACGAAAATTGTATCAAGAACAAAACATGCAAAATGCCAATGAACAACAACGAAAAAGACAACAACAAGAAGAAGAACAACAAGAATAACGCCACGGCCACTGGTGTCAATATAGATGAATACTTAGCATTCATATTAATAGTACGTTACAAATTAAACATGCAATATTTTACTATACGAATTATACTCTTGAATATACTAATTACTTTAATGTTTTATGTTTTTATAGTTTTGTTAAAAAGGAAATTTGTTTTATAATTCGCTTTTAATAATATAATTTATTTTAACAACGAAGTCCGTCTTTACAGAAATTGTATCAACAATAAAACATGCAAAAGGCCAATGAACAACAACGACAAAGACAACAACAACAGCAACAACAACAACAAGAACAATGCCACGGCCACCGGTGGGATGAATACTTGGCATTCATATTAATAGTACGTTACAAATTAAACATGCAATATTTTACTTCATGTAATACCGCTAAACGGGCTAATACTATTAATTCGTTAGCAAGTAAGTTTATTGAAAATAATGTGACGAGCATTCAATTTTTAGTCAATAATTATTACTACACTTTGTTGGTGCATTTTAATATTTTTGCTCTTAATGTAGTTTTTTGTCTTGCGGTGTGTTAACGTCACTTTCTTAATTAAACGTCTTGGAATATTGCGTGACTTTGATATTTGATATGACAGTGTAAATTATGTCGATGTTACATATTAAAAATGGTAGTATATAATAAAAATATCTACACACTATCATCTTAACAATAAAAATCTTTTAAATCAAAGAAGTATATAAAGTGTGGAAAACTAGAAGGGGGGTTGAATAGTTTACCGATTAAAATCTTTTTAACTTGTTAAGTTAGCTTTGAAACTTTCCGTTTGATCAAAGATATATGCACAAACACAATATATAACATGCAAGTAAATGAAAGAAACGATCAAACCACAACACGAGTATTTATCGTGGTTCGGCTACAAGGACTCTTTTTCCTTGCCCTACGTCCACGCCCCGAGTATCTAACTCGAGAGTTTCTTTCACTAGTCAACAAGCTCCTTTCACCGGCGGAGAAAACCTTACACGTCGCTTATCTTTTTACCGACACAAAGCTAAATGTCGAGTTCTTTTACAAGGGCACAACCACTCCCGTTAGTTCTTTTACTAGGGTACAACAACTCCCAACACTCTTTGTATTTTGAGGACTAAAATACTAACCACTCACTACAGAATATACACAAACAAATGACGTGTAAACAATAAGAGTTCACACAATACTAAGCTAACAAGTCTTGCAACGTTGTGTTGAAAACTTGTAACTTTTGATGACCTTGTGAGATTCTTTGCTACAAAAGGAAACTTCACATTTACAATGTTAAGAGGTTAGAAGAAAAGATGAGTGTGTGTGTAAAATATGATCTCAAGAGGTTAGCCAAAAATCAAGTTATGGCTTGGTATTTATAGCACAACATTCTGCATGCTTGGCGGATCAGGCGGAACCCTCAGATGGGTTCCGCCCGTGTACCCCCGGGTACCGCCGGGTCTGCAGTAGGTTTATGCAATAACTCTTCAAACCAAACAAGGTCTTGTCTCATAAATCCTAGCAACCAAACAATGTCACATCACTTAAAAACAAGTCAAATACAAAGCTTGCAAGCAACAACAAAGTTAGTCAAACACATTTCTTTCCATAAATACATAGTGACAAAACTTGCCATAAATGTGATGTGACAATTTCTAATTTAAGAAATAAACTTGTATTGTGTTTTATGAAATGTAAAATGTAGCAAAAGTCTAGTTTATGCAAGTCTTAAAAAGTAAGATTATGTTTTGCTTAGAAACAAAGGTTTACATTTTTTCGTTAACAAAACTTAGCGAAGATCGTAAAATATAAATAACGTTTTTAGGCGATATTTGTATTAACATAAAGGAAAAGAAAATTGTATTTTAAATGTTATCCTACACCTATCACGAGGTAAGCATTATCATTTGAGTTTGGGATCATGTGATTCATGTCGTCATACTGTAAATATTTAAAGTGAGTTACTAATGAATGCTCCAAATTCGATATTATAGTTTATGAAAAAATGTTGTAATAATGCATTAATTAAAAAATAATTTATGTAACTTACTCATATTAAAAGATTACATATGAAAAGCCTCATTTAAATATAATATTTTGCAAATCCTCTTTACATTAAAGAAAGAGATCGAAAAGTCACGAAAATTATATCAAGAACAAAACATGCAAAATACCAATGAACAACAACAAGAACAACATCACGGCCACCGGTGTCAATATAGATAATATTTAGCATTCATATTAATAGTACGTTACAAATTAAACATGCAATATTTTACTATATGAATTATAATTTATTATACGAATTATAATTTATACTCTTAAATATACTAATTACTTTAATGTTTTATGTTTTTATAATTTTGTTAAAAAGGAAATGTGTTTATAGTTCGTTTTTAATAATGTAATTTATTTGAACAACGAAGTCCGTCTTTCAAAAAAAATGAGAGTTTTCAACATGAACCGAAAATTAGTCCCAAACATTACGAAAAAAAAACAATTAGATCCAACCTGTGTGCATCGCATGGGGATGAATATAAAATGTCTCCAACATTAATGTTATCGCTTCATATTTAAAATAGTTTATGTTAATTATACATATTAAAATATTACGTGTGAAGAGACTCTTTTTAATGTAACATCTTGAAGAAAAAAAAATCTCTCCACATATACTCTTTTAATGTCAATAAACTATTTTAAATGTGTGTCATGTTTGGAAATGTGATACCATCACAACTTTGATATATAATGACGAAATAAGTGCCAAAGATTACGCTATAAAAACTTATATACAACCCATGTGTAACTCAATAAAGTATTTTAAATATGTATAAAGCTTAGCAAATGTGTGACACCATACAACTTAAATATAAAATGACGAAAATAAATGCCGAATATTATGTTATAAAAAACTTCTATACAGCCATGTGTATCGCACGTATTTTAAATCTATGAAAACTTCTATACAGCCCATGTGCATCGCACGGGCATTGTTGACTATCATAAGAAATAGTTATAACTTAACCGGATGTATTAATATTAGTTAGTTTCAATAAAACACGATAGAGTCAATACCAAAATAAATAGACAAAAAATATTACGTAAAAAATACATTTTAAAAGATTACATGTCAATAAAGTATTTAAATACGTATCATGCTTCCAAAATGTATGCTACCATGACAACTTATATATATAATGACAAAAATATGTCTCGAATATAAAATGACGTAAATAAAAGACGGATACTAAACTTTGAAAACTTATGTACAGCCCATGTGCATCGCACGATAAAAATTAGTTTTTGACAATACTAAGAGTTAGAATTTCTTATAGTAAACAAAAACAATGTATCGCATGGGTAAGTAAGTTTTAGTTCATCCAATTTGAACACATAAATTAAAAAAGTTTGCTAAAATAACAAAATACGGCATATTAGAAATATCATATTGAATAATGAATAAAGAAGGAAAAATTACATAATTTTAGCTCAGTCATTTATAAATTATAATAACAAATAAAAAAGTCGTGTATATCGCATGAGTCATGAGGCAGCCCGAGTTATATATTGTATTTTGAGTGTTTGACTCGACCTCAATTAAAAGTAACGAAATAACGGCATCAACATATTTAATGTCATGCTAACAAACACAACTTAGAAACTTATTGACCAACAAAATCCATCCATGACCAAAATGACAAAAATTAGTGCTAAATAACAAGCTATGAACATTTAGATCGAGCCCGTGTGCATCGCACAGGTTTAAATGACTAATATTTAGAATTTTTTTCTTCTGGTCACACTTTGATAACTAACGTGGCAACTCTTGAGATGTTTTTAATTGGTTTTTGAATCTTGCACAGGTGGTCAAAGAAAAGCTACAATTTGGTCCAAGTTTGAAAATTGTCGCATAATTTGTTTTCTGTATAAAAAATTAAACTCATGGTTTTTGATTCATTTGTCCAGTTCGTTAATTAAGGGTTCCTAAAATGGTACAGTAAATGTTTTTAACACCAGGAACCTGTATAAAATTGGCCAGAAAATAGAAAGAAACAGAACAATAGTCCTGGTACCATTGTTGTAGATCTTTCTTGTAAATTCAAATATAAACCTCCACAACAAGCAAAGTAAAATATTCTAGTGAGAAGTTTTAAAAAAAATAATAATAATAAAAAGGATCTTAGACAAATACAGGCTTGAACTGCTTCAGTACCAACTCAAGCCTAAGCATAGTAATTTAAGCTTGATTTTTTCTTAGCTTGGACTTGTATGATCCCTTCATTGAAGTCTTCGTGGTTCACCTGAAATAAAAAACAAATCACGCTTCAATACATAATCCGGTGGGTGTTTTTTTCAGTTGCGATTTCTAAGAATAATCAATTATCCAAAAAGGAATAACAAAGCCAAGCCAAACCATCCTTTCAGCTTAAGTTTATAGTTAACTTTTTATCCAGAGTACTAGAGGTGGCAGCATGAGCTTTGTCAAGCAGGCTGGGTAGCGGGCTAACATGTTTTATGCTTAAGACTTTGGACCTATGTTTTAGGCAACTATCTTCTGTTGGTTCGATGAAATACGTCATACAGTTAAAAGATCATGATAGGTATTTTATCAATATAACAATGCAAAGACAAATAAACTAGAGCACTGTATTGTTAATTTTTGGTACCAAAAAAAAATTAAATTTTACCAAACAAGCATATATCTAACCCTTTTACCAATCCAGACTATTCTTTTTCAATTTACTAAAACGACCCACGGCGCACAAGCTTGTGCATCTCGGTGCCTAAGCCTTGTTCAAACGGTCTATTTTGGTACGGGTAGAAACGGGCTGGGTTGGTTGTCCCTTGAATACTTCCTCAAAAAGTTCATAACTTATAACAAGTTTATTATGACTAAAAATCTATATTCTTATGATAATAATCAAAATCTTTGAATATAACAATTGAAAGCAACCTTATTAGCTGCATCCCCTTTTAGCTAGAAATTATTTGACCCGTTCAAGACAAAACAAAACCCGAATAAACCAATTAATAAGTAAATTAGTCAAAATCGTCACATCTGCATAGCACCACAATCAAGTCCTATCAACTAACTTCCTTTCAGTTTGACAAAATCTGAGTTCAAAATTTCAAATGCTGTACACTCATCTCAGCTTTATCAAAAGTATGAACATCCTGGATTGGCACCAATGTTACTTTTAACAGATATTTTTATAATAATTTATACTATCTACTTATCTAGTCCCTTAGAGACTAGTCCAATTAGCAAAATGTTTCAATAATTTTTTCTATCTTGCTGATACCGTGGGCTGTGACAACGTGAACTCAGTGACGTTTCATAGCATTGCAATCTACCAACCACGCTCTTCAATGGCACTGTCTATGTGCTTGCTAATCAGTAAGTGCCAATTATTTTCTACACGGTCTCAATTGGGGTGGCAATCTTTAACTTAGTGACCTATAAATGGCTCGTTTTGGGTAATGTTATCTCTACGGGTCAATTGGGTAAAAATTAGCTAAAAATTGAGTCAAAAGACACCCTAAGTGTAGTATATAGACTGCATACAAACTCCAAAATTGGTTTAATAAAAACCTTCAATTATTATAGTGAGCTAGTGATAAAATATTGTTTAGTTACCTAATTATCTCCACCTATATAAGAGACAATGCATAATTTGGCAAGATTAATTCCATGTCACACACTAAAGTTTCCATGTCATCTCCACCTCATCACAAATTATTTTTTTGAAACAAAAAGTTTGGCCAGGTTTTTATGAGGGGAAAAAAAATGCCTACAATTTAGGAGGTGTTAATATCAAGGCCAAAGGCACTCAACTAACAATTGCATATTTAGAGAAATTATTTCTTTAGATCAAAATAACAGCAAATAAGGTACTACACAATCTTAACACAAATAAACAACATTTAAAAACACAAATATTATCCATTATTAGATCATTTAAGTTTTTTTTTTAAATAAGGTTCCTGATACGCAAATCACAAAGTTACATGCAACAACTTACTCAACCCATACATTTAACCAGTTTCAACAATGCATCTCTTTTTGAAAGGTGTTTTTGTGTTTTTTCGATAAATCTAGTTTGTGTCCACATGCCCTACCAATGTTTGTTTTGACATATATGCATTGTTAGACGAATGAACCTGTTTCTAGGCGTCTTTTTTAGTATGTGAACATGTAATTATCAATTTAGTTGATTCGATAAAGCCTCTTCATGTGTTGACGGTGTGAGATATAAATGAAAATGGACACATTCTGATTGATCCTCATAACCACAAAAATCAATATGGCCACTCTAGGTATCAAAGTTCATTTATTTTTTATATTGATCTATTCATATTTGCTAATCCTAAACTCTGTTGTTTAGTTAATTACCAGAACCTTTAAGTTTCTTTTCTTTGGTTCATTGCAAGAATCAAAGTACATGTCTGTTTTATGTAAACACGGTAGGGAGGTCAATATTTTCATAGCATCTACATTTTTATTTAGCCATTTATCTTATTAAACATTGCCAATTCTTTAAAAGTCATTGTTCTAAAATATGCAGGTCATCCATGTATGGGAAATGTGAGACATGGAAACTCTTTTTTCTTTCCTAAAGAAAGGTAAAATCAACTAATAGCGGATCACCTGTGCGACTAATTCTAGATTCATATTTGTTTGTGTGACAATTTTGCATATTCTGTTTTGAACTCTCGATTTTCTTAGTTGAATAAGTGGTGTTTCATTAGGCCCCAATGGACAATGGCTACTTATAATGTATATGCTCTTTAGAGTATAAGTAACAGCTTTTAAGTCATTTTTACTTTGTGTAAGTCATTCCTGTATGTTTTATATTTATATATCATATCAAGAGGTGTATGCAGATAATAAGTAAACGGAACCCTTATATATTTATATATCATATCAAGGGGTGTCCATAGTTATTTAAATGGGACTCCCTTTTTGTCGAGCAATTTTGAATATAAAGGTGGTTGTAAACCCTTTTACTTATGACTCCACATTTAGTCAACTGACTCCACTAAAATTTGTTTGCTACCATATTAGCCACAATAGCATATTATTACCACATGTTGATTTCATGCATTAGATTTGACAGGTATATGTTTGTTTCAGCTTCACTAATGATAACATGATGTCAATGCAGGTTCTTCAAAGTGTTCTTAAACTACTTGAGTTTGGCCGTGTGGGTGCTGAGAAAGTACAATATTATAGCTTGCTTTGTCCATTCAGAGCATTACTAGTTGTAATGACACATAATTCAAAAGCTGATTAGATGTGGATGTGTAGCTGCAAACCTTCTTTTATTTGTGATTTTGCAACTATAATATCGTACTTTCTCAGCACCATTAGGGCGGGTCATGAAACTAGCCCACCCATTCGGGCGGGTCATGAAACTAGCCCACCCATTCGGGCGGGTCATGAAGCTAGTATATCTATAACTCTATAAGAACATTACACCTTTCAAAAAATCTATAAGAACATTACAAAAGAATTGGATAAAAAGTTTGGGCCTCACTATCTAATCTGTCTACTATTCTGAGAACTATACGAGTAGGAACGCTATAACAAAATCACAAAAAAACTATGACATGGATGGTTTGACCTGCAAATGAGAGAAACAAATACACAGACTTCAAAATGTACACAGAGTCACAGACACGCATCTAGCATATATTCATGTGTGTATATGTGAGTGGGAGATAGGATAGAAAGAGAGTTACCTCAGTAGCATCACGCCGAAGAGCGAGCATGCCTGCTTCAACACAAACAGCTTTCAGTTGTGCCCCGTTAAAATCATCTGTAGAGCGAGCCAGCTCTTCAAAGTTGACATCTGGGTGAACATTCATCTTCCGGGAGTGGATCTGAACTCAAGACAGGATTTAACACAAGGAATAAGCTAAATACGCCAATAAAAAAATTTAACGTGGAAACACCAAGTTTTTTCAAGGCACACCTGCATGATTCGGGCCCTTGCTTCTTCAGTGGGATGAGGGAACTCAATTTTACGATCTAACCGTCCAGAACGCATGAGCGCTGGGTCTAAAATATCCGCCCGATTGGTTGCTGCAATCACCTGCAGGTGACATGTAAAAACATAACTTTTGGAGAGCACAAGCACATATGACAAATGCATAATATTTGAAATCATCATTCTGTTTTACAAACTTCATATAAGGTGAACAATGCAATATATAGTATCAAGTGGTAAAAATCAGAAGTTTTTTCAAGTATGTAAAGCTTAGAACACTGAAATCTTCTTGATGATCATTAGCTTAGTACAAATATAGAAGAATATGTCGACCCATTCACAATGAGTAGAAATGTATGGGTTGTGTTTTATCTCCAAGACTCCAAGTTAATTGGTACAATTAAGGGAAATTAGATAAAGGAGAACATTTGAAAGTCAGCTAAAGACGATTTAACACAAAAAAATCCCCTCAATCGCTTTTATTCATATATCTAGAATTCCAGATTATAATTGTTGTAATATTGTTTCTGAGCCATTAATAAGTTATTAATGGCTCAGAAACAATATTACAACAATAATAACGCATTAACTTTTATAAATAAAAATTCACAAAGAGAGAAAAAAAAAAAGTGTTTGTGGGTTAATTTAACCCAACCGGACATGTTTTGACCCATACCAAACAGTGACCAATTACCCAATCCGCCAGAGTGCCAGACCTGCCTCTTGCTATCACTATCAAATACAGGGAATTCTCACATTCATTATGTTTTGACACTTATTACAGAGAAACATGTGAAAGGCTGGTTTTCTCTCTTCTCAACAAATTTCATATTATTTTACCAGTTTGAGAACAAAAAATGCAATAATCCCACACAAAGAAAAAAAACTGAGATGAGCAAGTAAACACACGAATACACAGCTTTCAAGCTGTTAAATACGTGGTGTATGAACACGTATAGAATACTGAGTAAATCAACTCATCATTTATTCATATGGTACAGTACCTTTATCCGCTCATCACTGCTGAAACCATCCAACTGATTAAGTAGTTCTAACATAGTTCGCTGGACCTCTCTGTCTCCACTAACTTCACTGCATTCACACAGGAACATACCAATGGAGATATCGCAACATTAGCTTATAGATACTTTTCTCACAGCGCACCCAAATAAAAGAGCAAATATAAACATTTTAGAAAAACATGTCAATATATTGCAAAAAATAGTTACAATATACATACCTATCAAACCTCTTTGTACCAATAGCATCAATCTCATCAATAAAAATAATGCAAGGAGATTTCTCTTTAGCAAGCTCAAATGCATCACGAACAAGTTTTGCTCCATCACCAATAAACATCTGCATCCCCAATACCACACCAAAGTTACATCAGCCCATGAGTACGAATAAGAATAGAATCAAACATAAAGTTAACGCAAAAAACAATACAAATTTGAATATGCCCTAAGATAACGTATATTCACGTATATGTATGTGCTTGTGTGTGTATACATGCATGTATGATGTATCTATATATGTATAGATAACCTTGGACAGTTAAAAGTACCTGAACAAGCTGGGGACCTGCTAGCTTCAGAAAAGTGGCATTTGTTTGAGCAGCACATGCACGAGCCATTAGTGTCTTACCAGTTCCTGGAGGTCCATACAAAAGCACTCCTTTAGGTGGGCGGACCCCCAATTTTTGGAACCGCTCTTTATGTGTCATTGGCAACACTATAGCCTCAACTAGCTCTTGTATCTGTTGTAGATATAAATATAAAGGAAATTCAGTAAGATTCTCAAAATTCGCATCATAATATGTCGCTTATGACTGCATCATTATATAAAAAAATAGCTTGCCTGTTTTTCAAGACCTCCAATGTCATTGTAATCTTCCGTAGGCTTTTCATCAACCTCCATGGCCTTGACTCGGGAATCATACTCTGACGGTAGTGTATCCAAAATCAAGTAACTATCTTTATTCACACCCACAAGATCCCCAGGCTTCAATGTATCAGGATCAACAAGACCAACCACAGGCAGGAAGATTGTCTGCAAAGAATTCACATGTATCAGCAAGCCCTTTACTTTACAAAACAATTACCAAACGAGGCAAATAATTAGCTTAAACCACTAATTAACGTTTTTCAGCAGAAAATAAGTAAGACTATTAAGGTGGCCCTTATAAGTACTATGACAAAGATCGATAACAAATAACAAGGTGTTACATTACCTGACGAGTAGATGTCTTTAGCACAACACATTTACCCTTCCTTTGTGAGTCAAGATCGATATTTGCGCCATCTTCCTCCGCTTCATCCTCTGGGTTCATTTCCAAAATCTAAGGAACAACAGATTAATATCAGAATGAGATGTCATAATAACCATGTCATCCAATTATCGAAGAATACAAAATGACTGTCTATTATAATGATCTCCAAATCTTTTTGGAAAACAGTTGTCAAATCATAATTACTGATGCAGTTTTGTCAAGCATATTGTATGACCTTGGCTTGTACCAATTGACCATGACAGCATGTCCTTCTAGCTATATTCTACTACATTGTCTAAATGCCGGTATCCTACCTCACAAAAAAACTAAAAATCAGTTTGCAATTGCAGATTGATTGAGTGATGAAAATGTCTTCATTGCTTTATCAGTTAGTATGTGTGACAACAGAGACAGTGACTCACAAAACGCTTATTATGGGGGAAAAAAAGTGTTGATTTAGGATATCATTGGCGTCGGAAAAATAATAATAATAAAACATGGAAAGGGTACAAATTTTTGCAATCAGTGGTGGGTCTAAACTCTAAAGACTGGTAAAAAAAATGAGAATATACGGAAATGTGAAGAAAAATCCAACTACGCGAAGTGTAAAGGCAAGAAGCAGATACTGAATTGCTGTGGAATTTAACCAAAACAGTAACGATACGTAGAACAAACTTCTCTCCACAGCAAAAACAAAGAGATTGACAAACATGTAAAATCCTTACGGCAATGAGTTACTCTAATTCTATGAGCACCCACTTGACTTGTCTTGATATTGAATCACCAACTAACAACTAGGAAAGAGAATCCAAATACAAATGAAACAAAATGTCTACCCTTCTAAACAAGGTCATGTTTTATATTTCATAAGCCCCAATTTTCCGGCTTATTTTGAGACTTGTGGACTTATATAATAGTGTTACTTGACAAACAACAAACACTAACAAATATGTAAACAAAAGGTAGTACAGTACCTCAACAATGTTACCAACCAAGTAAGGGAGTTGTTTGTTCAATTTAATCTTCTCTTGGTTCTCCTTTATTTTATCCTTAAACGAATCAAGTTCCAGATTTGTTCTTTGCAACTCTTCCTATTATAAAATAACAACCCACCAATTATTATAATTTACAACTAAAATATAAATTAATAATAAATAAATAATACCTTGAATACTCGAATCTCGTTATCCAGAAGACGAGATTGTCTTTGGATGTCTTCGATGCTCATTGATGCAAGCTCATCGTCTTCCATCTTCGTGTCTTCCATCATATCACTCGTCGTCGACATATCCAGAGGTTTTCTTTTTTTTTCTTTTCTTTTTTTTGTGGGTTTGGGTGGGGAGAAAGATACCTATTGGATTTCTCTTTCTTCTTTCGATCAGAGTCACCCAGATTAGGATTTTTGTATTCGCAATTTAAAATGCTAAATTTTGAACTATTAACCAAAATGGTTTTAAATTGGGTAAATTGCAAAAATGGTCCTCGTTTCATGAATTTGCAAAAATGGGACCGAGACAAAAAGTAGCGCAAAAAAGACACCAACGTTCCACATTTTCGCAAAATCGCCACTGAGAGGCCTTTTCCGTTAATTTTCCCGTTAAGTGCCACGTAGTTGAGGGTAGTATCGTCATTTCACTGCCTTTTTTATATCCCGCCAACTTTCGGGAGACTATTTTTGCAAACAACGTAAACTATGTACATTTAAAGCTGTGTGCTTTTTCAGGGTGCAATAAATCCCCAAAACCAACCAACGATTGTGTAGATAATCAACCGTCAAACCCTAACATAAAAAAAAAAAAAAAAAAAAAAAAAAAAAAAAAAAAAAAAAAATCAAATCGCAACAACTAAACCCAGCTATGGCGAATAATGATAAGAATGAAAAGGGAAAGTGCTTGTTGATGGGGGGGGGGGGGGGGGGGAGGAATCATCCGAAATGTCGTGGGGCAAGTTTTTATTAAATGATGAAGTCTTTGAGGATGTTTTGGAAGAATTTGGTGATAAAGTTATTGCCAAGTATGGTTCGTATGCAAACATAGGGAAGGAGATGATTGAAGAAATTCTTCAATGGATGTGGAATAGAACCTTCAACAAACCAAATGTGGGTGCTAGCGGTTGCTCCAATGAGGTAGTTGCAGAGAAAAAAAGGAAGAGGGGAAGGCCGGTTGGGAGTGGCAAGAAAAAGACGGAGGGGAGTCCTATTCCGACTACAGTCACAGAAAAAAGAAAGAGGGGAAGGCCGGTTGGGAGTGGCAAGAAGAAGACGGAGGGGAGTCCTATTCCGACTACAGTCACAGAAAAAAGGAAGAGGGGAGGGCCTGTTGGGAGTGGCAAGAAAAAGAAATAGAGGAGTCCTAATCCGAGTACAGTTACAGAAAAAAAGGAATAGGGGGTTTAGTATAAACAGAGTATTTGCATTAAGTAGGGTGTTAGAATATCAAAGTGAGAGTGTTTGGCATTACTAAAGTACCGCTATAGAGAGTGTTTTGCATTACGAAAGTAATGCGTGTTCACATTGGTTATAAGTAAGTCTTCACATTGGTTGTAAGTAAGTCTTCACATTGGTTGTAAGTAAGTCTTCACATTGTGTATCTTGAGTGTATCAGGAACAAAATAGATTGGTTTCTATATCACCACATTGCTCTGCATTCACTTGAGCCTGCATAATTGTTTCATTTACTACTTCTGCATTGACTTTAACATGTATACCATTAGTTTCGTAGGTGCTGGTATGTCTTGACAGTTTGAATTTAAAATTGTGGCAGATTTACTTGGTTATGGGGGTGAAGTTCTGTTCTGCATGCACAATAATGGAGTCTTTGAATTTGGTCCATTAAGGTATGTACAAGGGAATGTTTCTACAATGTGTGGCTTTGTCTGTGATAGACATATCTTTTTCCTAGGTCTGGATGATATGTTTTCACGCATTAGGGGAGAAAAATGGGTTGTGTTCTTTTGTGTGCCTGGTAAATCATTAGAAGAAGGTTTGAAGCTGATTCACACAGACAATGATGTGCATACAATGATTGAGCTAGGTTGTTGTGCCGGTTTTGTAGACTTGTTTGTTGCTCACACAAAACAGGTGTTATCTCCCTACTATTTAAACAACATTGATGCAGAGGGTGATGGTGGGGAGGTTATCGGGTGGGTAGAAGAAGATGCTAGCTTGCGGTGCTCTATTACTTCAACTCCTTTTAGGACTAGCACTTTAAAAACTTATAGGAAATTGGATGATGTTGATGCTTCACAACCAGAATTCGGGAAGCATAAAAAGAGGGTGAAGAGGTCTGTGGATAAGGGAAAAGGAAAGATGGTTGATGAGGTTGATGAGGCTGATGTTGTTAACAGGAACAAAATGGCTGGTATTGTCATTAGAGACAGTGGTTCTATTAAGAACCTACCAGGTGTTGGTTCAGTGAATGTGGGAGCAAAGGGTGGTGGTATTTTGAGACCAAGAATAACTAATTGCGACTGGGTCTACGGGCACCAAGATCAATGGGTAACAATGTGGTGTTATTTTGACTAGGTGAGTCTAATGAACTGTTTGGCAAATATTTTGGACACATTGCATTGCCTATTATAGTAACCTCATTTCATTGCATATATTGACTGTGCAGGTGTTGTTGATCACATGTTGGTTCATCCAGTAGAAGGTTTGAATATTCATCCAGTAGAAGGTTTGAAGATTGACATATGGGTCCATCTATTGGGAATATGTAATGTGTAGAAACTAAAACACTTTAATTTGGTTGTATTTAGTAATGTAACTTGAACTATTCTACCTCTGTTTCGAATACACCAAAGGGTGTGGGCAGGCATTGTGATGGGTTAAACTTTTTTGGTACATGTCGAACAATATTATGTAAATTGAAATATTTCATATGGGGTTCTGTTATTTGCATAATCTGTTTCTGTTTGTTTTGTGGTTCTGTTATTTGCTTCGATTAGTAGCATTTAAACGTATGTGTTTGTGTATTGTATTATGGTTCAATTATGTCAGTTTCATGTTTGTGAATGTGTTTGTGATACGAATTGAACAATGTATATCAAGACAAACGGGATCAAACGACCCCTTCCATTCATAAACCATATGTAACACCCCCAAAATACCGCAGCGGAAGACTGTGTCATAGGGGTGCTACTTCATAATACAAAGTACAAGTTATAGAAAACGAACTCTAAATGAGACGTTTTGAAAAGTTACCATTCGATTAATGAATTCAAAGTTACAAACATGAGATTCCAAAGTATGATACATAAATGTATACAAAATGTTTTGAATGGTAAATGATAAAAGCGTAAGTCTTCAGAATATGCAGCTTGACTCTAAGTTCCACGCACTAGCTATCGCCTTACTAACCTGAGATAAACATGCTAAAGTGTCAACACAATGGTTGGTGAGTTCATAGAGTTTGTCTTAAAACAGTTGAAAAGCCTTAAAAGAATGTTCACACAGCAAAGGCATCGTGAATCCACTCAGTTACAAGTCCCGCCATAAGAGACTTGTAACCTGTGTGTTCACAACCCACTGCTACAATATAGTATGATTAAGACATGTATAAGTTCATCAAAACAATTAAGCAATTAGTCGTGAGTCTACACTTCATCTCCGAAGACCTCACGTTTATGATGTATCCAACATTCGCAAATGTTAGGATGTATCAATAGCCTCAATGGTCATCCAACAACTTAATGTGGAGCCATCGGAAGTCTCAATGGTCATCCAGCAACTTAATCTGGAGCCACTGGCAGTAACACAATCAAGTATAACGCGGTTAAGTATAACACAATCATGTATGTATGAAATCAAGTATAATGCGATCAAGTATAAGACAATCAAGTATAGAACAATCAAGTATAATGCGATCAAGTATTTGTACAAGTAAGCAAGTAGTTGTGCATGTATCCCCCCCAAAGAGTTAAAACAAGTATGAAAAAGTAGGGGCTATGACTCACCTTAAGTCTATGTAATGAGAAATGAAAGTGGTAGTCGAATCGCGAAAGTCTCTAAGAGCAGCCTATAATAGAACGTTGCGACTTAGGTTTGGAGTAACGTCTAAGAATACGACGAATTGCCTATATATGTCTTGCATAATGTTCATGATGTAGTACTTTAGTATATAGTGTAAGTCTTTGAATATAAATGGTCTATGAAACATGTATAAGTTGTATATCTCTTACTACCGTTCGGGCCGACATAATTCAGAAGTCATGGAGTAAACGTTCGAGGAGCCAGGACACTTTAACTCGTAAATCCACAACTCGTCTCGACGGCTTACTCAATGAACTCCTCACATGAGGCTCCCTACTATTGTAGTATTCGATAACATATATATATAAGCTTTTGATCTTTAATAGTTATATGGTCTTTAGCCGTGGCTTTGCCGTGACTTTGGTCATGTTACCATGGTCTTGAGACTCAACCTTGGCTTTAGCCATGGTTGTGGTCTTGGCTTTAGGTCTTTAGACCTCTTGGTCTCATCTAATTATAACAATTATATAGTTACTTTGGTCTAAAAATGGGCTGTTAAGAATTTGAAGAACATTATCACTCAGAAAGCATTTTCAGGTCTCGAGCTTCTTTGTTCCTGAACGAAAATGTCGTTCCGGACAACTTTCGTGTTTTAACTTTTTGATGAATCGGACCAGAAGTGGGACTTTCAAATTGGCAGAATGCAAACAGGAGGTTATGGGCAGTTTCGGCGTTTTGGTGTCGCTAACTTCTTATGGTCATAACTTTTGACTCGTATACTCGTTTTGGGTGATTCAAATTGCTATGTTTTCCTTTTGAAGTCCTCTTTAACAATAAGTAAGTGTCAAATATCAAAGTTATACTATTGTGGTCGTGGTTTTCCATAAAAATCACTAGTTTGCTTGTTTACTTGTCATAAGTTAACATATGTATACCAATACTTGTTTTATCCATTTTTAAACATCATGAACACAATACAAAGACCATATATAGCATGAAAGAAACATAATAAGCATGAAATGATATTGAGCAAGAAAGTGTATAAGAGTTTGCTTACAACTTTTGGCTTTCTAAAGAAAGGAAGTCAAGTATAGAACTAGGACACTAAACCTAAGCTTGTAAACCCTTCACCATAACTCTTGTAACCCTTGCTAGCCTTGATCTAACCCTTGTGAAAACCATTAACTTCAGCCCCTAATCACCTTGTGTAGCTCCTAATTCAACCATGGAATCACCAAACAAACTTAAGAACTAGGTAGAGAATACTAAGACATTGAACTTTGTAGTGTAACTTGTATATTGAAGATCAAAGGATCATGGTGCTAGGTACTTAGGTTGTGGCGTTTTTGTTGATGAAGAATGGAAGAGATTAGCTTGCTATTTATAGCAAGAATGAGGAGGTTAGGAAGGTGGCTAGGAAACTACATAAACTTGGAGACAAAGTTGTAAATAAAAATGATCCAATGGCTAAAGTCATGAGATGATGCCACAAGTGTGAATGCCCCCCCCCCTAGTGGCGGTTTGGAATGGATAAGGAGGGATGACTTGGTCTTGGATGATATTATCCTAGATATAGAGCTAGTTTTGACTCCGTAAGTTGCTAACCGTAAGTTTTTAGGCCACGAAACGTAAAACCGGGTATCCTAAAAATATGAAACTTGAAAGTATGGTCAAACATGTCAATATAGTCCATAATAAAATATAAAATGAGTGGTAGGTTCTATCGGGTGCTAAAACCCTGCTAAAAACTGGAAACACGGGTCTAAAACGCGTAATACGTAAAACGTACGAAAGTTGCGTAAAATTGAGAAAAGTAAAATGTAACTTTTCTAATAGGATAATAATGACTTAAAATGACTTATAATGTCTAGGCTGGGCTCAGTCTAGTGTCGGTTGGTGTTAAATGTCTTTTAGACCTAAAACCGCAAGCCTAAAAATCAAGGAATGACTTATAAAATCAAAGAATGATTTTTGGTCAAAGGAGGAGGGAAAAAATATGTTGACTTTTTCTAATAAGTTGAAAACTCAAATTGTCTTAGAAACGCGTTTTGTGGTCTAACGGTTAATCGCCCATACGGTTAAGCGTGCTCATGCGAGAGTAGTACAGGCTTGGGTGACCTGTCGGGAATAGTAATTAATCTGAAAATGCGAATTGTTACAGTCTCTACCCCTTCAGGAAACTTCGTCCCGAAGTTTAGTTGATGTTAACTACTTATGGTGTGTCTAAGAGAATTCGGGATCTCTAATATAGTGGTGTTTACTCTGATTCGTCTAAGATTCTGGTTAAGGAGTTGTATCGGCTCCAATTAAGCCCACTTATTTATAACACATTACTTACATAAAGAAGCGTCCAAATTTATGTAAGTAAGGTCTCATAAACTTATGGTTCGGTGATTTACAATTTCTTTATTTAACTGAAAAGGCGTCCCAATCCATTTAAATAAGGAGATTCTAAAACATCCTACTTAAGAATTTCTGACACAAAATCCGCCTTCTGAGGCAGATGGTAAGATAATCCAGTCATCAAATCCCTAAAGCTAAGCAATAATATTATTTAACTCAAATCTTGTGTCTCATCAAACACAAGATTAAGTTAACTAATTAGTTATTACTGAGCTCCATGTTTTTAATGACTCGACGAATCTCTGGGGCTCCTTATAATACTAAAGTCACATCATCTAACAGCGTGGAACTAAGCAAACCTCTAACCAAAAAGCATAAGTGTATGTATTGTGTGAAAGGCAAATAAAGAGGAAGGTCCCAACGTATATAACAGTTATAGTCTAGGCACTAAATGCAACCTAGTTCTCTATAACCAAGGCTCTGATACCAATCTGTAACACCCCCAAAATACCGCAGCGGAAGACTGTGTCACAGGGGTGCTACTTCATAATACAAAGTACAAGGTATAGAAAACGAACTCTAAATGAGACGTTTTGAAAAGTTACCATTCGATTAATGAATTCAAAGTTACAAACATGAGATTCCAAAGTATGATACATAAATGTATACAAAATGTTTTGAATGGTAAATGATAAAAGCGTAAGTCTTCAGAATATGCAGCTTGACTCTAAGTTCCACGCACTAGCTATCGCCTTACTAACCTGAGATAAACATGCTAAAGTGTCAACACAATGGTTGGTGAGTTCATAGAGTTTGTCTTAAAACAGTTGAAAAGCCTTAAAAGAATGTTCACACAGCAAAGGCATCGTGAATCCACTCAGTTACAAGTCCCGCCATAAGAGACTTGTAACCTGTGTGTTCACAACCCACTGCTACAATATAGTATGATTAAGACATGTATAAGTTCATCAAAACAATTAAGCAATTAGTCGTGAGTCTACACTTCATCTCCGAAGACCTCACGTTTATGATGTATCCAACATTCGAAAATGTTAGGATGTATCAATAGCCTCAATGGTCATCCAACAACTTAATGTGGAGCCATCGGAAGTCTCAATGGTCATCCAGCAACTTAATCTGGAGCCACTGGCAGTAACACAATCAAGTATAACGCGGTTAAGTATAACACAATCATGTATGTATGAAATCAAGTATAATGCGATCAAGTATAAGACAATCAAGTATAGAACAATCAAGTATAATGCGATCAAGTATTTGTACAAGTAAGCAAGTAGTTGTGCATGTATCCCCCCCAAAGAGTTAAAACAAGTATGAAAAAGTAGGGGCTATGACTCACCTTAAGTCTATGTAATGAGAAATGAAAGTGGTAGTCGAATCGCGAAAGTCTCTAAGAGCAGCCTATAATAGAACGTTGCGACTTAGGTTTGGAGTAACGTCTAAGAATACGACGAATTGCCTATATATGTCTTGCATAATGTTCATGATGTAGTACTTTAGTATATAGTGTAAGTCTTTGAATATAAATGGTCTATGAAACATGTATAAGTTGTATATCTCTTACTACCGTTCGGGCCGACATAATTCAGAAGTCATGGAGTAAACGTTCGAGGAGCCAGGACACTTTAACTCGTAAATCCACAACTCGTCTCGACGGCTTACTCAATGAACTCCTCACATGAGGCTCCCTACTATTGTAGTATTCGATAACATATATATATAAGCTTTTGATCTTTAATAGTTATATGGTCTTTAGCCGTGGCTTTGCCGTGACTTTGGTCATGTTACCATGGTCTTGAGACTCAACCTTGGCTTTAGCCATGGTTGTGGTCTTGGCTTTAGGTCTTTAGACCTCTTGGTCTCATCTAATTATAACAATTATATAGTTACTTTGGTCTAAAAATGGGCTGTTAAGAATTTGAAGAACATTATCACTCAGAAAGCATTTTCAGGTCTCGAGCTTCTTTGTTCCTGAACGAAAATGTCGTTCCGGACAACTTTCGTGTTTTAACTTTTTGATGAATCGGACCAGAAGTGGGACTTTCAAATTGGCAGAATGCAAACAGGAGGTTATGGGCAGTTTCGGCGTTTTGGTGTCGCTAACTTCTTATGGTCATAACTTTTGACTCGTATACTCGTTTTGGGTGATTCAAATTGCTATGTTTTCCTTTTGAAGTCCTCTTTAACAATAAGTAAGTGTCAAATATCAAAGTTATACTATTGTGGTCGTGGTTTTCCATAAAAATCACTAGTTTGCTTGTTTACTTGTCATAAGTTAACATATGTATACCAATACTTGTTTTATCCATTTTTAAACATCATGAACACAATACAAAGACCATATATAGCATGAAAGAAACATAATAAGCATGAAATGATATTGAGCAAGAAAGTGTATAAGAGTTTGCTTACAACTTTTGGCTTTCTAAAGAAAGGAAGTCAAGTATAGAACTAGGACACTAAACCTAAGCTTGTAAACCCTTCACCATAACTCTTGTAACCCTTGCTAGCCTTGATCTAACCCTTGTGAAAACCATTAACTTCAGCCCCTAATCACCTTGTGTAGCTCCTAATTCAACCATGGAATCACCAAACAAACTTAAGAACTAGGTAGAGAATACTAAGACATTGAACTTTGTAGTGTAACTTGTATATTGAAGATCAAAGGATCATGGTGCTAGGTACTTAGGTTGTGGCGTTTTTGTTGATGAAGAATGGAAGAGATTAGCTTGCTATTTATAGCAAGAATGAGGAGGTTAGGAAGGTGGCTAGGAAACTACATAAACTTGGAGACAAAGTTGTAAATAAAAATGATCCAATGGCTAAAGTCATGAGATGATGCCACAAGTGTGAATGCCCCCCCCCCTAGTGGCGGTTTGGAATGGATAAGGAGGGATGACTTGGTCTTGGATGATATTATCCTAGATATAGAGCTAGTTTTGACTCCGTAAGTTGCTAACCGTAAGTTTTTAGGCCACGAAACGTAAAACCGGGTATCCTAAAAATATGAAACTTGAAAGTATGGTCAAACATGTCAATATAGTCCATAATAAAATATAAAATGAGTGGTAGGTTCTATCGGGTGCTAAAACCCTGCTAAAAACTGGAAACACGGGTCTAAAACGCGTAATACGTAAAACGTACGAAAGTTGCGTAAAATTGAGAAAAGTAAAATGTAACTTTTCTAATAGGATAATAATGACTTAAAATGACTTATAATGTCTAGGCTGGGCTCAGTCTAGTGTCGGTTGGTGTTAAATGTCTTTTAGACCTAAAACCGCAAGCCTAAAAATCAAGGAATGACTTATAAAATCAAAGAATGATTTTTGGTCAAAGGAGGAGGGAAAAAATATGTTGACTTTTTCTAATAAGTTGAAAACTCAAATTGTCTTAGAAACGCGTTTTGTGGTCTAACGGTTAATCGCCCATACGGTTAAGCGTGCTCATGCGAGAGTAGTACAGGCTTGGGTGACCTGTCGGGAATAGTAATTAATCTGAAAATGCGAATTGTTACAGTCTCTACCCCTTCAGGAAACTTCGTCCCGAAGTTTAGTTGATGTTAACTACTTATGGTGTGTCTAAGAGAATTCGGGATCTCTAATATAGTGGTGTTTACTCTGATTCGTCTAAGATTCTGGTTAAGGAGTTGTATCGGCTCCAATTAAGCCCACTTATTTATAACACATTACTTACATAAAGAAGCGTCCAAATTTATGTAAGTAAGGTCTCATAAACTTATGGTTCGGTGATTTACAATTTCTTTATTTAACTGAAAAGGCGTCCCAATCCATTTAAATAAGGAGATTCTAAAACATCCTACTTAAGAATTTCTGACACAAAATCCGCCTTCTGAGGCAGATGGTAAGATAATCCAGTCATCAAATCCCTAAAGCTAAGCAATAATATTATTTAACTCAAATCTTGTGTCTCATCAAACACAAGATTAAGTTAACTAATTAGTTATTACTGAGCTCCATGTTTTTAATGACTCGACGAATCTCTGGGGCTCCTTATAATACTAAAGTCACATCATCTAACAGCGTGGAACTAAGCAAACCTCTAACCAAAAAGCATAAGTGTATGTATTGTGTGAAAGGCAAATAAAGAGGAAGGTCCCAACGTATATAGCAGTTATAGTCTAGGCACTAAATGCAACCTAGTTCTCTATAACCAAGGCTCTGATACCAATCTGTAACACCCCCAAAATACCGCAGCGGAAGACTGTGTCACAGGGGTGCTACTTCATAATACAAAGTACAAGGTATAGAAAACGAACTCTAAATGAGACGTTTTGAAAAGTTACCATTCGATTAATGAATTCAAAGTTACAAACATGAGATTCCAAAGTATGATACATAAATGTATACAAAATGTTTTGAATGGTAAATGATAAAAGCGTAAGTCTTCAGAATATGCAGCTTGACTCTAAGTTCCACGCACTAGCTATCGCCTTACTAACCTGAGATAAACATGCTAAAGTGTCAACACAATGGTTGGTGAGTTCATAGAGTTTGTCTTAAAACAGTTGAAAAGCCTTAAAAGAATGTTCACACAGCAAAGGCATCGTGAATCCACTCAGTTACAAGTCCCGCCATAAGAGACTTGTAACCTGTGTGTTCACAACCCACTGCTACAATATAGTATGATTAAGACATGTATAAGTTCATCAAAACAATTAAGCAATTAGTCGTGAGTCTACACTTCATCTCCGAAGACCTCACGTTTATGATGTATCCAACATTCGCAAATGTTAGGATGTATCAATAGCCTCAATGGTCATCCAACAACTTAATGTGGAGCCATCGGAAGTCTCAATGGTCATCCAGCAACTTAATCTGGAGCCACTGGCAGTAACACAATCAAGTATAACGCGGTTAAGTATAACACAATCATGTATGTATGAAATCAAGTATAATGCGATCAAGTATAAGACAATCAAGTATAGAACAATCAAGTATAATGCGATCAAGTATTTGTACAAGTAAGCAAGTAGTTGTGCATGTATCCCCCCCAAAGAGTTAAAACAAGTATGAAAAAGTAGGGGCTATGACTCACCTTAAGTCTATGTAATGAGAAATGAAAGTGGTAGTCGAATCGCGAAAGTCTCTAAGAGCAGCCTATAATAGAACGTTGCGACTTAGGTTTGGAGTAACGTCTAAGAATACGACGAATTGCCTATATATGTCTTGCATAATGTTCATGATGTAGTACTTTAGTATATAGTGTAAGTCTTTGAATATAAATGGTCTATGAAACATGTATAAGTTGTATATCTCTTACTACCGTTCGGGCCGACATAATTCAGAAGTCATGGAGTAAACGTTCGAGGAGCCAGGACACTTTAACTCGTAAATCCACAACTCGTCTCGACGGCTTACTCAATGAACTCCTCACATGAGGCTCCCTACTATTGTAGTATTCGATAACATATATATATAAGCTTTTGATCTTTAATAGTTATATGGTCTTTAGCCGTGGCTTTGCCGTGACTTTGGTCATGTTACCATGGTCTTGAGACTCAACCTTGGCTTTAGCCATGGTTGTGGTCTTGGCTTTAGGTCTTTAGACCTCTTGGTCTCATCTAATTATAACAATTATATAGTTACTTTGGTCTAAAAATGGGCTGTTAAGAATTTGAAGAACATTATCACTCAGAAAGCATTTTCAGGTCTCGAGCTTCTTTGTTCCTGAACGAAAATGTCGTTCCGGACAACTTTCGTGTTTTAACTTTTTGATGAATCGGACCAGAAGTGGGACTTTCAAATTGGCAGAATGCAAACAGGAGGTTATGGGCAGTTTCGGCGTTTTGGTGTCGCTAACTTCTTATGGTCATAACTTTTGACTCGTATACTCGTTTTGGGTGATTCAAATTGCTATGTTTTCCTTTTGAAGTCCTCTTTAACAATAAGTAAGTGTCAAATATCAAAGTTATACTATTGTGGTCGTGGTTTTCCATAAAAATCACTAGTTTGCTTGTTTACTTGTCATAAGTTAACATATGTATACCAATACTTGTTTTATCCATTTTTAAACATCATGAACACAATACAAAGACCATATATAGCATGAAAGAAACATAATAAGCATGAAATGATATTGAGCAAGAAAGTGTATAAGAGTTTGCTTACAACTTTTGGCTTTCTAAAGAAAGGAAGTCAAGTATAGAACTAGGACACTAAACCTAAGCTTGTAAACCCTTCACCATAACTCTTGTAACCCTTGCTAGCCTTGATCTAACCCTTGTGAAAACCATTAACTTCAGCCCCTAATCACCTTGTGTAGCTCCTAATTCAACCATGGAATCACCAAACAAACTTAAGAACTAGGTAGAGAATACTAAGACATTGAACTTTGTAGTGTAACTTGTATATTGAAGATCAAAGGATCATGGTGCTAGGTACTTAGGTTGTGGCGTTTTTGTTGATGAAGAATGGAAGAGATTAGCTTGCTATTTATAGCAAGAATGAGGAGGTTAGGAAGGTGGCTAGGAAACTACATAAACTTGGAGACAAAGTTGTAAATAAAAATGATCCAATGGCTAAAGTCATGAGATGATGCCACAAGTGTGAATGCCCCCCCCCCCCTAGTGGCGGTTTGGAATGGATAAGGAGGGATGACTTGGTCTTGGATGATATTATCCTAGATATAGAGCTAGTTTTGACTCCGTAAGTTGCTAACCGTAAGTTTTTAGGCCACGAAACGTAAAACCGGGTATCCTAAAAATATGAAACTTGAAAGTATGGTCAAACATGTCAATATAGTCCATAATAAAATATAAAATGAGTGGTAGGTTCTATCGGGTGCTAAAACCCTGCTAAAAACTGGAAACACGGGTCTAAAACGCGTAATACGTAAAACGTACGAAAGTTGCGTAAAATTGAGAAAAGTAAAATGTAACTTTTCTAATAGGATAATAATGACTTAAAATGACTTATAATGTCTAGGCTGGGCTCAGTCTAGTGTCGGTTGGTGTTAAATGTCTTTTAGACCTAAAACCGCAAGCCTAAAAATCAAGGAATGACTTATAAAATCAAAGAATGATTTTTGGTCAAAGGAGGAGGGAAAAAATATGTTGACTTTTTCTAATAAGTTGAAAACTCAAATTGTCTTAGAAACGCGTTTTGTGGTCTAACGGTTAATCGCCCATACGGTTAAGCGTGCTCATGCGAGAGTAGTACAGGCTTGGGTGACCTGTCGGGAATAGTAATTAATCTGAAAATGCGAATTGTTACACCATAAGGATACATTTACATCCTTATGGGAACCCACAACACCTACCTACATCATCACCTACAATATCTACCTAGCTTACGACACTACGACAGTGGCACTAAAATGAACAAAAGAAACCACAACTCCACAAGTGCCCAACCACCTACGACCTACATTCAGCATACACAACAAAACAACCCACCCCCAGCATCCAGCACCCAACCCCTTCACATGTAAGTTTGCCTCACAGCAAACTCAATCTTGGAAACAATGCTGTCGTTTGTTTGCCTAAGCATCCTCATCAACCCCCTCATCTTTCTCATATCAGCTGACTGAATCCTCCTAAGCTTGTTCACATTGGCCCTTGTAGTTCTCGAGCCCCTTATGTTTTGGAGCTCCAAAATCAGGTCCCCCCTAAGACGGAGCATATCAGACAGCTTTTGGCACCTACTCATCAACTCTTGTGCATGATGAATGTCCTCCTCAACCTCTCGCCGGTAATGGGTTAGCATCATTTCCGATATGACAAACGAGTTGCAAGCAACCACGAGATCAAGACAGCGAGACATTTTTCTGGAAAAGGGAATGATAATTATTTGATTACGGGTGTGTGTGTGTGTGTATGTGTGTGTGTGTGTGTGTTTTTGCTTGTGTGTGTGTGTGAAGGCGTTGACAATTTAATATGAAACCTGAAAATAACTTTGCAAATTAGCCATTGAGGTCTAATCACATTGATATCAAGCACAGAGGTGATTATGGCGGCAAATTTAATATGTATGAACAGTGAAATGACGATACTACCCTCAATTACGTGGCACTTAACGGGAAAATTAACGGAAAAGGCCTCTCAGTGGCGATTTTGCGAAAATGTGAAACGTTGGTGTCTTTTTTTGCGCTACTTTTTGTCTCGGTCCCGTTTTTGCAAATTCGTGGAACGTTAAGGACCATTTTTGCAATTTACCCTTTTTTTTCTTAGCTAAGGGTTCATGTAGGTCCTACTACTATATAAGCCTCTTAATTGGGAAAGGATAGAGAGAATAAAAGAATTTTATGAGCCCCATGGTAATAATATTAAATTTTATCTCTTAGCTGCTAAAGAAAAAAGAAACACCCTTTACTCCAAAGAGTTGCGATCCCCTAAAAAGGATCAAAAATTAAAAAGCCTAAAAAGTGTTTCTAGCCACTAAGCTAGTGCCATGTGTCCCCCACACACTCCCTCCCTTTTTTTCTTTAATATTTTCGGTTATAGGGCATTTTGGTCATTTGACCCATTTTTTTAATTCCACCTTAAATTTCAAATGCAAATAACTTTCAAACAACAAACTTTTACAAAAAACCGATTTCACCATAATTTTTAAAATTTAATCCTCTTTAATTTGGTATAAATCTTTTTAATTCTTTCAAAACTTTTTTTTTGACATATTAATTTGGTCATGATTTTATTGAAAATTTTAGCATTTTCGGCTCTAATTTTGTCTAGTTTAAAGGCCGAATTTTGCAAAACTTAAAACACAAAAGTTGTAGCTTCTTGGCCATTCTTTGCCCAGAAATTTGAATCACTCAAATCCAATATGATATGAGTGAGATATCATATGTTAAAGATGACGTTTTATGTGATACCTCGTAATTTACCCAGTTATTAAATAACGTTAGACCCGAAATAAATTCAATTTCAAGTTGATTAACCATTTTCATGAGTATATTTTTTTTCTCATACAAACTATATCTATGTGACGCGATTCACATTTAAATTGGAACGGGCTCATACGCATACCACAATAAAATTACCAACCCAAATAATTAATTTATGAATATATTGAGTCTCATTGCTCAACCCACACGCTCTAAATTAATTTAGCTCTTAGCCGCTCACTAACAAACCAAACGAACACTTTATTTATTTAAACTCGACCACCCAATAAACCATTATAAATAAGACCATTATAGTAATTTTAGAATACTACCGACATATGAATATTATTAAACTATACAAATAGAAGAATATAAATATCTTCTACTATGCGCTTGGGCCACCTCAAACAAAAGCCTTGAATGTTACAGGGACAAATGTCTATTCAACAATTCACCCTTCCTTTTTCAATTTCCCCCGGATTGTATGCTGAGCACTTGGCCATATTAATTGGTGGCATTAAATCTCTACATGCTAGCACTATGCATAGGTTTGTCTTGGCTCATATTCTTTTTGCCATAAATAGCACACCTCCATCAGTATCATGAACCAAAGAATTTAAAAGCAAAACCAATACTACCTTGTGATACAAATACGATACGAGAGAAAGGCAAAAGGACCACGTTTCAAGTGAGTCTCTGAGCCTTGCTAGTTCTAGTCCGTAAAGGGTTGGAAAGCTTGGAAGCTTGGGAAGTCTTGACTTATATCTCGTTCACCTCTCGCTCACGGTCCACCTTGTTTACTCATCACTCTTTTAGTGAGGTAAATCTCTTCCCTCAAGTTTCATAGTACGATGACATTCATAACCATTTCATTTACCTTCATTACAACTATATAACTAAGTAATATATACTACTATTATTATACGTATCATAGAGGTCACTTGAAACAATCTTAACGTATCGCGATCTTGTGTGGCAAATTTAAAGAACTAACAAATGACCAAGTAAAAACCATTCAGCAAGCTCTCGAAGCTTGGCAAACTGTTAGCATGCATGCAACTAAAATCCTTTTCGTGCCACCTTTCCGGTTGTTTCTATATATTGCATGAGAAAATGAAAAACCAGGTACTATATACATGTGCATGCACAACGTACAGAGGATAAGCCACTAGTAGAAACATGAGATTAGAACTAGAAATGTACACAGTAGGCATGCAACTTAAAAACCCACTTCGTACCACCTTTACTTTCTACTTCTGTATCATGCATAAGAAAGAAGCCCAAGTCTTGTAACCACGTACACATGACATGCCCTAGTAATACATGAGACAAAAACAATGCTAGGCTATATACATATACACATACAACTACAGCAAACAGTAACATGCATACTCATCCAACTGAATTCATTTGCTTCCATTGTTTCTGTGATGAAAATGCTATGTTTATATATATACATATACGCGTACAAGTTACAAGAGTTTACTCCTTTTGGAAGAGACGAGACCTAGTGCTAGAAGTAATAACAAAAGCCTCGCTTACTACCGTTCTCATACATTACCTATAACCATTCCATCACTATATAGACAGACCGTATCACCTTCGTGTGCCAAGAGTCATAACCACTATCAAAAATAAAACTCGTGCTTAATATGTGGTGGTCGACCCAGTGAAACAACTTACGAAACCTATCGATATGTTGTTCCCTTTTTCACCCAGAACACTGCCACTCTTGCAACTACATCGAGCACCAGAGTAGTTTACGTGAGCATGGGTTTGCGAAACAAATTGTATACAAACTGAGGGTACCATGTCACCCACCATTTCATGCAAGTTTAGTAACTGAATAACGAATATGATACTACAACTTGAAACCCATGTAAACAGGGATATGCTAGTACAATAGTTCACCTGACAACCCATTTACCCTACACTTTATAGAAATGAAAATGAATAGAACATGAATTTTGGCTCTTGTGAAACAATGGGTCGACAAACAAGCCAAATCGAGGGCCACCTTGTGTCCTCTTGACACCCTCCTGACAGTCACAGAAAGTTTGTTTGGGCTAATTGAATGTATGGACAAGTATGGTTGAGAAGTAAGAGTAGTAATATATATATATATATATATATATATATATATATATATATATATATATATATATATATATATATATATATATATATATATATATATATATATAGACATGCATGCATGGCGAGCCGATTTGTAGAAAAGCACCACCAAGTTGATTCGTTATATAAGTAGATAATTGCATGATATAACACAACAAATGGCTAGCGCAGATGGTTGGGACGTCTGCTGTTAAGACTGAGGTCGGGGGTTCGAGCCCTGTCTTTGTCTTGGCCATTCTTCTTTTTATTTATTTCTTTCTTTTCTTTTCGGTTGTCGTTTTATCTAAATTAGGTTGTTAAACGAATTATCATATTTAGTGAATATTAATAAAGGATATAAAATTTTACCTTGGACTAAAAATAATAACTTATAAACTTTGAATGTGACATTTATAACGTAAGAATTCCTTAGGTACCCTTATAAAAATCTCGATATTTTCATTACAAACTCCTTTTATAAAATGTTTATAAAAAATTAAATACGATATATAAGTCCCACATTTTCATAATATAAATAACGACATTATAACCAAGTAACTTAATATAAATGAAAATATTTTAATATCTTATCTAAATTAAACGGTTAGTAATTATCATTGATTTTGGAAATTAATAATTAACGACTCTAGTATAAACTACGTAATGTTAAGAAACTATTACACACATACAAGTTAAATAAATATATAACTATATATTTTTACCGCAAATAATTGCCATACAAGTTATGTCGATACGAATATTTTAAAACATTGTCCTTTGGAACATAAAAGTCTTAATTCATTAACCGTCTAAATTAAAGGTTGCCATATTAATTCAGGTCGCGTATCCTGAGCCGTTCTTTTCCACACTTGCTATTTCTATATCTGGATCACTGTACTACCAAGGTGAGTTCGTAGTCCCCCTTTTTAAACGTTTTACAAATCCCGTGGGGAGATACATGCTCTAAACATGAACACAAGTATTTTCTGTATGCTACCCTGATTGTTATTGCTTAAGTTACCTACTATTGCCACTGAAAGTCCCTTAAATCATGAACCATTAATCACTTGCGAGTGAACGCGAATTTAGTGAATAGATCTATTGGCAGTTGATGCCCCATTTGAGTTGCTGGATAAGCAGCCAAATGCACTCTATTTGAATTAAACAGGAGGATGGCAACCTCCTGCACGAGGGCATTCGTACTAACGTTATCCCTATAATGTAGTACTTAACGTCATTATTAAATGATGTCATCAGTTAAGGTTTGCGTGTCATGAGGCTTAAGGTAATATACATTTACAATACTGTGGTATTGATGTTTTTACTTTAATTGTATTTCTATACAGTTAACCACTTGAAACTTGTGTTCAACTCTTATAACTTAAAACACTGTGGATTCACTCAACCTTTGTGTTGACT
The DNA here is from genome assembly GCA_030686995.1 of Artemisia argyi. Lineage (NCBI taxonomy): Eukaryota > Viridiplantae > Streptophyta > Magnoliopsida > Asterales > Asteraceae > Artemisia > Artemisia argyi. The sequence goes on along the minus strand of CM060700.1, from coordinate 82,280,913 downwards.
TTTAGCATGTTTATCTCAGGTAATTAATGGAGGCAAATCGGGCACAGAGTTGGCAAGGGACCTCTTTATGAACCATGTTTAATAAGATTATCATTCACGTTTAATTGTAAACTGTTTTATGTGTGTAACTTTAAATTTGTCGTGGAACTTCTTTTGGAACTTATTATGTTGAGTATTGAATGATAATCAAACTGTTTTAAAAACGTCTCTTTTGGGTCGTTTTCTATCTTTATGACTGTGATCCGAGAAGTAATACCCCAATTAAGCCTTCCGCTGCATGTTGAGTTTTTGGGGGTGTTACAGATTGGTATCAAAGCCATAATTATAGAGAACCAAGTGTATTTTCAAAACATTGGACTATAATTATGCTCTAAAAATGGACCATTTTAAACCTTGATACCTAGTGCCCTCCGTGCCCACTTTTCACTAACATTTTGCGTTGTAAATTGCTAGCAGTTGATGAATAATTATATGATATCGTGGTTTATTGAATAGTATAATACTAATAACTTATACTTATGGTAATACTTCCTGGGTTATTACAGTACCATGTCTTCAGATTCCTCCCCTATTGTTCCACCATTTGACTCATAAATCGAGGAGGCCACATCCCCCACTACTGTACCAGCGTCACCGGTGGACCCGAACCCCGCATCACCAATGGCTACATCTGGAGAAACTGAACCCTTCGAGGAGGGTGAAGTCGCCTTCACTCCAGTGGTTGCACCAGGCATTTTGACCCCCCATCATTTTCCAGATTCAGACTCAGAGTCTGTTAACCTACCCCCGTCATTTCAACCACCTCCCCAACCTGCGTCAATTCACCAACGTAGAGAAGTTCGACCTCTTCAACTCTATGCACCAGAACCAAATGGACCACCCAACCAAGGGGGCCCTACCTTGATCCACTATGTCCGGAAGCGAGTACGAGCACCAATGGCTCCTATACCCCCACCACTAGCACCACCAACGTCACCTGTATCTCCTATATCACCCTTGCTAATGTTGATGCCATCACCACCCCTATCTCCTAGATGTCCCATACTACCAACCTTTCTACCACCACATACTATCTTTTACCATCAAACTACTACGGTTCCATTACCACCTCCTGCCCGACCACAACGTGCCCACAGTGCTCCGTTACCACTCCGCGAAGGAGCACATTTCTCAATCCCCTCACTATCAGATTCTCATGTTGAGGATGCGGCCGAGGTTGCTCGGGCCAGACCCCGCAGAAGGGTAGATCCTCGACTGTGGTCATTTCTTCCATCATATATCAGTCACTGGAGAGCAGAAGAGGGTAATCCGAGTGCCAATGAACTGGGAGAAAGTTCATCCACTACCACTCCTAGGGTCCTTCCAATCACTGGAGAACCTATTCACCACACTGTTCCTTTGTTAGCGGCTAGACTTGTTCGACATGAGAATCGTATCGACGCGGTCCAGAACTTCGTTGATGATGTCCTTCTCGGGCGTTTCGAGAGCATTGAAGAGGCGGTGGAAAACCTTATGATTGGTCGAGTAGCTATGGAAGAGGTTCTTAACTTGATGAGCACTTAGCTACAAGAAGCTTTAGAGGTTATTACTGGGTTAGAAGGAAGACTCGAGGACAGGAGACAGGAAACACGGGAGCTAAGGGATATTGCTTCAATAATGCAAGATGTGAACGAGCGACAGGCTGATGAGCTCGTTACGGCCAACACCCGCATTCTGACATTTGAGCGTATGGTAGAAGAATCCCAAGCCAGAGATAGGGACAGAGACCGGAGGATGGAGGAGTTGACCGAGATAGTCTGAAACCTTCAGCGCAAATTGGAAGACGCACCAGGCAACTCATAGATTATTTATGTATCATTTATAGCTTGGACATTTTAACTGGCCGCCTGTGGCAATAATAAAAGACCTTGTATTAAGTTGTTTTGTAAACAATTGAACAAGTTATTAAGACACTATTGTTGGTTATGATTGCTATAAATTGATGTTAATTTATGATGCTTTGGTTCATTTTTCATATATTCATATGTGTTGTGACACCCCTATACATCACCATATTACGATACCGAGTCAGTCATTATTAATTTCAGGTTTATTAGGATGGTTTTCGGACACGCCAAGAATTATAAATCCAGTTGTTGTGATTCCATATAGTGGCAGCATCATTATGATTTTTACAAATTTACCTTGTTATTGAATTATTCTAACATGACTTGGTCATTATGTAAATTCTAAACATGTGCTTCTCTTGTGGTATAAATAGAAATATGCCTCGTAGAAGAGCAACAACTGCAACACAAACACCAGCCATGACCCCAGCCGCAATCCAGAAATTGGTTGCTGACAGTGTTGCTGCAGCACTGGAAACTCAAGCAGCTACCATGGCTCGTGCAAGCAGCACCAATAGGCCGAATGGAGAAAGCGAGGTTGCTGTAAGTAGCAAATGCACTTACAAAGATTTCATGGGTTGCAAACCCACTTACTTTAAAGGAACGGAAGGAGTAACTGAGCTCGCTCGCTGGTTTGAGCGTTCTGAGACAGTCTTCATGAGGAGCGGTTGTACTGACGACTGCAAAGTCTCGTTTGCCACGGGAACACTTTTAGAAGATGCTTTGTCCTGGTGGAACTCTACTGCTCAGAATATGGGTATAGAAGAAGCTTACCAAATTTCATGGACTGACTTCAAACAGAAGATGTTGAAGAAGTATTGTCCCCGCACCGAGATAAGGAAGCTAGAGGATGAGTTTGATCGTCTTGTAGTGAAAGGAAATGACCTTAAGACTTATGATCGAAGGTTCCAAGAACTTGCTTTGCTATGTCCAACCAAGGTACCAGACCTTGAGAAGCTGCTGGAAAGGTATGTTGAAGGGTTGCCTAGAAGCATTGAGGGCAATGTCACTGCATCCAAGCCTCAGACATTAGAAGAGACCATCTCAATTGCCCAGAAGTTATTGGAACGAGAGATAAAACGTGGTTAGACCCAAGGAAACAATGATCATAAACGGAAGTTCGATGACAAAAGGACCACTCTCAACAACAACCATCACTCCAACAATAATAGATACAACAACAATTTCAACAACAACCAACACTATCAGCAAAACCGAAACAATCACCACCACCAACAAAATCGCAGGCAGGAAGCTTCCAGAGCCTATGTTGCCACCCCCACTGGAGGAGGTGGGTATGCGGGAAGACAACCTCTGTGCAACCGATGCAAGATGCACCATACCGAACCATGCACCGTTAGGTGCATGAAGTGTCAAAGGATAGGCCATCTGACCAAAGACTGCAAGGCTTCGGGAGCCAATCTACAGCTAGTGGCCATGGTGTGCCATGGATGTGGTGAAAAGGGGCACTACAAGAATCGGTGCCCAAAACAGGAAGCAAACCAAAACAACAATGCTCGTGGGAGAGCTTATGTGCTAGGAGAAAGAAATGCTCAGCAAGACCCTGATGTAGTCACGGGTATGTTCTCACTTAACAATCATCTTGCTAAAGTTTTATTCGATTCTGGAGCTGACAAAAGTTTTATATCTACTTCCTTTGCTTCCCTATTAAACATCATGCCAACCAAACTAAACACCACTTACGAGATTGAACTAGCTGACGGTAAACTAGTTAGCACTACCATCGTCATCCGAGGTTGCACCTTACTCTTACTTGACCAACCTTTTGACATAGACCTCATGCCTATTAAGCTTGGTAGTTTTGACGTTGTCATCGGCATGGATTGGCTCTCTAAGAACCATGCTAGAATCATCTGTGATGAGAAGGTCATTCACATCCCTTTTCAAGGTGAAACCCTAATCATTCGTGGTAAACGAAGTAAGACACGTCTAAGTATCATATTTCATATGAAAACCATGAAGTATATAGTTAAGGGATGTCACGCCTTCTTAGCTCAAGTGACAGAAAAGAAGTCAGAGGAAAGGCGACTTGAAGATGTGCCGATAGTTAAAGGTTTTCCTGAAGTATTTCCGGAGGATTTACCTGGCCTTTCACCCGTTCGTCAAGTGGAATTCCATATTGATTTGGTGCCAGGAGCGGCACCAGTGGCGCGAGCACCTTATAGGTTGGCGCCATCCGAGATGAAAGAATTATCTGATCAATTGCAAGAATTATTAGATAAAGGATTCATTCGACCTCGTTCTTCGCCTTGGGGAGCTCCGGTGTTATTTGTCAAAAAGAAGGACAGATCTCTTAGAATGTGTATTGATTATCGTGAGTTGAACAAACTTACGATAAAGAATCGATACCCATTACCCAGGATCGATGATCTTTTCGATCAACTTCAAGGATCGAGTATTTACTCGAAGATTGATCTGAGGTCAGACTATCACCGACTAAGAGTCAGGGAAGAAGATATCCCTAAGACGGCCTTCAGGATACGATACGGTCACTACGAATTTCAAGTAATGCTATTTGGTTTGACCAACGCACCAGCTGTGTTCATGGACTTGATGAATCGAGTGTACAAGCCTTATTTGGACAAATTCGTAATCGTATTCATTGATGATATTCTCATTTATTCCCGCAACGAAGAGGAGCACGCAGAACATTTGAAAACCATCTTGGAGTTGCTCAAGAAAGAAGAACTGTATGCCAAATTCTCCAAGTGTGATTTCTGGATCCGAACCGTGCAGTTCCTTGGACACGTGATCGATAGCCAAGGTCTTCATGTTGACCCTGCAAAGATCGAAGCTGTTAGGGATTGGGCACCTCCTAAAACCCCTACGGAGATACGCCAATTCCTAGGTCTTGCTGGGTACTATCGCAGATTTATTGAAGGTTTCTCCAAAATCGCTAAACCTTTAACAGAATTAACACAGAAGAAGAAGAAGTTTGACTGGGGGGAAAAACAAGAGACAACCTTTCAGCTCTTGAAACAGAAGCTTTATGAAGCACCAATTTTGGCATTACCAGAAGGGAGTAAAGATTTTGTTGTGTATTGCGATGCATCATGCCAAGGTTTTGGTGCTGTGTTGATGCAACGGAGCAAAGTTATTGCATATGCGTCCCAGAAACTCAAGACTCACGAAGAGAACTACACCACCCATGATCTGGAGTTAGGAGCAGTGGTTTTTGCTCTTAAGCTATGGAGACACTATCTATATGGCACCAAGTGCATAGTATTCACAGATCATAAGAGTCTTCAGCACATCCTTGACCAGAAGGAGTTAAACATGAGGCAACGACGGTGGTTAGAGCTGCTCAGTGACTATGATTGCGAGATTCGCTATCATCCTGGAAAGGCAAATGTTGTGGCAGATGCCTTGAGTAGAAAGGAGCGAATTCCACCTCTTAGAGTTAGATATCTGAGGATGACAATCAAATCACCACTCCCATAAAAAATCCTTGAGGCTCAGGCCGAAGCCCTCAAGGAACAGAACAGACCAAGCGAGAAAATCTATGGTATGCCAGAGAGTGATAATGGTTTCGTAAAGAGATCGGATGGAATGTTGTGTTTCCAAGACAGAAGTTGGATCCCACTCTATGGAGGGATACGTGATCTCATTATGCATGAGTCTCACAAGTCCAAGTATTCCATTCATCCAGGTTCAGATAAGATGTACCAGGACCTCAAGAAACACTACTGGTGGCCAAACATGAAGGCAGATATAGCCGAGTATGTCGGAAAGTGTTTGACATGTTCTAGGGTCAAAGCCGAATACCAAAAGCCATCCGGTTTACTGACACAACCAGAGATCCCAGAGTGGAAATGGGAGAGGATAACCATGGACTTCATTACGAAGCTATCTAGGACATCAAGTGGGTTCGACACCATCTGGGTCATCGTTGATCGTCTTACCAAATCCGCGCTTTTCTTGCCAATAAAGGAAACCGACGAGATGAGTACTCTTGCGCGATTATATTTGAAAGAAATAGTCTCACGGCATGGAGTACCAATTTCCATTATCTCAGACCGGGATAGCCGTTTCACATCAAATTTTTGGCAGTCATTGCAGAAGGCATTGGGTACCCGATTAGATATGAGTACTGCGTATCACTCGCAGACCGACGGTCAAAGTGAGAGGACTATCCAAACCTTGGAATACATGCTTCGAGCATGTGTGATCGACATTGGTAAAGGTTGGGATAGACACTTGCCGTTAGCAGAGTTCTCATACAACAATAGTTATCATGCTAGCATTAAGGCGGCGCCGTTTGAAGCACTTTATGGTCGGAAATGCCGGTCACCTATCTGTTGGGCAGAAGTTGGAGATGCACAAATAACAGGACCCGAAATTATTCAAGAAGCCATCGACAAAATTGTACAAATCAAGCAACGTCTTCATGCAGCCCGAGACCGACAAAAGAGTTATGCCGATGTGAGACGAAAGCCCATGGAGTTCCAAGTTGGAGATAGGGTCATGTTGAAAGTATCTCCTTGGAAAGGAATGGTTCGATTCGGAAAACATGGGAAGCTAAACCCCAGGTACATTGGGCCATTCAAGATCGTAGAAAGGATTGGCCCAGTGGCGTATAAACTGGAACTTCCCGAAGAACTCGATAAAGTACACAATACCTTTCACGTATCGAATTTGAAGAAGTGCTTATTAGACGAATCTCTTGTTATCCCACTAAAAGAAATCCGGCTTGATGAGAAGCTCAATTTCGTAGAAGAGCCGGTAGAAATCATGGATAGGGACGTCAAACAGTTGAAGCAAAGTCGTATTCCAATCGTCAAAGTTAGATGGAACTCTAAAAGAGGACCAGAGTACACCTGGGAGCGTGAAGATAAAATACGTACTAAATACCCACACCTATTTCCCGAGACAACCCAACCAACTACCACAAATTAGAATTCCAGGAGGAATTCTGTTTAAGGGGTAGGTACTGTAATACCTCGTAATTTACCCAGTTATTAAATAACGTTAGACCCGAAATAAATTCAATTTCAAGTTGATTAACCATTTTCATGAGTATATTTTTTTTCTCGTACAAACTATATCTATGTGACGCGATTCACATTTAAATTGGAACGGGCTCATACGCATACCACAATAAAATTACCAACCCAAATAATTAATTTATGAATATATTGAGTCTCATTGCTCAACCCAACACGCTCTAAATTAATTTAGCTCTTAGCCGCTCACTAACAAACCAAACGAACACTTTATTTATTTAAACTCGACCACCCAATAAACCATAAAAAATAAGACCATTATAGTTATTTTAGAATACTACCGACATACGAATATTATTAAACTATACAAATAGAAGAATATAAATATCTTCCACTATGCGCTTGGGCCACCTCAAACAAAAGCCTTGAATGTTACAGGGACAAATGTCTATTCAACAATTCACCATTCCTTTTTCAATTTCCCCCGGATTGTATGCTGAGCACTTGACCATATTAATTGGTGGCATTAAATCTCTACATGCTAGCACTATGCATAGGTTTGTCTTGGCTCATATTCTTTTTGCCATAAATAGCACACCTCCATCAGTATCATGAACCAAAGAATTTAAAAGCAAAACCAATACTACCTTGTGATACAAATACGATACGAGAGAAAGGCAAAAGGACCACGTTTCAAATGAGTCTCTGAGCCTTGCTAGTTCTAGTCCGTAAAGGGTTGGAAAGCTTGGAAGCTTGGGAAGTCTTGACTTATATCTCGTTCACCTCTCGCTCACGTTCCACCTTGTTTACTCATCTCCCTTTTAGTGAGGTAAATCTCTTCCCTCAAGTTTCATAGTACGATGACATTCATAACCATTTCATTTACCTTCATTACAACTATATAACTAAGTAATATATACTACTATTATTATACGTATCATAGAGGTCACTTGAAACAATCTTAACGTATCGCGATCTTGTGTGGCAAATTTAAAGAACTAACAAATGACCAAGTAAAAACCATTCAGCAAGCTCTCGAAGCTTGGCAAACTGTAAGCATGCATGCAACTAAAATCCTTTTCGTGCCACATTTCCTGCTGTTTCTATATATTGCATGAGAAAATGAAAAACCAGGTACTATATACATGTGCATGCACCACGTACAGAGAATAAGCCACTAGTAGAAACATGAGATTAGAACTAGAAATGTACACAGTAGGCATGCAACTTAAAAACCCACTTCGTACCACATTTACTTTCTACTTCTGTATCATGCATAAGAAAGAAGCCCAAGTCTTGTAACCACGTACACATGACATGCCCTAGTAATACATGAGACAAAAACAATGCTAGGCTATATACATATACACGTACAACTACAGCAAACAGTAACATGCATACTCATCCAACTGAATTCATTTGCTTCCATTGTTTCTGTGATGAAAATGCTATGTTTATATATATACATATACGCGTACAAGTTACAGGAGTTTATTCCTTTTGGAAGAGACGAGACCTAGTGCTAGAAGTAATAACAAAAGCCTCGCTTACTACCGTTCTCATACATTACCTATAACCATTCCATCACTATATAGACAGACCGTATCACCTTCGTGTGCCAAGAGTCATAACCACTATCAAAAATAAAACTCGTGCTTAATATGTGGTGGTCGACCCAGTGAAACAACTTACAAAACCTATCGATATGCTGTTCCCTTTTTCACCCAGAACACTGCCACTCTTGCAACTACATCGATCACCAGAGTAGTTTACGTGAGCATGGGTTCGCGAAACAAATTGTATACAAACTGAGGGTACCATGTCACCCACCATTTCATGCAAGTTTAGTAACTGAATAACGAATATGATACTACAACTTGAAACCCATGTAAACCGGGATATGCTAGTACAATAGTTCACCTGACAACCCATTTACCCTACACTTTATAGAAATGAAAATGAATAGAACATGAATTTTGGCTCTTGTGAAACAACGGGTCGACAAACAAGCCAAATCGAGGGCCACCTTGTGTCCCCTTGACACCCTCCTGACAGTCACAGAAAGTTTGTTTGGGCTAATTGAATGTATGGACAAGTATGGTTGAGAAGTAAGAGTATATATATATATATATATATATATATATATATATATATATATATATATATATATATATATATATATATATATATATATATATATATATATATATAGACATGCATGCATGGCAAGCCGATTTGTAGAAAAGCACCACCAAGTTGATTGGTTATATAAGTAGATAATTGCATGATATAACACAACAAATGGCTAGCGCAGATGGTTGGGACGTCTGCTGTTAAGACTGAGGTCGGGGGTTCGAGCCCTATCTTAGTCTTGGCCATTATTATTTTTATTTATTTCTTTCTTTTCTTTTCGGTTGTCGTTTTATCTAAATTAGGTTGTTAAACAAATTATCATATTTAGTGAATATTAATAAAGGATATAAAATTTTACGTTGGACTAAAAATAATAACTTATAAACTTTGAATGTGACATTTATAACGTAAGAATTCCTTAGGTAACCTTATAAAAATCTCGATATTTTCATTACAAACTCCTTTCATAAAATGTTTATAAAAATTTAAATTCGATATATAAGTCCCACATTTTTATAATATAAATAACGACATTATAACCAAGTAACTTAATATAAATGAAAATATTTTAATATCTTATCTAAATTAAACGGTTAGTAATTATCATTGATTTTGGAAATTAATAATTAACGACTCTAGTATAAACTACGTAATGTTAAGAAACAATTACACACATACAAGTTAAATAAATATATAACTATATATTTTTACCGTAAATAATTGACATACAAGTTACGTCGATACGAATATTTTAAAACATTGTCCTTTGGAACATAAAAGTCTTAATTCATTAACCGTCTAAATTAAAGGTTGCCATATTAATTCAGGTCGCGTATCCTGAGCCGTTCTTTTCCACACTTGCTATTTCTATATCTGGATCACTGTACTACCAAGGTGAGTTCATAGTCCCACTTTTTAAACGTTTTACAAATCCCGTGGGAGATACATGCTCTAAACATGAACACAAGTATTTTCTGTATGATATCCTGATTGTTATTGCTTAAGTTACCTACTATTGCCACCGAAAGTCCCTTAAATCATGAACCATTAATCACTTGCGAGTGAACGCGAATTTAGTGAATAGATCTATTGGCAGTTGATGCCCCATTTGAGTTGCTGGATAAGCAGCCAAATGCACTATATTTGAATTAAATAGGAGGACGGCAACCTCCTGCACGAGGGCATTCGTACTAACGTTATCCCTATAATGTAGTACTTAACGTCATTATTAAATGATGTCACCAGTTAAGGCTTGCGTGTCATGAAGCTTAAGGCAATATACATTTACAATACTGCGGTATTGATGTTTTTACTTTAATTGTATTCTATACAGTTAACCACTTGAAACTTGTGTTCAACTCTTATAACTTAAAACACTGTGGATTCACTCAACCTTTGTGTTGACTTTTAGCATGTTTATCTCAGGTAATTAATGGAGGCAAATCGGGCACAGAGTTGGCAAGGGACCCTCTTTATGAACCATGTTTAATAAGATTATCATTCACGTTTAATCGTAAACTGTTTTATGTGTGTAACTTTAAATTTGTCGTGGAACTTCTTTTGGAACTTATTATGTTGAGTATTGAATGATAATCAAACTGTTTTAAAAACGTCTCTTTTGGGTCGTTTTCTATCTTTATGACTGTGATCGCAGAAGTAATACCCCAATTAAGCCTTCCGCTGCATGTTGAGTTTTTGGGGGTGTTACATTTTACTCATATTTGTTGCACACAATGTGTTTGATAAAATGTTTAGCTTAGATTTTTAGTCTTAAAATCGAGTTAAATGCATTAATTTTTGTACAACAATGCACCTTTAGTCATTTTATTAATGTAAGATTTCAAAAAGTTTTGTTTTTTGTTGTTTTTTTTAAACTGATGAACCATATTAACTGATGAACCTTATTAACTGATTTTTAAAAAAGACATTTTGTTCATCAGTTACTTTGGCTGAACCATATTAACTGATGAACCTATTAACTGATTTTTAAAAAAGACATATCGCGCGTTAAAGATGACGTCTTAGTTATATTTAGTGCAAATAAAGTGTTTGATAAAATGTCTAAAAGAGATTTTTCATATAAAAACACATTTAAATGCACTAATTGGTCAAGTTATTTTCAATTTAACAAAACTGTGGAAAACTAGAAGGGGTGTTGAATAGTTTACCACTTTTTAACATGATTATCCTTTAAAACTTTACGTTTATTTAAAGATGCAAGTACAACTTTACATGTTTAATTCTTTGAAAAGCTTTACATGTGAATAACGATTCTAACTTTACTTGTTTCATTCTTTGAAAAGCTTTACGTGTGATTAACAATCCTAACTTTACTTGTTTAGTTTTTGAAAAGCTTTATGTTTGTTTAAAGATATAAACACAACTTTACTTGTTTAATTCTTTGAAAAGCTTTATGTGTGATTAGCAATTCTCACTAAAGACAATATGTAATGAGCAAAGATAAAGAAAGAAACGATCAAACCACAACACGATTGTTTATCGTGGTTCGGCTACAAGGACTCTTTTTCCTTACCCTACATCCACGCCCCGAGTTTCCAACTCGAGAGTTATAAGCACTAATCAACAAGCTCCTTTCCCGGTGGAGAAACCTTTACAACGACGCTTACACTTTTACCGACACTTTGCTAGATGTCGAGTTCTTTTACACGGGTACAACCACTCCTATCGTCGCTTACACTTTTACCGACACTAAGCTAGATGTCGAGTTCTTTACCAAGGGTACAACCACTCCCGTTAGTTCTTTTACAAGGGTACAACAACTCCCGACACACTATGTATTTTGAGGCCTAAAATACTAACCGATCACTTCTATACAAGATACACATGAAGTATAAACTACCAAACTCTATACATAACAAATCTAACAAGTCTTGCAACTTAGAGTTGAAACTTGTAACTTCTTAGATGAATATGTGAACTCCTTTGCTACATAAGAGAATCACACAAGTTAGTAGCTACTGAGTATAATGAGAGAATATGTGTAAAATATGACTCTAAGTGATGACTCAAAACTAACAAGTAGCTTGGTACTTATAGCAAAACATTCTGCAGGTCTGGCGGATACGGAGGAACCCTCAGATGGGTTCCGCCCGTGTACCCCCAGGGTTCCGTCAGGGCTGCAGTTGGTTTTGCAATAAATCTTCCAAACCAAATAAGGTCACATCATATAAATACTAGTCAAACACAAACTTGCACAAGAAAACTTATGGTTAGTCAAACACACTTTTTTTCTTCATAAATGTATAATGACAAACTTATCATAAATGTGATGTGATATTTCTATTTAAAGAAATAAATGTGATGTGACAAGACTCTTTCTAATTTAAGAAATAAAAACAATGTTTTGTTTAAAAGGAAATGTAAACCTTAGTTTAAACAAGACTTAAACACTTAAAGTGATGATTTACTTTTAGCTAAAGTTCATACTTTGTCATTAACAAAACTTAGCAAAGATCGTAAAATATAAATAACGTTTTTAGGCGATATTTGTATTAACAATCTCCCCCTTATTGTTGATGACAAAACATAAACTTTATTTATAAGTAAGTCACTAGTTTTAGTGTTAAGTCTTATAAAGTTAGTATAAAAACTTGTTTTTGCTAAGATGATGTGATATGCAAAAAAGATTTTGAAACAAGTTTATATATAAATTCTCCCCCTTTTTGTCGAAACAAAAAGAAGAGTAGCGAAGCGGAAGTATGCACTTGCTCCCCCTTGGACGATACTCCCCCTAAATGGAGTGCCAAGAGAGGAGACATGGATTTTGACCCTACAAAACCAAATGTTAGTTGCCATACAAGACAAGTCATGAAAGCATTTCATGTCTAGAACACAACTAAGAGTTGTGAAGTGGAATATTACTCCCCTAAATGGAGTATCAAGGAAGGAAAACATGGATAATAATCCTACAAAAAGAAAGGTTAGTTTCTAAAACACAAGATATATGTATGCTACCATAGCAAGGTATAGTTTACTCATTATACCTAAATGGTCAACCTTGTAGTAGAATGAAATTCATTTCATGTAAAAATTTTGACTCTTAGAAAGTCAAATACAAGAAATTAGGATGACATCATCCTACTTCTTAAAAATAAAGAAAAACTAAAAATAAACTAAGAACATAAAAAGCTACAAGGAAATCATCATTTTCCTTAATGAGAAACATTTTCCAAAAACAAGGCTAAGGTTTTTTAAGGATGAAAATGTATGTTGGAGGTTGTAGCGGGCTTTATTTTGAAGGTTGAAAGGATGACACGGTTTTGGTTTGTTGGTTTAAATGGGAAACATTTTCCAAAAGAAACAGTTTTGTTTCATTTTGGAGACTTTAAGGTTGAGGTGTGTGAGACAAGGATTGTAGACGATCCAAAATGTGGTTTAGTATAAACCTCATTTCTTCGGATAGCTCGCGAATTTCCCTTCGACACCCTTCACTAATGTGAGCGGTTCTTTCGCAATGATTGCAATCATGGCGGAGAAAGTTTGGTGGAAGAGTGGTTTGATTTGTTGGTGGTGGATGGTTTGAACTTGAAGGAGCAAAGGTAGATGTTGAGAGGTGTTTTTGCTTCCTTCATTAGTTGAGTGTAGTGTTGTTTGTAAAACCATAATATGGTTGATTTGAGAGTCAACCATACATTTGAAGGCATGAAGGTGGTTTAAATGAGTGTCAATCTCATCATTAAGGTTTGGAGGTTTTTCCCATATGGATGCTTCTATTTTCTTATAAGAAGAAAGTAGAGATTCAAATTGTTGGGAATGTTCTTGTGGTGATGGTTTTTGTTGTTGTGGTTGTTGGTTTTGAACAAAATGGCGAAAGCTTGGTTCGCCGGAAGAATTACCATGAAGGTCTTTGTAAATTGGGTGAAACACAAATGATTGTGAGTGTGTATGACCTTGATCATTTGAAAAAATTGATGGTCTAGCATAACGGTAAGCCAACCGTTCTACCAATGATGGTTGATGGGGTTCATCATCTAGTTGCTCACTAGGTTGTTGTTGGGTTTCCATTTGACAATGGTGTCAAAGAGTGACAAGGATGGTGGACTTGATAATTTGGGTGATAAGTCTTCTAATGTTTCCAAATAGGGTAGTGGTGATGTTGGCGGTGTATGGAAAAGTTCCATTGGCGTAAGTGTTGGTGATTGAGGTGATGGAGTTTTTGATGGTTGAGCTTGTTGAGAAGGTGATGTTGAGTCACTTGAAGGTCTAGTTGGTGGAGGAATGGTGGCTATGTTGGTGTTGCATTGTGTTGGAGAGGGTGTTGGAGTAGCAAGATTAAGTAAATCTTGAATGGTGATCACATTGGTATTGCAATGTGTTGAGGATGGTGTTGAGGTAGTGAGGTTAAGGAAATCTTGGATAGGTGATGAGATGTTAAGTGAAGCATCACTTGAAGATGATGAGCTTGACTTGACGGTTTTGTTGAAGCAACAAGGTTTAACACTAATCCTAGTGGTTTTTGAGAAGGATTTTGATGACTCGGATGAGGTGTTGGATTTAGTCATTTCAAAGGTGTGGGTTTGATGTTTTGAGAGAAGAAATTATGATGGTGATGGTGTGATTTGAATTGTTGCAAAACTTTCAAATTTATAGGATGAAAAGATGTTAAAATGGGTGTTTGGATTTGATGTTCTACCATTCAAATATTGAGGTTTCAAATGATTTTCATGAACATGTCACATCATTTGATGTCAATCCAATGGAATAGGGTGGAGTGAAAGACCAACATATGCACTCAATGCTTTGTGATCATGGGATGTGATTTGGTTGAAAATGTTTCAATGGTTTGAAGGATCCTTTAAAAGGGTTCCTTGGGTTAGTTATGTTTGAATTTGAATTTTTGGAGGGAAGTGACTTCCTAATTGTTTTAGTGAGTGAGAGTTGTCCTAATATGGTTATTGGAGTTAATGGAAGATGTTTCTCACTTAGGATAATGGTTTGACACTTTACAAGTTTTGAACTTAAGAAAAATGACAAAAATTTTCTGCAGGTGACTGGCGGAACCCTCGCGATACACACGCGGAACCCTGTTTTGGGTTCCGTCTGGTCCGTTGGGCCATTTCTGGGTTGCCTAGAAATTACACTAGCGGAACCCAATCTAGGGTGCCGCCAGATCCGCCAGACCTGAAAAAGTACACAGTCTGCGATTTTGACCCGCGAGATGATTTTCAAATTTTTTGAAAACTCCTAAAATCAAAAATATAATGCATATCTGGTTAGGCAATGCAAAAAATGGACATGTAAACATTCATATCATATGACTTTGACCGGGGGTTAGTGATTTTCACTAAACTTAGTGAAATTGACCATACGTATAAAAATTGACAAACACCTCAAATATTGTCATTATGCATACAAGCTCATACAAACATAATCCGACAAACGTAATAAAGCATGAACGTGAAAAACAATACAAATCACATAGTTTAACACATGCAAGATTCTAAAACCTTCATAAGTCAAACACTCTTTAATCACGCTTCTCACAACCGGTCTATCTTCTTATTGAGCTTGCTTAGGTACCTTCCAAAGCACTTGAAAATTCCTTTGGTTTGCTTAAACTCTTCGGATGCATTGTCAATGACGGGGAGTTCTTGAAGGTATTCTAAAGGAGGTAACTTATAGTTAGGAAGTTTATCGTCCTCGCTCATGTGGAATGATGATGATGATGGTGTAGGTGAGCGAGTACGTTTACCCTTACCTTTGAAAACTCGTTTATCACTTAGAGGAACGAAGATGTGAGGAACGAGAGAATAGTCAAGGCACATTCCATTATCGTTAGGAGGAATGGGTGAGATTGCTCTAAAGAGGCGAGTAAGAAGCATTCCATAAGGAAGAGCGGTTGTTCCAACTAAGGGTATGTCGGCCATTCTTTTGGCTAGGTAGTAGGCTAAGTTAAAGGGTTGACCGGTGGAAATGCTATAGAGCATGTAGCAAAGGCATGTGTTGACATGATCTCTATTTCCTATGGTACTTATGACGTTAGCTCTAAGAATTTCTTCCCACTTCTTAAATTGTGGTTTAAGCTCATTGGGCTCCATACCAAAAGGATCCTTATCCACATCATTCCCCGAACGATTCTTCCTAGTGGTAGAGGTTCTAACGAAGAGATGTTCTTTAATTGTTTCCTTACTAGCAAGAGGGTTGTTGTATGGATGAAAACGCTCAATAGAATCAAGACTTGAAATGGGCCACTTATCCGTGTAGAGACAAGTACCCGTATTTGGGACACCAAGAATGATAGCTAAGTCTTTTAAATCTATGAAATTTGGTATTTGATTGGTTGTGAAGTTTAATGACATCTTACCAAAATCATTTGTGGAAAGGTTTACGGTTGCATAGAATTCTAAGATGAACCTAGGACAAATTGGCTCATCGATATCAAGGAGACAATCAAAGTTGATTGCGGCAAAGCTTTGGGGAATAGATGTTCCTTCTAGAAAGGATGGATCAATGGTTCTACCTTCGTGAACATAGCGTTTTTCTAATGCCTTAAAGGTTTCTACTTGAACTTTGTTGAGACCTTTGGTCCTATGGTGTTTGGGCAAGTACTTAAGGGTTTCCTTGTGATCGGAGAAATTTGCGGGAGGCATGTTGATTCCTAGAAAACACAAAATTATATGTTAACGACTTTTAACAATGTGGATGTTCTAATGTGTTCCTATATGCAAACAATGTTAAGACTTTGTTATCTTGACTCATTTTGATGCCCAAATTGTTTTGTTATGTAAGTTTTGTTATAAAAACAAAAGATAACCAAAACTCTCCTAATTGAATGTGTCTTCGATTGAATGTACCCGAAAATACATATTAGTTATGTATCCCCTTTAGCATTCAAGAGACAATATGCAAGTGATGTTTCAATGATGTTTTTCATTTGTTTTAACAATGTGGAGAAGAGTTATGTTCTAGTTGTGGATTGCAATTTTTGAAAGACAATGCACTTGGTGTGTTTGGCAAATCAAAATAACAACAAAAAGGATACAACACTTAACTAATGGAAGGCATGATTGGTTAGCAACCAAGTTTTTCATGAATCAAAAAGTTCTATGCATAAACCCTAAGATTCTAGTTAATGAATGTAAATGAGAATGCTATACTTGAATCAAAAATGCAATTATGATTAGAACACTTACAAAGTTGATTGTATTTAAAGAGGTTAGATTGAAAGCCCTAAATTTCGTATGGTTATGTGTTTTTGAGAGGGTGATGGCTGTTTGAAAAGTGAATGATTAAGTTAAGAGGGTGTTTGGTTTTGAAATTAAAAATAAAACATCCTGCAGATTTGGCGGACCAGGCGGAACCAAAGGGAGGGTTCCGCCCGTATGGTCTGAAGGTTCCGCGGGTATTGCAGGAAAAAATCAAAAGGGATTGTCTTGATTTTTGTAGTTTTATCCTAATGTTCAAAACTAAGGTTTTAGGTCTTATGAGTCTTTGACTAAGCCTAGGGATGATGAATGCTTCTCATTCAAGAGGTTTTGTGAAAACGTTGATAGAATGGTTAACGTATAAGACTTTCTTAGTTAAGACGTTCCTCAATGAACATTTTTACCAAGGCGATGATGATGGATCACAATATGTCAATATAGAACATAATGGATTGAATTGTCGCTGAAGTCGATGATTCCTTTGTTGAAGGGATAACAATGTTGATAAAAGAATTCCGTTGTTAACATGAATTTGCTTGTTCAAGCGGAGCTTGTTGATGTGCTTCTCCATCCGATACTAATTTGAGAACCTTACGCGTTTTGGAGAATCATTGGGTAAGTAAGTATAAAAGTGCAAGTACCACTTGGACTTTTCTTATCAAATTATTACCGACATAATTCCATTTGGCATACACTATGGTTTCTATTCCCGTTCTTTTGGGATACCATAATCCTAGTTGTGTAGTACCTTATGATGAATCCAAACAAGCTCTTTCGAGAGAGTTGTTTAGGATCTTCTCTAAAAAGAACGAGCACATAGACAAGCACTAAACATAATGTTGGATCTAATTGTTATGAGAACAAGTAGTCTTCCGAACATTTCTCTACGTTTAGTTTTACCTACGGATTTGCTAATCGCAATCTTGACAAATCATCAATAACTTAACCATTGAGAACAAGAGAATAACTAGGAATGTCTTTAAGTTAAAATCCCTTGCTTTTGGAGCTTGCTTTTATTATCAAACTATAATCACTTGATTACTTTTGAAAAATCTATTTTGTTTCACTAGTTGTTTTACTCTAAATTCCAAAAATTGTTTTTGTTGAATTTGTTTAGACACAACTATGACTTATAAATCAAGTTTTATAACTTATGTCAATTTTTCTTGATTCAATGTTTGACTCAAGGTGAGAAGATGTTATTTTGTACTTTTATCCTTAATGTTTTACACAACATACTTGTCTTGCCATCATTGGACTTTCAACTAAGTCATCATCTACCAAAGATGATATCTTAGAAGGAGGAGACCACTCGTTAAATGTTATATTCAACGACTCCTCGACTCTTTGGGTTTCCTTACTTAAGACACAATGAACTTTATTTGTTTTGAAAAAGTCCAAGAGGTACAACATCATAAGACTAAGTGTCACATTTGATGTGTAAATCCTAGATGTTGAAAAATCATTTTCTTTCACACATCCTAATGTATGCTAATGTGTTTTATTTTACCTTGTATATTTTATGTGAAATTATCATAAAGGAGTGATTGAAGTAAAACACAATTTAAGACCCAAAGTATGGTGTTTAAGAATGTTGTTTTACAAAGGTTTGTTTTGCAATTATCACAAAAGTGTTAGACATTTTAACACTTAGGAAATTCTTAGTTAGCTCACTTGTAAGCAAGAGTTGAGTGAGACTCACTCAAGAGTTTCTCATGTTTATCTCTTGACGATTAAAGAACCGAAACACCTTATATCTCCTACTAGTACTAATGACGAAATTCCTTGTCATAGAGAATCTAATCATTGTTATTACTGATAGCATGTAAACACTTTAGAATACTACTAATAATACATACTACAACACATAATGCTAGAAACAAGAGACAATCAAAGTCAAGTTGAAGTAATGCGTACCTTTTAAATTGCATAGAGATGCTATCAAGAGAATAAACACAAAGCGTAAAATATTGGTTTGACGACACGCTTGGAAACTCAATTACTCATGTATCCAAGAAGGTTAGATAATCATATAAAAGCATAGAGCATGATAATCTTAATCCTTTTATCATGAGTTTCTATTTGAGATTGAATTATCTCTAAATCTCTCTTCTAGGTTTAACAAATTTTACTTGCTTTGTTTTACTAGTTGATGGTGCTTTTGAGTTAAATCCTAATCCGGTTTTATCTTCAAACAACCTTTGACTCCTCAACAATCTTTCAAGAGATTTTGAGCTTTCATCAAATTTAGCTAACATTTTTCCTTTCTCATTTTGCTTTTTAGTCTCATGTTTGTAATCTAGACATAATTTACATTCTAGATCAATTTCAACATTACTCTCAAGTCTAGACATTTTATCTTCTAACAAGATTTCCTTTTCAAAGTTATTCACAAAAGATTTTGAAGACTCATTGTAAAAGATAGTTTTTAGGTTCATGTTACCTAAAAGTTTAGACTCATTTTCTAATTTAGAAAATTCTAAGATAAATGTGTCAAAGCAAAAATGTTTGGTTTCAACATGTACCTTGCTTGTTGTATCAATAAATTTACAATCACCCACTGGATCATTGTCTTCGTCTACATCTGTTTCATTCCATGATTCGCAAGCAAGTTCATCAAGACACACGTACTCATCTTCACTTGTACCTTCATTTAAAACATTTAAACTAGTAGTACATGTATTAACTTCTACTAAGCGTCTATCAATTAGTTTTTCCAAAACTTCTAATTCATATGTAAGATCAAATTGATCATCTTTGACTTGACATATTCCTTGATGAGAGTTGATTATATTTTTCCAAATATCATTAGCCGTTTGACAAAAATACATTCTTTCATATTTGGTACTTGATAAAGCTCTATAAATCATTATCTTAGCTTTAGTATTTTTATCAAGTTTAGAATAGTCAACTTGATTTTCAAAACTTGTTTTCTTTGGTTTGAAATCACCAAAAGAAATAATATGCCAAAGATCTTGATCAATTGATTTTACATAGTTTTTAAATATACTTTTCCATTCAAGGAAGTTTTCTTTTTCAAATAGCGGTTGGTTTTGAATAGGTTGCCCTTCTTTGAGATTTTCAAAATCCATGGATCGATCCAAGTTTTAAAATACATTCTATTTTAAATATCTTGAGTAACGTAGCTCCTGATGCCAATTGTGGAAAACTAGAAGGGGGGCTGAATAGTTTACCGCTTTTTAACTTGATTATCCATTAAAACTTTACGTTTATTTAAAGATGTAAGTACAACTTTACATGTTTAATTCTTTGAAAAGCTTTACATGTGAATAACGATTCTAACTTTACTTGTTTCATTCTTTGAAAAGCTTTACGTGTGATTAACAATCCTAACTTTACTTGTTTAGTTCTTTGAAAAGCTTTACGTTTGTTTAAAGATATAAACACAACTTTACTTGTTTAATTCTTTGAAAAGCTTTACGTGTGATTAGCAATTCTTACTAAAGACAATATGTAATGAGCAAAGATAAAGAAAGAAACGATCAAACCACAACACGATTGTTTATCGTGGTTCGGCTACAAGGACTCTTTTTCCTTGCCCTACATCTACGCCCCTAGTTTCCAACTCGAGAGTTATAAGCACTAATCAACAAGCTCCTTTCCCGGTGGAGAAACCTTTACAACGTCACTTACACTTTTACCGACACTAAGCTAGATGTCGAGTTCTTTACCAAGGGTACAACCACTCCCGTTAGTTCTTTTACAAGGGTACAACAACTCCCGACACACTATGTATTTTGAGGCCTAAAATACTAACCAATCACTTCTATACAAGATACACATGGAGTATAAACTACCAAAGTATATACATAACAAATCTAACAAGTCTTGCAACTTAGAGTTGAAACTTGTAACTTCTTAGATGAATATGTGAACTCCTTTGCTACATAAGAGAATCACACAAGTTAGTAGCTACTGAGTATAATGAGAGAATATGTGTAAAATATGACTCTAAGTGATGACTCAAAACTAACAAGTGGCTTGGTACTTATAGCAAAACATTCTGCAGGTCTGGCGGATACGGCGGAACCCTCAGATGGGTTCCGCCCGTGTACCCCCAGGGTTCCGTCAGGGCTCCAGTTGGTTTTGCAATAAATCTTCCAAACCAAACAAGGTCACATCACATAAATACTAGTCAAACACAAACTTGCACAAGAAAACTTATGGTTAGTCAAACACACTTTCTTTCCATAAATGTATAATGAAAAACTTACCATAAATGTGATGTGATATTTCTATTTAAAGAAATAAATGTGATGTGACAAGACTCTTTCTAATTTAAGAAATAAAAACAATGTTTTGTTTGAAAGGAAATGTAAACCTTAGTTTAAACAAGACTTAAACACTTAAAGTGATGATTTACTCTTAGCTAAAGTTCAAACTTTGTCATTAACAAAACTTAGCAAAGATCGTAAAATATAAATAACGTTTTTAGGCGATATTTGTATTAACAAAAACTATCAGTTTGTTTTGTTAAATAGAATTGATGAACCCAAACATTTGATCAAATTGATGAACCTGAAAAAATTGATGAACCTGAAATTTGATGAACCTGAAAAGAACTGTGATCAATTTGATGAACCCAAACATTTGATCAAATTTGATGAACCTGAAATGAACTGTGATCAATTTGATGAACCCAAACATTTGATCAAATTTGATGAACTTGAAATTTGATGAAACTGAAAAAATTGATGAACCTAAACATTTAATCAAATTTGATGAACCTGAAATTGATGAATTTCAAAAAATTGATGAACCTGAATTTGATAAACCAAAGTAACTGATGAACAAAATGTCTTTTTTGAAAATCAGTTAATAAGGTTCATCAGTTAATATGGTTCATCAGTTAAAAAAAAAAAAACTTTTTGAATCTTACATTAATAAAATGACTAAAGGTGCATTGTTGTACAAAAATTAGTGCATTTAACTCGATTTTAAAACTAAAAATCTAAGCTAAATATTTCATCAAACACGTTTTGTGCAACAAATATGAGTAATACGTCATCTTTAACATACGATATCTCACTCATATCATATTGGATTTGAGTGATTCAAATTTCTGGGTAAAGAGTGAACCAAAATCTACGACTTTCATGTTTTAAAATTTTCACGATTCGGTATTTATGATGGTACAAAATAAGGTCGAAAATGCCCAAAAATTCAAGAAAATTAATACCCATTTCATATGTAAAAAAAGAGTTTTGAAATTTTTATCGAATTAAAGAGGATTAAATTTTAAAAATTATGGTGAAATCGGTTTTTTCTAAAAGTTTGTCGTTTAAGAGATATGAGCGTTTGAAATTTGAGGTGAAAAAAGAAAAAATGAGTAATTTTACTATTTTGCCTCTATCCAGATTTTTTAAATAAAATAAATGAGAGACACGTGACGTCACCAAATTTCTTATTATGCTTTGCAAAGTTCGGATACGGATCGCTTGTCTTACTCGAAAATCATAAAAAGGGGAAGTCAATAGTAAAAGAAAAGAAAATGTAAAAGGGGTTAGAGAGAGAGAGCGGTGAGAATCGTGAAACCATCATCATCTTCCTTCCTTGTTCACATCTCATTCATTTCATCATATTTTTCATTCATATACCCACACCATCTTAAATCTCGTGTCCTTATTTATTCATCAAACACATCTTATTCATATTATTATTATTTTTTTGTTTTTCTTAAAAAAAGAAAAGAATAATAAAAATAAAACTATAATTATATTCAAATTCAAAGAGAAGTAGGGATTTTGGATTTGAGATTTGTGAAAGAATTGTTATAATTAATGGGTTTGGAAGAGGCAGAAGAAGGTGGAGGTGGAGGAAAAGTATCGTGTTCGATTTGTCTGGATGATGTTACCGATTTCGGAGATCGCGCTTGGGCTAAGCTCCAATGCTCTCATCAATTCCATCTCGGTCCGTTTTTTAAAAATTATTCATCTAATTGTTTGCATATTCAATTCCGTTCAACCATTCGTTTGATTTGCACTTATTCCATTGCTTAATAGTTTAATTATCTTAATTAAGCAGACTTTATTGTTAGGTTTTCGCTCAAAGTTTTTCATCAATATACTTCTTCTAGCGGATAAACCCCTGTGTAGAGTATAGGTTATGTAAAGTTTATTAGCTGATTTAGTCATGTTTTCACTTGATTGCAGCGAGATCATAAATCGTGTTGATTGTTTCTAAGATATTATTTGAATCACAACTTTGGTATTCTTTAGGTTATACATCAATTGACTGCTTCAATCGTGATCCACGTATAAATAAACCCCTGAATCTATCGAGAAAATTTTACTTTATTTCTTAGAATAAACATCTATTATCAATAATGATTTCATGTTTGTGCTTTGTATTATTCAATAAAAAATGACTGAATTTCTGAATCCTTTCATCAAACAAAACCGTTGATCTAATCCCCTTAATATCATCCTTTAGGGAGGTGATGCGCAAAACTTGGTTACATAGGAAGGGTGTTTACCAGACATAATTCTTAATTTTCAAATTAATATGGTTGTAGCTACTGCAAATTACTTACAAATACTGTATTCTATTCATCTCAAGAGTTGGATCAAGTCAGATGAAGCGTAGATCTTGACCGTCCAAAATCAATTTTGAATTGTCAAAATGTATCTGTGCTGGGATTTAATATTTTCTATACGTTTAAATGTAATATATAATTATGCTATTTTTGGTACAGATTGCATTGGTTCTGCGTTTAATGTCAAGGGGGTGATGCAATGTCCCAACTGCAGAAAAGTTGAGAAAGGTCAATGGCTTTATGCAGACGGTCACCGACCATATCCTGAGTTAAACATTGATGACTTGGTCAATGATGACGAAGTTTATGAACTGAGCTATTCTGAAGCTGTAAGTTCTATATATCATCTTCTTTCTCAGACGCTTTTATATTTATTTTATTAAAAGAAAATCACTTCTATAAATCGACTGCATTATGTTCTCTAGTTTCTGCTGCAAAACCTCATCATTTTGGTGTAACCCTTTGGTTGAAGAGTCGTATTGCCTTAAAGAAAACTACACATGTTTAAAGTCAATATAGTCTTCTTACTGCTAAAAACCATTAAATTTTTTGGAAACATTTCTTTGTACCTGCCTAAAATCCTCGTTAGCCTTTCTGAAATTGCTGAATATTTTATCTTGTGAATGGAATCCGACCCTTCAATCATAGTGTTACAGTTTTTAATCAATCACTATACCACCGAAAATAGCCTTTTGAGAAATGTAGCCATCATTTTCAAACAAGAAAACCCAGTCCTCACAAAGTAACTGTTATGGTTACTTCTTTGTGATTGGAAGGTCACTGGCCAAGCTGTGAAAACGACCACTCTGCAAACTGCAAGGAATAAGGTTAGTACATACAACATGGATTCTCTCCTGGTACTCCCACCTTGATGCACCGAGACACTGAGTCACCAATGTCATTTTGTGATTCAGTATTGATAGAAAAGTGCATTAGTATGCGATATATTTATCAGGGCTTTGCTCAGCTATGGTTTTGTACTGCTGTATGAATTCAACTTCTTTTGCTTTTTACTCTTCAAAATTCATGTTAGTAGATAGATATGACTTGGATGTTAAACATGTTGCAATTGTCATTTTTTTTCAGTCACTGTGGTGCCCATATGGTGGATTTACTCAGCTTGCTGCTACGTTTGAGTAAGCACCTTTTTTTTTTTTTTTTTTTTAATCTTATTTGTTTGTCTATTTTTTCCCGTTGCTTGAACCATGCTAGTGACTAGATGGTGAGAATGTGAGATACTAGTTTCTTGCAATAAATGTTGTACTTTCTGGTGTGTGTAATGTGGTGATACGAACCCATCCGTTAATAGGCCCGTATCAAGCCATAAACCCAGTGTAGAACTCACTCAAAAAGCTAGCTTGTAGGAGGAGGGAACACCTAGACTTATCAGCCACCAACCAAACCCATATTTGGCCGATGTGGGATCGTAGTAATACCCTACGCTTTGAAGAACCGGCATCCTCTTTGGTCACGGTTGGCACCTTCTTTTTCGGTTATTGTTACAATCCCACATTGGCCAAATATGGGTTTGGTTGGTGGTTATAAGTCTACATGTTCTCTCTTACAAGCCAGCTTTTTGGAGTGAGTTCTACACTTATGGCTTGATGCGGGCCTAGTATGGGATGGGTTCGTATCATGTTGAAGTAAAGGAAAGGAAAAAACCAGTGTATATCCAAGGTAAATTTAATGGGAAACAGCCATGTATTTATATGAGTCTATAGAATCCAAGAGACAATTGAGTTTCCACAAATTCACTCTAGACTACCGCACAATCCGAATAAAACATCCCAGACATGAAAAGATGCGATCTTTCCTATATATCAAATTGTAATGATGAACTAACAAGAAAAACATACAGTTTAACCCCCTAAGAGCGTCTCTAGTGTATACACCAAATGGCTCACTAAATTTGTTGTAAATTTGAAATATGTGTTTTACTCCAATGTATACATCAAATATCTATCTCAAATTCAAAATATATTATTTTAAAAAACACTTTGTAATAAAGGTGAATACAGAATAACTTAAAAATGTTCCTTTATTTTGTAAAATTTGTCAATTTTATGCTTTAGTTATTTGGTGCAAGGATTTGGTGTTGCATCAAATTTGGTGTAAAAAGACATTGGTAAACGTAGCACACCAGAAATTACACCAAATTTGGTGTTTTGATGCATACATTGGAGATGGTCTAAGCTGAACAAACAGGATGAGTCACTTAACAAAAGAGTTTAAGTTGGTAGACGAAAAAGAATGTTAAAAACTATGCTGTTTCTCCCTCGTTTGTGCATGGCAAGCCCAATTGCATCAGACACCCTAATGCGTTGCGATCATGGGATGCGTGGTGTGGCGCACACATCACCTGAGGCATGCATCAGCGCTTTTTGGCGCATCATGTAGTTTAGACTTTATAACATAAATTTGGACTTACTAATGTCTATTGGGCTTCTTATAATGGGTTTTACGTGTAATATGTGGGTCCTATTTGGCCAATTCCTAATACAAATAACTGATACGAGACACAAACCTTGGATCAATTCCTAATATGACTTCTAGTTTAGTCTTGGAGGAGTTAGAGACACAAAACTTTTCCATGGATGCTTTTTTATTTGCTTATGATTATTCAAAAATGAGACTTTTGATCTTCGTTTTCGACTATAATATATTTTAGCGATATGGAATCTCAAACTATGAGAATGCATTGTATCTTTTGGTATTAAATGTGGTATTAATGTGTTTTGTGTACAATATATAATTTAAAAGTATTTTTTTATAAAATTGTCGCCTTGGGTGTGCTTTCGCGGTTTCGCCTCGGCTCCTCGTGCCTCGGCTTTTTGACCGTTATCGCAACGGGGCATATCATGCTTTATAAAACCTCTGCAATTGCTTGAAGAGGCAGTACTATATGATTGATGAGATGATTTTAAGGAAAAATGAGATTCAAAATGGTCTAGACAGCTTGATCCTTTCTTAAGCTATACCTGGTCTCTTAAATCCTTTTAGTCATAAATTCACAAGTGATTCCTTGACTAATTTACCACAGTTATCTCCTGTAGTGTAAAGGGGTGTTTGATAGCTTCTTAGTGGGCCAATTATTTTGCTTCTGAACCATTTTGGGTAGATGGACCTCCTTAGTCATTCAGCATATAAATGTTTTCTAGATTGCCCCCTTTTATAGTTTCAAGGTTTTCTTTGTGTCCAGTGCATTTTTCAATTTTATTTTATCCTTTCATTGTTTAATTTGAATTAGACTTTGTTTTTTTATATTAGTGTAAGTCTTCAACATTTTTGAATTATGTTTTCTTTTTTCACATAAAAATGAGAAACTTTTTATTGGCATTTTTGCTTACCCTTTTATAATGATTCTTCTTGTAATTTGAGACATGGTGATGTAGGAGCCCATATAAGTTACATATTTTTGGACTCAGTTGCTTTATTTGCATTGTATCGTAATATAATACTTTTGTGGGACCAATACTGCACAAGTTACTAAAACTTTGAGCTTCTCATTTAACAGCACTTCTACGCTATCTATTAGCAAAAGGTGTACACTTGATATCTGACCATCATCTAATCTCTAAATACATATGTTATAAAAAGTTTATCAAAGTTAAGCGTATATCACTAGAATATCCAAAGGTATAAAGCTTATATTGCTAGATTTCTGATTCTATGTTGGTCTCGAATGGTCTGTAAATATAAATTAGTCGTTTTAGGTGAAAAGAATGTTTACTAACAAGATGGTAGAAAGGTCATGGGTTGTAAATGTGTTTTCAATGTTAATTGCATCATTTTAACAGGTAAGGCAAATGTCAGTTGATAATCAATTCCATAGTTGTTGAGAAGAATAGGGCAAAAAGGTTCTCACGAACAGCTATGGAATTGATTATCAACTGACATTTGCCTTACTGGTTAAAATGAGTATCACTAGGTATAGTTTTGAGCTTTTAGGTTTAACAGCGTTGATGAGATTCAAAATTTTGTTCTTCAATTGGAGTTTTGAAGGAAAAAAGTCTTTCAAGGAAATTGTATGAACCAACAAAGTAGACTAGTCAAGGTTCTGAAATCAAATATCTAAACCTTCTGGTTTTTGTGTTTGTTGGATTATAGAAAAAAGAAGCATATTTGGTTAAACGTCATTGGGTATATGTAATTAGATTGAGGAATGGTTATAGTTAAATAGTAAACTGAAATTAGAAGAGGGGGTATGTAGTAGAAACTTGTTAGTAATTAAGAAATAATCGAAGGGGAATGACAACTTGACTATAATTTGGAGAAAGATGATGTTAGAGTTTCTACTTATTTTCACATAGAAAGATCTACTTGTTGAAATAAGGCTGCACGCCTTAAAGCAACCAAAACCATTTGGAGGGCTATTGAATACTTCAAAGTGAGAAGTTTGAGAAAGGGAGTGCAAAGTTTTCAATTGTGAAGAACAAGGAATACTGTGAAAGACTTGTTGGAAAATGATTTATTTTTCACACCCATCTAGATGTCCTGTGCGATAGGTGTTGGCTGTTTCATTCATTCAGGTGGACTAGTGCTTGAAGCTGTATATAAAATTTTAAGGTATCTAAAATCTTGAATTTTTAAAGGGGAAGAAAGCAGAATATAAGTTTGTTAAAAGCCACGTAGTAGCTTAGTGAAACAAACAAGACATGGTTGGTTGCGAATGAAATTTGTGAAGTATTGGACCAAGTGTTTCTTCATATATCAGAAGATCTCAATACCTTAACCATTGAAGCTATGTGGTGAAACTATGGTAGTGTTAACTAAGAAAAATAGATTAAGGCTTCCTAAAAGAGAAGATTGTGCAGAGCTTGATTTACATGCTACACATTCCCACTAAAAATGGATTGCATATCATGCAAACTAATGGTTTACGAAAGAAGTATTTGATAATTTGATTGGCAAGTTAGTAATAGAATTTTTTTTTGTAAACCAGCTAAAAAAGCATTTAAATTTGACAATGGCAAAGGTACAATTGTGTCAGTTTGTTTAGTTAAATTAAGTAAATGTATACAACTAGGAGTTTATTGTGAACTGAGTCGAGAATAACACATCAAATTCGAGAAGGAGCGTCAATTACCTTACAAAATTGCTCCGAAAATTGACTTTTTTTCTTTATAATCAAACAATGCAGTCTTTGACTCTTAAGTTCAACGAACTCTCTTTTATGTATGCAATTCCCATTATAAACATAAAAAGTTCTGATGATTCTTTTATTTTCTTATTTTTGTGCAGCGAAGTGGATTTTCCGGCAACTGCATGTAAGATTTTGGTTCTTGTTCATGAAATAACAAAAAAAGATTTTGATCCTATTTTACATATTAAAATCTTAACTTCCCTGTTGATTTGGGTTAATGCTATGTCTCAAACGGGTCAGATAACCAATTTTAGATTATACATGTTTCTTTAAAAACCTTAACATTATTGGGAACTAGGAATGGAAATTTTGATCTGTTCACATATAAATGTGTTAATTTGGGTTAAGCTTTATCTCAAATGCGTCAAATAACCAAACTTAGCTTATAGGGAACACGCTACTTTAGTTGAAGGTCACCAAGGTCTGTCTTTATCTTTACAACCTTTTAAATGTTTCTATTCAAAGATTTAGATTCTTGTAGTAATAATGTTGTTGTTGTTGTTGTTGTTGTTGTTGTTGTTGTTGTGTTTTTTTTTTTTTTTTTTTTAATTAATTTTAAATGTTACACGATACTTTTTATAGAAACTTAAAAATGTGTTTGGGTTGACCCAAGCCGATCTGGTCCGTTTTGATGAGAAAAAAAATAGAAGTTTAACACGTTACCCACTTATCATCCACCTTCATTTGTCTGGAATATTGTGATTAGTGTTTGCTTTCTTTTTCTCTTGTGCAGACCATGATATTATTGGACAGCATGCTGTTTTTAGTGAACATGGAACTGTATCATCTGCTACTCATATATGTCCATACGTTGCATATATTCAGCCAATTCACCCATCAACCTCCTCAAATACCAGTGCAAACGTACCTGAGGGACCATCTGGGTATAATAACCAATGGAACAGCCAATCAGCTACAAGTGAAATGCCAAATTCATATGGTTTCCCTGCCATGGATTTCCATTATCAAACCCATGCTGATCATCCCTCTACTATGCCTCGAAGACCAGCAAGGACAAATGCTGACATGTCAAGAGGATCTTATGTGCATCATCCGTTTGTTGTTGGCCAAAGGTAAATTGCTTGATTATATCCTACATTACTATTACTATTACTATTACTATTACTATTACTAGATGTATTTAATACCTAATATATTGTCTTAAAATGTTTTGAACTTTACATCTGTTAATTTAGTATAAGTCAAATTTATTTTGCAATAACAATGCCTATTAAAAACAGTCGCAATACTCCTGTATTCGGCTATTATTACAGTTCCAAACACCCCTAAAATTAGCAATTGATAGTCTCAAACACCCTTGAATTCAGCTATCAAAGCAGTTTCAAGCACCCATCAATTCAGCTATTAAAAACAGTCCCAAACACCTTGAATTCTGCAATTAAAATAGTCATAAAAAACCCTTTAATAACTATTAAGGCAACCATTAAAACAATCCTAATCACCACTGAATCTAACTATTAAGACGGTCCTAAAACCCTTTAAAAACTTACTATAATTAGTAGAAAATAACAGTCCCAAACTCCAATAACTTAAGCAAGTCCTACTTTAGTAAACCGTCTCATTCTTTTCGCAACAGATTTTCAAGTGAATGAGACACATTAGTTACATCTCTTTTTAGATCATCGTTATTCTATATTACAACAAATTCAAAAGCAATTAACTCATCAAATACTTGTGAGATTTTTTTTATTATTATTATTTTTATTTTTTTGGGGCAACTTTGGAATAAGGTTAATGCAACACATATGAGTGCATGAGACAAAGACATTTATATAACGTTAACTTGGGATTATGTGAGTTAGCCGTTTAAGTATATGAAAATTCAAGAGACAACTTGATTTTAAATAATTCAATAAACACATATACCATATAAGCAAACTATTATATCATGTTCTAAGTAACCTTCAAAGTAAATCCGTAGTTGATGCATCAGTTGTAGTTTCGGAGGTTTTTATGGTTCATACTTTAGCATACTTGGTGATGAACTTGTATTCCAGTCTCTTAATGTGTCAAGTTCGAATAAACAACGCATAAGGACCAACTGGTATATAAAACATCCTGAAAGAAAAATCAATCAGCTAATACCCAAACTATTGGCACAAAACGTACACTTTTTTTCTTCATTTCTTTCGGACTTAACAACGCGCACAATACACTTTCTGCTAAAGTAATAAAAAAATAGAAGGTGCAGCCTAATAGAGCATATCACTTGTCAAAATGAGTAAATTAGCTTTGTATAACATTTTTAACAGACAGACATGCTGAGGTTGATGTTGATGTCTTTGTTTAACTTTACTATTGATATCATGTTGTACAAAATGTGAGAGTTTAGTAGCACATAATGAGCGTTAATGAAGTTAAAATATGTTCCGCAAAATTTTTAAAAATGTTTTTATGGATATTCATATATAAATTTTAAATAACAATTTAATGAGTCGTTGTTATAAGTAGAATCACGTATATTTATTTTTATATCACAGTAACTCGTACTTACCATTTGATATTTATATTCCCGTTACTAATAATTTAGCCGTATTTAATATTCAAACTCGTGTACGCATAAATTAAACTTTTAAATAGAATAACATGAGTGCTTATTTAAAAAAAAATATTCTAATGGATAAAAGTTTAAAAGTAACAATATTAAAACCAATTCGCATATTTACCAAATTTTGTGATTTTAATGGATGAAAGTCTAAAAAACTAATACTAATACTCATGTAATTTTAAACAAAGTTAATATTATAAAGTATAACAGGTATAAAGTGTAAGGGGTTATTTGTGTTTTTTATAAAGTTATTAAAAACATGGAAACTTGTAATTTTACACTTAGCTCTATATAATTTATTTAAAATTCAACCACTAAAGTTTTATTAATTAATTCCTCTTTTTTTAAGTTTTTGTTTTTATAAATTTGACACATATATTTTTATGCATTTTTTCTTAACCAAATTTCTCAACCAAATTTATTAAGTTTGACCAAAATCAATTTAATTTTGACTTTCTATTTACCAATCATATTGCTTGATTTCGCCTACGTGGCAAAATCGAGCTCTCCTATTGGTTTAATTTTTTTTTTCAATGAGATGGGTTTAGAAAAACACTCTAAAATGAAATTATTATTATTATTATTATTATTATTATTATTATTATTATTATTATATTATTATTATTATTATTATTATTATTATTATTATTATTATTATTATTATTATTATTATTATTATTATTATTATTATTATTATTTTTATTTTTATTTTTATTTTTATTTTTATTTTTATTTTTTCTGATACTTTGATTTATTTAGTTATTTTAGGGCAATTTGATTTATTAAGTTATGTTAGGAGGTGTTTGGACTTGTGTTCTAAAAGCAATTACATATTATATGATTTTGAATAGTCTGAATTGGGTCATCAGTTTTAACAAAAAGCTTTGTAGGACTAGGTAATCTGTATTAAAATGATGGTAGGAGATGGTGTTTGGTTGTGCTTTTGGTATTTGAAGTTGTTGTATAGTTAAATAATTAGCTGTTTAATAAGATGGAATTGTCAGAGAATAGGCGAGTGTTTACATGTCCTTTGGTTGTTCGAAGTTGAAATGGTTACGTGTAATAACTTCTGCATATCTAAGAAACAATTACATAAAATGCCAAAAGGGGACACTCTTGGTGAAAGGAGATTAGAGTCATAGTCTTGGTTACTTATATTATGTTTAAATGAGTTGATATAGTGTGTGTGTGCCCGCGCGTGTGTTTTTAATTTATTATTATTTTTTCTTCCTATTTTACCCTTTATTATTCGACACCCAAGCAAAACCTGTATAACCGAACATTAGGAATTTACTCTTTATAACACAACTGTCAGCAATACGATAATTAGTTTGAAATTACAATTCAAACTAATTATTTTTGTGGTTTGTGCAGTTCTTCTACTCGAGCTCCCAGCTCCAATAGTTCATACATGACTCATCCTGGTAGTGCTGCACGGGCACAAGAGCGTTCCCAGGCTTTTCAAGCCTATTTTCAGCAACCAACAAATTCACCAGCCATGCGCACGCCTCTTCCAACTGGGCCACATAGATCAAACGCTCAAGTGCAAATTAATCAATATGGTACATCTTCTGACCAGACTCGTGGTTGGTCCAGTTCCTATAATCTGTCAGCATCATCTGTCTCTACTGAACACAACATTTGGGAAAGAGATCCAAACCGTCCATTCCACCAGTCAGGGGGTGGGTCATTTCGACACAGGAATGGTTCAGACAGGACTCAATCTCAAAGTCAGTATTGGTTGTAAGAGACTTGTTTATTTGGGTAATGTTTATCAGAAACTTATTTCGTTACCATATCCAAGAAAGTTGATGTATTTCATTGAAAGCGAAATATGTTTGGGAGTGTTGGTACTTTTCCATCTTGTGTCCAAGTGAGTTGTGTGGTGAACTTTGGACTGGAAATATAAGCAGCAACATTATCTGTGTTATATGTGACTGATGTTTTTAAAGTTATTATGTGATTGAACAATCAGATAATAATCATATGTGATAAACAAATTATAGAATACAGTTGAAGTTCGTTTATATTGTTTGAACTTGTAACATTTTGAGAGGCCTAAAGAGAAATTAAAAGTGGTGACACCAGAATTAAAAGTGATTAGGTACACGATTTTTGTTTAGCTGTGGTTAATGGAAAAAATTTAACAAACAATGGGGTTTTAATTGAAAATATTGAGTTTAATAGAAGTGAGTATATTTTACATTTGATTTAACAATTTTAATTTTTTTACCGGTTGCATTTCAGAGTTTTTTAGTTGACCATAGTTTTTTGAAAAAATAATTAACAAAGTATGTACTTTTAGAACTAATTAACATACTACGTAGTATTCATTCATAGCACCATTTTCTCTACTTTCTTTTTCTTTTTCTAAAATAGAAAATCTCCACTTGAAGGAATTTTATGAGTTCCTTTGTTGATTCAAAACCAACATGAAACACAATAACATCACTTAGAGAAATTTTATATTCTTTTGATGAGTCTGACGTTAACAAAACAAAGTACCTTACGTTCTTGTTGACTCGAACAAAACGAAACCCAATATAGTAACCACTACTGAACAATGTGAAAACCATAACTGTCACAAGTTCATGCGAAAGTATTCTATATTCGATTGATTCGCCAATCAAATGAATCAGAATTGCTATGAATATATGAGAGGGATTGAATCGAATCAACATTGAACGATGACGGTATTTGCGGCAATCACACATGTCAAATATCAACTTGCGAAGATGCGGACGACAACACATCGTCTCGTTAATTAAATATCAACTTGAGAAGTGCATATATGAGGACGTTGAAGAAGATGTGGACAATGATATCGACATTGAACGATGACGGTATTTGCGGCAATCACACATCGTCTCGTCAAATATCTACCTGAGAAGTGTATGAAGAGGTTGAAGAAGATACGTATAATGTGATTTTTTGTTTTAAAAAAGAAAATAGTACTATGAAATATGAATACTACATAGTATGTTAATTAGTTCTAAAAATACGTACTTTGTTAATTCAAACA
Source organism: Artemisia argyi (assembly GCA_030686995.1). Classification (NCBI taxonomy): domain Eukaryota; kingdom Viridiplantae; phylum Streptophyta; class Magnoliopsida; order Asterales; family Asteraceae; genus Artemisia; species Artemisia argyi. The sequence continues at coordinate 82,246,475 of CM060700.1, read as the reverse complement.
CAGTGGTCAGCTAAAAAACTCTTGCATTTCATAAAAAAGTTAAAAATCTTTACCAAAAATAGCATTATAAATCAAAATTATATTCGTGACACCGCAAGACCCCTAGAGTCTGTTTGGTTAAATGTAATGATAAATGAATGTAATCAACGAAATAATGGAATGAACATAGTAATTGAATGAGTCATTATTGTTCTATTGACATATTTGGTTGCAATGTTAGAATAAAATAAAGCATTTACGCATCTTTATTACGATGCAACAAACATTTGAAATGAAAGAAATATATGAAATATGGCAAAATTTAAGTCCTTTATAGACGTAATAAAATAAACTAATGAACAAACCATTTCATTACAAAACTCAAAACAAACAACATTTTATATTTTATTTTATTTTTATCGTGTAATAGTTTATTCTATTTCAATTTTGATTCATGTATCAAACACTACGCTATTTCGGTGGCTGCTGATTCAAATAATATTTGTGGTTGGGTCAACGTTGGCAACCCTATAGTAGTGTTGGTGATCCATATGGCAAACACGTTACCGAAGTAGTATATATTTGGGTACACGATTCGATGGCGTCTTCCGAAACCCGCCCACCGTTTAATTACAAACAAACTCCTTTTTCTCTTTCTCTTCCTATATTCGTCTTCAATACTGTATAAAATTAGGTACTTTTCTTTCTCTAAACATAAACATATAATAAATATCTTGAAGAAGAAGAAAAGAAGATCAAAAAAAAAAAAAAAAAAAAGATGTCGTCGTCGGATTCTGCTGCGAAATCTCAAATTCAAAGCATGCGTGAATGGATCGTCGAACATAAACTTCGTGCTGTTGGTATATTTCTTCCCTTTTTTATAATCTTATTATTATTATTAAACCTGATTGATTTTATAAAATAAATATTTTTATTTGATAGGGACTCTATGGTTGAGTGGTATTGCTGGATCAATTGCTTACAATTGGTCTCAGCCTGGTATGAAAACCAGCGTCAGAATCATTCACGCCAGGTACCCACCCACCTTTTATTACTTCAATTGCTTTGGTTAGGCCTTAGGAAAGGCTAGATCCCACAAAAATTTATTCTTCTATTCTTTTCTCAGTTTAATCTATACTAGTTTAAAACCCGGGCTGTTTAAATCAAATTATTAGAACTTAGAGTTTTCGTAAAGGTGTAAACTTAGATGGTGACTTTTGAATCAACTATATACACAAAAAAAAGCCTAGGATCGATTTATATGTATTTAATAAAACAAATTTCCTGTAAGGACCTGAAAAGCTACACGGATTTAAACAATATTAGTATTCTCTGGGGCATACAAATATAAGCACAATGTTCCAAGTTTAAGTATTTATGCAAATATTAGTATTTGATCATCAGGGTTCTAGAGTGCTGAGTGTGCTGAAAAGTACAACTTCTGAGTAACACAATAGATGGAAATGGTTTGAGTAACACCACCAAGTTTAGGAACATCTATGGGCCATAATAGCAGTAAAAAGTGGCCGAATATTTAATGCCAAAAGTGACTCAAAAAACAACCAAAATGATTCAAATTTGCAGCAAAAAATAACCAATACAACATGCGAGAGTGACCTAATATTAAACCTAAAAGTGACCTAATTCATCAGCTAAAATGACCCTAAAATTACTCCTTCATACACATTTTATTCCAAAATGGCTGATTCTATAGCCAAAAGTGACCCAATTCAACAGCTAAAATGGCCCTATAGGAGAGCCTAAATTGACATATATAACAGTCTAAGTTGACTCAAAACAACAACAGAAAAAGACTCAAAAGCTTTGGCTTTATAGCTTATTTCTCCTCCAAAAATGTCACAAGCCCATGAAGATAACGTTATCCAAACACTTACGTATAGCTTAGTAGCTTTTCTAAAACACAATAAGGCATAATCTATTAAGGTTCTTAAAGAGACCCAATGGGTATAAAGAGGGTGGTTGGTTGGAATTGCTTATCTATGTGTTTATCTACTTAAAAATAAGCAGTTCAGGTGTTGGAAAAGTAATTGTTTATTTGACTATTTTACACTAACATAACCCTTGTTAAAAATTAGCAGACGCAGATAAGCGCTTTAAAATACGCAATATCCCAAACACCCCCAAAACTCACCCATTTATCAAATTCAAATTCAAAATTGGTGTACTTAAAAATCATGTCATGCTTATAAGCTTGAGTAAAAGTTATGGCATCATATGCTTACCCAAATAGTTTATGAGTCATAGCTTAATGAATCCTTCATAATGCTGTATATGCCCACAACATAAATGGAGTACCTTGATTTCAGTTTAAGAGGATGACCCTCGCATTTCTTATTCATACACGGAAGGTTTGAATTGATCTTATTTTATTGTTAATACAAAAAATAATATCACCCAATAAAGTTTCAAGTTAAACAACCACAATATCTCGATGTTTGTTTAAACAATCTGAAAAACAACCAATACTCCAACGGTTCTAGGTTCAATTAAACAATCTGGAAAGCATATTTCATGATTTTTTTTCTTTTCATAAACCTCCCATTTCATTTTCTCTATATCCTCCCAAATCGTATCAATAATATTTCCACATGACTACATGAATGTAGTAAAATAAGGATATATGATGGTTCAAGCTATGTTACATTGACACGGGTACGGGTATCCGATATTGGTACGGATCTGAGTGTCGGATACGTCATCCAAAAAAATTTAGGACACGGGGACACCGTCCTAACTTTGGACTCGGGTACGGATACGGCAATTAAACATAAGCATAAATATTTTAGCATTTAATATTTTACATACAAAATACCCTTAAAAGAAAAATAGATAAAAACGTTACATATAAAAACTTTGGGAAGCCAAATCCTCTTTACCTTGTTCTTGGAAAGGAATAGAGTCTACAAAACTACATTTAGTTTACCAATAAAATGGTACAACTTCTCAACTTTTTACATAGATATGTACCATACTCTATTGTTATTTTAAAACTATTAAGGGTGCGTTTGGTTTGTAGAGGGTTTCGGATTTGGATTCGGATTCGGATTTAGATTTGATTTTGTATTAAAATTAATGATGGAGAGAGAAAAATTAAATGAGATAAAAATGTGTTTTATATAAAAGATTTTATAAAGATATATTATATTTTAATAATAATGAAGAGAGAGAGAGAGAGTGTGTAAAGTAAGGGGCCCACCTAAAAAATAAGTGAATCCCACCCTACTAGATGAGAATTAATTTTGAAAGATTGATTCATCATTTTGAATCCAAACCACAAACCAAACAAGTCTTTTATACGTGGAGCCCACCAAAACCCATTCCAAAGCATGAAACAAACGCACCCTAAATATTACATCCATTTGTCTTCTTCTATCACCCATTTCAATAAAAAAAAAATATTTTAACTAATCTAAAAGACTAAAAGTCATCTTCATCAAAAGTCATCTTACATCCATCAGAGTCCATTCTTCATCAGATGTCTGATCACCATTGCTCACAGATTTGAGTCTCATAGCAGGTGCCAAATTAAAAACTTGATGAAGTTGCTCACAGATCCGATCGACATGACCTGAAATTAAAAACTTGATGAAGTTGCTCACAGATCCGATCGACATGGCCTGAAAAAAGATGAAGTTGCCGTACCCAAGCCCAAAGTGGCGTGTCCGGACCGGATTTCATACCCGGATCCGTGTCGCGTCGTACCGACCCGGGTATACCAGCCATTCAGCCGTGTCCGGGTAACATAGGGTTCAAGTTACTGGAAAAAATTGCAATAAATATCATTAGTCATTTTTCAAATCCAAACATCCCTATGAAAGACCCCAAATATTTTAAACTGAATTCAAACACCCTTACGAAAGACCCCAAATTAAATCTGAATCCAAACATCCCTATGACAAAACAAAAATTAAATCTAAATCCAAACATCCATATGACATACCCTTTCATCAAAGTCATAGAATCAAAAACTTAAACTGACTCCAAACACCCTTATATGGTTAAATTGGTCGTGTTATGTTGGAGCCGGGTTTCTGGTCTTATGTCTTATTGCGTTGTGTCTCTTAGTACCTGAAGGAGTTGTTTAATGGTATTTCCAATCCCCTGGCCATTTTTGTGTTCTTTAATAGTCTATAGGTGGGGTTTGGTCTATAAGTTAAACTCTTGATGTAAATTTCGTTATTAATCTAAACTTCGGCGCGATTTCCCGTTATATATATATATATATATAGCAATTGCCTAAAACCTAACAATTACTCTTAATTAATCTGCGCAAACTTTATTTGAAAATCGTCTTTTCATCTCTTAGGAGCAACATCTTCTTTTTCTTGTTGTTGTGGCTAACCCGTTTAGAATACTTTGTATGGAAAGATATATTAATTATTTAAGGGATAGCGTTGCGAGCCTCCAAACTGAAGCATGCCATTAGAAAATCGTCTTTTCACCTCTTTGGAGCAACATCTTCTTTTTCTTCTTGTTGTGGTGGCTAACCCCGGTGTGCACCGGTTAGTACATTCAATAAACGTCAAGCCCGACTATAAAAATCTAGCATAAGCACAAATTAACCAAATGTTATTTTCTATTCAACGAATTACATGAATCGAATTAATGTAATTGGTACTTGGTAACACAAACCCAAAAAATCTACCATATAACATACAAATTCCATTCCTTATCAAAGAAAGTAAAATACTCAATGGTAAGGTGTAACTTGAAGTTGCATAAAACTAAGAAGCCCAAGGTTGAAGTTTTATTCAATCTTTAGTTCTTTACAGCTATCCTCGTTGAATCATCATTGCGCCTACATGACTGGTTACAACATTGTGTTATGCTAAGTTTAAACTTCAAAGTATCATCGTAATCAACATAGTCAAAAAAAAAAAAAAATAACACCTAGTCAAAGATGACTTGAGCAAAAACCTTGTTTTAATAGTATTAATAGATAAGTTAGTCTTTTTTACTCTTCGAAAGAGGTTATGGGAAAATTTTAGCTGTTTTAAATGCTCAACTTGAATGACACACCACATTATTTGACCATTTTCAGCACAAAAATGATTGATAACATCTTTCGAAAAGACGAGAAAACCTTGTAAAAAGCCTACATTTCACACAAAATTAAGTTCGATACCTTAAATTCATAAGGAGTTTAATTTGAAAGCTAAAATGACACATGATTTTATGTTAGTACTTCCCCAGGTGACATTAAATGAGTTGAACACAGAACTTAATTTAACATTCGAATATATATGGTTATCAGATTCCATTATAACACACCTGTGACTTATGTACATTGTCGGTTGAAATTTACCGGATTGTTTCTGGATTGTCATATAAAATGCTGCACTCGGAAAGTGCGGTTTATTTTACGTAATATTTCCGAAGTCTAGAAGAATATTCGAGGATACAAATTAAGTTTAGGTTTCTATCTGTGTTTTGGTTTGTTGTTTTACATTTTGAAAATTTCATTGTGAAGATTGGATAAAATGCGGGTCATTTTATCTTGTATAGATGGCGAAACGTAAGAATGGCATTCCGCTGAGGCCTTGTCGCTCTCGTGTTTAATTTTCAAATAAAATGCGTGTTGTTATAGAGGTCTTCATAAGGAGCGACAACTCGACATTCTTTTACTTTCCTATAAAGTCAACTCCCTCTGGTATACATTACAAGTAATTTGTAACTAGAAAATGTTGGCTTAAATACTATCACACTTAATGCCGTTCCACTCTTGTTTGGATCAATCTGTTGCTTACATGTTTTCATTTATCTTTTATCGTTTCTTTCTTGGTCAGTTCACTCAGAAATAGCATGCTAAAAAGATGACATTAACTTACATATGGGTTGATTTGAGTTGGGTCATATTTCAAACGGGTTAATGGCTCAAGTCAAACAGTTTAGCTTAAAAGGGGAATGATTTGAACTTGTTTAAAGCCACCTAAGTCTATTCTTAATGCATATAACCTTCTAAATCCAAAAGATTATGATATAGTATTGTTTATATGATTAAATCTATTACTTTAATGCTCTATTATTATTTTAAATGAACACCTGAACCGTCTCTTTCGGCTTGTACTCAAAATTGATAGGTCTCGAGCTGAACCCAATTTTGAGCTGTTACCCACCTGAGATCTTGCCACCTCTATTTGAGTTACAAATAGCTTGTTTGGGAAAGTTCACTCTTAGATATATCTCAACATTGTGGCTTTTATTTTCTGTGTTTTATGCTTTTTTGGATGTGCAATATTGACCAACTTTTCGTGGCTGTTTTTCTTGATCATGTTGCATGCACAATCTCTCACACTAGCTGCACTAGCTGGAGCTGTAGTTGTTGAGTACTACGATCACAAAACAGGTGCCAAATCCGAAAGGTATGCCAAGTTCCCCCCTCCCATGGATTCCTACTCTCACAAAGAGTAATTGGAAGCTTTGCTGGTACTGACATCTATATTGGACAATGGACTATTAAAGGTTTCTTTTACCTGTTATCGATCATGCATCTTAAGTGTGGATACTTATTTCATTCGTAGATTGTCATGTTTGTGTTCCGTATTGTTTCATAATAGTTCATGTACAAATGTTCCATTTGGAGTTTTGATAAAAGAAATAGTAGCACACTGTTTCAAGATGGATATCAGAATAATGCTTCTTTAT